>JARDYJ010000005.1:81396278-82622278 GCA_029215755.1 Spea hammondii | reverse complement strand
TCTTTTAATTGTAGATGACTCCACTCAAACCTGTCTGTGGCTATTTGATATTGTCAGGTAGGGGAGTGGAGCATAGCACAGGCCCTGCCACACAATGTGTGAGAGACATCATGCGCGCCGACTGCGAGGTCAGGGTTGCTGCCTGCCATGGAGACTCGCGGGCAGGAGTAGAAATCCTGCTCTGCGGTTCCCGCGACGAGGTACATGGTCCCCGTCGTGCCTGACAGATGTTCTTTTTAAAAGTCTATTATTTGCCTGTATAACATTTAATCTGGCCCAACAAAAATAAAAAAAAAAAAAAAAATTGTCATTAATTATTTCTGTTATGGACATTAATAAAAGTCATGATAGAGTTGATGCTCATAGTAACTTGTTTAGTGTTTTTATTGTTGTATCCATGAACTTATATAACTATGATTCCACTAAACTCTAATACTAGTTTTACATTTAAGGAACTTAATGATTTTGGTTATTTAGAAATGTAATAATCAATTGAATGAAACCAACAGGGCAATCCTTTCTTTAACTTGCTAGATTTTACAGTTTAGAAAGCCAGTCACGTCTGCTTGGGAAATTCTAACCTTTGGGTTTATTTGTGATGTCATTCAAGCGTTTAATGTTTGACACACAAACAGAAAGACTAATGACCTTTTCATCATACCTGATTGTTTAAAGGAGATCTATGTGCTTTAATGAAATAATAATGCTGTATTGTTTTCCTGGTGGGGGAAAGCAGTATGAAAGACATAACTAGGGTCATTTATTGCAGTTTGCTGACCAAAAACCTCAGGAAATTTGGATGCAAGAACACTACATCAAAATTATTGAAATAAAGTAGTATCCTTTGCTATTATAAAGGGTATCAGTCAACTGCATATGACCTTTGAAAAAGTTTAATTTATTTTGTCCTAATGAGAGCTGTCTAGCTGTTTATCACTAGCTAATAACTGCCATATATACACTAAATGGACAAAAGTATTGGGACACCTGATCATTACATCAACATGGACCTTTATTACATTGCATTCTAAGTACATAGACATTAATCTGTAGTTGGTTTCCCCTTTGCAACTATAACAGCTTACACTCTTCTGGAAAGGCTTTCCACAAGATTTTAGAGTGTTTGGGGGGGGACTTTTCGCCCATCCATCTAGTAGAACATGTGAGAGATGAGGCACTAATGCTGGACGAGAAGACAAGAAGACTAGTTTGCTGTGGACGAACTTGACTGGCCCACACTGGAACTGGAATGGAGATTGTGAGCCAGGCCTTCTCACCCAACATCAGTGCCTGACCTCACACATGCCCTACTGGATGAATGTGGGACTTACCTTATTCACACTACAAAAAAAAATTAAACCACAAAGATCATTTTTGTCATATCGATGCCCTTCATCTGGTCAATTTGACCATTAAAAATCATGACTTGATGGGGGCAATTATATGAGTCTAGGGTGGAGAAATTGACTTGCAAAAAGATAAGAGGCGCAACCTAGAACTTTCCAGTTTTAAAGATTATTTAACCTGATGCCAGGTACTCCTTCAAGCAATGATACATTCATTCTCAAGTGCTATTGGCTTGTGTTATCTTTCGGGGGGGAAATTAGACATTGCTGTATTTCTAGTAAAGCTCACTAGTCAGTTACAGAGATTATGCTTATACATAAACAGATTAATGGTCTAAGGTCTGCTCAATGTTGGAGGGGTGAGACACAGCTATCTTATAGAGTTACATCGCGTTATGTTTTCTGGTGTCATTAGTAGACTCTCAAAATCTTTTTTAGCTAGACCCTTAAAAACCTAGATGCCCCAAATCATTCACTTATTCTTTTTCATTAATTTTACAGTCATAGCTTGACAAATGAAAAGACTTCACTTCAGTGTTGAGGGAAACTTAAGAGTTGTATAGTTGGAAACCCAGAAAACAGAGGACTTTTTCACATGGATAACAGAGCAGCTCTCTCACTACAATCTATTCAAAGTTATACACTATTTTTTTTACATTCCATTTGCTGCTGTAGCTTTTGACGTATGCAGAACAAAAAGCAACCGATAATTAAAGGTACAAATAGTTACTATAGTTCTCCCCTATAACTCTTTTAATACATGCAATTCATAATATACGGTGAACTTTTTCCTATCAATATCTTTTTTAAATCAGGTATATCAAGTAAACGCAAGTGTGAAGTAGATGGATGTAGTTTATGGCAAGCAAAAAATTTCTTCTTAAAACAATATTTCCTAAAACATAAATTGTAAAACACTCTTTTTCTACTTTCTAAAAAATTTAATTATAGTACCTAAGCCACTGGGTCATTTTAATCATATATATTCAGCAATACATGGCAATAAATAATTTAGTTTTCAGTAATACAATTTTAATTAGGACCAATAAATTGTGGTTCTAGAAGAAGCTACTGAGAGTTCAACTTTCTTTAATGGGTCAGTGTTTGATACCAAACATTTTTTTATTGGAATGAAGCGACATGAAAATGGGAAGACTGACAAGGTGTTAAAACAGGTGAATACAGGGTTGCATTTGCAGCTGAAGGAATAGAAAGCCTTTAGAGAGATATAGGGAGAATATCAATTTTAAGAGGCTATATCTGTCAATGTAAATGTAGGTTAGTGTATATAAAAGTTGCATAAAAGAAAAATCCAGATAATATCTCACACCATGGTTTTGCTTCTGCAGAGATTGCTGGTGGAGGATGAAAAAAATCCAATTATCTGTAAAACAGGGTTTTACAGGACTGATGCTTTAATTTTTTCAGGTGACAGGCCACAATTCATTTGTAATGAAACAGAGATCTGTGTCAAATTCAAGGGCTACATGTAGGGTGGCCCCTAAGGAGGAGTGTAATATACACTCACTGGCCACTTTATTAGGTACACCTGTTCAATTGCTTGTTAACACAAATTGCTAATCAGCCAATCACATGGCAGCAACTTAATGCATTAAGGCATGTAAATGTGGTCAAGACAACTTGCTGAAGCTCAAACTGAGCATCAGAATGGGGAAGAAAGGGGATTTAAGTCACTTTGAACGTGGCATGGTTGTTGGTGCCAGATGGGCTGGTCTGAGTATTTCAGAAACTGCTGATCTACTCGGATTTTCACGCACAACCATCTCTAGGGTTTGCTGTTGTGTGGACGAAAATGCCTTGTTGATGTCAAAGGTCAGAGGAGAATGGGCAGACTGGTTTCAAGATGACAGAAAGGCAACAGTAACTCAAATAACCACTCATTACAACCAAGGTATGCAAAATACCATCTCTGAACCTTGTAGCAGATGGGTTACAGCAGCAGAAGACCACACCGGGTGCCACTCCTGTCAGCTAAGAACAGGAAACTGAGGCTACAATTTCGCACAGGCTCATCAAAATTGGACAGTGGAAGATTGGAAGAACGTTGCCTGGTCTGAAGAGTCTCGATTCTAGCTACCACATTCAGATGGCAGGGTCAGACTTTGTCGTAAACTATGGGAAATCATGGAATCCTGCCTTGTAGCAACGGCTCAGGGGGTGTGGAAAAAAATCTACTTGTCCAAGGGACTAACTGTGTTTAAATAAGGTCTTTATTGATAGCAACTTAATGCAATACTTAAATGCAATCAACAAATGCAATTAAGTATTGAGCTTAACCCTTTTTTGACATGCCAGGACTTTAAACTGGTATATAAAGCAATCTTCACTTTCTGCACCCAAATGGCTCAGGGTGGTGGTAGTGGTGTGGGGGGATATTTTCTTGCCACACTTTGGGCCCCTTGGTACCAATTGAGCATTGTTTAAACCCGACAGCTGACCTGAGTATTGTTGCTGACCATGTCCTTCCCTTTATGACCACAGTGTACCCATCTTTTGATTGCTACTTCCAGCTGGATAATGCACCGGGTCACAAAACTCACATCATCTCAAACTGGTTTCTTGAACATGGCAAAGAGTTCACTGTACTACAATGGCCTCCACAGTCAACAGTTCTCAATCCAATAGAGCACCTTTGTAATGTGGTGGAACAGGAGATTTGCATCATGGATGGCAACCAACAAATCTGCAGCAACTGGATGGCATCATGTCCATATGGACCAAAATCTCTGAGGAATGTTTCCAGCACCTTGTAGAAAGTATGCTACAAAGAATGAAGGCAGTTCTGAAGGCAAAAGAGGGTCCAACTTAGTACTAGCAATGTGTACCTAATAAAGTGGCCAGTGAGTATGTATATATATTCAGTTTGAAAAGCACTTAATTTTAATTTACATTAAACTTTTACATTTTAATATGGGGATCTCTGGGGTGTTGTGAAAATATTGAAACAGACATAATACTACTAGTAATTTACCTTTATAATGTTATAATTATTTGTATACCTTCTACAATTAAATAACCCCATGCTTTGCAACTAGTTAAATGACACATTTTCAACAGGAAAAGATTTTTGTTTAAACTTTAATTTATGCAGAAATGCACAATTGCTGATGCATATTTCTATACTTCTGTGCTTGGCTGAACAATGGCACAGCATGACCTGCTTCACTTTGGCTGACACAACTTTAAATCTTTACATTTCAGACATGTTTGCTGTTGCGTTGGATTGTTTCTGTACAATATAAATGGATTGCTTTGTGTTCAACTGCCTGACTTCTATATAACAAAGAAGCCAATTATATTGTACCGCATGCAATTAAGCAACTATGCAGAGCAAAAAGAGCACAGGGAAAATATGAGTGATATTCAGCTAGAGGCAGAGGTAGTTTATGTAAAATGTTCATATGATGAACCGCGTTTAAAATGACAAAAAATATCCTTAAACCCCCCAAAAATAAAAGCTAAAATATTAACTTTACTTTAATATCTATTAAAATATTTCCAAAGGTGGGAAATATACAACCTAGAACCTTAGGATAATATTAGTCTCACACTAAACCATAATATTATGCACCTCCCTGGAGTCTAACCTGTATAGCTATTATAGTATAACGTAGAACTCTCCTATATGTGGGCTGTGCCCTTGCTCTTAAAAGTCCTAATTAAATAAAGAAAAAATATAATTAGGTAACATACTCCTAGGCAGAGCAATAGCAAAATAAAAAAGCAATAAAGCCTGACGCGCGTTTCGCTAAGGTGTATCATAGGTTGGTCGGGGAGATTTTAAAAATTCCTGGCAAGTGGAGGCCGGGTATTTAAACAACTGGCTCCTCCCTAATTGGTAGAGACCATGATAGACACTCGTCTGTAATTAACCAATCCTGCGCACGATCACTCGAAGACTCTACATTATTGGATCATAAGATCCATGAAGTATCCGGGTTAGATCCTCAGCTGTGTAATGCAATGTGAAGAGTTTGTGATGTTTATTTAACCCCTTAACGACCAATGACGGGCCAGGTACGTCAGGCAAAAACGGTCAGTTAACAACCAATGACGAGCCTGGTACCTCATGGTATTAAACAAGCTTAGAAAGTGATCTACGATCACTTTCTTCTCTTAAACAGTGTTGCTGTAATACCTCAATGTTGAGGCATTCAGCAACACTGAGATCGCCATGTGTGGCCCCTCCCCGGGGCATCAACGCCCCCCATACACTGTTTAGCAGCGGGCGTCCATTTTAAAAGAGTTTAGGAGGGGATCAACGATCACCTCCTAAGCTTCAATGGTGTAGCTGAAATGCCTCGATAGCAAGACATTCAGCGACACCGAACACTAACCCCAGGACTCAATGTGACCACTCCTTGAAGAAAGCCCTTCTTGTCCTGAAAAAAGTATATAACTTGTGTGGGTACACTAAATGGGAGAGGAGAAAATTACCGCTAAACATGAGCACAGCAAAAGTATTGAAACAGGCTTGGTCACAAAGGGTACAAAGAATAAAAACAGCCTGGTCCTTAAAGGGTTAAGCATATATCATGATTTTAATTTTACATGGCTGTATTGCTTGCTATGTGTGGATGTATATGTGTGTATATATATATATATATATATATATATAATTTTATTTATAACGTGCCAGCAAATTCTGTAGATCTGGTATAAAAGGGAAGTGAAAACTAACAACAATAAAGCTGTTAATATACAGATGGAGAAGACACCCTGCTGGTTTGCCCTGGCTTAGAGGGATAGGTTAGCTTGGCATTCTAGCTTCCTCCTTATTTACAATGGGGACTGGGGCAGGTTAAACTTACAATGTGGCCTCCATTATTGGATCAATGTTTTTCCCTTAGACTTTTTGTAGTCTAGTGACATCAACCAATAAATTAAATGAAATATTTATATCTTCCAAGAATATCCACAACTAAAATATATATATAGAAACAGAGATTGTCTCTTTTCCTCGTGTATTTGATTTCTCAGTGCATACCATATCCACCCTGCCTAAAGCCATGTGATACTGATCATTAATATGGGAAACAACCGTTAATAGATTTATGTGGTGTTTTTTCAGCAATTAAGTGAAAAATATAGGAAACTATAGACTTATTTTCTCAGAATCCTCTTTTCTCATAATCTCATCTTGACATACAAGCAAATCAATATGAACTAATGAAATTCATCAGAAATGGGTCAAGTCTTTATAAAAACTCCACTTCACTCTTATAGATACAATATAATATAACTTGAATATATCAGGTATTTTGATTTATTTGAATTACAATAGTTTATATGAAATGTTTGACACATCCTTTAGAGGCATTAGTGTGATTAAAATTAACAATTTTTTATGGCAATTTTGATCAATTATACTGCTCAGTACAAGATCTTAATAACTTTATTAACGTTTGGAATTATTTTAATAGGGCTGTGATGAATAGATATGATAAATTCAAACATTATGAATTAATTATGAATTTTCATTGTGAAAATGTGAAGAAAATGCAGAATCTCAGATGATCAAATCTCCTTAAAAACACAGCCAATTAGTGGTTTTTAGTAAACTGAATTAAATATTTCTGTGCTGTAGTCAGCTTGGCATGATATTATCTTCATTTTAACTAGTGCCATGTTGTAGTTACCACGTTAACATATTTAAATATGTTGCTAGCATATTATTAATGATAGTTTATCATTTTATTCTTTGATCATGGAAGTTATGATTGGATAATTATATGCTAAAATTTAGAATACCAGCATTGATATAATATTACCGTATTCGCTCAATTATAAGACGACCTCCCAAAATGTGAATATTAATTTAGAAAAAAAAGAAAAAGCATGAATATAAGACTACCCTATAGAAAAAGTTTCACTAGTAAATATTAATTCACATGTAAAATATTTTTTCATATTTAATAAAAACTATTTTAGATTGGGAAAAATCAATTTTTGCTTTTATTTCCTTTTATTTTACAACCTGCCCCTCCTATATGCTAATCTGCCCCTGATATGCTGCCAGAGAGGAGGATCCCCCGCAGAGCTGCAGGATACCTGGATCCTCCTTTCCGGCATCCGGTGAACCTCTGTGCAATGCGCGTAGATAACCTCTGCTGCTGCTGGCTGGTAATTCCGCCTGGGCTTCTATAGTGGAGCACCGGAAGGTCGTGTCACGCCAGCGCTCCATCATAGAAGCCGCGTGCATCGCGTAGACGTCCACTGGCTGCCAAAGAGGAGGATCTGGATCTTAGTCTTGTTTGTGGCAAAAATCTTTTTTAAATTACCCTTTGCTAAAAAAAAATCACTAAATGGATACATTCCAGCTTTTAGTGTATTTTCTTCAAGACAAGATATTTTCATGTAGTTGGTTTGCACTCTCACGCTCTCTCACATTCTCATTCATATTCTTTCACACTATCATTCATTATCTCGATTTCTCTGAATGTCAGCCTAGCTTCTCCGTTGACCACTTCCGTGTCCCTGTCTCCTTCTCTTGCATTCTTCTGTCTTTCTTCGTTTGCTACTCCTCGTGTCTTCTTTCATCACCCACACGGCCTCCTGGTGATTTTCCGCAAAAGGTCAGTGCCTCTGAGCACACCCTCTACCCAAAAGGGTTCCGTTCCTCCAATCCAGGAAGAGGGTGTGGCTGAAAGCGCTGCCCTTTTGCGGAAAATCACCAGGAGTGAGAGTGTGAGAGACTGAGAAAAAGTATGAGGGTGTGAATGAGGGCGAGTGACACCCAATTTGGTTTCCAAATGTAAAATGCCCTAATATGAAGTGAAAATGCCCACACAATCCAAACAATGGGACGTTAGTGCACAAGTGATCTATGTTATGTGGCTTTTGAGCTTGATAACTCCAGGTTGGGCACCAGCTGACATGGAAGTTTCCTCTTTTATCTTCTAGTGGTAGATAACATAAAACTTGTGATCTAGACTCATCCATAAAGCATAATAAGTTGGAGTAAGTAGGATGCATTCTCAAGAATGTTTCCTGTTTTATCAAACAGGTTTTTTGTCACAATGTTGACCCACACTGGGCAGAGGAACCAATAGCTAAACTTAGCTCTTTACTAAGGACCTTTTTCCTTATAGGCTGAGCCCCTTGTTACTCTGTGGCTGCTTGGAGTTAGAAAACTAGGACAAGGTACCAAAAAGATGAATAGACAAATGGGTAAGGGAAGGCAAAGTCACTCAACGGTCACAGCTAAGCTGGGGGCTGGCACATGAGAAATGTTAAATATTAAGCCCACACAGAGCAGAGAACTGTAGCTCTTGTAATGGGTACATCATCATGATGGTACATTGGTCACATAACAAGAATAAAAATAGACTGTGTGTAGTAACTAATAGTGTGTGGAGCAGAGCATTTGCAGGGAACATATCTTCAGCAGAGAATGAGACAGGCTATACCTCAGGAAAACATGAAATTGAAGGCGTGTGACACAGATCTGAAAGTTTTGTTCTTAAGTTCAGAACATAAAAACAATTCTCCTTAAAAAAGCAGTAAACCACATTTTCAGTACATGAAAACATCAACTATTATAACGATGGATTTTAAGGCAATAAACCAAAATGGTAAAATAAAATTATCACTCTTTCCCCCTAGAATAACATAAAAAGTATATACACATAAAAACAACTGAGAGATTTATACAAATTGGAATCCACAATAATAAATAATTGTTCTAAGATGAGAAAAAAGTGGCAAGAAAACATTGTTTCAACCACAAAACATACTTTTACTATAATATATATTTTTTCTTTTTGTAAAGTCATTGTTTTAGAGCAATACAATCTACAGAATTGAATTACCTGCTGAGTAATACCACCCTAAGGGGCAGAGGCTATATAGTTCAAACCCCATCAAAATAATATTTTCTCACAATTGTAGCTATTTCTCTTGTTATCAGTTTCAGTGAAGCTTCTCTCTTTGAAGGTAGATAATCCCAGGTGTACTTTTCAAAACCTCAGCATCTCTGAATGGTGTAAAGGCATCCCATTATCCCCTATGTGCACTATTATGCCCTGTGCTATTATTAAATATATACAGTTATCTGTTATGGATTATATAATTGACTAAACAACATAGGAAGTTTTATTCAATGGATCCTTGTTCGGTTGTCTTGCTGGGCTTCAGATACCAAGAGTGGCAAAAATAGCCACACTATCTACTGAATAAGTCAAAGTGAATCAGACGTGAGTTACATCAAATATAGATGCTGAATACCAAATATGCCCTTTTGCAAATCAAGGACTATGAGCTTTTCAATTATAATTAGAATGTATCTAGCGTAACAATATAACTTTCTATCAGCTGTTTGTCTTTAATGTTTTATAGTCTAATTGCGTGATACTGTTGTAGTATAGTGTATACATATATTTAACAATGTTATTTACACTTATGTCATTAATGCAATTCAATGAAGCTTCAGATGAATTAATACTAGGAATAAAAATATATTACAGCATAATGTCATCAATGGAGTTGCATTAAACGTACGGGGGAATAAAGTTGTGCTATTAGCTCATCAAAAAGATATAGAATTGAGTTCTATAATATTTTATATTAGTTCTCAGTATCTTTTACTTATTTAGATTGTCAGACATGTATGTTGCTAGATGCTTTACATTTCTCCTGATCACAAGTCTCTTTTTACTTGAACAATGTACACGGTGGGTTTAACTCACTTGTCTCTTGGGCTGTATATTGCCAGCTCTCCCTTATCAACTACCAATGGTATGTTAGCAGCTATGAAGAGATTAGATCCGGGGGATCCTAGGGTCACTAATGCCTGGAAGCAGGTCTGGACAGCATTTCAAATAATTTAATCTGGGATAAGCAAGGGTGTAACATTTATAGCACCACAATAGTGAAATCATTGTCATTATTTTTATATTCATATACATAATTCGCTCATGGTTAATATGACTATAAAATAAGTTTGTCTACCAGTAGACAACCCTGCATTGCCCTTTTGACAAAATAATGTATATTTGATTAAGATTGCACAACAAAGAAACAGAATATCTCAGTAATCATCCCATAGGGCTAGTGTTTAACATCAAAATAAAAATGTACCATAGAACATACTGCACCCACAGAAATGTAATGTAGACTTCTACATGTATAGAGATAATCATATTAATAAATTACAAACTTTGTTACTGTTTTACATTAGAATATTTGTACGTTGACTAAATAGTAGAAGTCATGATAACTGACTGAATAGAAGAAAAGTGGCATCTTACTCTTGACATTCTGAAGCAATGATAATATATATGTCTCTAAGGAACAATTGTTTAGTTTTTTCCTTTCTTTTTTTCCCTGATGGTATCAATCATTGTGGACTTTGCTCTGCTGTTTATTTCTTCTAGCACACACTTGATTTCAAATTGGAGATGGAAATCAAGTCCATCTTTCTTAATCTCATCATCATTCTCTCCACAGCTGGAGGAATAGTAAAAACTCAGTCTTTCTTAAGGAGCTACATATTGACACGTTGTTGGCCAGGGAAGAGACACAAAATTGATATCCGCAATGCAAAGGTCACATTGAGTGCCCATGTCTAATCTACTATGAGATAAAAAAAGAAATTTAACAAAATGTTTCTATAAAAAGGGTTCATTTTTCAAAGAACTGCTTGTCAGGAGCACATGCTCGGTGGGTATAAACTAAAATACTAAAATACACTATACATCATATGGTAGGAATCAACAATTCCCTATTTACTTTTACTACTGTCTGACTATAGGGCCGTACATTTTTATTATACTTACAATACTGAAATGAAATAAACTCACTGACACTGTATGAGGGAACAGGTTTAAATGTTTTGAAGACATTAGATCTGGAGGGATCCTAGAGTCACTGATTGCTTGGATGCAGGATTGACACTTGGCTCTCAGTAAATGGAAGGTCATATAGTAACACTGTCATCAATTTAGCGGAGTCTGGTGCAGTGCACTCATACCTGGTTATTTTACCATGGCAGCCCCATAAACATAGTTCATGAATTCTGATTCTGTCTGAAATAAAGGAAATATTCTAGCATTCTTCCCTTTTTTAATTACTATGCTAAGCCACACTCATAAACAACTGCTAATATCAAGTGTACTTCTCAGAATATTCATTATAGGTTTCGGTAGGAACACCTCTGAGTTAATTAAAATAAATGCAAAATATATCTCCATTGACCTTTTCAACATGTGGCATACAAAGTGCAAATATTCCCAGCCACTGCATTCCAGAAAGGCTTAATGTTTGAAAATGCTGCTAAAAAGTCTTACATGGCCTAGTGAATCATGGCAATACATGCTAAACTGGTAATAACCACCAGCTGCTGGGGGGATATTACTTGGGATTACACATCCTCCATCATCACTTTCTATATTTGTGGTAATTTTCCTTAAAGGGAATGTAAAGGCCAGAGAACTTAAAAGAAAACCTACTTTGTAGAATGATAGTTCAAAAATTATGCATTTAGGTGATAAAGGCAGCTTTAAACCTTATTTGATTATTATTATTTTATTTGGCATGAATTTCTCACGCTATTTAGTGAATTTAAAAAACTAAAGTAAAAAAATGTTTACTCTTTTTTCTGTATAATAAACATGTGCTTGTTGGTATAATATCATACATGGGAACTTCCCAGAGTAGTCTATCCAGAACTCTATTCTAGGGGAGTGGCTTCACAAGTGGTGGGGTTAGCTGACTGTGTAGACTAGCCTTTCATGTGGTGGAGCGAACTGGAAGTGCAGTTGAGGCTAGGTGTACATAGGAGTCGGGCTAGCCCCAAAAGTAGAAAGGAAAGTGAGTAGGGACTGGATGTTGGTACACTGCACTCACCTGTCCGGAGAAAGAGGAAAATCACAGGGGGGACCAGATCAGGTCAAAACTGGATTGTTCCTAGGTATGAGTATTAAGTATTATTTTCATCGTGAAAAAAGGCAATTTAAGAGTAAATGTTTGAAAATGAAGGAGTTGGGTCTGATTTCATGACAGTGGGTATATTTGAGTCCAATGGCCAATAAAAATAGGTGGCTTATTTCACCTGAACATTTACCGCAAAGCAAAATGATATTGAATCGGCCATAAAACAGGGATATACACTATGTAAGTAAGGTGATGTCACTCTTGTAATTCCGTCTCCATCTTTTCAAGAACTGACCTACAGATCATGCAGGATCCATTGTTAATATCATATTGTATCAATTACTGTTGTATGCCACTTTGTCAAAGAAATAAACATTTTTAAGGACTTTGAAGGACTTATCCTTCTGGACAGCCAGATATTCCTAGTTAGAGAAATTGAGAGGTGCAATGGTTTAGTTAACTAATAACTCAAAACCATCATTTTTTTTTAAGTAAACATAAATAACAAAGGTGAATATAGCATATCTATATGAATTAAGCAAATTAAACCAAAAAGCATAATACCCCTCGACTATTATGAGTCAGCCTTTGGCTAGCTAAGAGGTTGACAGAGGATCATGTTAATTAGATTTCAGAGCATTAGAGCTACCTGTTTGGCTAGATTTGCATTAGCAGACTCTCGCAATTAAATGTAATATCTACAAACTTGAATGAGACCCATCCTTCTAATGTTATAACATTTAAATAAATCAATTTCTTGGAAACACAAAAGGAGCATACTGATTTACATTTTACTTTAAAAACATTGAATTGTTTAAATTAAACCACAATCTGATTTAATTTTAAAAACCTTGAAAAAAAACAATTGACAGAGCTACATGTATTCTGTATGTTCATTTAAAACGTAGCTTCCTTCTAATTACTAATTCTGTTCCATCTTGATTGTTTGATTACTTGTGTGGGCCTCAAGTGCCTGGATAGCAATTAATCAACTGAGTTCTCAGAGAGGTGCAACTTATTATTCAACAAGCAAGAATTAATTGACTAATGTAGAAAAATGACCACCTTCATTGATAAATGTATAGGGGAACATACTTTCCGTATGGAAAAATAACCGGAGAAAGTTAATTAATGCAATAAAAACAAGCACAAAATATTAGACATAGTTTTGATGGAAAGAAGCCACACAAATGCAATGGGACATTTAATTGTGTCTTTACAAATATCTGAAGTCAATTTAATTGGGATACAATTATTTATTGCAGATGTTTTCGGATTATTTGTATACCTTCTCTATAAAACACAAACTATTAAAATTTTACTTATTGCTTCTCTATGTTGAAGAACATTTCTAGTTTCTGTGTATAATTTCCAATATATTCCCAATCTAAACCAAATGGATTAAGTAAAACTTTTATTTTTATAAATGAAGAGCACCTTATAGAAAAACACCAACGTTCTCTAAAACTAACTATATAAGTATATTTATAACTATAGTACTTAAAAAAGTTCTTTAGAATTTAAAAAAAAAAAATGTTCTCCTAGAGTAAGGAAGATCAAAGAGGTGCAGCAGTAGTAGTAGAGCACTGGGCCTAGGCAGGCAGACACTGGCAGATGATAGGCACATGCAGCCCCGGGGAGCAGAACTGGATTTCCCCAATATTATAGAAATGTTTTTAAAGCGTTCCCCCAGAGTAAGGACCATCAAAGAGGTGCAGCATTAGTAGAGCACTGGGCCTGGGCAGGCAGACACTGGCACATGATATGCTTACGTGGAAACTCTCCGGGTTTGACCCGGAGATTGCCGGGTGAGCCCTGTTCCTCCGCTTCTCCAGGTCAAGACCCGAATCCTCCGGGTCGCGGGAGCAGGGTCTTGACACGCCCCGCTCCCCACCCATTTTTTCCCTCAAATGGGTGTGTTTCCCGCTGCCTTCAGTGTGCAGTCCTGGCTGCGTCCCGCAAGAGAAGGCTCCGGGTAGACGGAGCCGAGAAGTTCCCAGGTGTGATGATATGCACATGCAGCCCCATGGCGCAAGACTGAATCTCCCCAATGTTATATATTATAATGTCTGATTTTGTAACCAATATTTATTTATCAATGAAGAATAATAGATGATATGAGAGAAAGATAATAAAAAATGGACTTGTCTACAAATTAGAGATTTGGCTAGTAGCATAAATGGACTGGTCTTAATCAACTGAAATGGTCTTAATCAACTGAACTCTACTCGGGAACAGGGGTAAAATGTCTGCTGCAGTCCCTGTAATACACTACAGTAGTCACTAACTACAGCTTCTCCAATCCACTCCACAACAGTACATTTTCTGCACTAAAATAAACTATTCATTAACTTGCAGTATTGTATCTGAGTAATGAGCATTAATCTCAGCCTCTGCTAAACTGTCACTGTCTCAAACCCCAACTCTCATCAGTCTGTAACTGCTGCTAATGAGAAGTTAAAATTGTGTCAGCACACTTATACATCTAATGCTTGTCCTTTCCCCTTGTAATCTGAAAATTGATGAAAATTAATGAAAATCTAAAAATGTAAACCATAATGAATATCTACAAATTAGAATATAGGGATTATTTAATTTATACAACATGATTAGTTAAATGCTTGTCATATCGTTGATAATATTGACTAAACATCTGCTGCCCCTAATATCATGTGGAACAGCTAATCAATAGTTTATTGGTGTTGTGGGTTGAATATTTTATGTGTATTGGAATCAGTGATAACGGGTGTCCTTCATTAGCCTGAAGCTCTGTAGAGAGGGTGTCTATAAGGGTGGCGCAACCAAGAACTTGAGGACCCTATACACTATTTGTATTATTATATAGGGATTGTTACTAATTGATAGACATATGAATCTTGGGTTTTTCTTCCCTGTAACCATAGAACAGTCTCATTCACTGTAAAACACAGAAATGTTGCAGTTTCAACCAATTTCTTCACTGGGAGGTTGTGTAATCAAATGTACATGTGGGATTACATAAAAGACAGCTAAACTAATTATTTTCTCTACTGTTCATCAAACTACACAAAATGATATACATGTAAAAATCAGGAAATGGCCCTGTATTTGAGGACTCACTATATATATATATATATATATAGATATAGATATCTACCACAGAACATGCAATCTGTGGGCTATTTTCAGGGGTCAGGGGACCCTGGGGTCTGGGGTGAGTGTGCTGATTTGCCGTAAATAAAATATGATCCTGCCGGCAGAGATCACACTGCGGCTCTCTGTGGCTCTCCATGGGCAAAAAAAGCCCAAGTGGGAATGTTTTTCCAGATATGGAAAAGATAAAAATGCAATTAACAGATATGTTTGTGTACGGCAAAATTCCAAATACCAGTTCCTAATGCCTTTTAAACAATTACAGACAGATGTTATTTCATGTCAACAAAATGCGGTCAAAGAATGTACTAATTTTCAGGTAATCAACGCAATCACCCACGTCCATCCACATATACAGTAGAATACTTTATCTTAATGTGGTATATATTTAATAAAAATTTAAAAAAACAAGTTAAGAACCTAAAATGAGCAAATGTTTCATACTAAGTTTATTTCATGTATTGATAAAAAAATTACTATTGTAATTAATATGTCTCCCTAGATTAAACACCCACATTTCAGAACATACAATAGAATGACATTGGCACTAACGTTCCCAGATGTTATTCAATTTATTTAGAAGGATCTAATAAATAAGAAATCTTTTTTTTTATTTCGAACTCTATTCAAGGTTGCGATGAAGGATATATTTAGAAAATGAAATATATCATCCAGAATTAATTTGCGTATGTATTCTGGAATTTTTAATAAATTAAGGTTCATTTAAATTCATCAATCATGTTGATTATTTCATCTCTGGGATTATTCAGAATCACATTCAGATATTCAAATTCCTAAGTATAAAAATGTTACCTATAATGCAGATTTTTTAATGATTTTTTTAGGCAGGACTATAATAATGCAATAAAGAATGCCTGTTTTCAGAAAAAAAAATTGAAAAGCCCTACAAAAAATATTTTTTAATTATGTAACAAATAATAAAACTCATGTGTGCATGTAGCTGTGGTAAAGCGGAGTGGTATGGTGTTTTCTCACTGATCTGCATTGTACTTTACCTCTGATTGCCATTGTTGCTTGTGTATAGACTTGACCTGTGCACAAGGCCCAAAATAATTACGAACACATTTTTAGTTTCATTTTTGGTTCATTAATTTTCAGACAACAAATTTAGTTTCCTGCTCTTTTGGTTCGGACAAAATTCAGAAGGCTTTTTTTTATTTGGAAACAAAATTCCTTGCACAAAAATGTCTCTTTCTGTGCCAACTGACATCTCCCTCAGTCCTGTCTGTGCCCGTGTACTTACGCCCTACCTTGTATCTGCACCCCACTTGCTCACTCACCTTCTCCAGTCGTTGTCTGTGTCCAGGGGACCTCCGTCCTGACTCGGCGCTCCTGTCCGCCGCATGGCCTCAGTGCCGCGTGGCATGCCACTTCCCCCTCCTCGAGGTAGGCGTGCACCGCGTCTCACACTCGCGGACATGCATCCGGCGAGGACGGGGTGCGGCTTTGCCACCGGAGGCGTAGCAGCCAGGAGAAGAGACGCTGGGGGAATGGGGGGAGGCAGAGTCCTCTGACTCCCAGCTACTAGCAGGGAGAGGAGGTGATACCGAGGAAGGAGGAGGGACTATGTCTCACCTCCCCTATATAAACCCAGCAACCACTTCACACAGGGCTTACTTGTTGAGCTGTACACCTGTGTGTTACCTGCTATCCTGTTTAACACTATCTGTATTTTGACCCCTGGATTGTGACCCCGATACTGCCTGTTTGCTGCCTGTCTTGACCCCTGGATTGTGACCCCGATACTGCCTATTTGCTGCCTGTCTTGACCCCTGGATTGTGACCCCGATACTGCCTGTTTGCTGCCTGTCTCGACCCCTCGATTGTGACCCCGATACTGCCTGTTTTCTGCCTGGCTCGACCCTTGGACCGTGACCCTGACTATTCTCTCTGGATTTATCCCTTATGTAATGTTGCTGGACTTTTTCCGCTTCCTGCACTTCGCTCCACATCTGGACCTGACAGTCTGGTCTCCTCTGATCTTTGTGAAGCTGCAGAGATGATACTGACTGGATAGATGGGAGAGGGACCGGATCAGTGTGTGAGAGAGGCTGCTGTTACCTCGCCGGCGGATCCGCGGTGTCCTCGTGCAGGGGAGCCGAGACGCAGCTCGCGCCGGCAGCTCCCGGCTCGTCTCGCTCACGGGAAACGCGGCGAGGTCCGTCCTGCTGCGGGACGCGCGCCCCCATGTGGATCGAGTGATAGACGGGACGCGCGCCGAGACATCATGAGAGACGTGCGCCTATCTCATGAATATTCATTAGGGGAATTAAAGGGACCTTTTATCTTTTTTCCTCCTCCCCCTTAATTAGGTGGGTAGGAGGATCTAGGGATGGAGGGATATTTAAATCCTCAGTTTAGAGCTATACCTTGCCTGTGATAGAGCCTTTATTGCCTACACTAGCGTGAACTCTGCTTGAACCTGGCCACCCGTTGTTTGCCGCCTGCCTTTACCTGAACTCAGTTTGTACCTGACTATCCGTTGTTTGCTGCCTGCCCTGACCTCTGCTCGTGACCCCGACTATCCGTGTTTGCTGCCAGTCCTGATCTCTGCTCGTGACCCCGACTATCCGATTGTCTGCTTCTATACCATCTGTTCCTGCATTACTCGTCATCACCGCTTGGGGCGCCTTTCCTTGTACTGCAGCGAGGATCTACAGCCTGAACCACCGTTAGTGACAGCTGCAGACAAGAAAGTGACAGGAGAGAGGGGAGGGAACATGTGTAGCACATACAGTGCCTGAAATAGAAGCTGCCCTAAATTATAACTTGAATCTAATGCTGCACTCAGCTGCCCTAAAATATAATAATATCCTTGCATGAACACAGAGGTTAAAGAAAGAGACGGTGCCGTGATGATGGTCATGGGGAAAGGCATTGGGCTTAATGGTTTACACTTCATACATGTTATACTCGGGATCCCTGTTAGTTATTTAACTTCTGTGGTAAAATTGGGATTATATCATACTTTAGGACAGCTGAGTGAGGCAACATTAGTTTTCCATTCAAGCCACTGTTTGTTAATTTTGGGGACACTTGTGCTGCCCCTACTACAGTAGCACAGATTAATATTTCATTCAAGTAGTTTGAGGTCCACAGAACTCCTAAGATTTTTACTTTTATTTAATTTAAGAAAGTTTTACTTAATGTATACTGTCCATGACTGTTCCCTGGGGAGTTTGCATTTGCTAATACTTAATAAGCAGCAACTGTTAGGTTTATTGAACTCCTGAATTTTTAACACTTTAAACCTTTCCACATGTTCTGGGAATACTGGCAAAATACTAATCATAGGTTGTTTACCCCCTTAACCCCTTCAATCCCAGGGGTTTTTGGTACCTCAAAGCCCGGAGCAATTTTGCCATTTTTGCGCTATGTCGGTTCAGAGATTATTCTCTTCCTGTGAATAGTGTACCCATGTAAACTATATATTGTTTTTTCAAGGAGAGATAGAGCTTTCTTTTGATACCATAGTTGGATGATTAGCTGAAAATTTAGAAAAACTAGAGAAAATTTAAAAAAAACGGATTTGTTTTACATTTTCCCTCTGAATCCTTACAAAACTAGGTAAAGTGATGGAAAATCCCCTCCAAGTTTATCAATTCAGGTGTCCTGATTTCAGAAATACCTAATTTATATAGATTTTCCACCAGGGAACATACTATAAGGTGTACCGATCAAACTGTGATCTCTATGCAGGTCCTCACAGACATGCATAGAGATCGCAGCGCCTGCAGGGAATATCCTGTCCTCCGATGACCTTCCGGGTTACGTCAGCAGTGACGCAACTCGGAAGGGAATGCCCGATCGCGCGATACAGTTTGAAATGTAACAGCTTTCCGGCTTTCATGCCGGAAGCTGTTACATCAGATCGGACAGGAGAAAGCCGGCGAGTGGGGAGTCCAAAAACAAAATTGTTAGTTAAAAATTCTGAATCAGTTTTAAAAATATTTACATCACACATGGCATGTATTGAAATGGGGATATAGTTATTACAAGGGAAGAAACAGATAAGTAGCAAGATTAGTTAATGTATATGTATAAATAAAAGTAGAACAGTATATAAAGGAAGAACTTCCCAACCTATTACTATATAAAATTCCAATGCACAAGGAAGCAATTTTTTATAGTTCGTTCCCTAATGGTTTTACAAAAAATAAGATTTTAGCAAAGGGATATTTTTGCCATTATTTTTTAACATACCTAACATTACACATGGAGAAGAGGGATGCTGTGATTGGGTGACTCTGTGAAATCATGATAACTATTTATATAAGAAACAAAAGTGTAACCTTCCAGACCGGCACCTCTGGCTCTACTTACAGGCTACTCATTATGCGCAGACGACTCTTAGTAAGATTTAGACGCAACTTGTGGGTTATGAGCTAAATCCTCTTTTTTTAACCCGGTCTTTAAGCAGAGGATCTCCACCTCACTGATTTACAAGAAACTTATTTTTCTCCTTGATTACACTAGGCTTAGGGGTGGGGTTAGTACGTGGAGACCCCCAATGTGGAGTTTACGATCATACTGATAAATTTCACATGTAGACTTAGATTCACCACATACTCCTAGAGTTGCTCTATAATCTCCTACACAGAAGTTATATTATGACTAAAATGGCTACCCATACTGGGCTTTGTGACTCAGATGAATGCATTAAGTGTCACTCACCCGGGGTTGATTTATTACATAATCTCTGGATTTTTCCCATGATCCAGATATTTTGGGCGACCTATTTGGAAATACTGTAAGAGGGTCATTAAATTTGATTTGGATATCAAACCTTAGGAACCTACAGCAACTGAACTCTGGGCCCTCTCATTAATGAGTAGAGGCTCATTAGATACAGGTCCCAAAAAGGAGGGACAGTTGGAAGGTATAGATATAATCTGATTCAAAATAAAATGACAATTGAGCATATACATTTCTCATGATTACCTGCTATGCTAATCTTACAAAATATCTAACCTGCAATAATACTGCTTTCCAAAATATGTCTCATCTGGAGATTTTTTTTCGGATTTTGTCAACAAGAGAATGACAAAAAAAATGACCACCGTTTTGAACAAAAGCGTGCTTCTTTTATCCTCAGAGACATACTGATTTATTTTGACTGGCCACAGTATATAGCCTACTAGTTTACAAGGTAAAGCAATAAAACTTTGCCTGAAATAGCCTATTATCTCATTTTTTACCTGGAACAGTAAATAAATTGAGCCAAGTTCAGGCCAAGGTAATTTTCAATCATTCCCCCATGAAGTATTCTATATTCACAGATGACTATTTTCTACTTGATCTTCTTGATTTGTGTGTCCTTATTTTGAACTGCTATTTTAGAAACTCTAGGATTTTGTGTTTCAAAAGCATTTCTTCAGGGATCAATTTAAAGAAATATTGGACTGATATGTGATAATTGTGGTAATTGATAAATGTCATCAGCACAGTCATATATCTAATGATTGTCCCCTCCCCTTGTAAATGTTGATTGGCCAAATAGGTATATATAAAAAAAACTCCCACAGGTTGTTGGATCCATCAGTCACAGCCATTACTATCAATGAGACAACCCCCTCTTTTTTGGCTTCTTCTACCTATCAGTCTTTGATATGAACCCTCCTATACACAGTCCCTCCCACTTCACATCATCAACGAGCACCAAAACAGCTAATAATGACACAGGCTTCACATGTCGATGAATGGATGAATCATGATGAATTTTTGCAGTTTGGTTTTGTTAGTTTCTTTGATTTGTACAAACGCAGAAAACAGGCAACTTTTGTAAAACATAAAAAAGTTTGTATGAAAACAAGTTAACAAGTCTAGGATGTTATGCAAAATTTGCATTCTAGTTCTAGATGTTTTGTCCAGTGCTGAAATTATTCTCCACCAATAGTATATTATATTGTATATAAATATAAAAATTTAATTTTTAAACCATTTGTGAAATTTATAGAAATTGGCATTGAAGTATATTTTCCTTTACATAAACCCTTATTACTATTCCTCTGATGTATTCTAACATAACATTGGAGTTTCCCTATAATAAAATGAAAATAGGCTTTATGCATTTATTAATTTGTATTCCTTAATATTTCATAACATTAATGAAGCTTGGTGAAAACAAAATATGAGACATTACATTTGATCTGAATACTGTGTATGAATAAACAACATGTATATAAAATATATATAATAATGTATATACTTGAGGCAACTGTATACAATATTTAAATGTCCCCCTTAAAATGTTGAAAATATTATTAGTAAGATTCAGGCACAACTTGTGGGTTATGAGCTAAATCGTCGTTTTAAACAGGTCTTTAACCCCTTGATGACAATTGCCGGTCCGGGCACGTCACGGAAAAACATGTCGTTTACGACAATTGATGTGCCAGGACCGGCACGTCTTTAAACGGGTTTTAAACCTCAAGGCATTCAGCAACGCCACGATCGGCACTAGGGGCCATCTCTGGCCCCTCCCCGGGGCGTCAACATCCGCCATTATATGGCGGTGGACGCCCGTTTTAAAAGCATTTAGGAGGTGATCAACGATCACCTCCTAAACTTAAATGGTGTCGCTGGAATGCCTCGATCAGGAGGCATCCAGCGACACCAAACACTTACCCCAGGATGGACTGTGACCGTTCACAGCCGGTGATCTTCACCATCAGCAAGATGGCGGCGGCCCGGGAAAAAAAACAATAAAGATGAAAAAGTTTGCTAGAGGGTCTCCAGACCCTCTAGAAAACTCTGTCTCCACATGCAAGTCAATGCAGTCCAGCTTTCTAATCACAGTGTGATTTTCCACTGATGTCAGGGGAACCTTCAAGTTAAAAAAAAATAAAAAACATTTTTTTAAAAAAAGGCAAAAAAAAATTAAATATATATATATAAAAAATATATTTTTGTGAGCAAGTTCTAAAATTAGCATATTAGCTTAAAACAATTCTCATATGGAAAGAGTTAAAATACTGGCATATTAAATGCCCATGGGGTGTCTACTTTAGAAAAATGTATGATTTGATGGGGTAAATTGAATTGGCCGGGTTCAACAATGTCCCAATTAACATGGGGGGGGAAGGATGGCTACACATCTAATTTCCAATTTGAAAAATGCACACGTACCAAATGTAGCCTTTTAGTTCACCCAAAAAATGACAAATCCATGCATGTGAGGTATCACTGTACTCAGGAGATGTTGCTGAACACATATTGGGGTGTCGTGTGACAGCGGCATATACCCTGGGGTGTATAGTTTTCAAAAATATATGGTTTTGTTGGGCACACTGAAATGGCCCGGCTCAAAGATGTACCAAATAGGGCATTATTAATAACTAATGCATTACCATATATTACAACAGGTTTAACAGTTGTTAATATAAAGTTGGTAGCTGTTCAGGTTTTGCCCCATAATGTGTAGAGAAAAGCAAAAAAACATGAAAACATTGGGTATTTCTAAACTCAGGACAAATAGTAGAATCTATTTAGCAGGTTTTTTTATTACCTTTTATAGATGAGTAAAAGATTTTTCAACTACAATTTAGAAACAGTCATTTTTTTCAAATATTTTCACCATATTTTATACTTTTTTTAATAGTAAATAATATGATACAATCAAAACAATGTCATCTAAAGAAAGCCCTTCTTGTCCTGAAAAAAACAATATCTAATGTGTGTGGGTCCAGTAAATGGGAAAGAAGAAAATTACAGCTAAACACGAGCAGCGCAGAAATGTTAAAACGGCCATTGTCACGAAGGGTACAGAAAGTAAAAATCAGCCTTTGTCACGAAGGGGTTAAACATATTTTGCTCCTAGATTACACTAGGCTTAGAGGTGGGGTTAGTATGTGCAGACTAACCAGGAGCTTGACTGGTGCAGTCCATGACTGAGCTGTTAATTTGGCAGTTGATACTGCCCTGACCAAACCTGAACACCTACCAACTTTATATTAACAACTGTTAAACCTGTTGTAATATATGGTAATGCATTAGTTATTAACCCCTTAACGTCTATTGCCGGGTCAGGCACATCATGCAAAACGGTCACTTAACGACCTATGACGTGCCTGACACGTCATCAGACTTAAACAAGCTTATAAAGTGATCAACGATCACTTTCTAAGCTTAAACGGTGTTGCTGTAATGCCTCGATGTCGAGGCATTCAGCAACACTGAGATCGGCATGATGGGCCATGTATGGCCCCTCCCCGGGGCGTCAACATCCGCCATACATTGTATGGCGGCGGACGCCCGTTTTAAAAGCGTTTAGGAGGCGATCAACGATCACCTCCTAAACTTCAATGGTGTCGCTGGAATGCCTCGATCAGGAGGCATCCAGCGACACCAAATACTTACCCCAGGGCGGGCTGTGACCGCTCCGGAGAGCGGTCACAGCCGCAGCTGCACGCAGTCTTCACCATCCGCAAGATGGCGGCGGCCCGGGAAAAAAAATAATAAAGTTGAAAAAGTTCGCTAGACGGTCTCCAGACCCTCTAGAGAACTCTGGCTCCACTTGCAGGTTGAATAAAGGTACTGCATTCAACCATACAAGTCAATGGAGCCCAGCTTTCTAATCACTATGTAATTAGTAAAATATTAAAAAAAAAATATTAAAAAAAAAAAAAAGAAAAAAAAGAAAAAGCTTAAAAAAAACATGGTAACATTTAAAAATTATTATGATTTATGTGAAAAAAAATGTCCAAAAAGAGTAAAATAAAAAAATAAAGTTTATTATTATGAGCAAGTGCTAAAATTAGCGCTGTATCTTCCCAAAAATCTTGACGTGGAAAAATTTAAATAAAAGCATTTCAAATACCCAAGGGGTGTCTAATTTAAAAAAATGAATGGTTTTATGAGGTAAATTGTAGTGGCCAGGCTCAAAGATAGGGCATAGGCACAGACTGACCAAAATAGGGAAAAAAAAGCGCACTTCCCAAATGTGGCATTTTAACCCCAAACAGCAGTCAAACCGATGCATGGGTGGTATCACTGTACTCGAGAGATGTTGTTGAACACATATTAGGGTGTTGTTTGATAGTGATGTATACCTGGAGCTATAAATGTATACCCAAAATACAATTTGTGTAAAAAAAAATACCAAAAAAATACTAACACAAAGTGTGGCAAAGGCTGGTGGTAGAATCTCATGCATGGAAAGGGTTAAAATACTAGCATTTGAAATACCTTGGGGTGTCTAGTTTTCAAAAATATATGGTTTGATGGGGTAAATTGAATTAGCCGGTTTCAAAGATGGTCCTATTAGGACATGGGGGCAGAATGGCCAGATGTAAAAGTTCCAAGTTAAAAAATGTGCACTTCCTAAATGTGGCGTTTTACCTCCCAAACAACCTGACAAACCCATGCATGTGGGGTATGACTGTACTCGGGAGATGTTGCTGAACACATATTGGGGTGTTGTTTGAAAGTGATGTATACCAGGAGCTGTAAATCCATACCTGAAGAGCAATTTTAGCGATAAAAAACACAAAATAAATTAATACCACAAAGTTTGACAAAGACTGGTGGTAGAGTTAATGCATGGAAAGAGTTCAAATTCTAGCATTTGAAATACCTTGAGGTGTCTAGTTTTCAAAAATATATGATTTGATGGGGTAAATTGCATTGCCCGGCTTCAAAGATACCCGAAATGGCACATGGGGGGAAGAATTACCAGATTTGGAAAAAATGGTTTTGAAATAGCAAAACGCTACTTGTACTTAATGCTCCATAACGTGCAGAAAAAAGCAAAAAAACATAAAAACATTGGGTATTTCTAAACTCAGGACAAATAGTAGAATATATTTAGTAGGTTTTTTCATTAGCTTTTTTGGATGAGTAAAAGATTTTTGGGGTAAAAGTCAGAAAAAGTGGGGTTTTTTTACATTTTTCATCATATTTTATTATTTTTTTATGGGAAATTAGATAATATGATTAAAACAATGGTATCTGAAGAAAGCCCTTCTTGTCCTGAAAAAAACAACATATAATTTGTGTGGGTTCACTAAATGAGTGAAGAGAAAATTACATCTAAACACGAACACCGCAAACACTGCTGTGTGTTTGTGGGACTCTGACGTCAAACAAAGAGTGGTGACAAAGTATGTTTTATATGCAATGCAATTTTCATTTTTGTAGATATTCAGCTGTTTTAAAACACATTCACCATCTTCCACTTTCACCATGTCTATTCCCAAATCTTTATTTAAATTATTAACATTGCTAGAGATAAAATATAAATAATGAAAAGCCAAAAGGAGAATATATTATAAAAATATATACAAATAAAGAATATATTACGAAAAAGGTAATTCATAGGCTCAAGAGCTTTCTCGTGGCTATACTTAGAGATGTATCTGACAAAGAAAAGTGAGGCAAAGAAGTCTGGCACGAACAAGTTTGGCAAACTTTTAAGAGAATATCAATGTAAGAAGACAGCTGAGGCCTGCTAAAAGCTTACTATTTCCGTACAGTCTGTTCACAATCTTCTGGCGCTTTATAGATTGGTTATTTAGTTCTTAAAAGAATATCTGTTAATAATATTAGCAGAAAATTGTGGTGCTTAAGGTGACATGCTCTCCCACAATTGGATGATCATGGGAGAGGACATGACCAAAAGTCCCCAAAAGCACTGCAATTTTGGTTGAAGTTTGTGCCAGATTATGTACGCGGGGATGCGGACAAAGATTAAAGAGAGAAGATAAAAGAGAGAAAATGAAAGAGAAAAGATTAAAGAGAGAAGATTAATGTCAGGACCCTGGCCAGCAGGTCAGGTAGGAGCCCAGTTGCAGGGGATACCAGGGGCTCTCTCTGTACCCCTTGATGCCTTAATGCATCATGACTGGTAGGTTGGTACAGACAGGCACACAACAGACAGAAAAGCAGGACTGGAATCAAAGAATAAAAGGGGAACTGTAGCGAGGACAGGGAAACTGTAGCGAGGACAGGGGGAACCAGAGTGGCATGGCACACGGCTTGGAAGCCCTCAGCCCTGATGAGAGAAGATGAAGAACAAGCAAATGCAGAAGCAGAAGCGCAAGTGGTCAGCTGAGAAGGTAGGGAAAGATTTAGAGAGAGCGCGAGAGAGTGAATGAGAGTAAGTATGAGCACCGGGCAACGAATGTCGTTCCCGTGGGTCAAGGGCCTAAAAGAAACCAAAAAATTAGTCTGAATTGTTTTTGGCCTATTTGCACATGCCTAGCAAATGTACATTTGGGACTTGTAGTTTAGGTTACCAATATTTTAACAAAATATATTTGAATCATAGATAATGGAGCAATATTTTCTTTTTTATCTAATTATAGTCTTTAATATATAAAAAGCAACTTGAATGTTCTATATTCACATATAAAGTATCAAACATGATTTTATGTATAAGATTGCAATGTATAGGATTGTCTGGTTTATGAATAAATATGGTAAATAGGTTCTAGATACATGCATTATGGGATTTATTCAACATAATCCTTTCATCAAAAATATCAGCTGTGCTCTCTGTAAACACCTGACTTCAATTTCATCCATATCATTCCATGTATAAGAATTCCTGAGTTAGGTTCTTGAAGGTTTCATGAAAGTTATCTACACGCATCAAAATATGTTGAGCAACAGAGTTCTTTTTTTACAATACAGGTCAACAAGAAAGTAAAAACATTGTAAGAACCCTTGTCAAGTCTGGGTATCATATTTGTTTCATATTTCTTTTGTTTAAGGAAATACAATGGAGATGAAGAATGATATTGCAAACAGATTTGTAGTATGAGTTGTTCCATGATAATGAAATATTCCCTTTCTAATTTATCATCAGCATTGCCAAGTCCTTGAAGCATATGACTGGATAATGCAAATTGAATTTCTGTCTCATTGAGCATTACAGAGTGAATCCAAGAGGATTCTTCAAGGGCAGTGCTGGTGGTATATCATACTTTAGTCAAATCTAGCATTTTATTGAGGATTTTGGTACATACTGGTTTGAGGCAGTTAAAGAGAAAACATTAGACTAGAAAAGATTTGTGAGATCCCAAAAGTTTATATGACTGTATGTTGGCCTAAGAAAAAGGTTTACCCTTTTTCTAAAGACTTAATCGAAACACATATGTTTACACAGGTATAGAGGGAGAGGGATCACTTCACAAACAAAAGATGCATCGTGGAATAAAACATAAAAGAGACTAGTTTGGCTTGTGATACAGACTTACATATATATATTTATATATATATAGTGAACTAACAAAAAAATCAGGCTTATCAACTATTATAAAAAAAATATAATATTTTATTAGCAACCTTATTGCTAGCTCAAAAGGTAGCCAAAATATTATTATATTTATGGTCGTGAGATTTTTATAATGGGGTAAAAAAATAAATTCGTTTTTAAGCAATGCAGTCTTTCTGGTTCAGTTAAATGTTTAAAAAAGCATAAAGCTGTCAGTTACACTCGCTCTAACACTAACATTTATAATCCTACCAAGTATCCGAATGTTTGTGTTTTAATATAAAGTACTGTTTATTCATTCCTGAAGCATGTATTGAATCAAGATGTACAGCTTGAAAGATATAAGGTGAATAGTTACACTGTGCTAGAACAAATTAAATTTACAGTATTTGCATTATTCTTTATGCACGTGTTTCGTGTTGTCTTTGACTTTGCTCGAGGGTAGGCATTTAGACTTCTGCTAAAGAAATTAGTAAAGTTATATTTAATAAAGAATACTACGGTAGTTTATGCGTTATTTCCGTAGATAAAGATTATAACATTATAAAGATTATAAGAACGTGTTAATAGCAAAACTATTATTAACTATTTAACAAGGGGTACATTGGACTTTATAATATTATGTGACTTGTAAGTGTCCCAATTAGGAGGGGCAGTCCTTGTTGGGGGCCCAAATCCCACTGCTCATTTTTCCTCCTATGATGCCTCTTTTTTTGTAAAATGTTTATTGGGTATGAGTGTATCACAGTGTTCTAGAGCTTAAGAAGTCACAATGATATATACATATATAAACTATATGACCATAAGTATGTGGTCACCTGACCACCTATATTAGCATGCTGGACATCCTATTCCAAATCCATGGGCGATAATAAGGAGTTGGTCCTCCCCATTCAGCCAAAAGAGAATTTGTAAAGTCTGACACTGATGTTGGACAAGAAGACCTGGCTTGCAATCAGCATTTTAATTCATCCCAATTCAATTGTTCTTTAGCTTGTTTGCAGCTGCTCATTTCATAAAACTCCTGATACATCATGCTTGCTCTGATGTTGCTTCTAGGTTCACATCAGGAAGATTAAAGTCACCCATGATTATTTGACTTGGGCACTGGCCAACACTTCGTGTTCGTCTTCATGGGGAAAAAAATCTTTGTATTACACAAATATTCGCCCGTTCCTGTGTACGGTAAGGGCGAATACTCGTGTACATTCTTTGTGTTCGTTTTTTTGTTAGTTTTTTGCCGTTTTTTGTAGAAGGGGTTAATATGGGGTTAATGCGATACGCACTACGCAGCAGCTTTGGCTCCAGGATTTTAAAGGTCAGTACGAGCAACTCTATTGATCGCCAGCAGGGGCCTCCTCTGCCAATAAACCAATGAAGTGCACCTGCACTACCAATAGTGTCGCTCGGTCGGACCTTTATCTCTTGGAGCGGGAGACCCTGGTCTACCCTAGGCAATGTTCTGTCGTCAGATGTTAAAGGTGCGTGCGAGTGACTCTATTGATTGCCTGCAGGGGCCTCCTCTGGCATCAACCAATTGGTTGATGGCAGGCAAGCCCCCTGCTGGCGGCCAATAGAGTCGCTTGTATAGACTGGTGCCGAAACTCGGCTGGGGGAGACCACTCTTGGAGGAGGGAGACAAAAATGTTAAACCTACGGCTTTCCACTCCTGTTAACCCCTGCGATGCTGCATAGATAAGGTAGGCTAGATGGGTTAGGGACCAGGGAAATTAGTAAACGAAAATTAACACGTTTTGCCGCCGCCATGTTCGTTTCTTTGCACCCTTCGTGTTCATTTTCATGTTTGCCCAAACACGAATGCACAAGTCTAATTATAACTTTCCATTTAAAGTGATTTAATTAGCGTATTATCTAACTATTCTATTTGTCCAGGAGGCTTATACATAACACTCACATATTGTATTGTATATTGTAATATTACCAAATTCTAACATAACCCAAAATGACTCCGCGTTTGCCTTGAAATCCTCTCCAGCCCCTCCCAATAATCTGTCCACTCTGTCTGCAACATGTCGAAGCTGGGCAACAGGGAGACAGCTAACCAAAGTCAAATATTCCCCTGTTTGTTCTCTTAATAATAGAATCCCCATACCACCACAACATGCCTAGGCTTCCCTTCCTTCTGGATCCCATCTACAGTAGATTATGCGAGGATTTACCTCTGGAATTTCATCGCCTGATGTTCCTGATGTTACCCTGACCGATTTCTGAAACCTCTCTACCTGGCAGCACCGTTCCAGTTTCTGTATTCCTCTGTTGTCCAATTTCTGCTCCTGGAATTATATACTTACTATCTGTTACAGATTGTTGGGATGGAAAAATTCAGGACTCGCTGCCCTCTTCCCTTGCCCTTGGCAAAATCAGAACCACTGAACCACTTGGCTTGGCAACACAATGCTTGAGCTGACATCAGAGCTGAGTATGCAGCAGGTTTACTGATTTGTTAAACCCAGCCTGACAGCTAACAATATTTTACTGTTGCTGTTATGGTTCAGGGAGTGACACAATCATGCCAGAGAGATAGATATAAAGACCAACAAATGTGAAGACAGCAGGAAACATTTGATGCCTTGAGGCTCCTTCTTCCCCTTCTTGACCCAAGACCTTGCCATGATTTTAAAAACAAAATAAAATAAATAGCATCAGGGCAACATGATCCCTCATGATGATACTCACACCCCACCGAAACCCCACTTATTGTCAGAAGAAACTCTTAGCTACTTCAGTCCCGTGAAGGTTTCTGGTGTCCTCTGCTTCCTTCTCTTTCCAGTATCCTAACAGAAAAACTAATCTATCTATTCAACCACAGTATTTTACCACTGGCACATTCTCACCCTGCCTTAAATATGCTCAGATCACTCCCTTCTTGAAGAACCCTACCCTAGCTTATATTTCCCTATCTAATTATTGTACTTCCTAATTCTCTTGGCTTGCTCTTTCTCATAGACACACATATTCACATACACATATATATGATGTTTCATTTTCACATTCAACTTGCATGCCCTTGTGCGAATTCCACCAGTTAGCACATAGGCATATTTGTATGTGTTGTACAGTGTGTGCCTGGCATTTTTTTGATGCAAAATTTGGAGATAAGAACATGTGAGAGTAAAGAGCAGTTGTTAAAAAAAGGGGTGCACTTGCAGAATTAGTTGTAATTTAATTATATCGTGATCCAACAAGACTGTTTTAATCTTTCAATGGACCTTTTGCAGCTGTCATTGTTATTTAATGTATTTAGTTAACTTGCCCTTTTCCTTCTTTCAATAGGGCTCTTTTTAGTACAAAAAGTAATTCAATTAAAAGTTACATTGATTATAGTGCATCTAATAAATAAAACTTGATTAGCAGAGATCCACAACAGCAAGTACAATTGATTGTAACTACAAAAAAGGTTATGGTGTAAGATCTTTTAGGATATATCAAACTCAATGAAATACGGGACAATGTTGTGAATAAACTATTTCATAGCCTACATTATCCTATTTGTAATGGAAACACAGCCTAATTTGGATAATTTGCATTTTACACAATTGCATGTGCACACACCAAAGAGGAATGGCTTGAGATCCTATTGAAAATTATTTTAAACCACTTTTGTAGAATTCTTATAAATATTCCAGTTAATCACTACACCTAAATGCATGATTATTTACCCATTTTCTGGTGCTTCATGTTAAGGACAACTTGTACAGGAAAAAATTTAAAGTGATTTAGAGAAAGCGGTAAACCACTTAAAACACCCTGAAAACATTATAAATGCATGGGGATATAATCTAGACTAGAGTAATTGCTCATGTCTGAAGTGTTTGGATTTTTCCTAAATGGGCTCTGAGAACAATTCTTTTACTGAGTTGAATGCTGTTCACACAGCTTGATCCATTTTAGGCAGCACAATGTTTAAAATAGCAATATGTGCATTCTGTCCTTTTTTAATTTTAATTCTTGTGTTCATCACCGTCAGATATGCAGATTGCCAAAAATGTGTTTAGTACACAATTAAAGTCGATTACAGAAAGCATTGGATTAAAATTATATTGTTTCATGTCCTTGTTTCTTTCTCTGTGATGGTTAATATCATGCATTTAATTGTAATGTATAGCTAAATTCTTCCATTCATGTAACTCAAGCTATATAATCATTTATAGTCTCCACTGTAAAAGTTAGTGTGTAATGCCTAAAAAAATGGGCCTGAGTCACATTATAATTTCCGGTCCAAAGAATGCTGGAGCTATCTCACGACTTATTATAATGGTTGTAGACATTACAAACACAAAGACATCTGCTGGTTGAATCACTGCCATATTCTGTCCTGATAATTGTTAACCAAAAATTTCCATATTCTGTCCTGATAATTGTTAACCAAAAATTTCCCTAAATGATTTAGGAATGACAAGCCATTTCTAAAACTTTTTAATAATTTAACATAATTACTGTTATGTCATTTACATAGAATTTCTGAAAAACGTCATTAAATGAAAACAATGGGCCATTGCTGATTATTAGCCTACATAACGTAATGAGCTTTATTTGAAGCAGAAATCTGATTGATTTTCTGCCCTGAAGTTTCTCTTCTCTTCACCTGCCCTTGCAAAGGCTGCATGGACCAATTAACAACAACCAACATAATAACAATAAGGGGAAGATAATGGGGAGAAATAATCCTGTAGATCATGTGAACAAAACGTAACAGTGGCTGCACCCATTGTATATAAAAATAGATTTCTTATTTTTATCTGTAAATAATAATATAATTGTTTTATTTACTATATAAAACTATAAAAAGCAGGATTTAGAAAAAAATAAGCATATCCACATTATTAAAATATTGAAACCCTATTCCATTTCCCAATAAAGGAAGAAAATTTTGCATTGTAGACTCTTTAATAACACATTTCTCTCATTTGCTTCTCATTAACATTTACCATGTTATTAATAGTTAATAACTTATATACACTGAAGAATATTCTAAAACAGGACTCGTTTTTTTAGTCGTTATAACTTCTGTAGAAATGAGGAATATAAAAAAAATGTAGCTCTAGGTGTATTTTACAATATTATAATGTTTATGGTGGTCATAATCCACCAACATATAATACTCAGTTGACTTCTATAGCAATTAGTCAATCTGTTTTTGGGGTAGGATTCATTTTTTATTGTCAAGAAATAAAAATCAGAATTCTAAGCAAATCTTTGCATGTACACTTTATAAATATCATTGGAAGCATAACTGTATATATATGCCCCCGAATTAGTTGTTTTCACACAGTTCCGTGTACTCCTCTAAATCCCTTTGTTTGATAGAGTACCATTCTGAAAAGCCCAAAAGGCCAATTAACACCACAGATGCTGTTGTTGTTGAGATTCTTCACTTGTCTTGCAAGTAACTTGATAAAGGGTTGTATTGTACCTTACAAATCTGTATCACTCATTAAGAAAAAAAAATACAAAAGATGCTGTTGGTTTGCGAAGTGAAAACGGTGTGAAGCTTATTAAATGAACAGTAGTCTCCGTTTGCACAGCATGAAAATCTGTACATTGCATAAAACAAACAGGAGATTGGCCCTGCTCATATATGTGTATTGTTAAATGGTTTTATAATTATTATATTATTTTGAGTTGTATTTTCATATTCGTGTCTATACTCAGTGACCGCTTCCTTGTTGTTTACGTAACAAGTCACAGGTCCCCTCGATACCCTACACCCTACTTGCTCCCATAAGCCCCTGTTGTCTACATGACAAGCTGCAGGTAACCTCAGCAGGACAGTGGACAGCACTTTAAAGGGATGTACATCCATCACCCTTAAATACTTATGTATATAACATAACTGAATCGACTTGTCATTTGCCCCATTGGGACTTAATGTTATCTAGTTATCCAATACCAATACAATAAATAGTTGGAATGAAAGCAGATTTTGGGTCCACCTCCCTTAGAAACTATGTTTAGCAAAATATATTTTAATGATTAATATATGAATTTTTCATATTCATGTGGCTATTGGCTGGATAGAAGAGACCACATGCTCTGTTTTTAATACAAGCTACACGTATCTCGCCTGTGGCTGGGGCATGTATGAGGGGCTATTGCCATTTACCTGGTGTGCCAGTTTAGGCCTGGAGAGCATTTGGGCTATAAATCCTGTTGCATATGGCATGTGATAACAGGGAAAAGAAAAAATGTCGGTGCGCTAAGCTAGTCTCAGGCTCAAATAATACAAATGTATAATATGAGGCCTACCAAACAGTGTGAGCATGCTGCAAATACAGTGTGTTGGCTGTACAATGTATACAAAAAACAAAATACTGTCTGCGCTTCTCACCCTAATAAAGTTGGCAACAAATATATAAACATAATATAAATGAGAGGTTTTGGTTATATGAATTGGCCAAAGCATAATTAAGCTCACCCGCCACGTCAAGGCACACTCTCAATAGGGTGAGATCCTACTCTCACCTCCTACATAGTGGGCACACAAAGCAGTTTATACTGCTACCAAAACCTTATTAATGTGTTGGGGGAGGTGCAATTAAACCTCCTCCCATGTTTATATATTTGTTGCCAACTTTATTAGGGTGAGAAGCACAGACAGTATTTTGTTTTTTGTATGCCATGTGATGTTCACTGGCTCAGTGAATTTTTTTTAAAAAAAGTTTTGGATGCCATGCAACTTAGTAGGACCCAGAGCACTGATGTATCATAGTAACAATGTGTATTGCTATGTGTAGGAACAATGTGTCATTGAGTTTATGTGGGTCTAGAAATGTGTAACAAGAGTTTATTGATGAAAGGAGTTTGATACTATTCTCTACATAACAAACTAAAACCTATTCAAATTTTTCAACATAGGCAAAATACGAGCTTAACTTTTTAATATTTTGGAAAACTATCTGGAAAAAAAAAATGTATCATATCAATGCTATATAGAACATATGGAAACTGAAATTAACATACTATTTAACATACTATTTAAAAGCCTTGCATGCAGTTACATGTGTTCTATTATTGGTCTGCCCAAAACTTTGGACCAAAACTTTGGATATGTGCCATTTCTTTCCTTGAGTTCTCACATAGCTTACAAAAAGCATTGAGCCAGGAAGCCATGGAAGCTCTAGAGGACTGCAGAAGCCACTGATTCCCGGTAGTCCACCAGTATCCATCTCTTTGGCCATACCTGGGAATTTCCTACCCAAAGCTCTCGTGTTATGGAGTAATAGCTTAGTGAAGGGTAGGGCTAGCTGACCATGAGGGTGGGGCTGGGTGCAAATGGGACGGGTTAGGACCAAACAGCAGGTGATGAGTGAGAGGAGAAGTGGGTGGGAAGTAGGGCTGAGAGAAAGTGAAAAGTGACTCAGAGACCCCAAAAAACAGAGATTCACCTTGACAGTTCCCACGTGTGTCTGTGTTATTAAAAGTCACTATACCAAGGAAGCACCAAAAATAGAGAGATCAGATGTTCCCATTTTCAAAGGGCTAGTCCCCTGATAAAGGATTCTGTGGTTAACATTAATCAAAGAATGTTCCTCATGAATCATTTTAAACTTCAAAATTAATTATATTTAGGAACTAAATCTAATCAAATCTGTAGGATGTGGTTTTTGACGATTTATGTTACTGAATAGCGACAGAATTTTGACTACTTTATGTGTGTTACATTTAATATGGTGTATACATTTCCCTGAATATTGCTCACAGACTGGTCACATGTATTTATAATATTCACTAACAGGGAAAAACACTAAATTAATGTATAAAGCTTTAATCATAGCAATTGTCTCTAGATAAATAACTGTCTCTTGCCGTTTTTGAGCCATGGAATCTGAAGCCACTTTACTCAGATGCTCTACTGTGCTCATATTTAAAATCATTTACCATCTTTTGTGTAAGCTACACTTTACTGCTTTTAAATCAGTTTTGTAATCATAGCTATAAAGATAAAAAAGTGTTCCCATGGAGCAATGTAATGAGTAAAATAGTAATCATTTAAACCATTTCATTAAAGGCCATTTTGTCATTGTGATTTGTCGTCAACTTACTTTACATAGATTTTCCGTTAGTTAACTAGGGTTTAGCATGCTTTTAATGTTATTTATTTATTTGTATTTCATGTCCCAGTGGATAAAACTGCATTATTTCCTTCAATACGGTTTATCATCTGTGAATAGTCGTCATGCCTAAGAGAATATTGGCGGAGTAAATTAGACTGGAGAGCAAAGAAGACTTTAGAAAACCTCAAGGGGCTTTCTGGAAACACACAACAATGAGGCTGGAGTCCTCAATCAGAGAACTGTCTCTTGAAAATGGGAATATCTAGTTGCTCTACTCAGTCTTAGACCCCCAAGAATCAGATAAAAATGATGCAAAAAGCTCTGAATTTTTGTCTGAAATTTGTGGGTCATGGACTCTCTAAATGTTTCCCTACCTTCTCTGCCAACCACTTTCATTTCTGCAGACCACTTCCGCAACTTCTTGTTCTTCATCTTCTGTCTTCCTTCTTCTCGTCTCTATTTTATCTTCATTCTTCAATTCTTAATCTGCTGTCTTCTTTCTTTTGTCCGCCTCTTAGCAGACATAGCACAGTGGCACAGATTATTATTTTATATTTTAGATAATATATACACTGACTCTAGCAATATATATATACTCCTTTAGTCAGTAGTTGTGTGCTAGTGTAGTGCATGTAAATAGGAGTGTGGTGTAATGAGCCCAGAGATTTCTGATGGTAGCCCTGATATGATCCCATCCATACCCTTGGTTTGAAATACTCCATAAAGGTTCCCTAAAATCAGAATGCATACATCAGTTCAAACTCTCCCATGTCTTTCAGTTTGGATATATGTGTGCTTTCCGATTTCAAGGAGTCTGCTGCACTAATCAATAACATGAATAATTCTTTTTTGCTTTTTTTCCTATTTTCAGTAAATAAAGAATATTCTTTGTAATTTACACCAACGGGAAAAAATAACAGCTGGCACTTTGTGAATGCATCTGACATACATCAGTAGCAAGATTACACCTCAGTCTATTATGGGGACTAATAACACAATCACTTAGGTAACTTAATTTTAGTGCTAATTATGCTAAATATGATGGATCCACTGTGTTTTCAAGCCTTGTTATGCAAGTGCCCTCAAGCACTGAGTATGACAAAGAACAAAATGCAAGATAGTCAATTACACACAATCATCATTGTAACCAATACAAGGGGCTTGTAATCCTCTGACATAATATTAGAATGGGTTATAATAAAATAAAATAATTATATAAAAAAAAAATGTGATCCACTTTGAATATCATTAGCCCAGAGTTCAGTACAATGGTAATTATACCATTGTCTGTGCGTTATGGACATCTTAAGAAATAAAAATACAAGTTTCCATATAAAAGTATTACTTTCAGGATGTAAGAGTTTGTGGCTAAGTATCGTGCTGTAAGTGTGTAAAGTGTTCTCTTAAACAGAGACTTTAGTCATCATATGTACTTTTCTGTCTTTATTGTCTGCTTTATTGTCTCTCCTTGTGATCGGCACCCCAAATGGCAGAACAATGATGGGGCAGTGGTCAGTGCTGGAATGGGAAAACTAAGCAGCTCTGGCACTTTAAGGCCAGCAGCTGCATGTTAGGTTTTTATACTCATGCAGTGTAATTGGTGGGGCTGTATGGGACACTAAAATCTTCTTTTAAAATGTAGATTTTGTGTGTTTGTGATATTGCTGAAAGGTGTTTTTGGCATTTCTTCAACAAATGATCAGCACAAACAAGAAATGACAGATCAATAGTCAGTACATCTTTTCCAATTAAGACTCTTGAATGTAACATCCAATAATCAATGACAGTGATTGTACATCCAGTCATCTGCCCAATATCTGCAAATAATCAGCCTTAAAATGGAGATACCAGACATTGAGTGCTAAGAAATACATGAAAGTCAAGAAAAACGGGTGCGCTTGTTATTTTGAGTACAAAATGGCAGAAATTACATATAACAATGGATATCTTTTATTAGGGAAAAAAGAAATAGGATGATTTGTCTGTTAAACCATAGGAATGCATGATACAAAAAAAATGAAAACATATCATCTATTTATACCTAGCAAAATTAAATCATATTTTCAATTGTATATGTGTGTTTTATGCACATAAATATATATATATATATATATATATATATACAGGGAAAATCAAGCAAATCATTAATAATTCATTTTAACACAAAGGTATTATTGTGTTTGCTGAAAAGTAAAACATTCCGGTTTTGGATAAATCCAAAGACAAGGTGTTTTAGACTTGTATCCCGGCTTGGTGATAATTCAGTTGCTTCAGGTTCATGTTTCAACTGGGGAGCTCTTGATAACCAATGATGGGAATTTCTATTTCCCTTTTTTGGAATACCTCTGTTTTCTTTCCTAGAGTGCAAGTTTAGAACAGCCCCGGAGGGAAAGAATTGGACGGAGTGCGTAGTGAATGTAGTGCGGACGAGGTATCCATGGTCAAGCCTGGCTAAGGGGTTAAGGGATGACTAGGCAAAATTTTGGCACTGAAAGTGTTAAATTGTTAGCACGTGCAGGGGCAGATGGGAGGGGGTAATTACCCTCCCTGAGGGGTATATATGGAAGGGTATTGCACTATAGGGGCAATCATTTTAAAAGTGCGTTTTCCCGCCCATCCCTCCCCTAATTTTCGGCATTTGCCGGGTTCTCTGTTTTTTAAGCTGGTACGGTGCAGGAGTTAACCATCTAGGTATGGTTACTTGTGATGCACAGAGGTGTAAGTGCAGGACACTCCAGGGGCATTCGCCCCTGTGAATCGTGTGGTCGTGTGACTGCCGCGCTAGGGGACGCCGGCAGTTCCAGCAGGGATACAGGTGGTCACGCCCATACCAGCAGGTTACTTATTTGGTTATTTATTTGCTTATTAATTGTTTACAATTGGTTATATGTTTACGTTCATTTGACAATAAATATTGATATAATGTGTCAAATGTGTTGTGTGAATAATCGTTGACACTTTGTGAAACATTAATAAAGGTTGAGTGTCGCAGTGCTATAGTTATTTAGTCCGCACCGCGGACAAATAAATTCCATCTCTGACAATTAATAAAGTTTAAAAAAAAAAATAAAATAAAGAAGTGTCTTTTGTCTTATTTGTAAGAGGTACCGAAAACTGGACGCTACTACATTCATGATTCCTCTTTTTTTTTAATAAAAAAACAAAATGCAGCTTTAGAACCGCGTTTCTCTTTTGCTTACAGGTCAGCGACTTCAAAGCCCATTATACTTGTTTGTCTTTATTTTGTATAATCTAATATATTGATTTCATAGTTATACTCATAAGTGATAATAATACTTGATAATATGGATATGTTGCTGGTTTGTCAATCCAATAAGTACTCACAAATATTAAAATTGAATATTTGTAGTTATAGAATGTAGCCTAAGGGATTGACACTGCTATCCTAATTTAATTAAGAGCCCTCATGCCCCCCTATATAAGTTTTCTGAGCCTTTTACTAACCGAGCATCCTGAAGAACCGGGGTACACACAGGATCAAATGGAAGTATCCTTACTGTGGTGTACACATACTATAAGATGATAAAGACCGCTCTACAGGAACTTATTTATACGATGTATGGGATGGATAATGAGTTTCTTCTTCTACTGCTCATTATGGTGAAATATTAGTTATGTGAGTCAGCACAAAATGAGGTGCAGCAAGCTGAGCTGGTACATCTCTTGGCATCATCATCAATTCAGAAATCTGTAGCTGTTAGCCAACTGAATGTTCTTGGCCTACAACCCCCATAACTCTTAGTCTCAATTCCTCAGGACAATGGCAACAACAGGTGTCTATAAAATTGCATTGGTTTACAGAAAATACCTTTATACACATGCATTAGTTTGATACTAGGATAATTATATTATATATTTATTAATTGCTTATTTTCCAACTACACGTCAAAAACTATTTAAGTGATAGATCTCTGAAAAATCTTTTCTTCCATTAGATGAACGTATACCATAAACTAGATCAGGGAAATTAGAATTCAAAGGGTCCCTCTTGAGACTTGCCTACTTTTCATTTGACCATCAATCACTGTCACTACTGGAGTATCAACAGCTGCTCTTCGGAAAGACATTGCAGAGCTGTAAAGCAATTTATTCCTACACATAAGTTTTCCCATTAGGCCCGAGCGTGACACATCCAGGACTGTGTTACCCTTTGCCCCAGTTTCTTGTGTCATCAGAAAAGAAGCAGATTAGTTCATGGCCCCATTCATAAGACATTAGGAAAGAGGAGGGAGTTCAATATTCTATTTGAAAGCTTCTACAAAACACTCAGCTTCAGTTATTTATTATACTCTGTATTACAAAGTTTAGGTCTGCAGGAATATTAAATCGGATTATTTTAGGTTGTTCACTCATTTTGAGATACATTAACACAATAAAGAAAGTCTGCATCATTTCTAATATTTCAGTATTTTGGTTTTCTGGCGCAAAATGATGATGCAACAATCAGTAGAAATGTGCATCCCATTGGTTGCTATTGTGACTGTGATTATTGCCATCAATGTAGGGGTGTCTAGTGTCTGCCCCTCTAGGAGGGAATTAAACAGTTGGCCAACCACAGCAACAACAGGCCCTGGTGTTTCTTATAGTATACAAGAGGAAAAGCGTCTGGACATTTACCCATACTCGTTAATGGCAAGTGAGATCTTCCAATAAGATAGACTGCTCAAATCAGAGTTTCAGTGTAACTGCGTTGGTTAGACAGTCCTGAGTGATTGGTATTGTCCTATGTTGTACGTTGTGTCATAAGAACAAAACGTATGTGCTAGGTGCTCAGGTAGGTATAGTAGCTTCCCTTTAGTTTCCCTAGTTTTTAGAATATAGGCCTATATGCTTCCTGAGGGTGAGCACGAGTAGCCTGCAACATTTACTTTCTCTTTACGTTCTTGGAATAGGTGTTTAGTTGTAGTGATGGAATGGAATATTTTGCCATTCTAAATATTTGAGAGTGCCCTGTGGTCATGAAGTACGAAAGTGTATTTGTGTCAGGAGTGCATTTATGTTGTTTTTCAAGGGTTCTGATGTGTGTCTTAGGTTGGTTATGTTTTGGGTATTTTGTTTCCTTTTTTTAAACAAAAGCAATTTGCTTCCCCCCTAATAGTGCACTTGTGTCCATTCTAAATAGAGGGGAGCGTGGCCTCAACTGCCTCGTTGTCCTTAAAATAGTCTCTACCACAGGGTCAGTGAGTAACAACTCATTTAGTCACCATGTGCGCTAGGGATGTACAACAGGGAGTAAATCCTTAATATCAAGGGGTGTGGTAAAGACATATCTGACGTCCCAAGTTAGTCACAACTGGCCAAATGGCTCGAGTACTTCTAGAAGAGGTGTCTAGCTTCAGGTTCAGCAGGACATTAAAGTCCCCACTTATTAGTAGCACGTCTTCCCTAAAATCTACTAGCTCTTTTGCCCTGTCTGTTGTTAGGAAGATAAAAATGCATACAAGTGTCTATTTCACCCCCCTTATGTCAGTAACATTATGTGCTTAAAAAATAATATTGCAACTCTTTTTGATTTATAGTCATTGGAGTTGTTAAAAGGTTATTTTGAGCCTTTGATGTTTATGTAAGCATATGGTATTATTAGCCATGTAAGCGTATAATGTTAAGAATGAATGTGTTTGTCAGACTATGCTGTCAGGTGGAGGTTGAGAGAAAATGTGTTTATGTAATATATGTATGTAATATATACAACTATGTTTGTATGCACGTATATGTATGATATTAGCTGAGTACATGTGTAAGTGTATGACGTTTGTTAGAGTTATATCAGTAATTTTGTCAACTTCATGTTGTAGACTTTCAGATGGAAAAATATGGTTATGCACATATAACCAGATTATGTGTCTAATCATTAAAGGCCTTTCTAGATCAGTAGAAGATGTGAACATATGTAAGGGCTAAAATTTATTCAAAGTTCATCCTATAAGGATAAATGTACAACAAATTCTCAGGAGTGATATGACACATCTACATTAACATGCCTCATTGGCCCTTAGTACATCAAAGTGTTGCTGTGATGTAATAACTTTTAAAGGAAATATTGCTTTCTTGTCTGTTATATTCAATAAATGTGCTCCAACATTATGATTAAAAATGTTAATTGAGAAGAAGTTAGGGCTATTAAAAGGGGGGATTTGAGAAATATGGTGGGTTAAAATGAAAGGAATGAACGGATTGAAAATTAAAAGGATGGAGTACAAATTAAAAGGGATGAGACTGGGAGAAAGAGAATAGTTATAGTATCTCTTAGATACTTGCTAAAATATTTCAGGACCACTACAAAACAAGGGACAGGCACTCACTGGCTTATTTACAAACATTTAACTAAATGCTCATAGACATAATGACTTTTACAGCCTTGTCAGGGACAACTATATCTTTATATAGCCACACTGCTAATTCATGCACATTTTGTAAACTGAGAAGTACCTTTTATGTATAACAGTTAATTTAAAACATTAATTTATTAAGCATATAATTATGTTACATGAGGGGTCTTGTATTTACTTCATGATACTGAACTGCCCTAGATAATATTCTAAAACATTATAATAATAAACTTAAATTATTGTTTGCTTCTGTTTACCTAAGTATCATACAGGTCTCCTTTTTCCATGATGAGGAAATGTAATTAGAAATTAGCAATGGGATATTTCAAATGTAAATTCAAATCAAATTGCGCCTTGCTAAATACATTTGTTGAGATCCTTTATTTTTTTTAAATTATAGGATAGATAATAGAATTCTGAACTTGTCTTAATAAAACTCATTTCAAAATATTTGCAGAGTACTATGTTTCAACAGCAGCTAGAAACATTAGTGAGATATATCGAAATTGGAAAACTTAAAATGATGAAATTCAGCTATCTTCCAGGAATTTCTTGCTTTCTGAACAGAGTTTTCTGATATGTAATATTACAGATATCCTAAGTTGTTTGTTTTATCTATGCTAGAGTTAGCTGTCAGCTTCTTCCGTGTTTCTACTCAATAATATAATCCTGTAACTGTCTGATGTACATGTACCCTATTCATTCCCTTTCCCCAATACAATGATTCGACACTGATAAGTCCCCACAAACGCAATTGGAGTGTTTGGTTTTCCAGCTAAGCAATTACTACAAGCAATTTCCTCAAATGCATAGGCATATAAAATGAAAGTATTTTTATGATTTATGTATCTTCAAACATCATTGTAGTAAGAAAATGTAATATTAATAATGAATTTGACATTGTTTAGCATCAGAGGCGAGTTTACATGCATCAAAAACAATGAATTACGAGTATATTGCTGGGAATTATGAATTAGAGGAACATTTCTGAGTCTAGAGTTTCAGTGACCCTAAGGAAATGTACTGTTACATTTAATACAAACTGAAAGCAAGAGAACAATCCTTGACTATCTAATTATTGTTATGTGTATTTGACTGTCATTGGGTTGTTGCAGCATAATTCGTTATTAGTTTTAGATTTTTGTTCAGATTTTTTGGTGTGATTCCGTTGATCCTGTACCCCTTTTTCTTGTTGATTACAGAGATTCCAGTGCGCAAGGTTGAATATCATATGTAAAGAAAATGTGAAAACATTATGTATTAATTATATTATTATAATTATTACTATTAATGCTTTTCCAAATGGAGGCAAACATTTTTTTTTAGAATTAATATTTTTATTCGTTTTGCTGCAAAAGTAAACCTATTATGAGTATTTTATCTCACTTAATGAAACCAGGCCAGGATATCTTTAACTCTTTTTTCATTGTGCTCGTATTGCGATTGGATTACTAGTGATCGATTTATGTCTATTCAGTGGACATTGAATCTTGTGTCTTGTTGCTTTCATTCACATTTATTTCAAAAGATTCTCTACAAAATGAAGCAGTTGTATACTTTTCAGTTCTGATGGATACAAGGTTTTTGTATTTTCCTAACTAATACTATAATAGAACTTAGCATGAGATGGTGTATTTCATATACTCCACAATGATATAAAATCATCATTATTTGGTTTTTATTTTAACTTGAAAAATCAAGAGAAAGTTTATTTTAAAACAACAGGGGTTTGCCATGTATTGCCAGTCAACTGATGTAACTAATGCTGAAAAAGTATATAGGTATTAGACTTGTACATTTAGATTCATACAAATTTTCATTTTAACAAAATTTGCCAATTTTGTTAATTTATACGAAAAACAAATTAAAATGAAACGGCTATGAATTTTTGTTTACATTTCATTACATTACATTGTTTTACTCTCTCACTCCTGATGTCTCATACTCTTATGCTCTCTCCTTGTCTCTTTTTCAACAGCCCTGCTTCCTCTCTTGCCTCTTCTTGTTCTTCTCTCTTCTTTCTTCATCTGCTTCTCCCCAGATTCAGCTCTGTTAATCCAGCCTCCATGTACACTCTGTCCCTCTATTGGAGAAACCGCGGAGACATTGTGCCTTTGGCTCCTCCCTTTTGTGGAAGTGCTCATAGAAGCCAGAATAATACAGATGGCTTTGTGGAGAAATAGAAGTGCAGAATGCTTCTCTTTCTCTGCGGATCTGTCTGTATTATTCTGGCCTTTTGGAGTACTTCCGCAAAAGGGCAGAGCCGTGGCAAGCACCACAGGGGTAGCCTTGCCCCCGTCCCTCCAATCGCATGAGAGAGTGTTCCCGGAGGCTCAGCCATTTTGTGGAAGCACTCCGGGAAAGCAGACAGAAGAACAGGAAAAGGCTAGAGAGCAAGAGGAGCTGCGGAAAAAAGACAGGTACGTTGAAGACGTTGGCAGAGAAGGTTGGGAGACAAAAGCACCTCAGAATTTCATCCAACCAAAAGAGCAGGAAAGAAATGCATTATCACAGCAGGCAGTTGCCCAATGATGCCTCCCACATACCTTATTGCCACTCCTGTGGCCTACCCAACACATCAATGTTCATTTGATTGAACATAGCAGCCCCACACTCCATCTTTGTTCACTTTCTGGCAGCTTCTCTTTCCACAATACTATCCAACAGTCCCTGAAAACCATATTCAGCAGCCATATACAGCAACTTCTTGGTAACACCTTACAATCACAGAGTGCTTTACTTTGAGCCAAATCTAGCATAACCAACAATTCCCATGGGAACAAGACTTTCATTTGACAGAGATGTAACTTTTACATACACTGTTTACAGTCATGTCATGTACATTTTAACATGAACATACATAAGACATATTGGTTCAGACGGAAACGCTACAGGGAGGAGGAATTAGGGTTGGGTTGGCCTGGCTCTGACAGAACTCTACTCTTGCCAAGTAAGTTACTAGCCAAGTGTTGGGCTTTAACCTGACTTTGTCTAGTAATTACAATTATAATGATATACAACTATTATAATAATAATTGTAATAATATATAATCATTTTATTGATTTGATTATATGTGCCCTTTTCTAATATAATTTTCCCATAATCCACCTGTCTCCACTTCATCACAACATAATATATGTACACATAGGATTATAACTAAACCTATAATTTAGTTTTATTTTAAATTGGAAACTATAATGTTTGTAATATTGATCAGCTGCTATGATTGGTATACAAAAACATGTCGTTTAGAATATGTATGGCATTACTTACATTATTATCAATATGTTATTATTTATAAAGCTTGATTAAGCAATAATGAAGGTAAAAAAATGTAAAACAATATAATTAGTTTATAAATATATATTTAGCTATTTCATAAATGTTACTGTTGTTGTAGGTATTCAGTCAACTATATAAGGCTTGTTCAGATTATATAAATGTTTATTTAATGAAAGTTTAAAATGAATATTTTTTTTAGTAATCATTTTGTTATATCTGTTAGATGCATTTTGTATAAATCTTCAATAAAATTGGTAGAAACAAAACATACTTTCAAAGATTAACACATTGTATATTTTATTTATTTTTGAGGTCAAATACAGAAAAAGATAAAAGTAGCTGCCATACAAGAGCGAACTTGTTCCTGCCGTAAAAGTAAATTATTATAGCTTTATTTCACAAATTATACAGAAGGGTGCTTTTTGTATGGTTATGACTGCAATGAGGGATAATACTACAACACGAATGGACTGGTATTGGACTTCAGTGTAGGTAATATTCACATTCTTAATGCTGCTATTGTTCTTACATTATGTGTCAAGATTCTAATTATATCCTTTGTGAGTTTTCAAGGGCAAAATCATTCTTACTTCCAGTTAGATGAAAGAAAATGTCTACTTAGGTTGTTGAATCATAAGAATATGATCTATTGATAATGCTTGGTTATTACTGCGCGTTGGTAGCATATATATTGCGCAAGGCTTTACTTTACAGTGGCTTAGTAGTTTAGTAGATCAAAAAAAGAATCACCATGCCAAAGAAAGGTATGGTATAGAGCCTGCTGCTATCAAAGCGAGGTGTCATAATTATGGGTATCCTGTTTACGTTAGCCTGCAGATTAAATCTTTATTTAATGCAGTAGACATTGTATGCAAATTTAAACACCTGCTTCACATCTGTTTTTATTTTAACCAGGATGCAGGTGGTAGTTACTTAACAGTATTTAAAAAGGTACGAAAAAATGGCATCAAGAGCAATAATTTTAAACAGAATGTTATAGACAACTTTTGTCTTTTTTAAGACCAAAAGGCATTTTGTATAGAAAAATAATAACTGGATACTGGGTTTTCTACCTCAGCCATTCCTGTATTCACCTGCCATGAGATTCAGATTTTCGCTCCTGATTAATAATGAGATCTCAAACAGGTCCCAAATCGATTGTTAGTGAAGGCAGTGGTCTGGTTTAAGGAGCTGGTCCCCTGTCGGCGTATCTGACCAGGGACATGCAGCTGGGAGTTGAGCAGAGGTAGCAACTCTTTAATGGACTTTTATATTTCAGTCTATGCCAATTCCTATTACAGACATTTCTCATAATAGTAACTTTTTAAATAAAAGAAAAATAATTCATACATTATTAACATCACAGAAGAATTGATACTCCATAAAACCATGCATATATTCATAGACTATCATCGGGAACACTGTAAGATCACTAGCAGAAGAAAAGTTGAAAATAATAAGCCAATAAAATAAAACATATGTTCAGGGCCGGCCCAAGGCAAAATGCCGCCTGGGGCGAATTTTAAAATGCCCCCCCCTTATGTACCCTTCCTTCCCCCCCCCTGACGCCCCCCCCATTATCTACCCTTCCTCTCCCTCCCTCCCTATTATCTACCCTTACCCCCCCCCCTTGTACTTACCTTTCAGCAGTCCTGCGGCGAGTCTCCCTGTTCGGTCTCGGTGCCGGCTTGTAATGCTGAGCGCCGGAAATGAGGTAATCTTCCGGCACTCAGCATTACAAGCCGGCACCGAGACCGAACAGGGAGACTCGCCACAGAGGAGAGAGAGAGGGGTACCGAGCGGGTGCTGACAGCTTGGTAAGCGAAAAACACTCGCCCCTTTCTCTCTCTTTTGCTTAAAAAAAAAAAAAAAAAAGGGCTTGGGGCGGCAAAGTGCCGCACCTTCAAAAGTGCCGCCTGGAGCGGTTGCCCCACTCGGCTCCATTGTCGTGCCGGCCCTGCATATGTTTTCTTTAGCTGGTATTTTCATACCAAAATTAGTCTATTATTTGTTATCATAAATTTTTTTCTTAATGACTATCATTATTTATGTATTTTTTCTGTGGGCATAGCATGCAATCTAATAGGCTAATGGAATAATGCTTTTTTAGGACAATTCCTGTGTAATGCCATGTGCCAGAGACACACATACATACATTCTCCAAGCTCTGTAGTTTCTGCAACAATTAAATCTTTACCCTAAAGTTAACATATTGACGTTTTTATAAAGGTATAATAATGTAAATCTTATATAAGTACGTAGAGTCTATAGATCACAGTCTGGAGTATAATAACACATAATCCACACAGAATTTCTGCATAATGGCGTGATAACCCTTTTGTGGTATGATAATAAATCTATCTTATAAAGCCTTGCATTAGGGTCTTATGTTATAATACCTATTAAGAATTCTATACTGTTAATATTCTTAAATGCCTAGTGGGAAGAAAATCAATAGGAGTGATAATTGACCTGTCCTTTTGTAGTGCATTTCAATCACAATCAACTAAATTAAACTAAATAAAATTATATGTTTCTTGACAGTGGGCCTACATGTAAGGCAAAATCTTACAGTGCTAAACATTGGGTTTCATTAAATATAATGATAATAAAAAACTAAAAATCATTAGGTAAGTACTATGAACCAAGGACAGATTTTTTTTTTTTTAATTTTCCCTTGTTACCTATGGGTGTTTAAAAATATTAACAACAGCAACCTATTTTTCTTTGAGTAAGCATACAAAGGTATTTCTTACTGATCTTCCAGCTTCTTCAAATTGCGTACAAAGTAACAAGCACTTGAATGTGGACTACAGTGGGGTCAATTATTACCATCTTATGATTAGTGCATCCTAAGAATCTATCTCCCTATGTGGAATATGTGATTCTTAAGCAAAATGATTTGCATGCAAAGTACTTATAGCAACACTGAAATGATCTCGCCAGTAGGCATCTTGTACTGGCTTGTGCTTTCATGCTAAAAATTTTTTTTATTGTGCACATTTTGTATACACAATCCATTATACTTACTCAGTTCTGCCAACATCATTTATAATTTTAGATAACATGGCACACGGATATTATAACTTTTAATGTTAGTATAAAGAAACCACGAGTGACCTGTCCATCAAAATGAGTCTACAGAGACATGGCAAAACATTATTTTAGAGATTAAGAAAGAAGGTGGATATTCTTGAAATACCTTTTATAGTTACAGTGCTTTGTTCTTGAGTACATTTTCATTTAACTTGTGCTGAAACAAAGTATAACTCTGCAAAGCAAATATTTTGTTTATTCAGCAAGACAGGGAAGATGTAGGGAGCTCGGTAAAAATGTCATCACCTGACCAGGGACTGTGCTATTGGCTTCAATGGACTGCATACCTGCATCTGAACCTGCTGGTAGCTGCGCACATCTGGTCATGGTGGTTTAATATAACCAAAGGGGTTACCTTTATAGAGAAAAACATATATATTGCTATTGTCAATTTAAACTAAAAGTATATTTTTATATTATACCGTATATTATTTGATCACAGATCTTTATTAATAAATATTTTTTTCAAGCATAGCTCAATGCCAGACCAAACATAAAATATATTAATATAAAATTAAGCATTCCATTGGATAATTGCATTTGGTATTTTTCATTTGTATTAATTATGCTTTTTTCTCTTGAAAAATGTTCTAAATGTGACACACGTTTTCATGCACAGCTGGCCAGCATCGATATTGGTAATCAAACTGCAATTTCAAGGTAACGCTTAAGTTTCAAATGACCTACTAAGCTGATAAAACAGATAACTTTCAGCACAATTTTCTGATGTTGTTCTCACTGTTGCGCTGATCAGCAGAAATTCTTAGTATTGTTTTCAGATGATTTGAGCCAAATTGATTAAAAGTGCTCAGTCCTCTAGAAAGTTTGAGTTATAAATACTTCTTCAACTTGACTGAATATATTTTTCTATTTTTTTCTAATGCTCATCTTAAAAAAAAAAAAAGAATTTGGCCAAAATTACAAAAATGTATCAAACATTTAGAATACCAGGATCATATATAAAGTTTGTTATTATCTATGCGTGACTTTTGAAGGTATATACTAGCAGGATATTGGAAACATGTTATGAAAAGATGGTCTGGCATTCCAGATAAAATTGGTGGGGCCAGCCAACTCTTGATCTGTGCCAACCACCTGATGTGCAGCCTACCCTGTTTCAGTGGTAACTCATGGATACCTCCAGGGCTAATACGGTGCAATATTGTACTTGACTTTTCACATAATTTAACCTCCTCTGGGTTAAGTAACAGATCAGACAGACCTAGAAAACTTACATACCAATAATCAAGATAAATAAATAAATCAAGACATGAATACAGATAGATTAATAGGGTGAAATATTAATTTGTTTTCCATGGCCTCACAAAGCATTGTCTACATCAATCAGAAAACCTGAAATGTCCTTAAGGAAAGGGGCAGTCATTATTTTTAAAAAGAAATGTGCATCAATTAAGAATAGATAGACCTCTTTATAGCTGTGTTTATTGTTTGGTAATTTTAATTACTAATTAGTTGAAAACTAAATAACTTTTTAAATGAGTTGTTGCCACCTGGAGCTAATTTCCATTTAATTCCAAGCTAATCTTATGCAGCATATACAAACAAATTAACCAAATAATTTATATAAAAAGGCACACATTGAGGCATAAAAAAAGGGAACTAGGACTTTGCCATCCAAAATCTATAATGGGGGTTTATGTACAAAAAAATTTTTTTCTACAAAGCCTAAAGCATAGTATTATCAATATACCAACCAAAGAAATATTATTTCTGATTCAACCATACCAGTATGCTATGGTAATAAGACCATATTTGTGAAATGTGTGCAAGAACCATCTGTACTATATGTTTGTTAAACCATGATTCCCCTCTTCCATATTTGATATACCTACACAAATTATACATTGTTTTTCAGGACATTCCTTCAGTAATGCCTTTTTAAAACTTAAAATACTTAGTATAGTGATAATATGTAAAAAAGAAACTATACTATATGGGAAAACAATATATATATATATATATATTGCAATTTTGCCTAGAAGTTCTTCTACACAGTAGGTGCCAAAGCTTGAGAATAACCCATTTCGACAACATCCCCTGATTACAGTAATACCCCACATACATATTTTTTATATGATCAAGAGGGTCAAATCCATACTTTACATATAACCCTATATAACCTAACATAATATTTTTCATAATTTATTTTACAATTTTTTTTTCAATGTTCCGAGTGCAGCATGGATCAAGATCCCTCTTATAAATTTTGCATGTCAGTGATCTCATGGTGACATCACTGGGCTTCCAATTATTGCATAAATCTACATAGACGTTGTGATCTTCTGCTCCTAGAACATAGGATCTCCCCAGGGATCAGAGAGAATACATAAGAAGGAAGGAGAAAGAAGAATAGCAAAGGACAGTATGATATGAAAATCACAGTATGATATTTATTACAAATTGCATCCAAATCCAGCTCAAGTGCAAAAAGCGTCTATAAAATATGCAGGTTACGGGTACACTGCCACATTAACAAAGGATATCAATGTTTCTGATCTTTTCCATGGGTAATGGTGAAATATTCCTTACTAAACCGTCAAATAATGTGTGCAAAGATCTAAGTCTTAAAGACTTAAGATATTGGGTCAGTGCCCAAAAAGAGAATCATAAAAACAACACCTTACACGGTTTGTCTGGAATTGTCGACTTCTTCAGGGGCTCAAATTTAAACAATATATTTGCAAATTATATATTTTTCCTTCCTATGGGTTCATGTTGATCCCTGGGAAGATCCTGGGTCCTGGGAGCAGAAGACTAAAACATCTGTGTCAATTTATATCTCTCGCTGTGGTTTTGGGACTGAAGGAGTCCCTGCAGAGTATTATCTTTCCATGAGTCTGGTTTATACTATATTGTATTTAACTTCTATTTGTTAATTTGTTAATTTTTTAATTTCTTGGTTATTTTGTTTTAGTTTTTTTGAAAGGGGGAAACTTTGTTTCTCCTTCTCCTCCCTCTGATCTGTCTGTGCTGATCACACTGTACATGCAACAGAGGGAGAAATCAAAGATCCTAGCAAGTTCCTGCTGGGTCTCTCCTGTCCTCCAGTGAACTTTCAGTGGGTGTCAGCATTGACACTTACTGGAAGTGCGTGATTGAGCATTCATTATATAACAATGTACTAGAGCTTGCGCCAAGCACACTGTTAGTTGACATGAACCCAACAATGCTTTCTTCTTCCAACTGGGAAGTGTTTACTCCAGCACTCATTTAATTGATGGTACATATTTCAGCATGAATTCATAATAAGCATACTACAAATTTTAACAAGTAAAACAAGAAAACTAAAACTTGAGACAAACTTTTTTTACAAGCCATCCTGGGGTTCACAGCAGCTCCCTTGTTACATAATATAATAACACTGTTGTGCGCCACTAGTTATGCTCTTTTTTCTCTTCCTAATCATAATGTTTGATACTATCATATAAAAATTACAATCTCTCAAGCAATGTATTTAGCTCCACATCTCCTTGGAAACTAACAATTACTTTGCTGTGGGCATCACTTTAAACAACTGATTAGAGAATCAACTACAGCAAGGAACCTGTAATAAATAGAATATTTATAATTCACATGAAATCCGTTGCTTGTTTTTAGCAGTGGGTAAAAGCCTGGGGTAAAGTCAGTATGATTTATGATAAAGACATAGATGATGCACAATCATATTCACAGAATAAAAAGAATGACTATTTCACAGAAAGACCAAAATTTGGTTCAAAAGGTTGAAACTTTTTGAAAAGTTCTCCTTACAATGTTTATACTCAAATTATCTTTTTTATTTATTATTATCTTTTATTTATATAGCGCCAACAATCTATGCAGCGCTTAATACAATACATATATTCAAGGGGTATGACAAGACAAGAATTGACAGACTAAGACAAACTGATACATTAGGAGGAGAGAGCCCTGCTCACAAGTTTACAATCTAGAGGGAATGGAGTGACAGACATAAGGCACAGAGAAAGGATGAGAGGTAGTGTGGTGGTTATATCAATGACAAATGAAAATATATTTCTTTGTACATGGGCAGGACTGCTGGATATGGGAAAAACACTTCATATTCCATAACTCCAAGGGCTGTATCTTTCCCTAGGCCGACTTACATAAAAAGCCATCCCCCACTTGCACCTGCTCGGACGCCCCTAGGTGTCCAAAGAAGAACTGCCCACATACATAATTGAGCAGGCCACCCACGCGTGGGCTCTATTCTTCTTTGGGCAGGTAGAGCTGTCCCACTTAAAGAAGAATTGAGTCTGCCTGCTCAATAATGTTAGTATCACTGCTGACAAAAGTGGACATGCTCGTTCTTCTTCGGGGTGGTGTAACTACCAGCAAGCAGCTGTCATGTGGAGCTGTGGCAGGGGAGGGCTGGCAGCCTAAGGCCTGGGGCCTGGCAAGTCTAGTCAAGTGGCCCGTTGCACCACCGAATCAGCACACCATCCATGCCCATCTTTTCCTGATTTTCTGACGCATAGTGATGTAATGCGATGGGACTGGGAGTAAAAAAAACTTATGTTTAATACATTAAAAAACAGCTAATAAAATTTTAATATGGAAAAATTGGACCCTAGGCATTTCCTTGGGCCCCTGCCTGTAATCATCCCCAGAGTCCCTTTGTCCCTCATTCACTAAGCCACACCTCTGTTTTACTTACTCCCTGTAGTTCAGGTATAGATCAAATAAACAACACATGTAAACAGCACGTGCATGTATAGATCAACTGAATAAGAAATACAATCCCTGTATTTGCAGGTATACATAAATAATGTATGGAAACATAGCATAGTAGATACAGATCAACAGAATAAACATACAAATCCAGCTTTGCAGGTACAGATCAACTGGAAATCACATTACAACTAAGCATTAAAGGTATAGATAAAACCCCCTAAATTACAGGCATAGATCACAGGATGCACACCCCCAAAGCCAGCCCTGGTGTCCACACTGCCCACATAGAACCCGACCAGCACCAAGATAACATTAACAAATAACAGTCCAGAGTGAGCCAACTTTGTCCCCAAACAGCCCAGCGTGAGCTAAATTTGACCCCAAACAGCCCGCACTGACACCAGTACAAGCTCTGCAACACCGACACCCAAACACACACACCAGGACAGGCTCTGCCACACCGACACCCAAACAGACACGCTAGGACAGGCTCTGCCACACAGATACCAGGAAAGACTCTGCCACACCGACACCCAAACACACACACACCAGGACAGGCTCTGCCATACTGACACCCAGACACACACACCAGGACAGGCTCTGCCACACCGACACCCAAACACACACACCAGAACAGGCGGCCCTGCCACACAGACAGCCAAACACACAGACACCAGGACAGGCTCTGCCACATCAACACCCAAACACACACAAAACAGGACAGGCTCTACCACACCTACACTCAAACACACATACACCAGGACAGGCTCTGCGACACTGACACCCACATCCAAAATGCTTTCCACAATGGTTTGCTGTTTGTTTGTTTTTCCCTCTTGTGTATTGATGCCCCAGCCAGCCCCCCTTTGGTTTTAATGTATTTCCCCCCACACCCTTGTGTATTGCCCCATGTGGATTTGTGCCCCCAGCCAGCCCCCTTTGTACATTATGCCCCTTGTGTATTGCCCCATGTGGATTTGTGCCCCCAGCCAGCCCCCTTTGTACATTATGCCCCAACACCCTTGTGTATTGATTTATGTGATGTCCCCAGCCAGCCCCTCTCCCTTGTGTATTGATGCCCCTCTTTGCATTGTTAATGGCCCGTGTATATTGAACCCAGCTATCCACCCCCCACCTTTGTGTATTGATTTATATGGTGCCCCAACCACCCTGTTGTGTACTTATACCCCCTAGCCACCCCTATTTTGCATGTAATTGTCCCAATACAGCCCCCCCTTTGAATATGGCTCCTCTTCTGCCTATTCCCCCAACTATTTTTTTTATTTTGTAATACTTACGTTTTTTGCTGCCATCCTTCACTGCTGCTCTCCTCCAACGTGCTCTTCTAGCTGTAACGAGGAACTGTTCCGTGTGACTCCGCCCCCTTGAGTGCCCCACCACATTGATTGATATGACGTGCCGCTCAAGGGGGCGGAGTCACATGGAACAGGACACTGTGCGGCACTGTGCAGGCACGCTGGCCGCTTAATCATTTTAAAGCGGCCAGCGTGTCTTACCGCCGCTTTAAGAGTCACAGCCACATCGGCTGCAATGGCATCTCGGTGTGCCGGCCACTTCAGCCGGCCCACCGTGGATGCTGCGGGCATTAGAGACGGCCCTGGCACGGCCGTTTAATGTAGATCCAGGGCGGCCTGGGGGGCAATTGCTCCCCTGCCCCCCGGCCCAGCCCGCCCCTGAGCTGTGGAAGGAACAGTCAATGCAAGAAGTTTTTAGCAAGATAAGCTGGCAACCTGTTTGGGGACAAAGTTGGCACTGGAAAGCTGTTTGTTCACAAACATGGCACTGGGAAGCTAGGCACTGTTTAGGTATTTGTGGACAAAATAGGCACTGTTAAAGTGTTTAGGGACAAAGATGGCCCTGCTAAGCTGTTTGGGGACAAATGTGGCAGACACAAGCATTTTTGGCACAAAGAAAGATGAGGTCAAAGAGGAAAAGATGGAACCAGATGGGGTGGATCATACACAGGAAAAAGGTGTAGCCTGGACAGGAGTTGGTGGGTCAAATTAAGATTTGGAGCGTGGACGTTTAGTCAGGCCTAGGGTAGCACAAATGCTAAATACACCACTGAACATACACTGATTATTAGGACCACCGGCCTTTTTTTTCTTCTTACACTCTAACTTTGAGGATGTAATGTTCACTGACAGGTGCCAGTATATCTGGGCACTTTCTGATTTATCAATGAGCTACTATAGAAGCAGCCAAGGTGCCAGATTTTTGCTGTAAGACCTGTGGAACCATTTTTCAAGTTAGATCCAATTCTGTGGCGATGATATCATGTTAATAAGTTCAACTGAAGACATGGGTCTTTCCTACATGTGAAAAAAAGAGATAGTCAGTAGATTATGGTTAGGATAATATGTCTTGGGGATACAAACATATATGCATAATTCAAATAATATACATGTTTAAAATAATACAGTATATAGGTGACATCTTCCATAATGTTTTCACAAAGGTAGACCAACATACACTTTAGATCTCAGAAAAGCACCAACAGCAGCTTATAGATGACAAACAATGAAGGAAGTAGTATGTTATCTTAAATAAATGTTGTCTTGACTGTAGTAAACAAATTAACAAATGAAATCCCTTCTATGGAAGTTCATCATTTATACATCCTTGAAACTGACAAATCTGTAGATTGGTTTTCTAAAATCCAACACACCATTTGAAATTATGAAGAAGAATTACTGTGCTTTAAAAAAGATAAATACAAGCAGGTTAAACATCACTATAAAGCGCACAGGGTGTATTGCTAACTCCAGGGAACTTACTAACAAGACAACAAGCTTTTTTGCAGTTATATTGATATTTTTTCACAGCACAGCAACCCTGTGTTATAACTAATTTTTCTTCAGCCCATTCAACTTTCAAGATAAGGCGCTACCATTAAATGAAAGCAAATAAACAAAAAAATTTACGTGAGAGGTCTCCAGTTAATTTAACTTGAAATGAATTTGCAGAAGAGGGGTTCTAGAATCACTATGAAATTAATGTAACATAGATAACATAGATAACATAGAATGAGTCGGCAGATAAGAACTATTTGGGTCATATAGTCGGCCCAATTTCGGAAATACTTTCCTTAGTCCTTATATCTTGGATAGACTTATGCCTCTTCCATGCATGCTTAAACTCATTCACTTTATTAACCTCTACTACTTCTCCTAAAAGACTATTCCATGCATCCACTACCTTCTTATATAATATTTCCTGATATTACTTTTAAACATTTGCTCCTCTAATTTAAGAGTATGTCCTCTTGTTGTGGTAGAATTCTTCTTTTAAATAAACTCTCCTCCTTTATCATGTTGACTCCCTTTAAGTATTTAACTATCTATCATACCCCCCGTCACATCTTTCTTCCAGGCTATATATGTTAAGATAAGTTAACATTTCCTGGTTTTATCCTGTAATCCATAAACCATTTTAGTAGCCCTTCTCTGAACTGTCTCCAACATATCTATATCCTTCTGGAGATACGGCCTCCAGTACTGTACACAATACCCCAAGTGAGGTCTCACCAGTGCTCTGTACAACGGCATGAGCACTTCCCTCTTTCTACTGCTAATACCTCTCGCTATACAACCAAGCATTCTGCTAGCATTACCTGCTGCTCTACTGCATTGTCTACTTACCTTTAAATCCTCAGAAATAATTACCCCTAAATCCCTTTCCTCAGATGTTGAGGTAACAACAGTATAGGTTTTTATGCCCGAGGTCCAATATCTTGAATTTATCCACATTAAATGTCAGTTGCCACACCTCAGACCAATTTATAGTTTACCTAAGTAAGTTACCATTTGGCTTATCCATCCAGGAACATTAACCCTGCTGCAATTCTTTACTTGATGTTAGAGTAAAAGACTGTAACTGGTATTTCAATTAGACTTGTGCATTCGTCTTCGGGCGAACATGAAAACGAACACGAAGAGTGCGTTTTCGTGTTCGTTCTGAAGACACGCCGAAGAGAAGACAGGCGGCGGTAAAACGTAGGCGAAGACGAAGACACACACCACGAATATCTTCGTGATCGTCTTCGTCTTCGTTTACCTTGTCTTCGCGGCATCGCGGCAGTTCACGGAAGTGGAAATCCGCAGGTTCGCCGTCACGGGTTACAGGGCAGTGCAAATGAGCCTATTGGTCGCCTACAGGGATTTCCTCTGGCATCAACCAATTGGTTGATGCCAGAGGAAGACCCTGCAGGTGACCAATAGGCTCACTCGCACGGCCTTTGTAAGTTGTAACCCCTGACAGCGAACCTATGGATGGAGCGGAAATCCGTAGGTTAAAGGGTCGTGCAAGCGACCAATAGGCTCACTCGCACGGGTTCTTAACCCTTTAAAAAAAAAGTTAACCCCTAACGAAAGTTAAAAAGTTAACCCTAATGCTGCAACTTACCCGGTGATTCCCACTGGTCTCCCTGTTCTATCAGTTAAATGTCCGTACAAGCGACTTTATTGGTCGTTCGTACGGACATTTAACGGATAGAACAGGGAGACCAGTGGGATCTGAAGGGTAAGTTGCAGCATTAGGGTTTTAAAAGTCTGTACGAGAGACCAACAGAGTCGCTCGTACAGACTTTTAAAACTTCAATGCTGCAACTTACTCTGCAGATGCCACTGGCCTCCCTCCCTGTTCAATTAGTTAAATGTCCGTACGAGCGACTCTGTTGGTCGCTCGTACAGACTTTTAAAACCCCAGTGCTGCAACTTACCCGGCACATCCCACTGGTCTCCCTCCCTGTTCAATTAGTTAAATGTCCGTACGAGCGACTTTATTGGTCGCTCATATGGACATTTAACTGATAGAACAGGGAGGCCAGTGGTATCTGCAGAGTAAGTTACGGCACCAGGAGTTTAACAGTCTGTACGAGCGAACCTATTGGTCGCCAGCAGGGGGCTCGTCTGCCATCAACCATTGGCAGACGAGCCCCCTGCTGACAACCAATAGAGTTGCTCATACGGAAATTTAAACTCCTGGCGCCAGAACTGCGTTAACCCCGTATTAACCCCTTAACCGGAAAAAAACGAAGAAAAACCGAACACCAAGAATGTCCACGAATATTCGCCCGAAGAGAAGACAGGAACAGGCGAATATTCGCGGAATACGAAGATTTTTTTTCCCCCCGAAGACGAGCACGAAGACGAACACGAAGAGCCCCCTGGTGCCCAAGTCTAATTACAATTAGCTTCAATAAGTTTGTCCTTTACTGAAATTCTGTGACAAAATCTATATGTTTGTTGCCCATGAAACTACTCTAACTATAAATTAAGCATGATTTGGTCATCCTAAATCTATAAATATCCAGTAAGCTCATGGAACTTTCACCATCACAAATGTCCAATTAAAAATACAACCTAAAACCAACAAATACATACTTATATTATAAAATAAAGAAGGTGCTCCCAACACAAAATTATGCACAAGTAATGATAGCCACACACATGGAAATAAAGAATACCCTTGATTTATACTTTGTATTGTTATTTAAATAGTTCAACATAAAACGATATATAGATACAGTTTATTTTACATTTGTTTAATTTTAGGTTTTAGTTTCATAAAATTGTCATCACATCAAAAATGTTTGGATAACTTTAGCTAATTAACACAAATTATATATTTTACAATACACTGTTACATATAGATATTATTTTGTGATAGTTGTTCTTTAAAGGTGTTACTGAGTTTTGTAGAAAATGTTCTTGCAGGAAAAGAAGTCAGTGAACCAAACTCAGTTTGCTTCAGTAACCTCTGTGAAAAATGGAGATCTCCCTTTAAACAAAAATGCAGTTTATAATAGAATTTGCATGCAATATGTATTCTGTATTTTCAGGAGACTTGTATTAGTGCAGAGAAGGATCTATTCTCTTGTGTTGTTTAAAAATTAATTATAATTTGAATAGTTTTGTATTGCTGGATTTGTTTGGATTCATTTCTCCCTGTTTCCAGGTGTGAAAAATGCTTTGTAAATAGTGAAAAATATGAAAAAAACAGTCAATAATAAGGCAATTTGTTCTCTATAAAATTATAGTCAATCTCTTTAATTCTTTATGCGATAAATGTATTAGATTCAGCTGTCTTGCTAAGCTTTTCAAGCTCATCTGATACATTGGTATTGATTTTACTTGCTATCATAAAACAAACTTCTGTATCTGCAAATTTATACCTAAAAAATCAGGTATTTGAAACAAACAATTTGGGAATACAATTTCTCACAATGCATGTAAATAGGCTACGTGCAGTGAGATTCTCTTGCAAGATGTGCAAGATAAAAATCCAAATACCTTAGTAACCATTAGCAAAAGGCAGAAAAACTGCCAGTACATACAAAAATAAAAGCAATTTGATAATGGTGTAATGGGAAATGCTGTCAGAATTCAATCCAGAACAGTGAATACATCCAATACACCAAAAGTATGTGTATATATATATATATATATATATATATATATAAATGTATTTATTTTTTTTACATTGATCCATAAGCAGACAATAGGACGACAATAGTTTTGTTCCTAGAGGCACCTAATCATAGACCACCAGGGAAAGTCTTGGCACCCAAACAACTGCCTGGGGTGGGGTCCCTGATTCATGGGGTAAGCAGAGGGAGGCAGATCTGAAATAGTGACAGCCATTTTGCCATTTTACAAAAATAACGAAAAGAACCACAACTGTGACTATATTCTAGTAGTAAGTTGTCAAACTAAATTTGACAGTTACTCCACCCCTTTTGGGCAGAGCTACCCAACCTCTTTTCTTTTCTTCAGAAAGGATGTGCAGTAGATATTGCTAATGGTGGAAAGAGACCATTAACAGCCCTCACTAAAACAGAGGTCCCATGGTAGAACCCATGTCTTTGTGATATCTCAAGGGGTTGTCTTTTCTTTCACACAAATGTGGAGCTCAGGCTGAAAATTGAGACAGGATTTCGCTCACAGGGCTTGTATAAAGATTACGTTAAATATTTTGTTAAGATCTGTCCTGATGTGTATCCCTGAATTTAATCCTCTACAGACACCGCCTCATAGGGAGGGGACAAGAGTATTATTCAATATCTCTTGTTTCATGTAAAATCCTTTAATTAAGTTAGAGAGTAAATTATGAGGTAGAATAACAAAGAATAATAAATTGTGGGTAAATACAGAAATAGTTTGTGTCCTTGATGAGGTGGTGAAGCCCACCCATGTCTGTGTTCTTTCAAACCACATTGAGTGCGGGTTCCCATGTGACAGCGGGTATCCCTATTTTATCACCTCCATGATTTCACATAGGAAACTGCTGAAGGCCTTCACGTCATGTTCTTATTTATGGAGTCAAGGTAATTGTATTATCGTTAGCCACCCACTCCAGGACAAAACCTACTTGCTTGGTTAATCTCTCTGGGAATACCTGGTTTTATGTTAACATTTATATTTTTTATGAATGGCTGCTGCTAAAGATTACTTCTGGAGATGTATTTAATATACAAAAAAAAATTTAATGTTTTCATCAAGCTTGCCAGCAGTATTAAATAATATCTAAGTGTCTGACCGTCAGGTCCTGAAGATTTTCCTGCTTGTGTAATTTCTATGGCCTATTCTAACCATACCTGGGAACTTCTGGGCACTGGCTACCTGGAGCCTTCCCTTGCGCGATGCGGCCAGGACTGCCCACTGACGTCAGTGGGCAGTCCAGTGGCGTCGGTGGGAGTTCCAACTGACATCAGTGGGGGGTCCCCTTGACATCAGTAGGAAGTCCCGCTGACGTCGGGAGCCTTGCCGCTGACGTCAGTGGGCGTGTCAAGACCCCACTCCCGCGACTCGGCAATCTCAGGGTCATCCTTGCCTATTTGTAAATTAACCTACAGAAAGCTGAACCGAAGAGATACCTTTGCTCAATAAATATCAAGAAATTAATTTACCTGTAATGTCAGCATGTGGCAAATCACAAGCTACTAAACTATTACATGCTTCCATAATTAATTGGAAAAAGCTATTTATTTCTATATAGTCCCAGGTGTGAGCAACAGCCTTAATATTTTTTTTATTCTAGTGCTAGTATTAAATGCATCATTTTATGTTAAATCAATGACTACAATTCTGTATCTTGAGTGAATATGTTTTACACTCAAGGTTATTAGACAATGAAACCTAAATATTAGATACCAAGGAGCTTGAATGATGTAGTAGCACATAGTTTTGATATTTTATTTACTAAGTAAATGCATGCAGTATCCATACCCAGTGACGTATTCAGTTGCCTAGGCCTGAGGCGGCAGGTCTAGGGGTGGTGGCAAGGCTGGCATCAGAGGGGTACACCCAAAACTAGAGAGTTGAGTGGTTAGGGCCCTTTCCCTGGCTTCAGGGGTGCACTAAACAGGCATGACCCCACAGAGAGTGAGATCTGCAGAGGAGTCAGGCAAGAGAGGGAGAAAAGGGGAATATTGCGTGTGTATGTAGATGTGTGTGTATGTATGTAAGTGCACGTATGCTTATTTTACTATAAAGAGTCAGTGTGTTATATACACTCACTGGCCACTTCATTAGGTACACCTGTTTAATTGCTTGTTAACACAAATAGCTAATCAGCCAATCACATGGCAGTGACTCAATGCATTTTGGCATGTAGATGTTGTCAAGACAACTCGCTGAAGTTCAAACCAAGCATCAGAATGGGGAAGGGGATTTAAGTGACTTTGAACATGGCATGGTTGTTAGTGGCAGATGGGCTGGTCTGAGTATTTCAGAAACTGCTGATCTACTGGGATTTTCACGCACAACCATCTCTAGGGTTTACAGAGAATTTGCAAAAAAGAGAAAATATCCAGTGAATAGACGAAAATGCCCTGTTGATGTCAGAGGTCACAGGAGAATGGGCAGACTTGTTCGAGATGACAGAACTCAACAGTAACCCAAATAACCATTGGTTACAAGCAAGGTATGCAGAATACCATCTCTGAACGCACAACATGACGAACCTTGAAGCAGATGGGCTACAGCAGCAGAAGACCACACCAGGTGCCACTCCTGTCAGTTAAGAACTGGAAACTGAGGCTACAATTCGCACAGGCTCACCAAAATTGGACAATGGAAGACTGGAAAAAAGTTGCCTGGTCAGATGAGTTTCGATTCCAGCTGCGACATTCAGATGGCAGGGTCAGACTTTGGCGTAAACAACATGAAAGCATGGATCCATCCTGCGTTGTATCAACGGTTCAGGCTGGTGGTGGTGGTGGTGTAATGATGTGGGGGACATTTTCTTGGCACATTTTGGGCCCCTTAGTACCAATTGACCATCGTTTAAACACGACAGCCTACCTGGGTATTGTTGCTGACCATGTGCATCCCTTTATGACCACAGTGTACCCATCTTGTCACTAAGCTCACATCATCTCAAAATGGCTTAAACATGACAATGAGTTCACTGTACTCCAATGGCCTCCACAGTCACCAAATCTCAATCCAATAGAGCACCTTTGGGATACCGTGGAATGGGAGATTTGCATCATGGATGTGCAGCTGACAAATCTGCAACAACAGGGTGATGCCATCATGTCCATATGGACCAAAATCCAGCACCTTCTAGAAAGTATGCCATGAAGAAAGGAAGCAATTCTGAAGGCAAAAGGTGGTCCAACCCAGTACTAGCAGGGTGTACCTAATAAAGTGGCTGGAGGATATATATATATATATATATATATATATATATATATATATATATATATATATATATATACAGACATGTGAAAAAGAAAGTACACCCTCTTTGGGGTGTACTTTCTTTTACACGACTATATACATATCAACAATTTTAAACTTTTTAGGAAAGGAGAGCCTTGGAGTAAATGTTATCTTTTAGTTAGCACTAAAGGTATGGGATAATGGATGAGTAGAATGAATTAGTGGGTATGTCAACAAAAAAGGCTAAATATAAAAGTCCTTATAACTAACAGATATATCCTCTTGTCCTCTTCCAGTCAGTTATATTTAGAAGAGTCATGATTTGTTTTGTATTTAAAAAAAAGATTATGCAATTTCACAGCTTAAGTGAGTTTAACTCTTTGGGATATGTACACATTGTCCTCAGGCACTGCAGCTGTTTACAGCCAAAATTGTACACTATAGGCAACTTAACAGTGGTACAAGGTTGCAGATTTTCATAAGGGCCCATATGTCGCTTCATCTGTCAAGATATTTTAGAAAAAAAATCTTATTAAACCAGCTGCCCCCCACCACCACCACCGTGAATAGAAAAGGAATATTGATATAGAAGCATAATTAACATACAGTGCCCTCCACAAATATTGGCACCTCTGGTAAATGTGAGCAAAGAAGGCTGTGTAAATTTTTCTTTATTATTTACCCTTTTGATCTTTTCTTCAAACAATACACAAAAATACTCTGCTTTACAGGATATCAAAAACACATAGAGTTTTATTAAAAAAAAAAAAGTTAAATATGTGTGCCACAATTATTGGCAAATCTATCAATTCATATTTGAAAACAATAGTTGAAGTATATTCCCAGTGATATTTTACATTTTTTACTACACTTGGGTGACTAGGAATAGAAAATTATTCAACCGTGACTTCCTGTTTCACAGGGGTAAAAATATTAGGTAACACATAGGCCAAATTCCCTTAGTCATTTATCACAATGGGTAAGACCAAGGAATATAGCTGTGATGTGCGGCAAAATGTTGTTGAGCTTCACAAAATGAGAAGTGGCTATAAGAAAATAGCAAAAGCATTGAAAATGCCCATTTCCACCATTAGGGCAATAACTGATAATAATAATAATTTCTGAATTAACCCAGAAGAGGGTGCGTGTCTATATTCTCTCAATGCACTGTGAAGAGGATGATTCAAGTGGCCAAAAATCCCAAAAAGGATCACAGCTGGAGAATTGCAAAAGTTAGTCAAGTCTTGGGGTCAGAAAGTCACCAAGACAACAATTCCACGTCACCTACATCACTAGTTGGTTGGAAGGGTTTCCAGAAAAAAAGCCTCTACTCTCATCCAAAAACAAACTCAACCGTGTTCAGGTTGCCAGACACTACTGGAACTTCAAATGGGATCGGGTTCTATTGTCAGATGAAACAGATATAGGGCTTTTTAACAATAAGCACTAGAGGTGAGTTTGGCACACACAGAGTGGTAGCCATATGGAAAAGTACCTCATGCTCACAGTTAAATATGGTGGTGGCTATTTAATATTTTCTGGCAGTTTTTCTGCCAAAGGACCTGGACATTTTCTGCCAAAGGCATCATGGACTCTATGAATTATCAACAGATTAAATGAACACCTGACTGCCCTGCCAGAAAGCTTAAAATGGGCTGTGGATGAATCTTCCAGCAGGACAATGATCTAAAATCTAAAATCAACACAAAAATGGTTTACAAAATTAATGTTCTACCATGTCCATCCCAGTTCTCTGACTTGAACCCCATAGAAAACCTGTGAACTGAAGAGAAGAGTCCACCAGCATCAACCTCAGAATTTGAAGGACTGGAGAGATTGTGTGGTCTCAGATCCAATGCCATGTATTCTTCAACCTCATCAGGCACTACAGGAGAAGACTCAGAGCTGTTATCTTGGCAAATGGAGGTACCACAAAGTATTGACTAAAAGGTGGCAATCATTGTGGCACACATATATGTAACCATTTTTATTTTTTTCATAAATCTGTGTTGTGTTTGCAATTGTTTGATATCCATGAGAGCAAAATATTTTGTGTATTGTTTGAAGAAAATAATCAAAAGGTTAAACAATAAACAACATTTTTCATAGCCTTCCTTTCTTATACTTACAAAAGGTACCAATATTTGTGGAGAGCACTGCGTATATGTATATGTGTGTGTATTTGTTATTTTTCTTAAGGTGACATGTTAAAATATAGGGGTTTGCTTCCGCTGAAAAGAGCCACAGCACTTTTTGAATGTCATCAGATTTTTTTTTAAATGTAGCGAGAAAGCAGCACAAGAGATTCTATCTCTGTATACTCCTGAAGTGGGAAACTCCAGAGAAGGCTTATTTTAGATTCCCTCAAACAATCCAGAAAAAAATTAAGTGATTCCCAACAAGACCAGATAGTGACTGTTTGGCTACCATCTGGCAAAAGACAATGCCAGTTGTTTAAAGAAGGCAGCTTGTAACGCCTGAAATACAAGCCGCTTTCTGCAAAAAATTGCATGTGCCTTGTTCAGAAGATGCCATAAGCTATTTTTTTTACATTTTAGTGGCACTTTATATAAATGGAGATCTATAAAAACAGAGAAAATTTACAATTTTAGTTATTTTTAGCCTTTTCTCCTTAAGGAAGCTTTACATATTTCTATAACTCAGCCAGCAACTCAAAACATGTTGTTTTTAATTTTTTGTTTAGATTATTGCTGATATTTGGCATAAAAAAATACATAAATTATATAAGCATTTAAATATTTTTGCCATTTATGTTTGGCAACTTTAGCAAGGTTTAAACCATATAAAGGTTAGGACCATAAGTGAAGAAGGTGAGTAGTTCATATCATGGCCCGTCTTGGACTTTGCCTGCAAGAGAAGAAGAAGAGTCCTAGCGAGCATCTATACCAAAACAGTTTTGGAAGAATTTGTTTGCTGATTAAGTTTGACTCGTCTGTTTCCTTAAGTTATAGCTAGGCTCCAACCAATGCTGGCTTTCCAGTACAAATAGACCTTTATTGTGTTTCATTTTGATCTGTTTTACATTTCTACACTGTAAATGTCTTAATATCTTTGTATGAAACGTATTTCTGAGACGAGACCAAGGACTGATTAAGGTTTCAGTGTTTACACTAGGACCAGACTAGATGAGCCCAATGTTTCTTATCTGGTAACAAATTCAATGTCTGTATAACTTGCCTTTCAACCATCTTTTCCATTTAGTTCCTTCCCTAACCCATTAAAATGAGGCGCAATGTAACTTTTTCTGTAGTTGTTTGGCACACTGCATGTAAAAAAAAAGTCTGGATCTTTAATGCATAGACAATAACCTGAAAGATAATTTGTTTAAAGTCTCATGGTGCATTTAATTTGAGAAGGGCACACTAAATAATAAAATATATTTAAATGGAAAATAGAAAAGATTGGATGGAATCAATCGAAAAGGAAACTGATGGGGATTACTCTTTTTTTAAACGTTAAATACGTTATTCCAAACAAGGATCTGAATGCATGGTAAACTATATATAAAAATGTTTTATTTATACAACAATGTAACTACAAAGTGGATAATATTTATAGTAATGGTCTAAAAAAGTTATTTAAAACAAGAAAATCCTATCTTGATCATAATTTATAGTAGATACAGATTCAACTACAGATATCTACACATTAAAAAGAAAATAATGTCAGGTTTCCAAGATTGCTCTTTATGTTTGAAACATGTTAAGTTTCTAGCAATTTAAGACACATTTATGGAACTTTTAAAATATTTTTACATTTTTATATTACATGAAAAACAAGGTTAATTTATATGTTAAAATATGTATTCCCACAGTGTTTATGTATTTTGTGGCTCCAGTGAGGTTGTACAGTATAAGCTCAAAATCTGTTTAATGCATTTAATAAAATTTTCTGGTAAATGATATGCCCAATTTGTTTCTATAACAGAGTCTATGATAAAGCCAGGCTTTAGATTTGTCTGCAAGAGAGTTTTTGTCACAAAGTAAAACTTTAGTAATTGTAATTTACCATGCAGAAAAGTTAACTTAAATCAAATGTCTCAAATTCTATATTTTATCATTCTATACACTAAATGAAAACACTATGGGTTCACAGATTTAACCCTGTATGGCGAAGGGCACCCGTTTTACAAGACTTCAATGGTGTCGCTGAAATGCCTCGATAGCAATGCTAAAGTCACAAGGTGGCTATTCATATAACACATGTATCCCAACACCTACATGTGTATGCATTAGAGCCCTGCGCGGGACTGCTTTTTTAATCCCGCTCCCGCTGATTTTTTGCCCAACCCCACCCGCTCCTGCAATGTGGGTGTTCCACTCCCGCCCGCTCCCGCCACATTTGTGGCCAATTTCACCCGCTCCCGCCACATTTGTGGCCAATTAAGCCCCCCTCCTTACCTGAACTGCAGATTTCCCACGCAGTCCCCCAAGGCTGCCTTCTCGCTGCTCCCTCACAGCGTCTCTTTTCTTGCTCCGCCCAGGAACAAGGCAGAGTCACGGGAAGTTTATAGTTCTCTGTTTCCCAATATTTCTAATTGAAAATTACATGTGATTCCTCCTGTCAGGCCAAATAGGAAGTTGAAGGCACCTCCTGGACTTGTTTTGACTAAGTATGTACTTTCTTAGCTATATACAATATTATTGCTTGTGAAAATAAGATATTGATGAAAATGACTATTTATATTACTTTTTTTTCTATTTGTGCATCTGTAGGAAATCAGGGTAATCTTACTAGTGCCTTTGTAAAATGTATAAATCATAGCACATTGTTTTATTATTCCAACTGCTTCTACATTATCTGCAATTTAAAATATTTATAGAAATTCAGTTTTACTCTTTTAGTTCCCTAAACAATGGCATTAATATGTTTTATAGAACTATGTATTGTGTATAAACGTCTGCCCTTACTTTGACTTGCATGAGTATATTAACTTTTCAGATAAATGATGCACAGAACATTGGGTTTTCTAAAGCTACATTTGGAATGGACTTTTACAAATATTTTTTTAATTCCATGGAATGAATATACAAAATACTATGATCATATTGTGGTTACAAAGTTTCTAAGTTTTCATGGATGGATTGAAAAATATATAACATCATTATTATATACCATGTAGGATACTACCAACACTAGGGGGATATCATAGTGCACCAGTGTTATGGCATATTCTAGCCTATCCCGGAGGATTCGGGTCTTGACCGGGTGCTTTACCCGCCAATATCCGGGCAAACCCGGAGAGTTCCCAGGTATGCCTGTCACCCTTCAACTTCCTATTTGGGCTGACAGAAGGAATCCCATGTAATTTTCAATTAGAAATATTGGGAAACAGAGAACTATAAACGCCTTCCTTGAATGTACCTTTTGAGAGTGGAGATGCATACCCTCCCACACACACACACATTGTAGGTGTCGGGATATACTGTAACTGGTTAGAAGATAGGTGATAGCCCAATAGGCCCATTTACACTATGGAAATTGTGCTGAGCTGGCATAGCCTCCATAGTATGCTGTACCTATTCTATGAGTCCTGAGTGCTGAGATATGTGGCCATATACTGGTGGCTACTGAGGTAGGCTCTGGGGTTGGTACCCTCAGACAGGCCTACGGCAGGACCCAATACGAATACATCTCTATTGCTGTTACAGTGAACATGTTACCCTTTCACGTTCTGGTGGTAGAAACATATATTTAATGATATCCTTCTGCTCCCTGTCTTGTACATGCTGCTGCTTGTTGCAGTAGACATATGTGCATTTAAAACCCTAGCAACAGAGGACCAGTACTGTTTTATTTAAAGATACTCCAGCAATCAGTTACAACAGATGTCTCTAAATACAGGCCCAGTTTACAAAAATCATAGCTTTGACATATGCTACCATATGCTCTCAATTCACTTTTTTATCTGATATCAAATACCTCATGCAGTTCAGCACTATTGAGCATATTGAATGTGCATAGACATGTTAATTATTTGAAAAGCATCTACTAAACATGTGTGATTTATAAAAAAAATGTATATTCACCTACCTATCGGCATGCATACATAGAATAAGACTTTAATCCCTGACCTTTATTCCTTGAAAATAGGTTTCCTGCTTGACACTTCAGGTCAGTGCTTGGATTCTTTTTTGTGTCCCAAGAACTTATTCTCTATTTCTCTTCCATTTAAATGCACACAAGGCTGTACCATTTTTTTTGTTTTGGAAATTATATTAAGCCTGCCAAAATCATAAATGGGTAATAACATCTATGTTGATGTGTAAATTAAGTCTATAAAACACCCATGAAACCTGAAGGTCAAAAGTGATGTGCAGGATTGAGACTTTGCCATGTTCAATATTTCTCTAATAAATGAATCATCCTCCCTGAAGTTGAGTACTATATTTTTATTAAACAGTATAGAATGAGAAAGTTATGTGTACTTTATGTGCTTGTTAAAGGAATTGTATAAGAAATGTATAAAATGATTTTTTTCATATATAGTCTGAACAAGTTTAAACATTAGCTGCTGTAGTATGACTGCTTATGTGCACTTAAAGACTTAAAAAGGAGGAGATATTTCACAACTGAAAACCAGTCTTATTAACTGGTGCATTTTGACAATTTGATGTACAGACCACACTCAAGATATGGTTTCTTATGAGAGAAAAATATCTTTGGCGCCGATGAATGTTTTGTAAGGCAGCTTTGGGTTCCAATAGTTCTACATATGAGAAAATGTAAAGCTCAGTACTAAATCATTTCAAATTCACACATGGTACAATGTATAAATAAGTTGATTAAACCCAAATTCATTGCATGTTTTTCATATAATTATATGCTCTGTTTTTCATGACTTCATTTTAATATGGATGATTCTTTGGGGTCAATTTAAATAAAAAAAATATGTACTACATGGAAATCCGAGATAATGTAGGATTCACCATCAGATAGCCTGTAATCTACAAGAGGCTCCCTGATTCTCTGATCTGGGGAGAGGATGTCACTGCAAACGTCCCCTTTTTCTCTGCTGTCTGACGTGACGTCATCCAGCCCGGGAACATTTAAAACCCAGCAGCTCCCGCTGCTGGTCACTTGGTATATTTCCTCTGAGTGTTCCAGTGTTATAGTTCTTCTTATTGTTATTGATCCCTGGCTTGTTTCTGGATACCCTGACCCTGGCTTGTTTAACGGACTTTGATATATTTCTGGATACCCTGACCCTGGCTTGCTTAACAGATTGCTGATTCTCCTAGAACCTTCTTTAGTGCGTCTCCCTGCAAACCAGACACCTCATTTATCTTATCCTCAAAGAGAGAAAGAGTATATAAATAGTATAAACTACAAAGTGATATTTATTAGCACATCTTAGAATGCATTGCTTATACAACCCTCCAGAATTTGTTATTTTTAAGAACATAGATCCACAAAGCAATTAAGAGATCAGGGATATCACTAGAGGTGGGCTAAGGTGGTTGAAGCACATAATTTCACCCCTAGAGTCTAAGTGTATGGTGCTAGTTTTTGTATATGTGTAAATTTATGGTGTTGGAGTGTGTGTTACTGTAAAATGTTAGCATGTTAGTGAACATACATAGTTAGCATGTATGAGTGTATGCTGTTGGCTGTGTGTGCATTATTGTATGATTTTTAGGGTGTGTGTGTTCATGTATGTTGCTTTGTGTGAGTGTTAGCATGAGTGTGCGTGTCAGCCTATGGTGTCAGGTGTGAGCCTAGGATTAGTGACACCTGGTAGAGGTAAATTGTGTGTGTTTATGTATGTATGCAGTGTAAGCATACAGTGTTAGAGTGAGTGTGTGTGTGTGTCTTAGTGTATGGTGTTAGAGGAAGTGGATATTAGAACAAGTAAACAGAAGCCAGCTGAGGTTAATCCTATAACATAGGGGAACTAAAGACATCAATCTGTAGCAGGGGTGTATATCACTGCCCCCCTTTAAGCTGCATAGGACAGTAGAGAGACATCTGAGTACTCCAGCAGGATGTCCATGATTCAGATGGCACCACTTTGATACGAGGAGGGAAGCCAAAAGAAGGTAGAAAAAAGCAGCTGGCTAAAAGTATATAGGGCATATTTATTTTGCTTTCATTTAAACTAGCATATATTTTATATGCAAACTAATATTAATACAATATTTATGAAATAATAAGTACTATTACATGCGTATATATTCAAAAAGGAATCACAGAAAAGGTAGGTACATTTTTTTGGCAAAGTACAGCATCATACTTCCTTTTGGGCTTTAAGCTTCAGATCTGGAACCGATCTTAAAAAAAATCATTCTGTAGAGGAATAATATAATCACATTCTGCAATGTTCCTTACATGGGAAATGGACCTCCTTAATTTTTTAACACTTACTCCAAGGTCACTAGCACCTGCAATATACTGAAGAGTGGAATATTAAATCCACTTAGTGAAATTTAATTCTGTACTTTGTGTGTGTCTATTGTGATATAACTGCAAAGGACTCATTTTTTTTATAGAATGTTGCCAGGAATGAAATATTTCCACGTACCAGGGTATAATTAAGAAAAACCAGAACAGATTTCTCTTTAATTAACAATCTGTTCATGCTAATAGCGAATGAATACTTTGCATAGAAGGGTTGGACCTCATGTTGACACATTGTTCTGACATAAATGCTTGGCTTAATACTAAAATTGTATTTGTTTGTAACGTAAAACTGAGTTAACTTATAGTACTATCATTGTAAGTAACTAATAATAATAATAACAATAATTATAATGATATGACTGCAGCTTACAGCGGTTGAGGTTTTGTTTGCTCAAAATATTTTGGCACATCTTCAATAACTTCCAATCTGCTGTCTAACTGTTATGGGGCAGAATAACACATTTGCCAACTCCCAGAGCTTCAGCTCCTGCTTGCTTATCACCATCAATATTTAAATAAGCCTAATAGATTTCATACACTCCACAAAACAAGATTGGCTCTGAAACCAACTGTCATAAATTAAAGGGACGTTGTACTTGTTTACTTCTATGATGCACTCTGAATGAATGACAAGGGTATTTGTGCTTTCTTTACTTGTCATCTTGCGACGGATTAGCAGAAATCACCAAAGGACATATAACTTTTTGATTGTTGTCCAGAAACCTTTGGTTATAAGAACCAGACAGCTTCAGTATCTTCAAATGTACAATACAGGATTTATGGAAACAGATAATTAACAACATGCAATTTTATGTATTATGATACCTTTATGAGGAGGGCTTCCAGGTGGCGCCTCCATTTTGTGTTACAGCCCTGAAGTGGAAGCAAGTAGTGTAGTCCAAAACATAAAACTCTGTTCAAAGCACTTAAAATATTTATTAACATATGTACCTTATAGATTGTCCCTCAAAAAAACATCCAGAATTCCTGCTGCCATAAAACAATATTGAGTGCTTCAATGTGAGCATAAAATACAGTGCTGCGTACCGTGATGTAGGATAAACCTAGGTTTATCTGTCTTATTTCAATGGTGGCTGCCACTATTGTATGTCTTATATTGGATTACCTTTCCTGCTCAAAAATCACACTTAGTTGATTCTTTCTGGCAAAAAGTCCGTTCATTCATACAGGGTGTGGGCTGGGCCGGGGAGCAGGGGGGCAATTGCCACAAAGGCCCTGTCATGTACCTGTGCATTGCTTGCTGTGCGAGCAGCATCTCTTGTTCCACCCAGGACAAGCAGGAAACCTCTGAGCACCTCCTGATTGTTTACTACATTTGAGGGTGTTGGGTGGAACCCTGCTCGTGCAATTAAGGTGCTATTTGACCGTCTCCTAAGTGTGTATTGGAAATTAACTAGACCTCCCATACTGACAATTCTCTAGACCGCTAACCTCAGAATTCCAGACAGAATTCTCCCAGGAGCAGTGGCTTAAGGGGGAAGAAAATATCCGGGGAGTTTCCCATTACATAAACCATTTAGAATTACAGAAGAAGATGGTATTTGACTCCAGTTCGCTTGGTAAAAAATATTTCCATGTCACACATTTGGTGGGCTTGCCCAAGAGTAAACGACACTTGGTTTAAGTTATTCAAGTTGATAGAGGAGGTCCCATGAGATACCTTAGATTTTTCAGTAGAGGTAGCCCTGTTTTATCTGAGCAGATGCTAGGAAACTCATAATTGATTTTTTCATTACAATGAGGCTAACCATTGCCAAACACTGGAAGTCCATTAAATCAGTGGCACTAAATGATGTGCTACACACCCTGGAGTCTCACAGATGCCTGGAACACATCACACATGTACAAAATACTACTGTTTCTCTATATGATAAAACCTGGAATGATTGGCTATTTAATGACTCTTACCACAGGTGAAAATCAGCCATGGGTTCATAGGGGGGATTAATTTATGACTCAAGATTTTGGGTGACTCTACAGGGTATCCTTGTAAGACATACATGGAGGTGGTTCTCTAGCGCTAGGTAGATCTGCTAAGACTCTCCTTGCAATGTCAAAGCTCAGGGGTCAAATAACCTAAATCCCCCCATATGAGCGTTGCTAAACCAGCTAAACCTTATGGTATGACCTTATGTGTATATAATGTTGTTTACTAAGTCCAGCCTAGGCTCAGTCTGATTCATTTTTTTCTATTAAATTTGTTATGCTGTGTCATGCTAATGTGTGGCATTATGAGTGACATCAACAACAATAATGTTATCAGTGATAGATAATGTACCACATGCTTACAATTTCTGTATTGTTACATCAGGTTAAATGAGCAACATGCATTACTATGATAGTGATTGTCTTTACACAATATCCTTGTAAATCTCCTCTACGCTCCATGTAAGTTGACATGTAGACAACCTTGACTGAGGTAGCATCAATGCGTCGCCCTCTTTTTCCCCCAAATGAATACACAAACACAAAGTAAATAATATAATGTTTTATTATAAGTCAACTATGGAAAAATTAGGCCACGGTGCAGTCCGCTTAACGCCTTCCACACCATGACACAGGTATAAATAACTTTATTTATAGTAAAATGAACATTATTTGAAAACGCCATATAAACATAATATATAATATGGCGATGCACGTGCCGCACCACCTGACTTACTTGTGACATGTGCAAGCCTTAAATATAACAATTGTAAACAAAATCTAAAGGCTACAAATTGTAACCCTAAATTGTAAACAACGACTTACATAACTGTAAACTACTGACCCGGCTGGCACAGGCGTAAAACCGTAAAAACCGTAGAGACCACCGGCGTCCCCTGCACGGCAGCCATTGTCACGGCTGGATTCACCAAGGCACAAGCCCAAGGAGTGTTCTACACTTAGGCCGAGGGCCTGTGCACCACGAGTCAGACCACACCTAAAGGTGGTTAGCCCTTGCTCTATGCCAGCTTGATAACCAACCGCAAAAGAACAAAAAAGAGGGGTGGGAGAGAGGGAAAGCTTTCCAGGTCAATTAGAAATGTGACCTAAACGGGGTGGGCTCCCATATATATATAGTGACCCCCACCCCTAAGACACTAGGATGATGCACACCTATCATTGTCAGCTCAGGGCCATCAATCAAACATTGACCGACAGCCCTGAGACATGACTCAGCAGATTTCCTGCAAAACAGGAAAAACAGGGGGAGAGGGCTGCCTGCCGTCCCCTCAGTCATGCTCCCCTCTTGCTCCATGCTCTCGCCTGGGGCTTTCTGTAATGCTGTTTACACGGACTTCTATCTAGAATGTGGCCCTGCATATTCTTCCACTCTTGGAGGTCATTGATACTAATCCTATGTGTGATGCCTATTCTGCAGTTCTGTACATGTTCTTCCATGCCCTGAGGAACATAGCTCTTGTGTAATGTACATAATCCAACCTATATACAAAATAAAGTTAAAAACAAAAAAAGAAATTCACACTTCTATAATCCTAAACAAAAGGTACACGTTAAAAATGTATAACACCCTTTGGGTTATGTCTTGTTTTGCACAGCATATGCTTTAAAACCAGGGTATTGCCATTTTTTATGTCTAACTTTTTATTTGTCTAATATATTTTTAAATAAATTCAGGGTTATAGAAGTGTGAATTTTAAATATGTTTTATTAAATAACATTTTATGTTGGATTTTGAATTGAAATTGCATGCATTGCATCTCTTTCTGGCATTAATTGGAAGCCATTAAGGACTTTTATAGGTAAAACTTTTTTTAAGTAACCATGACCATGAGTTCAAATGGGTTTAGATCTTTCTAGAGCGCTCCCACTATTTTTTATATCTTCTAAATGTAGTTACTTCACAATATAATCACAGTGATCGGTACAACATCCCAACACATATACATTTGTATTCTCATAGCATATCAGCTCTTGCAAAAAAAAAAATAATGCACTAAAGATTTACTGTCAGCTAACCATCTTGACCTCAGCATGAAGATTGCAGTTATGTGGCTGTGTTTGCCTTGATAAACAAATGTATATTTCTTTTACATATGTTGTTATATAAAGTGCGCTATTTCTGCAACAAATCCTACCCCACAGTCCTACAAATTGCTGTATGCTGATGATTTAGTGAGAATTAGACTTGTGCATTCGTATTCAGGCGAACATGAATACGAACACGAAGGGTGCATTTTGTTGTTCAGCCCGAATACCGAACATATGAACATGGCGGTGGCAAAACGAACTTGTCCTGTCTCACCGCTCCAAGAGTTAAAGGGCAGTGTAAGCCTGCCAGGCAACCAATAGACTCATTTACATGGCCCTTTAACTCATGTTGGTGCAACTTGGCCTCATGTTCTCCCCGATCCAAGAGTTAAAGATCCGTACAAGCAACTCTATTGGTCATTCGTACGGACCTTTAACTCTTGCAGCCAAGTTGCAGCACCAGGATTTTAAAAGTCTGTACGAGCGACTCTATTGGTCGCCGGCAATGGGCTCATCTGCCATCAACCAATGGCAGAGGAGCTCCCTGCCGGCAACCAATAGAGTCGCTCGTACAGACCTTTTATCTCTTGGCTCCGCACCAGGAGTTAAAGGGTCATGCTAATAAGTCGTTCTTATGGCCCTTTAACTCCTGACAGAGAACCTACGGATTTCCACTCCCATTAACCCCTGTGATGTAGATGTCGGGAGCGGAAATCCGTAGGTTCGCTGTTTAACTTTAACTCTTGGAGCGGGGAGACAGGCCAAGTTCCCCGTCAGGAGTTAAAGGGCCGTGCAAGTGACTCTATTGGAGGCCCCAGCAGTCGACCAATAGACTCACTTGCACGGCCCTTTAACTCCTGACAGCGCAACTTGGCCTGGGGAGACCATGGTCTCCCTGCTCCAAGAGTTAAAGGTCCGTACAAGCTACTCTATTGATCGTTCATACAGACCTTTAACTATTGGAGCGGGGAGACCAGTGGTCTCTCCCGGCCAAGTGGCAGCACCAGGATTTTAAGTCTGTACAAGCGACTCTATTGGTCACCAGCAGGGAGCTTGTCTGCCATCAACCAATGAAGTACAGGTGCACTTCATTGGTTGATGGCAGAGGAGGCCCCTGTCGGCAACCAATAGAGTTGCTCGTACAGACATTTAAAATTCTAGAACCAAAGCTGCTGCGTCGTGCATACCGTGTTAACCCCATATTAACCCCCTCTACAAAAAGCGGCAAAAAATGAAGAAAAAACCCAAACATGAAGAATGTATGCGAATATTCATGGAATACGAAGATTTTTTCCCCCTCGAAGACGAACGCGAAAAGTTGGTCGGCGCCCAAGTCTAGCGAGAATGTTGCCATTAATCTGTTTCTACTTCTATTTTTAACATACCTAGTTTAGGATGCCATGTCTCACGTGGGATTATTTTAATAAGCTAAATGGCACTCTAGAGTATTATTTTGTCATTTCAAGTGTAATTGTCAATACCTTCTTTTTAACAGTAAAAATTCAGATTCAGCTCTTATCTAATTATATTCAATAATCAACACATATTGGACTTAATTCAATGATCAGTATAAGAAACATCTTTTTCATAAAATGAAGATCACACATTAAGACCATACTCACAAGTAAGCAATTAACTTCCAGGGCATGAAAACTCGAATACACCGACACATTTTGCAAGCACATATCATGATCACGGTACAATGTGTGCTATTTCCACAATTTAACCACTTTGTGTCTAATCATGAAAGGAAAACATCTGACATTATTGCAGGTCATTGCTACCTAAGAAGCCCATTACAGCAAGCACATGTGAGCACTTTTGTGTTTGCTGATCTCAGAAATCAGTTCATCCCTGTGTTAAATGTATAATGTGTTAAATGAATATATTATACATGTAATTTGGCTTCTGCAGTTAATATGTATCATTCAACATGGTAATATCATATATAATAAAAAATACAGTTATGTGTCATATAATGGCATGAATGTGAAAATATATATTGAAAATATATATTTGGATAAGAAGCCATCCCTATGGAAGTGACCGTGAATGTAGCATGGTAATAAATTCATGTAACGTCTAATTCAGTGGCAAATAATCGTATTTGCCCCCAAAATTTGAATATTAATAAGAAAAAGCTTGAATATAAGACTACCCTATAATTAAAAAGTGTTACTAGTAAATATTAATTCACATGTAAACTTTGTTTTCATATTTAATAAAAACTCTGATAATTTTTTGTTTTTTTTTCCTTTTATTTGCCAACCTGCCCCCCAGTTATGCACATCTGCCCCCCAGATATGCCTTATACACCCTATATCTCACTCTGCCTCACACAGACCTCCATCGGCTGCCGGAGAGGAGGATCCAGGTACCCTGCAGAGCTGGATCTTAGTTTTGTAATCAGACCTCTATTTGAGGTCTGATTAGAAGACGACCTTAACTATAAGACGATGGTTATTTTTCAGAGCATTTGCTCTGAAAAAAAACTTGTCTTATAATCGAGCAAATACAGTATATACAAAGTAAAAAAAAAATTGCAGAGTATGCGGTGATACCTTTTTTATTGGACTAACATAATAATACATAATAATATTTAAAAGACAAGCTTTCAAGCGTTATCCTCTCTTCATCAGGTCTGAAGAGTATTGCAAGCTTTTGGACAGTTGGAGAGTGTATATATATATATATATATATATATATATATATATATAAATTTCTTAAGATATCTCTGTCTCACTACTTTGTCAGATTACCTGTAAATACCAACAAAGAAATATAATTTAATAAAAATGTATCTGTATACCTTGCAGTAATACTCGGCTGTAAGTATATCGAGTTTGTCAAGGGACACCATCTATAGTTTAGGTTGGTCTCTGAGCCTATTGTTTGTATTCTTGAAGCATCAGCGATGGAGAGCAATAGCTGCATGTGCTGAGACATTTTTTAAGTGTCAATAGGTCATCTTGCTTTATTTCATTGATTCTTTTTTTATCAATTAAATGACAAAATTACTTTGTGAAGGCTTCTGTGTGCCTTACCTGCGTGCACTGAATGCTATGTCAGAAAAAAGCATGTACGTTGTAAAAAGAGATATTAGTTGTTTACTGTTTGGTGATATATTGCACATATTTTTATGACTGTGAGAATTAGTTTTACAATACTAAACCTATATATATATATATATATATATATATATATATATATATATAAAATAAAACTTGTGACCAGTCTTATGCTATGCATTTACACAAAACATTTGGTTTTGAGTCCATTCCTAAATTATTACTGATGTTCTAAAACAGAAACTGAACATAGAAGCCTAATATCTGCATTTGAGCCATGAACAGGTGAAATAAGCTTAAATATTATAAGTTGAGATTGATGTTTAAATAGAACTAAATGATAAAAATGGAGTTTAAGATCCAGCACCCAGTTTTCATGCGAAAATGATCATGGATTTAATATTCAATTTGCATTCACAGCATCAAGATTTACAGTATACATAAGACAGTTAAACATTGCAGAAATTTACTTTCTACAGAGAAATAATAACACAATGTGGAGATACTAAGTGATAGGGAACATGAGGTAGCATTACTTTTTATATCCGAGAACCATAATAATGAGAAGAACATACAAAAGCTCCGGCAACTTAAGATTTGGTCTAAAATGGAGAACCACATACATACCATTATGTTGATAAAAAAATACTCCTTACATATATTTAATACTAGACTTGGGCGCCAGCCGACTCTTCGTGTTCGTCTTCATGTTCGTCTTCGTGGGGGGAAAAAAATCGTATTCTGCGAATATTCGCCCGTTCCTGTGTTCGGTTCGGGCGAATATTCGTGTACATTCTTCGTGTTAGTTTTTTTTTCTTTGTTTTTTGTGGAAGGAGTTAATACGGGGTTAACACGGTACAGACTACGCAGCAGCTTTGGCACCAGGATTTTAAATGTCCGTATCAGCGACTCTATTGGTCGCCTGCAGGGGCCTCTTCTGCCATCAACCAATGAAGTACACCTGTTGGTTGTCATTCGCATGGCCCCTTAACCCCTGACGGCGAACCTACGGATTTCCACTTCCGTCAACCCCTGCGATGCTGCATAGATAAGGTAAGCTAGATGGGGAAGGGACCAGGGAGATTAGTAGACGAAGACGAGCATGAATTTTCTATTTTTTGTGTGTATTCGTCTTCGTGTGCGTTTTACCGCCGCTATCTTCACTTCTTCGTTTCTTCGAGACGAACAACGAAAACACACTCTTCGTGTTCGACTCCTTGGTACTATATCTAATATATATATATATATATACACATATATACACATATAATACTAAGGGAAAACAAACAATCAAACATATGCATTCATAAATATGAATAGTTAAGGGAAAACTAACAGAATACATTTTTTTTCCGATCTCAAAATAACAATAATAATAGTAGTAGTAGTCCAATTTTTTAGCAGCACATATAATAATATTCAATGCTGAATTAAATTTTGATCTTCAGATGAAGGGATAAAGAAAATACTGTGAGCTGGCCGACTGGTTGAAACATGGAAGCCCAACATGAGATAATCATTATTATCAAGCTTTGTTCACACTGGTTTCACACAGCAGGTAACCCATCAGTGCAGAACTGAAGCAATCATAGGGCAAAGTAATTGTTCCATGTTTTTCAATAGGAGTTATTACACTGATTTCAAAAAGCATACAGTATCCTTGCTACATATGCAGACATTTGCATCAGATTTCCCTTCACCCATTGTTATAAACCATAGCAATCCACATAGTGATTTGCATTGCTACATGTTTATCAACACAAATGTTTCTATAGTAGAATTTTGGCGAGCCAGCTGGTGGTGCCAGACCCTGAGCTTGGCTGGTCAAGCAGAGTCAAATCCACCCTCTCCACAAGGAAAATCACTGGGCCAGTATGTATGAACATGCAAGAACAAAAACATAAAAAAATAGGAAACCTTTAAGCTAGACTGGCCTCGCCTTGCACTCTAATAACAGTCTGCCACATCCTCACCCAACTGTAATCCAGAGGAAAAAATTTAAGTGTTTCTGTAAAAAATGCAGACGGATTCTTTGTATTGTAAATCAATGTATGGCCAGGGACACAAGATGACTAGAGAATGATATAACATTGGACAACGTGGATTGTTTCAATCCAATACATTTTATTTTTTGCTCAGACATTTACATTGTAGACAATTTGATTCTGCTATTGTTTGTTCTACGAAGATTTCAAAAAACAAACTCAAGTGAAGTTTGCTGGTCACGGGACAAACAACATTGCTCATTTTGTGGTTATAAGAATATAAAACTTGTCAAGTAAAACAGTAAAATCTCCTAAGAAGCATTTGGGTAACAGCAGAGATTAAAATTGTTTAAACGTTATCAGTGGTTGCTTTCTCAACCCTTTATTGCCAGCTCTTAATGAATGTAGCACATCAGGGGTTTATTTAAAAAAAGTGTCGTGTTCACTAAGTGGCTGAGATGGCAACCTTATGTGTGAAGTGTCTTGTAAATTATACATCTGAATAAGTAAAAGTGTCATTTGAATGTGTCTTGTCTTTGTCAACCCTCCCTTTTGTATTAGAACATGAAGATTAATTAACACTTTTTTTTCTAATGTGTCCTTCATTAAATCAAGATAATTAACAAATCTTATAATCAATGTGTGGATTGATTGAATGAAAATATTTAGTCCCTAGACTTTTCATTTTAGACCTGATTCACCATGTCCTGTCTGCTCTGTGTTCCCTTATATTTTTCCTTTATATATCACATTATTTCTCATCAGGGGCCAGGCAAACTTTTGCTATAGCTTACACTTTAACTAGGGAAACCTATAAGCTAAGTTATTTATAGATACTTAGTTGCATGATATATTGGTAAAAATAGAAAGGAAAAAAAAATGTTCCTCCATTATTTCCCCATAAACTCCATAACAGTAAAAGCAACTTAAACGAAATAACTTTCTTAAAAACCCTCATTCACAAGTGAAGTTATCCAATAGATGGCTAATCAGACTTTAACCCCTTAACGACCTTTGCCGGTTCAGGACCGTCATGGAAAAACGGTCACTTAATGACCTTTGACGGTCCTGAACCGTCAAAACATTAAATAAGCTTAGAAAGTGATCAACGATCACTTTCTTCACTTAAACGGCGTTACTGTAATGCCTCGATGTCGAGGCATTCAGCAAGGCCGAGATCGGCATCGGGGGCCATGTCTGGCCCCTCCCCGGGGCGTCAACATACATTGTATGGTGGCGGACGCCCGTTTTAAAAGCGTTCAGGAGCCTCCTAAACTTAAATGGTGTCGCTGGAATGCCTCGATCAGGAGGCATCCAGTGACACCAAACACTTACCTCTGGATGGGCTGTGACCGCTCCGGAGAGCGGTCACAGCCGCAGCTGCCGGTGATCTTCGCCATCAGCAAGATGGCGACGGCCCGGGGAAAAAAAACCCAATAAAGATGAAAGAGTTCGCTAGAAGGTCTCCAGACCCTCTAGAGAACTCTGGCTCCACTTGCAGGTTGAATACAGGTACTGCATTCAACCATGCAAGTCAATGGAGCCCAGCTTTCTAATCACAATGTGATTAGTAAAATATTCAAAAAATAATAATAAATTATGCAGTGATGTCACTAGATGAACCATCCAGTACCAGCAAAATGTGTAAAAAAAAATATAAAAAAAGTATTAAAAAAAATAAAATAAAATAAAAAAATAAAGTTTATTATTTTGAGCAAACGCTAAAATGTCTCAAAAATCTCAACAAAGAGTTAAAATAAAAGCACTTCAAATACCCAAGGGGTGTCTAATATAAAAAAAAAATGGCTGATGGGGTAAATTGGAGTGGCCAAGCTCGAAGATAGGGCATAGGTACAGACTGACCAAAATGGAGAAAAAAAGTGCACTTCCCAAATGTGGCATTTTAAATCTCAAACAACACCACAAACCCATGCATGTCGGGTATCACTGCACTCAGGAGATGTTCCTGAACACACATTGGGGTGTTTGACAGTGACATATACCAGAACCTGTATATCTATAACTAAAGTACAATTTGTGTGAAAAAAAAAAATAAAACAAATTACTATTACAAAGTTTGACAAAGTGTAGTTGTATAATTGGTGCATGGAAAGGGTTAAAATAACAGCATTTGGAATACCCTGAGGGTGTCTAGTTTTCAAAAATATATGGTTTGACGTGGTTAAATTGAGTTAACCAGATTCAAAGATATTCCAAAGAGGAGATGGAGGCAGAATGACCAGATATTTTAAAAAAGGTTTGGAAATCATAAAACGCTGCTTGTACTTATTGCCCTATAACTTACAAAAAACAGCAAAAAAACATAAAAACATTGGGTATTTCTAAACTCAGGACAAGTAGTAGAATCTATTTAGCTAGTTTTTTTACTTGCTTTTTTAGGTGAGTAAAAGATTTTTCAAATAAAAGTCATAAAATGTGTTTTTTTTCAATTTTTCACCATGTTTTTTTTATTTTTTTTATAGTAAATAAGATGATACGATCAAAATCTGAAGAAATCCCATCTTGTCCTGAAAAAAACAATATATAACTTATGTGGGTACACTACATGGGTGAGGAGAAAATTACAGCTGAACACAAGCACCACAAAAGTATTAAAACAGCCTCGGTCCCACAGGGTACAAAAAGAAAAAACGAGCCCGGTCCTTAAGGGGTTAAATTTATTGTTATTATTATATCATTCATGGCAGATGATAGTAAACTTGAGCTTTTCTCTTTAACAAAGGTCTTGTGTGTACTGTTAAACACGTTGGTGTTCTACCATGAGTCATTTCCACTCAAGACCGAAAACCTCATTGTATCATTGGGCATACTCTTTAAAATATAAAGTGCTAGCATCTTTAACTACCCTATGTAAAGCAATGTTGCTCACCAGTCACCACTAATAATAAGGCACTTATTTTAATACCAATTACAATTTGTATTCTTAATGTGTTTGTTAGTGGCAAGTAAGCTGGTTGGTGTTATGGCACAAACTGAGCCAAGCTAAGTACATCCACATTAGAAAACATAAGGAAATATAAAAATATATAAAGAAAAATAATAAACACATGATATAGTTTGGAATGACTAAGCCCTGGTTTGGGTTTCATTCCTCTTTAGCTAGGACAAACTAAACATTGGGCTTGTCTAATTTAGTTTGCACACAACTACCATCCTAAATCAAAAAGAAAACTGCTACTTCCTTGCCTAACTGCACATTTCCAGGCAGTATACCTATGTATGTATGTATTATTAATGTTGTTATGATTAACAATGTCAAATTTCAGGTTCAACCATCACTCTTTTAGCTATTAAGAGAAAAATCTGTTGTTTATGTTCATCATTTGTAACCCGGTCAGAGGTCTTAAACCTGAATAATTCTCTACACATACTTCAAATAATGGTCTAAATTGTACAAAGATTAATGTAAGGGAGTTACAAGTCAATTAAGTTCTATTATACAAGGTTAAAACTTTGAATATTTAACTTACAACTGGAGTTTGCCAACATTGGTTCTACTTCTCTTTTTGCTGCCAGGTTCAGATTATATTAAAACATATTACAGGACATCAAAATAAAGTTGGTTTTGACATCTTATAAAAACACTAATTAATTCTGAACTCTTTTGGGGTGCACTATACTGTAATAATATGCAGTTTTCATCATTATCGACTGATCCGTCATAGTGTTAATTTAAGAGTGTCCATCAATGTAAAATTTATCAAAGTAGTTAGCACTAGTGGCAGAAATGTATTCCAAAACAAACCATTCATCCAAAACAGTCTAATTCATACACTAATTTATACGCTTTCATCCCTCCAAAAAATCTTCCAACCTCACAGGTACCACGATATGCACAAAGTAGGTACTTATGGCCCCCATTGATCTCATGGTGTCCACTTAAAATGATTTAGGGTTCTATTATTTTACCACAACAATGGAACACATTTAACCCCTTAATGACAAAGCCCGGCTCAATGGGTTTTGGGACCGCCCATTGTCCTTAAGGGGTTAAAAAAAAATAGTAAAGTAGTATTAGAAATGAAGTCCACAACACTGGAAATGTATTTGAAATGTCTAACAATACTGATGTAGAAAACAAAAGAAAACATCAAAATAGTACTGCACCATGAACAACTCAGAAATTACATTGACAAAATAATCCCATCTTTCAAATGAATGAAGAAATTATTATACATTTAAATGTCTAATCTACCTACGTACACATATGCATAATAGATCTCTTCACTTACCAGATCTGCTCTTATGGTTATGAAAAGTGCTATACACGTTGTTTGCGACTTGTGTACATTATAAAACTCATATAGACTGCATTTTTATGCAGGCAATGAATATACAGTAAATATGGTAAATGGCTTAAAAAATGGACTGAAACATACTTAGGCTTAATAGTTTGATTTACAAAAATGTTTCTTTTAAACCATCTATTCTTCCATCATGTGTATCTATCATGTGGAATGACATGCAGTTCTGTTTAATATATTTACTAACTAGACAATATTGACTGTAAATTGACTGTAAATTGACTGTAAATTGACATGATGGAAACAGATTGAGTTGTATGTATGTTGCATGTAAAACAAAGCATTGCTATATATAAAATAATGTACCAGATGGATAAACGAACATAAGTTAACTTCTGTAATCTATAACATTTTGGCTCTAATAACATTAATAGATAAGGCTTTGTGTGTATATATAACAATATATATATAGTTCGGTTTCCAGCACAACTGGCTAAATATGTCTCACAAATCATTTACCATTTTAAATAATTCCTAAGATATTATAATTATAAATTATAATTGCTGAATATCTTTGTATATTTTATACAATTTAAAAAAAAAAGAAATGTAAAAGACAATCAGTCCAAATATGCTACAGTCCCAGAATTAAGGTCCAATTGGTAAAATCATTACTCTTACAAGTGTGCTTAGACTTTTAACAGCCATACATTTAAAGATGTAAAAGATTCTTACCTACCCCTATGTAGAAAATAAATAGATAATTCGTCTTCAAGACATCCCCAATCAAACCAATTCACGAGAAAAATACCAATGAGTGATGTGAATCAATTCCTTTCCATTAAGGTTTTGAATCATAAAGACCCCAGATTCCTTCATGCATGATCAAGGAGTTATGTGTAACCTTGAGCAATTTGGTTTGTAGGTTCTACATTTGTAATATCCAGATTTTCTTGTCATCAATCTATTTGCAGGTTTCACCTGTATGTAATTTGTTCCATATTTATCATTTGCATTTACAGTTAAAAGAAAAAAAAGTAATGTCAGACATGATTTCAATGGGTTCTACTGAATGTTTTTACAAAATATGTGTCAGAACACTGAACAGTCATTGGGCAGTTGCAAATCTAGTCCCTGGCTGGTAAAACGAACATTCTAATAGAAAATAATGGGAGTTTAATTTCAAGAGCAATTCAGTGCACCTTGGTATGTGTTAATTCCTGTTGAATAGCCAGATATCTGAAGGCCTATCTGAAGGTGATACAGTTGATGGATATGTAAAGAGCGACGAGGTAGCTCTCCCAAGTGGAGAATAAAGAACCTTGAATGAATATCAGAAAAAGTGTGGAATCTCCTAAGCAGCCTACATTGAGATTCTGTGTAGCTGAAGTTTGTTTACTGGTATGTGTTCAATGGGGTGAAGATGAAGCTGGTGGTGGTGGTGGTGCTGGTGCTTTTGTAATTCTGATGATTGCATGAGAAGTAGACATTGGTTCTGGCTCACCCTCCTCCTGTATTACTCTACCATATGATAGACAATCAAACAGAAAGTGATATAGTGTGCTTAATAAATAAATATGTATATATGTGTATATATATATATATACACACATATATACAAATATAAAACTTTATCCAGTTATATATTGTAGAATGGTCTCATGTATCCAACATGTAAGGAGATAAACCATAAAAACAGAGAAAGAAAAAAAAATATAAAAAACAAATATAGTGTAATATTGCACAGAAAATATAGTTCTTGAGTTGGAACCCTCCAATACACTCACATTTCAGTTGGAGCGCAGAAATAATAGACCCCAGATCTCTCCAGCAGGCAGAGGGTTACAATGGATACTCCAAACAGCAGGATAAGATAACTTCAAACCAATACCTTTAATCAGTAATAGAGATTACTTGCACCATCCATAGCTATTACATCATGGACATGTGTATACACAGAGGATGGTCAAGATCAAAAATAGCTTAAATAGCAATAAAAGCCGATAAAAAACAGTAATAAGATGTCACAACTTGTTTCACGCAACACGTTTCGCTCTGTAGTATGAGCTTCCTCCAGGCGTGCTATTTAAGCAATATTTGATCTTGCTTAAATCTCTGTGTATACACATGGCCACGATCTTGTTCGGCCCTTCTTATTGGAAAAGCTTGGACGTGCTGGCCCTAGTGAATAATGAATCGAGGCAGTTGAATCCACAACTCCCCTGCCGACTCTCCCTTTAGTAAATAAATCACGGTCTTTAAGAGCCTCCACATTATTTGGATTAATAATTAACATACTGATATATTTTCCTAATCTAAAACTCAAGCTGATGAAAAATAACGCAGTAATACTACTTAACACTTTTAGTAACAGAGCAATTTTCAGAAATAGCATTAGAGAGGATTGAACTTCCGTGATTACGTAGCTGACCTTCTAAGCACCGAACTGGTAAATGCTTCCAATCTTGATTTGTTTATGAAATTATACCCCTTGTGTTGATGTTTGAATTCATCACTTTACAGGAATACTTGAACCTTGGCTCCTGTTTTGCTCCTAGTCCGAGGATTCAATTCATGAGTTGTGTCAAAAACAAATGTGGTTTTGGTTTCTTTTCATGTAGTCATTGCTGTAAATTTTTCTCAAAATATATACTCTGAATCCAAAAGCAAAAAGAAAAATCTGTTTTTTTCTTCATATACCGTACTTGTTGTTTTTTGTCCTTCTTCAACTAGGACCTAACAATGCAACCAGTCTTACCGGTTACAGACTGTCTTGTTCCTTCTAAAATGTATCATTTTTTATTGATCTTTATGTCTTTCAAAATTGCTTTTATATCTAACCTCAGTATCACTTCATCTCTCCTGTGAACATGTTAGGATGCATTAGATTGTCTCAATAAGTGTTTTTTATATATATTTTTGTTTGCTTTTTAACTGCCATGTTAGTCTTGAGGTCTTGACCATTGAGACATCTTCAAGAAGGGATTTCTTAAATGTGTTTGGTGCCGCGAAATGGTATTTTTTACAATTCAATAATCTTATTGTTATTTTTTTACATTTATATGTGGTGTACTCAAATATAGAGCATCATTATTGTCAGGCTTCTTAAATTCTAAATCTTATCTGCTGTCAATTGTCAGATGCAAATAGCAGCAAGCTAATTAGGTCAATGTGTCCTGTGTCCTGTGTCCTGAGTTTTGGTCCTGTATTCATCCTGGAGTCTATTAACTTATATAGTGGCAGAAAAATATTTTGTGTACATATTGGTCTTTTTCATATTCCTTGACTTACTAGCTGATACTAGTGCGTTTGTGGCCCTAAGCTGTTTGTTTCCAGGCATTGCTATGGTTGAATGTATATTTTGTAGAAACACTATTTTACTTGTTAACATTTTTTTAACCCATTAAATGAGAACCATATGATTTTAAAACAAATTGTGCAACAACTTTTGAATTTAAACAGTTTACTGCTTAAATCTATTGATTTCTAGGTTTATCAACAAAAGGAACATACAAACAAAATTATATCTATAAAATAAAGATACCAGAATACCTTTTATTGCTTATATTCTACATTGATCATATCTTTTTAGATAATGACATGTTCAAATAAATGATGAGGTCAACACAAACACGAGGAAAGAAATAAATTATCATTTTATATTGAATATTAACCAATCGTAGTCCTCATAATGTTCTTTATCTATCATTTGGGCAGTCATCATTTTTACTAAATAGTCAACCAATAGACTTGTGTCTCAGAACTATCAAAGACAATTTGCCACAATACAAGCACAAATCCTTTATTCTAATGCACACCATTTAAAAGATTACTTACTTACACATTAATTGTTAATCAATGAAAGACAACTCCATCTGACACTAAAGAATATTTTGACTCTATGTTTATTATTACATAGGTTCCATTTCTACAAGGACTGACTAGGGTAGATTAAGGAAACGTTTATGATTATTTTCCAAAGAATCTTCTTTCATGGATTATCGACTAAGCCTTGCAGCTAATTGTGTCTTTTTCTTCTCGGTTTCTTCTTCCATGAGCTCAGCATGGTTTCATTCCAACCATTCATCACAAGGCATACATTCAGAAGCATAACAACTTCTGGGGACAATGTTGATTATTTATTTTTCATATAGACCTCTTTGTATATGTCATACCTTTTTTCAAAAAGGGACTGCTCCTTCTGTGATCATCTGATCTTCCTTTCAGTTGCATCATGGGCTGCCTTCGGGGTATTTATGCATTTTGAATCCATATTGCTTCAAAGGTCATATCTGAAAGTGAATTTTAATGAATAACCAGTCTCATATTGTTTTGAAAATATTCCAGAACAAAAAGAAAATGCTAAGGCATCTTTCACAGCTATTCACTGGTCATTGTAGTAAATAGACTGCTTCTTTGTTTTCTATTGTAATATTCAAAATTACCTTTTAGATTTAGGGGGATATAAATGATCTGATTTTAGGTTCAAGAACACACTAACTCTTTTATCTAACTCTTTTCCCCCATGACTTCTACAATTTGCAAAAATGGTGTTATGATCCTGATCATTAAGATCATAAATATATGTTCTACTATCAAAATATATAAATTACTTTGCCAGAGTCATCTCAGAATCATGCAACATTGTATAACATGTTAACACTATAAATATGTATTCATATACTCATTAGGTGTACATTACTGTATATGCTTGATCATTTGGTCTCTGCGGGTTCCTCTACTTTTTCCTCGGCAGTTCCACAATACAGGCATTTCAGGGTCCTGATTTATGTCTATAATCATCTGTAAATGCTGGGCTGATGGCCATGTTAGTCCACATTTGTATGGGGGCACTGGGTAGCCTTAGGACAAATGGAAGGACCTGCTTCCCACATTTAGCAGGACTTCAACTATTCATGGGACTCATGTGGAATGATGATGTCCAGTGCATGTTTACTTGTGACAACAACCAACAAGAAGAATTGAGCTACAAATTTGAGGTGTGCATGTACTGGATATTTGTAGACTGTGGATATGACCAACAGTCCTGTCAGCGCAGATTCTGTAGAAAGATGTGGGTGATTGATACTCTGGAACTCTACAACTATGAGCAGCTTTTGCTTTTTTTTCTGGCATTAGTTGAACATTATTGATTATGAGACATCTTTATCAGTAAGTTAAATGAAAAGTAACTGTATTTTGAGCAGGGACATATACTATATTAGGTTAGCTAGAAAGCATCCAATACATAACTTGGATACTAAAGTATCCAAAACAGACAGATACACAAATTCCTATGTTACCCTTTCCTCCATTAAATTCTTCCTTTTTGAAAAGCTAAGAATGTTTGCTGGGATTTGATGTGGATTGCTGGGATTTGATGTCATATCCCAGTGTTCACAGTAAGGAGAGGATTCCTGACTGGTGACTGGGGTGAAGCCCTGGGTCAGGCCAAAGATAGGGCTTGCCATAAATATATAGTTATGAATAGGAGTATATTACAGTCCTCGACAACCAAAATAATCATAGTAATTAGTAGTTGTAATATTTTATTAAAATGTGTTCCCCTAGAGTCTAGCATGCATTTAGCATTTTGTACAAACATTTTTTTCTAACACTCTTTCCTAATTTAAATGCTGTTATCACAGACATTCACTGTAAGTTTGCTGAATCATCCACTATGTGCCTTGTTATCATAATATGACATCATTATAAATAATACAGCAAGATGATGACCAGTGCACTTTTGAAATTGACAGATCACAATCATCAGGGAAAATTATGTTGAGATCTATACAAGTCCTGAACACTGTGCTAACACAAAGTATTGATCAATCTTCTGTACACAAGCAGACCTTTTAGTTTCCTTATCTGTACTTGACAGGTTCACTATAACATCTCTTTATATATTGCATTTTTTGCATATGCTCAATATAATGAAAAAAACTAACTATTCAAGACAGATATCGAATGGAAAAACATGTAATCATGGTAATGGATTGTACCCAGATACATGGCTTGACTGGCCCTCATCAAAACTGGACTTATTCTTTGCAGCCCTTTGGTCGCTGGCAGAACACGTCTGGGTACACCCTTCAAGAGCACATAGCCTTGTGTATAGCCAATTTTCTTCTGCAGTCTAGCCCTGCCTAGATATAATTGCATAACATTTCACTAATCACGTTAACACATATTTTAGTTAGTCATGTAGTAAAAGTCCTGAGATTTCTGTTTATACTGTAGTTTTTGTAGCACTTCTCATACAGCTCTAATGCAGTTATACTTATTTTCTGGTCAGATATAATATAAATACACCTATTATTGCAGTCATCTTGAAAAACGATCTTATATGGGAAATTAAGTCTTCAGTCAAGATTATTAATGTCTTATTGGTCAATATCTGAAGAAGAGACATCTGAGGTACTGAAAACGTATGTGGTTTTAAATATTTCAGTATGTTGGCCCAATAAATGCAATCAACTTCTGCAAAAGACATTTTCTTTACTATGCTTGTATAATTCTTACAATCAACATGAGAAGCCTAAAGATTAAATATTTGGTGTACACTTTTATTCTTTAGATTTTCCCCTGTAAATTATAAATATATAAAAAATACTTCATATATTATTCAAAGTTTATATTATTCAACATTTATGAACAGTCAAATCACATCTAGCACCTATTTTAGTTAAAGTGCCTGTTTTATCAAAAAACACAATACCTTTTCTAAGTTATAATGAATTTTGTTTAACATGGAAAGGTTCCTTTTGTCTCGCTATGTGACTTTCCAGCATGTTACATCTTTCCTTTTTTTCATTATGAGCCCTACCTATAAGAAAGACTTAAGTAGGTTCTTGCAGAGATCTTATGGGAATCAGTGCTTATTTTCTATTGCAGGAGTATTCGCTTTACAGATGAATCTGAAATTACTCAGCAGCTTATGGGATTTCTATTTTCTAATTAGGTTCTCTTTTCATTTAGAAAATAAGCCAATGTGCAACATCTTAAAAGTAGAAATACAGCTGAACAATTACCATTTTCATTAAGAATGTATCCTTGAAACATTGTTCTCCAAAGGTTACATTTCTTAATTCTTATTTTGAATCTTGAAAATGTTTGCTTTTATCCCAAGCTTGTAGTGAACTTCATTGAGATCAATATTTTTTGTCAAAATATCATAACTGTTATCTTTCAGTACTTCATAATATTTATACTGATATGGTGTTATAATAATGGCTTCTTCTCCACAGGTCAGGAAGGAGATGATATAAGATAAATGAGCATAATTCCTCAACATCATTTGTGCAAAGCAGGGACACATTTGCTCAAAATTAGATCAAATATTATTTTGCATTTTGAAATTGGAGTAATGGTTACTAAAGTCAATTTAAAAAGAAAATAATTTATATATATTTGCAGCCAAAAATCAGTGAACTATTTTTATGACTTCAGGATTCAAAACCATTAACTGAGCTTAGAATGGCAACCATGTATGCTGTGTTGGCATTCTGTGTACTATACATAGTAATTGCTACAAGCAATCAACCTAAAAATGTTTCTATATTTTAGTGGAACTGCCCATGGGCTGCTAAGCCTTACTTCCCCTAGCAGAAGTCTTGCATGATTAATGTGTAAATGTGAGATGTCATTAATAAGGAAAGTATAGAGCATAGAGAAAGCTGCAGATTGATTTGTGACCACTTGGCAGATTGTCTAAGAGCAGTAAAGGTCTTCTTACTGAAAGTTTATTTTATCCAAGTAATAAGGTATATAAATGCTCTTGGACATGCTTCTTCTATAAATACACACACATATATTTTTAACTAAAATGCCGAATTGATGTTTGGAATGCTATAGAAAAACAAATGTCATGCACTTTATTTGACCTTTAAAGAACACTTCTCTTTAGTGAATCTTTCATACACATGATCAGCATTATATCGCTATTGTTACACATTCATCTAAATAGATGAACTATGTGGGCAATAATCACTTCACCGCCGGACTACAGCCCTTCATACAAGGTGCTATAGCAAAGCCATCTATATTGTTTCTGTTGACACTGAACTAACATAAATCCAAAGAGGATCATCAAAAATGATCCAAACAGGATCGTCAGCAATTTTTATTAACCCTTCGTGAAAATGTCCCCCAAGCTGAGTGATCAAATGTGACAGCGCTCAAAATGAGCGCTGTCACGTTCGGGGGATTAAAATGCCTGAACATCCTTTGGGAACAAGTCCAAGGCAGTGTTGCAAAGTGTGTTTTTTTCTCTCTAACTTTGAATGTGATTCATGGGGAAATGAATGCATAAAATATGTCAAAATGAATACACTGGGTTGTCTACTTTTCTAAAACATATGTATGCATGTAAAGGTTTTGACATTTTTGAGGGGTATTTAAGTTAGATTTGAGGATACTAAATTTGAAAATATTACAATTTGGAAAAGATATGAACATTTTTTTAATATTTGTACTATAACTGCCAAAATTAATGAGAATCCTAGGCACATGAGGTGTATCCAAACTCAGGACAGGTATTTGAATACATTTTGGGTTTCTATTTTCCAAATGTTTCCCTTTTTTTAAAAAAACTAAATGATGGATTATATAGATGAAATCAGTTTCAAATGAAAGCCTTACTTGTGGTTAAAAAAATAAGCCCTAATGAAAGGTAAATTGCAATGGAACAAGGACTCATTGAGCAGAAATGTTGAAAATGCCTTCATCAAGAAGAGGCTAATACTGGATTAACCCCTTAAGGACCGGGCTCATTTTTCGTTTTGTACCCTGTGGGACCGAGGCTGTTTTGACACTTTTGTGGTGCTTGTGTTCAGCTGTAATTTTCTCCTCACCCATTTAGTGTACATAAGTTATTTATTGTTTTTTTCAGGACAAGGTGGGCTTTCTTCAGATACCATTATTTTGATCGTATCATCTTATTTACTATAAAAAAATTAAAAAAACATGGTGAAAAATTGAAAAAAACACATTTTATGACTTTTATTTGAAAAATCTTTTACTCACCTAAAAAAGCAAGTAAAAAAACTAGCTAAATAGATTCTACTACTTGTCCTGAGTTTAGAAATACCCAATGTTTTTATGTTTTTTTGCTGTTTTCTTGTAAGTTATAGGGCAATAAGTACAAGCAGCGTTTTATGATTTTCAAACCTTTTTTAAAATATCTGGTCATTCTGCCTCCATCTCCTCTTTGGAACATCTTTGAAGCCGGTTAACTCAATTTAACCTATTCAAACCATATATTTTTGAAAACTAGACACCCCAGGGTATTTCAAATGCTGTTATTTTAACCCTTTCCATGCAACAGTTATACAACCACACTTTGTCAAACTTTGTAATAGTAATTTGTTTTATTTTTTTTTCACACAAATTGTACTTTAGTTATAGATATACAGGTCCTGGTATATGTCACTGTCAAACAACCCGCCAATGTGTGTTCAGGAACATCTCCTGAGTGCAGTGATATCCGACATGCATGGGTTTGTTGGGTTGTTTGAGATTTAAAATGCCACATTTGGGAAGTGCGCTTTTTTTCTCCATTTTGGTCAGTCTGTACCTATGCCCTATCTTTGAGCTCGGCCACTCTAATTTACCCCATCAGCCATTTTTTTTATATATTAGACACCCCTTGGGTATTTGAAGTGCTTTTATTTTAACTCTTTGTTGAGATTTTTGAGAAATTTTAGCACTTGCTCAAAATAATAAACTTTATTTTTTTATTTTATTTTATTTTTTTTAATACTTTTTTTTTACACATTTTGCTGGTACTGGATGGTTCATCAAGTGACATCACTGCATAATTATTTTTAAATGTTAGCACATTTTTTTTAATATTTTTTTTCCATTTTTTTTTTATTTATTTTTTTTAATATTTTACTAATCACATAGTGATTAGAAAGCTGGGTTCCATTAACTTGCTTGGTTGAATGCAGTACCTGTATTCAACCTGCAAGTGGAGCCAGAGTTCTCTAGAGGGTCTGGAGACCATCTAGCGAACTCTTTCTTCTTTAGCCCATCCAAAGGTAAGTGTTTGGTGTCGCTGGATGCCTCCTGATCGAGGCATTCCAGCGACACCATTTAAGTTTAGGAGGCAATCGTTGATCGCCTCCTAAACGCTTTTAAAACGGGCGTCCGCCCTCATAAAATGTATGGCGGCTGTTGACGCCCCGGGGAGGGGCCAGACATGGCTCCTGATGCCGATCTCGGCGTTACTGAATGCCTCGACATCGAGGCATTACAGTAACGCCGTTTAAGCGAAGAAAGTGATCGTTGATCACTTTCTAAGCTTATTTAATTTTTTGACGGTTCAGGACCGTCAAAGGTCATTTAGTGACCTTCTTGTCATGACGGTCCTGAACCGGCAAAGGTCGCGAAGGGGTTAAAGATATGTAAGGATGTTTTTGTGCATGATATACATAGCATACAGCTATTAAAAAATAATAGCCAGTGTCAAATTAAACAAACGTATTTCCTCAAGTAAGCATTTGCTACAGGTCCCCAGACGGAATGCATTTTCTGTCAGGCCCTGCATGTAAACCTATGCCTATTCTGAAAGCTTGCATGTGTCAGCTTCTGTAAAAATGTACTGTGGTTTTATGTATTGAATTCCATAGTTATCATCAGTATTTAAATATAAACACACAGAAATACACAGTGTATTTAACTGTGTAACAATCATCCAAGTAATTGAGAGAAAGGCATATGAGATGAAGCATAACAGATTATGTTCATTGATAAGATCTTGTTAGCCTGCAACAAAGTCATTTTAATACCTTCGCATTATAATAATTGAGCCCAATGAAATGATATGTCATTATTCTTCATAAAACAGATAGCTGTTATTCTGATATCTACAATGGTCTCATGATTTATAACTGAAAATGTTTATTTCTTGAGAGAAGGGAAATTTTGCACTTACAGGGGAAAACCCAATACTGATTGCACACAATATTTATTTTACTAAAAACATTTTATTCTTGTCAGTACTATCAAAGTATAATTAATTAAAAATATATTATCAACCTCGGGTAAATTTAAAGCGAATGTCTTCAAACGTAAATGAATGAGCAGGTACATAACTTCACTTTGAATGGGACATCATCATTAAAATTACACTGAATCACAAGAATCATAGTTTGTTGGCTAGTGTATGCCTTATTTATATGCAGTTCTAGATAGTTGTATAAATAATATCTTGTTTTAAATAGCTTACAAGCATTTAGCCAATCACAGGGTGTGGTTTTGAAAGGAGTTGTATGTGAGATGTGATAGTTGTGAGACATGAAGAGTGTGAGGTGTAATGGTTGTGTAGTATGGTATGTATCAGGGAGTGAGTTATGATGTGTGAAGAAAGAAAGATATAAGGGGAGAAAGGATAATAAAAAGAGAGATAAAAGAAATAAAGTTAAGAGAGAAAAGAGGTAGTGAGTGAAATGAGAGGGAGAGAAAAGAAAAAGGAAAAAAGAAAGAGGAAAAACTAAAGAGTGAAAAGGAAATGTATGAGGGGGACAAAGAAAAAGTGAAAGTATGAGAGAGCGAGAGCATTCGTAAGTAAGAGAGTGTGAGTAAGAGTGAATAATAGTGAAAAAATGGAACAAAATGCAAACAAAAATGATGATGGGAGATGGGAGTTAAATCCACCATCAATATCTGGCTCAGTATACAGTGATGGGAGTTATGATGTACCACCATCAGTGTCTGGCTTAGTATACAGTGGTGGGAGTAGATAGTGTTGCGAGTTATGCTGTACCACTGCATCACTATATAACGATAATAGTTATACTGTACACTCATTTTTGTTTAGCTCAGAATATAATGATAGGCATTATACTGTACCATCCATAGTACCACTGTCTATGTCTGGCTAACTATATGATGTATCACTGTCAGGGAGTACCTATAGCAAGGAGCCTGAAGCTCAATCTTGTAGGGTCATGCAACATTAAGTGGCTCCACCCCTTTTGTGGCTTAACCCTTTTGTGGCTCCAACCTCGCCGGTATTTTTTTGAGGAAAAGGTGGCAACCTTTGGTACATGTTGCTAAATTAGCAATTCAGTGAGCATAAAGTATAAAGTATGAAGAGCAAGCCTTTGCTCATCCATGAATATGCTTTTTATTTTGGTCAATTTATGTAAAAGATCTTATAGCATGCTTTGTTTGTAGCATTTAAGGAATTTACTTTGAATTTCCTTAATGGCGAGTGCCCCCACCACTTCATGGTAAGCATTCGTAACAATAAGAAACACAGTATGAAAGGTTAACAGTCTAAACTTTATAGTCATCTAGAATGAAAATACCTATAATCATAACATTTCGGGAAATGCAGTAACAGAACATTACAGATGTAGTTTTGTTCAACATTAAGGACATATTTTAACAGTTCCCTTCACTTGTTACGTTCAATACATTTTCCTGCACTCTTCTATTTCTATATTGCTGTCTATTTACTAAAAGTTTAAAATTCATACCAGTAGCTATGTACTGGCTGGTTCTACAAGTTTGTGTTTAAAAGGGAACTATCACTGTCACAGTTTTTAGCATAACAACATTTATGAAGCTATTCTTCAGCTTCATATAACCTATGCTTTTTTGTTTGCAAATCAGCATACCTGGGAAATTCCCAGAGTAGGCTACCTGGAGCTCATCCTCATCTAGAGGTTGTGGCTTCATGAATCCGAAGGCTAGCTCTAGATGGGCTTTAGTGAGAGGGTGCTGGGCAGGGAACCAAGGGAAAGTGGTAGGTGGAGCATGGGTAGGATTGGCCATACACACTGCTCCACTGCCCAGAAAAACAACAAATGGATCCAGAGACCCAGCTTCACCCAGAGTCTCTGAATCAAATCTGGAGAATTTTCTGTTGTGTCAATCATAGTATTTGTTTAAAATGTTTTAGGAGGCCAAGAATGGGGGCAAAAACGCCTACAGCTAGTGTGTCTAATCTAACGCTAAATTGGTCTAGATGCAAATTCTTGTTCTTGGGTAGAACACTGGCTTAGAGATAGAGAACAGAGAGTTGTTATAAATGGTAAATTTTCAAGCTGGTCAAAAGTGGTAAGTGGTGTCCCTCAGGGTTGGGTTCCGGGACCAATTTTATTCAACATATTTATAAATGACCTGGCAATAGGCGTTGAAAGTTATGTTTCTGTGTTTGCAGATGACACTAAACTAGGTAAAGTAATACAGGGCGAGCAGGATATTACAGTGCTGCAGAGGGATCTAGATAGACTGGGGGACTGGGCACACAAATGGCAGATGAAATTCAATGTAGATAAATGTAAAGTTATGCACTTTGGGGTAGGGAATGCACAAGCAACCTACACCCTAAACGGTAGTGAATTAGAGGCAGTGGCGACTCTAGAAACAATATATAGGGGGGGCACACAAGATACCACAGTCAAACTGGGGGGGCATTCATAATTTCCAAAAGTAATGTGCTATGGAATTATACTTTTGTTATTGGGCTAAAATAATACTTGATCATTCAACATGGGAAGCCTGAAGCCACAATTGGGTGCGACTAATCCTTGAAATAAATATTATAACACAATAAATAACTTTTCCACTAAATGATTTCAGGGCCTTGAACGTTTTGTCTCCTGAAGTCACTACAACTTCAGGAGGGCATTTTATCTCTGGATAAATATAAATTAAATAATTCCTACTGTAAGTTAAGTGCCAGGAAACAGGTGACCAAACACACACACCAGGACAGGCTCTGCCACACAGACACCCACACACATCAGGACAGGCTCTGCCACACCGACAACCAAACACACACACACCAGGACAGGCTCTGCCACACAGACACCCACATACATCAGGACAGGCTCTGCCACACCCACATCCAAACACACACACACCAGGACAGGCTCTGACACACTGACACCCAAACACACACCCTAGGACATGCTCTGCCACACTGACAACTGAACACACACACCAGGACAGGCTCTGCCACACCAACACCAAAACACACACCAGGACAGGCTGTGCCACACCAACACCTATACACACACACCCGAGGACAGGCTCTGCTACACTGATAACCAAAAACACACAAACAGCAGGACACAATCTACGTCACAGACGTCTACATCAGGATGGATTTTTCACACTGCATTGTCGTTTATACCCCCCTTAGTGTTTTTGCCCCTTGTGTATTGATGCCCATGCTGCCCATATATATTAATATTAGCCCCAGCTGCCGATAGCAGGTATAGATCAACACATTAACACACAAACCAAGCTTTGCATGTATAGATCAACTGATATTCACTTGTGATCGCAGCACTGAAGGTATAGATCAAATAAACAGAATCAGACATACAAATCCTGTATTTGCAGGTATACAATAGTATATGAAACGTACCATTGCAGGTATAGATCAAATAAATACATGGAAACAGCATTGCAGGTATTAATCAACTGAATAAGACATACAAACACTGTATTTGCAGGTATACATAAATAATGAATGGAAATATAAAGATATGGCTCTACAGAATAACGCAAAAACCCAGCTTTGCAGGTATAGATCAATTGGAATTCACATAAAAACACGTAATTAAAAGGTATATTTAAAACCCCCTAAATTACAGGCATAGATCACAGGTTGCGTCCACACTGCCCACACAGCAATCACACTCCTATCATGCCCAGGCAACCAGTAAATGCTGGTACCTAGGCATGATGAGACTGCGCTTGCTGTGATTGCTGTTAGCAATCACACTCCTATTATGCCAGGTCAGCCAGTACATGATGGTACAGGGTGGCTGTAAGTGATGTGTAGACCCCATACTGCTGGCAGCATCAGTACACAAGGGGGCAGCTAGCTAGGTTTCAGCATGTACTGGCTGACTTGGCATGACAGGAGTGCGATTCAACAGCAATCAAAGTCCCATCATGCCTAGGTTCCAGCACTTACACATCCAACCAGTAAATGCTGGAACCTAGGCATGATGGGACTGTGATTGCTGTTAGCATTCACACTCCTATCATGCCAAGTCAGCCACTACATGCTGGTACAGGGTGGCTGTAAGTGATGTGCAGACCCCATACTGCTGGCAGCATCAATACACAAGGGGGGCAGCTAGCTAGGTTTCAGCATGTACTGGCTGACTTGGCATGATAGGAGTGTGATTGCTAACAGCAATCAAAGTCCCATCATGCCTAGGTTCCAGCACTTACACATCCATGCTATCACACACACACTCATTCATTCATATACTCATTCATTCACAGATTCATTCCCTCAAACACGCATACTCATTCAAACACCCTCCCCACCCCCTTACCTGCACTGCAGCTCCTCGATGCCGCTTACAGACTTCAGCAGGGGGTGTGGCCTCCCTCTGCGTTCTCTGCTGGGTTCCGCTTCCTCTATACAGTACAGAAGACCCTCCCACAGGTAAGTAGCAGAGCTCGAGGTGCGGCCCGCGTAAGATCGGCTGCCCTGGCTGCCGATCTTACGCAGGCCGCACCCTCTCTCTCCTCCGCATTAAAAAAAAATAAATAAAAAAAAAAAAAGATGGGATTTAAAGTCGCATTGCGACTTTATTCCAAATTCGGCAGGGGGGCAACGGGGGGGGCAAGGATTAACCTAGGGGGGGCAACGACAAATGAGAAGGATTTGGGAATTGTTATAGACAACAAACTAGGCAACAATGTGAAATGTCGGTCAGCAGTTGCTAAGGCCAGTAAGGTATTGTCGTGTATAAAAAGGGGCATCAATTCGCGGGATAAAAATATAATTTTGCCTGTGTATAAATCAATGGTAAGGCCACACCTTGAATATGCTGTGCAATTTTGGGCACCAATTCTAAAGAAGGATATCATAGCACTAGAAAGGGTGCAGAGGCAGGCTACACAATTAATAAAAGGAATGGAGCACTATAGTTATGAAGAAAGGTTAACAAATTTAAATCTGTTTAGAGGTGCCTCAGAGGGGATATGATAACATTATATAAATATATTCGGGGCCAATACAAACCATTGTGTGGAAATCTGTTCAAAAACAGGACTATGCACAGGACTATGCACGTGGTCAAGCGTCTTATACCCCTTATATCCCACTCTGCCCCCCTGAAATGCCTTATACCCCCTTATATGCCAATCTGCCCCAAATATGCCTTTTAACCCCCTATTTGCCACCCTGCCCCAGATATGCCTTATACACCCCTATATGCCACTCTGCCTCCCTGATATGCCTTTTAACCCCCTATATGCCACTCTGCCTCCAGAAAACCATTATACCCCCCATGCCACTCTTAACCCCCCCGACTTACCAGTGCATCCCTAGACTTGTTCCCCGTGCTTCAGACTCCCTGGTGTCTAGTGGGGGCAGCCGGTGGGCGTCCGTGCGATGCGTGCATCTGGCGTGTACTTCTGCCAGGCTTCTATGACTGAGCACCGGAAGGTCATGTCACACCAGTGCTCTGTCATAGAAGCCCCGGTGGAAGTGCCAGCAGCAGTGGTGGTTGTCTGTGCACATCCTGCAAACGTCCACGGGCTGCGGGATGCGCACAGACAACCTCCGCTGCTGCTGGCACTTCCACCTGGGCTTCTATGGTGGAGCACTGGAAGGTCCTGTGATGCTGGCGCTCCATCATAAAAGCCACAGAGGAAGAGCCGGCAGCAGCGGAGGTTGTCTGCACGCATCGCACAGACGCCCACCTGCTGCCAGAGAGAGTGCCAGGGCTGTCTTGTTATCCCAGTACAGCTCTGTTGTGGAACTGTCTCCCTAGCAACAGACTACTGTCTGATACTCCCCGATTGAGGCACCCCATATAGCGACTCGCCTCATAGTTACTTGTTTGTCTATCTCTATGAATTATAATAAAAATAGGAACAGATAATATCACTGTGAATGTATTGTGCTTTTATATATCTAAGATGTACTACCTGCATTTTATTTTGATTATCTGTTTGGGGGTAGCTCATTGACAATTTGTCCTAAGGCATTGGATGTCCTTGTACCGCCTGTGTATGCACATTTTCCCATGTGCACTGCCCTCAAAAACTTTTCCCTTGACTAAACTAAAAGAACTAAACTATAAAAACTGAGGATTAGAGGATATTGCTCCACTTTGCTGAAAAAAACACAGCTAACATACTTTCCCCATAACAATATGACTATGATATTAAACACAAAACATGTTCTCATTCTCCAAGGTTTTTTTAAATCTGGAAGTCTTTTTTATTTTAAAGACATCTCAGTAATTAATCTATACATTCATCTTGTGTGGTTGTTCCTTTCTTATGCACAATGAAGTTACGGAGTTAAAATATGCTACTTTTCTTCATCTCGTTGCTTACTTAATATACCTCTAGTAGTGCAAAAATAATTTAGGGAAGATAATCCTACTGGTTGGGTTTAGGAAATGTTCCATCATAAGAGTCCTTTGCCACTTATATCCATGAGTTCACGTATGTGATTATGACTTCTACATTGAAGTTGATAATATTAGGGTTATGTTTATCCATACTAGAATATTTAGAAAATATATTTGACATTGTCCTTTTGGTAAGTATATTGACTGTGTGTCACAGACCGGGTGAGCAGGTCTAATAGGAGCCCAGGTGCAGGGGATACGAGGGGCTCTGTCTGTATCCCACGATGTATGATGGCTTGGGGTTGTTACAGACAGGTGCAGGGAATAAATCACAGACAGAAGATGCTGATAATAGTTGTATTGCAGATGATGGTACAACATATAAACAAGGAAAGTCTCTTGGCTGGAAGCCCTCTGGATGGGGCACACACGGCAGGAATCCCTCTGGATGGGGCACACACGGCAGGAAGCCCTCTGGATGGGGCACACACGGCAGGAAGCCCTCTGGATGGGGCACACACGGCAGGAAGCCCTCTGGATGGGGCACACAAGACTAGAAGCCCTCTGGATGGGGCACACACGACAGGTAAGCCCACTTGCAGGGCACTCAGCTTTGGAGTCCACTTGTGGGTCACTGGCCGTAACTCAGGAACAGATCAGGAACCAAACAGGAACAGATCAGGAACCAAACAGGAACAGATCAGGAACCAAACAGGAACAGATCAGGAACCAAACAGGAACAGATCAGGAACCAAACAGGAACAGATCAGGAACCAAACAGGAACAGATCAGGAACCAAACCAGGCAGTAATATAACGTTAATGTCAAGGCCCAGACTGAAGGGCTGGGCAGGTTTATATAGGCTGGCTTGATCAGGTAATAAAGTGCAGCTGGAAATGATAATCACTCTGAGTGGTTGAGAGTGACAAGGGTGGCCACTAGTGGATGCTGACAGAAATGAGCAGCACAAGGTTGTGTGTATGCCAGGCTGCGAAGGGTGGAATGTTACACTGTGTAAAAGTTTTTTGTTGCTTAATATTTAGAAGTAGCAATTTGTTATGAGACTTCTAGTAGTAAAGAACATTTGTCAGACCTTTCAATGGATCAAGTTTTCATGAGTTTCCAATACTACTTTTTTGAAGACCTCTTCCTCTTAGTAGGGATCATCATGAAGATATTTCTTTGTAGGGATCACATTGAAGACTTCCTCTTGGTTTAAATTAGACTTATGCATTCGGATTCGCATGAATTGCAAATTTACAGAATTTTGGCAAATTCAGTGATTCGTATGAAGCCATGAAAATAAGGCCAGACCCACCATGAAGCGGACAAAAACTAAGCGAAAAGCTCCAAATTTGTTGCCTGAAACTCATGGGCCCTTTCACTCACACACTCTCTCAGACTCTCATTCTGGTTCATTTGCAGGGAGCGAAATTCATTGCCTGAAAACGAATGGGCCAAAACCCGAAAAATGAATCTGAATCCTTTTAGGCCCATATGCATGTGTCTAGTAGAGATCACTTTGAAGATCTCTTTTTTAGTAGGTATCACTTTGCAGACTTCTTGGTAGAAATTGCAAAAGTCTTTTTTCTGTTTCCATTATGGCAATATACATTTTTGTGCTTTATATTATTTCTTAAGGTACTCCTTGCAAATACAGATTTTAAACAGGCAACATTTGATTTGACACCTAAATGCTAAGATAAATAAAATTGCATTTGTCTGCATTAGTAGATACTATGCCAAGCTTACAATGCCAAATGTCCGTGATATTCAACTACACGTATTAAACTGAATTGACAAGGATTCTAAACTAAAAGGTTTTTTGCTTTCATTAAACTATATCATATTTTCATTAATATTTTTTTATATGCCACTGCATTCTTTCCTATTTTATAAGTTACAAAAGTGAAAGAAACCCACTTTGTTAAAAATAGCTTTTCTTTTGCAAAGCAATGAGCCAATATATTAAAATGATCCGCGAGGCTGCCAATGAACCAAACAGGTCTAACAGACTAATGACTCTTTTCAATTTAATTCATTACCGCCATGTGTAACACATGCAGATTTTAATATTTGCATGAAAAAATATTAGTAATGTCCAGAAGTCACAAAAGCCCTGATTATCTCTGATTTAACAAACAAGAAAATGGGGATCTGTTCACATGATCTTTAAAGAAAACAGTCCATCCCAACTCAACCAAAGGAGGGTGCCCAGGAGTTAAAGATCATAAAATCACAAAAGAGACACATAATGACTCCAGTATATGTGATTCATTGAGCATAACAGGACAAAAATGATATATATCCTTCCCAGGATTCACCTAAACCTGTGACACAATAATTACAAATTAGTCCATACTTTACCATCATTTAATGGAATTTGCTGCTTTGTTTATTATCAAGGCTATAGACCCCTAGCAAATGGTTATTTTAACGATAACAGAAATGTGATTATATTTTCTCTATAAAACAGTTCTTGACAAAACAGGTGCAAGGTCACCAAACCATCCTGGTGCCTGAGCTGATTGGTGTGTCCAGCAGCCTCCTTTTGTTCTTTGAAGTGAGCTCATTATGGTCACATGACATGACATCTCTTGGCGCCTAAATTTTGTGGCTGTCTCTGTGGAACAATTTTTTTAAGCCCTGCTATAAATAATGTCTGTAAATAAAGGAATTTTTTTAAAATAAGGGCCTAAAAATGTTCTGTTTAATCATCACATCTAATGTGTAATGAGTTGCTATTGGTACATTGCGGTGATATAAATTGTCATGTCTCAGACATGCAATGCAGTATATATAAAATATATATCACACATGATTATCAAGAGGTTTTCAAATATATTTGACTGAAATGAAATGTTCTAGCTATATAATATAAAATGATGGGTTCTCATTGCCCATTCATTGAGGCAACACTTTTCTAGATCTTCAGTACCAAGTAAAAGACTGCGCTAAATTATGGAACTGGGTCATTAAAGTGTATTAAGTCAAATGTTTTCCGGCACATACATATGTTTAAAAAAAAACAAATTTCGAATAATGGTTTTAAGCCCTTAAAAGCAAAGGGTTTTTTGAAGGCTAGACTATTTCCAAGATGTTTGCAATGTTCAACAGTAACTTTCCTCTTAATCATTAGTTTTTGTTTCTTCAGGACATTTAGAGATTTCTATAAGAGCCCATACTGTTATACTCCATACAAATGGAGAAGAAATGTAAAATGCATATTTCACAGATATACGCAGTATGAATTGTACAGAGCCCCCAGTTGTGCTGTATATGAGAAATGCCATCTTGCTGCCACAACATCTGCCCTATCTTGCTGTCTTTTTCAGTGAACAGCAGATTGTAAAGTGAGACCTGCTATGAGGATGCTAAAAATGCAGAATCATAGCAAATAAGTCATGAGCTAGCCAGATGCAATAAGACACTTAAAAATGAAGCTGTTGTATATTTGAATGGTTATAATGTGACTTTAAATTTGGCAGTCATAGGATGACAACTTTGCCAAAATTGAGTTTTTGAATCTGCTACCCTGATATATCTGCCCTGGTCCACTGTAAGTGCTATTATTGTGACATTAAAGTTTCTACGAGTAATAGCAGCTCAACCACGACTTTGTAGACCAATCTGGGCTGTCGAGTATGGAAGAGTGTAGTACATAAAAATCATGTGTCTTCAGTAGCAGAACTAAGAGTTCCAGACTGCCTCTGGAAGCAACACCAGTACAAACACTGTGCATTTGGAGTTTATTAAATTGAGTTTCTATGGCCAGACAGAAGGACACAAGTCGAAAATCACTGTGCACAATGCAGCGTGTCGGATGGGGTGGTGTAAAACATATTGCCACTGAACTTTGGAGCATTTAAAACGTGATGTGTCATGCTGCACTGTCTGGAAGGACAAATCAGGTTTAGGCGGTGGCCAGAAGAGTGCTATAAACTGGAAAGCATAGTGCCTACTCTAATGTTTGGTGGAGGTGGGATAATGGTCTGGGGCTGTTTTTCAGGGTTTGTGATAGTCTTTTTGATCCAGTGAAGGCTAATGTTAATGCTACAGCCTACAAAGACATTTTAGACAAGTGTATGTTTCCAACTTTGTGGCACCAGTTTCCTGTTCCAGCGTAACTCTGCCCCTGTGTACAAAGCAAGGTCTATGAAGACATGGTTTGACATGCTTGGTGTGAAGGAATTGGAGTGGCCTGCACAGAGCCCTGACATTAACTCCATTGAACACCTTTGCGATGAATTGGAACTCAGATTGCAAGCCAAGCCTTTTTGTTCAGCATCAGCTCTCACCTCACAAATGCTCTTTTGGCTGAAAGCCTCCTCTGTACACCATTAATGAGGTGCCTATGTGGAGGGAAGTATCAATATACAGCATTTTGTCACACTACATGGCCATGTATCGCTTAGTCCAACATTATGTCAAACTACCCCAAGTTTTGCAAGTCCTATATAACTTAACATGGTTAATTTGCTAACCAAGGAGTTAACTCAATGAGACCGCAGTGTTGTTAACCCAAATGAGACTTTCAAATTATGTAAAGCCTTTTCTGTACACCATAAATGAGGCACCTATTCTGGCAGGAGTATAAATACTGAGCATTTTGTCACACTGTATGGCCATGTATTGCTTAGCCCGACATTATGTCAAGTTTTGCGAGTCCTATCTAATTTTACATGGCTTACCAAGGAGCTGAATCAGTGGGACTTCACTGCATTTTAACATAAATGACACTATCAGGCATTTTAAAGCCTTCTCTAGACACCATTAATGGGGCAACTAAGGGCTGCTCAACCCTTAGGCTTGGTCGGAACCTATAAATATGCATAACACAATAAATATACAATGTGTAGAATCTGAATTTTTGTGCCTTTTTTAGGTTGTGCACTCCCCTATTTTTGTATAACCTCATATAGGTCTCCACATATTTTTGGTTTTATAGTGTATTCATATATAGTTGAATACATGTGATCGTAAATTAAATGGGATCTAATTTTGTGTGTAATATATAAAATATATAAAATGAACAAAATATGTCATAAATGGCTTTTGGTGTTGGATTCAATCATGTTTTTATCTCAGCTGTCACAGTCCCCATTTAAAACCCTTCCTTAATGGGATAGCTCTGCTTTGTGGCAAGATGCATTAAGTTTTCTCTTAGATGTGAAAGTTCCCTTTTAAATCAGAAATATCCATAAATCATGTGATGTTGCTTAGGTTCTGTAATGTTTAATATTTCATAGCTTTCATAGTTCAATACAAATCATTATAAGGAGATAGAATGGCAAGCTGTGAATTAAAATTAAGAAACAATTGTCATACTGTATAAACCTACGATGAAACCAGGAAGTAACATATAGATGCACTGAAGGGAAATTAGTTGGTTTATTATAAAGACGATGTTTGATTATATTTTAAACATACTTGTAGCCATGGGGATCTGGTAGCCAAGAATATGCTCTTTTTCCTCTAACTTTAGAGATGGCAGAGTCATTACTGTTATGGCAGGAGAACTAAGAGGCAGAATAGTTTAAATCACACTTCACTGATTGCTATATGCAGAAGCTGGTTTAGGATATTTATATAAAAATTACAATGTTTGGTATTCTTGGTGTAACGCAATGAATCACTCAATTTTAGAGACATTCTAGTCATTGTTACGTTTCCTATGATACCACATGGTATACTCACCCCAGTCAGCTCCAGTTCTGCCTCTGCAAGAGTTTGTGTATGCGTGCGCAAAAATGTTTCCTAATATTTTAATGTGAGCTCTTTCTTACCACTGATTGGCTGCTTTTATAAGTGTATCTGGGCAACAGAATCTATAACAATTTACGCATGTGAAATGTTAACTGTTTTCATAAAATGGTTAAAAACATACATTAAATTGTAAAATAACTGATTAGATTAGAGGCGTAACTAAAAACCACATGGCCCTGGTGGGAAAGTTGCCCCTGGGGCCCCCAACAGTTGATCTGTGCCATCATTGCTCCCAAACAACTTGTCTGTGCCTTTTATGCCCCTTTTCCCCCTTCCAAAATAAACTCTGGCACATATATATAAACACACTTACACAAATTACACATACTTATTCATACTCACTAACACACATGTACACAATCCATCTCATCCCACTTACACATACGTGCTCACACACACAGTCAGACATCCATGCTCACACACACGGTCACACATCCATGCTCACACACACAATTACACATCCATGCTCACACACACAACTACACATCAATGATCACACACACACAATTACACATGTATACTTACACACACAATGCTCACACAAACAATTGCACATCTATACTCGCTTACACACAATTACACATCCATACTCACATTCATTCAAACAAACAAGCTTGCTATCCGGCTGCTTGCACACTGTGCGGGGGCCTATTCAGTTTCACCTCTAGGTCACATGATGTCATTTGACCCCCATACGTTCCTGTATGGTGCGTATGTGGCCAGGCCGGGAGGGCCCTTTATAAACTATTTGCAATAGGTATGAGGAGAGAGAAATAAGGGGTCGCAGGGGTTGCACGGGCCCTCTAGAGCTTACGCTAGTAGATTAGGAAAAAGATAGGATAATTCCAACACAATGTTCTGAAAATCAAGGCAGCGTCTTTATATGTTGTAGTATGTAATGAAGAGAAAAACATAAATAAAAGCTGAGATAAAGGCTGCATTTAAAGGAAAACTAATTTACTATCCTGCATTCTGACAAAACACTTAAGTAGCCGTTGGTTAGAGTTAATTTCCTACTGTTAATGGTCACAATGGATTTATACAAATAAATAAATATTCTCATTTTTTACATAACTAAGTGGTTCCAGAAGTCAGTATTTTTCAATGAGCACAAATGACCTTTCAATGTTACATCACATACATTAGCCCCATAATTGCTGCTACTGAACATAAAATTTAATATGTCAAGCAGTTAAAATTCCATGAGTAAAATAATGATTTTAGCATCCTTTGATATTTTTGCATTATGGCTTGGTAACAGACGTATGAAATTATTTTCCTCTGAATTACAATTTTGAGGATTTGCTTTCCCTCTCAGAGTTATCTAATGTTTTATGTGTTATCTCCAATGGCAGCCTGTTTGTCTGGCTGAAAAACGTATTGTGAGAGATCACTCTGTGACGCTTTAATCTTTAGATTACAGGCTAACTCCCGTGATATTTGCAGAGTTGATTCAGTTACATCTCGGTTCATTTGCTCATGCAGCTAAAACTGATCCTGCTTTATCAGTAATCACTAAAACCTGTCATAAGAGAAAGCCAAATGTCTTTTCCTTATCATTATTTCAGCAACATAAATATTCTATTAATATGTTCTCTGTAAAAGTAAAATCCCTTCCAATTTCTTATTTAAAAAATACTCTGATTAATTGTATTATATCAAAAATATTGAAATGCAAACTACAGGAGTAAAGCAAAATCTTTGCTCGCAAAACTGTTTTGTGCTTTTGATTGAGTAACTTTTTTCTTTAACTTGGTGGAAAACAATTTGAATTCAATCAGGGAAAGATTGAAATTTGATATCCGTATATATTGGCTTATACAAGGCAATCAACCGGGAAATACTACCTTGCTGCATTTTAGTGTTTTCTTTAGCATAGATTTTTTGAGCCAAAGATCTCATTCCCTCGTTTAGGTTTGAACACAAAATCATACACAAATCTGTAAAAAAATGAACTTCAAACATTCCCACATTGTTATTTGTGCAGGAAATGAGGGCTAAAAAGCATACAATTGCATAACATTAATAGCTTTTTTGTTTGACATAGAGAAAAACCTAAGAGGTCTCTTCTTCAGTTCCATCTAATGTTGGCCCGATAAAAGGTATCACACAGCAACGTATTGGCCTTGAAAGTTGCCCTACTCCTGACCCAGGACAGCTCCCTATCCAGCCGTCAACCTTATGACACTAAATCCAAGTGCTGGTTCAAAACTAGGGAACTCATTGAGCGCTGACACACCATGGAGATTGATCATTCAAATATAGTGATCTGTCTTCTGTTTTGTAGCAAAGTGCAGTAACAAAATTTAGCTCCTTTCAGTTGCAAAGTGATGAATTACTCCAAATAGCCCCCAAAAGTCCCTTCCCCAACCTGTATGTGTCACTGTGATCGTAATTTTGATGATATGGTTTCCTGAATTGAAACTTACTCTAGCTGTCAAACCACTCAAAACTTCTCATTTTGTTTTTGTCCCGTCATTCTGTGATGCAGATGTGCTCGACAAACACAAATCAAACTTTAGGTTTTCTTTAAAAATAAAACTTCACATTGCAAATTATATAAACTGTTCCTTTTTGTGCTTATAATAACTCATTATGTATTCTACTGACCAACATTGTCAAGTGACGGCTTGTCATCCATCATCCAAAACAGCTACAGCTACAGTATTCGGCTTGTCCTAGGATTAAACTATATGGAACCATAAGATTAGATAATCTTTTTAAACAGCTGATCGCGATAACAGGTTAAACACAAAGAAACTAGCTGCTCATAAACGCATACATTAGAGAAGCATAAGCAGAATAACAGTGCAATTAATTTTTATTGTAGTCATTTCCATAAAATGATACACTTAGCTTTTTATAATGTCTAGCATGGCGGGATTAGATATGTAATTGATCGTAAGAGAATTTAGAGTTACATATATTTTCAGTCACTCTCAACTCTTAAGGGAATGTTCGCTTTTTGGAAAAGATTGAGCGAGTAAAAACAAAATAATAGTACAGTATTATGTAAAGATTGTTTGTTTGCCGATACGTCAGATGTCTACTAGTTCTATATCATACTATGGTATCTGGAATTACCATGCATTTTCACTAAATTGCTTTAGGGCAATGTTGAAAACGCCCAAAAAAGCTATGGTGCAATATACATAGCCACTTATTTTCAACTGTATTAAAATACCACTGTTGTTTTCTTGGGAACTGTTCTATATAGTGTTTCAAAATTATTCTTGCTAGAAATAGAATTGTAGCCAAACTTTCATTCTTTTCTGTTTTTTAATATCCTGAAACGATAGCAAAGCTACGATACTGGATTTTTTATGTCAAAATGGTTAGCATAAGAACATTTGACGCCATTTGTCGCTGGCATGTTCAGATCTCCAAGAGGCTTTCAGGTTGCAAGATCAAAATTCGCAAATAGTAGAGGATCATGGGTACATATTCTGTACAACCATAGGACAATCACTGAAGGATATAAAAGTATGATGAGAATTCCCTTTTTAGCCCTTGGTGCTGGCATTGCTGTCTTCATAATATGATTCAATGTGCTTTGCCACTTTATTGCCTTTAATGCAGCTTTTATTATATGGTGTACACTGTTTTCACTAACCACAAAGTGAAGTAAGGTTATTATCTATAAATGAGACATGGATTAAGAAAATAAATATGCTGTGTATTGTATTGCATATGTTCAATTAACAAAAACATTAAAGAATATTCATTTAGAATGTTCTAATTAACCTATGCAATCGCATTGACAAAACATTTTTCATACACAAACATAAGTCAAAATTTATGGAGAGAGCTTCAGAAAGATTTAATGAATATTCATTGCATACGTTCCAAAGTTCATTCTTTTTGGAAGGGACAAAAGTACAAATGTGATTTTCCACTAACTTGCTAGACAGAATTATAACGTTCAGAGTGCTCAAATTTAAGTAAAGAAAAAAATAATATATTCTAATCACATTTAGAACTGCATGTTGCTGCTTTAACAAAAAAAAAAAGGTTGAATAAAACAATATACAGAAATGTCCATGTATTTATAAACTAATTTACCTGTGATTCTACAACAGAAAAATAACATCTTTGACTATATAAACTGGGTCTTATAGTAACCTTGTCATTGTAAAGGAAAATTTCTCCTCTACATGATTTTGTCAAAAACATGAAACAGATTTGGGTATGGAAAAATGTACAATTGTTAGCAATTGTCTCTGCAAGAGATCATTATTTCTTGTTTGTTCTGAGTCATTGGACTAATTTTGGATCTATTAATTTACACATAACTGCTGCAGCAATTCCTAAGCGTACATCTGTAATGAAGTGGAAAAGGACACTCTGCAAGGAACAAGCAAAACATTGAACACTTTAAACAAGCACTCTGATATAAACTGATGATGGTTGAGTCTTGTTTAAGGTGGACCTTTAGTTACCTACATACTTTAGTTTAATAATCAATCATAAATTGATTTAAAGTTATTTATATTTCTCATATATATTTTAATAGCTTTTCAGAAAAAAGAATAGCGTACCTTTCTTTGAACATCTTATACTAATAACAAAAACAGTGCAATTTCTTTACAAATGATCAAATGACCAAACAAAAAAAGGATTTCCCTACTTTCAGACAATATGAGATGATTGGTGTGATATGCACAAGAATATGCTAGGTGAAGTTAAACATATTTTGATGCAATAAGTTTTTATTGAGATTTTCAGAAAAAAATCATTTTATATAGGTACAGAAAGAAAAAGTATAATACAATATTAAATCCATGAAAAATATCGAAGCATACGAATACTGTTTAGTCAAAGAGAGCAAAGTGAAAAATAATAAGAGGCTATGGAAAGGTAGAGAAGACGAGAAAACAAAAACAAAAAAGGGCGGGGGGAGCACCAAAAATTGTCAATGTTATATAAATTCCATTAGAATCCAATAGACATAACAGTATTTTAACATGTACGTTAACTGGTATTACTAACATCAAATTATTATTATTTATTTAAATATTCAAACCATTTTGAAGTAGACAAAGAGCCAGTATAAGACGTTAGCACAAATACAGACCTAAATAAATAGGTTATTGACAATTTATTCAATAAAAAGATAAATACAGTGCATCCGTAACACTGACACTGTTAATCGTTTTTTATTTATAAACTACTGCAATTATCTACATTTTTTCTATATAAACTTAGCATTAGGTCTTGTTTGGAATGTGCAATTCTATCTTGACACCAGCTCATAAGGAAGATGTGACTAAAGTTCGTGAAAGCAGGTTCTTTTAAATTAGCCTCATGCCAATGAAGGATGAATTCAGAGTCCCCTTGAGGGCCTTGGAGTGGATATCTTACCCCACTGACAGAGCAGATAACTAGAGGCCAACTGAGGAGCAACAGTTGCTTCTCAAAAAGTGAAGGATGCTGTCCACAGTAAGGGCAATAAAGCTTTGGAGTGCAATTGTGGTAAAAGCAGGTGCTGTGGAGGTTTTAAAAAATAAAATGGATTGCTTATGGATATTCAGGAATAAATGTTATTTGAACAAAAGATTGTTGCGATTGTCCATGACGTTTTTTTTACACCGTCATGCTTCGTTTTTTTCTTTGGGTCAGCGGAATTAGAAAGATCCCTGATACGCTGAGACTTCAAGCTTACTATTGACTAACTTATTATAAAAAATATATTTTTTATTCTACTTTTATTTAAGTCAAGATGTTTTTAGAAGACAGGTGAGCATTAATGCTGAACGGTTGTGAGTTATGTGTCGTGTCCGGCAGTTCCAGGCAGAAGTTCAAAATGTTGTATGGCCACCATTAAACTCTGAGCAATAGGACCATGAGATATTAGGAACCGTATCTTTACAGAACGTCTTTGGAGAAAAAGGTATTTCTTCTCCATGCATATGTATGTTTTCACAGAAGTGGCTTCATTTGAGCCACATTATCCGCAGGCAAACATCTGGCTTGGCTCATTAAAATATTCATGATTTGGACTATAAAAGAGTCTCTAGCTGATCCAATGTAAAGAAGGCTATGTAATAATTTGGACACTATATGGAATTATGGCTGCATGCAGAATTTGCTCATTCTGGAAAACAGAGTAAATGTAGCATTTCTAATTATAACAGAAGACCTTTGCTGTCTGACAAAGCGGAACTGGCTAGGATTTGTAACTGACTTTGAACTGTAATACATAATCTTTATTCAAGGAGCTTTTTGCAAAATATATTTGATTATGCTCAATCTGGAGGTACTATTTTATCATGCAAGTGCTGTGATTTTGTATGATTTTAAGATATTTTGTATGCTAGGGATCTATCAGTGATTTTTTCTAGGAAAAATCAATACCTAAAATATGTATGTGAGGATATGTCATGCAGTGATATTTAGCGATTAAATTACTGCTACCACAGCAAGGTAAAAATGAAATTATTTACAAAAAAAAATGAAAAAAGCGTGGTGAGCAGACATACAAAACACAATATTAATTTGAAAGAATTTCTAAAAAGTGATTTTGAAAAAACCTAAATCCTAAATAACAATGATAGAATATAGATTGTGGTAATTGTGGAGGTGATATAAGATAAAAAATTGTTATACAGTTAATCTGTGTGCTTCATGCAATAAAGAATAGCTCTGTTAATAATAATAATATACCGGTATATCTTTATATAAAAAAGCATATAACTTCAAAGGGCTATACCGGGCTTGCCTCAGGGTACCATAAGGAGGGAGACATCAGATGGTCACTGTGATTGTGTGGTGCCTCACCAACTTAGATAAATGGACCTGAAGCAGGATGTATTCTGGAGATGTGTAAGCATAGACTGTATCATTTTATGCCTCCGTATGAAAATGTCTGTGAGTTTGTCAATGCGTATGAATGTACGTTAGTCAACATACATGTATATTCACAATAATATGTCACTGTGCACACACACTGGTAGATTTAACCCTTACGAAAAAATTACTGCAGTTTTTCTGAAGTAATACTGCAGTTTTTTGGACATGAAAAAACTGCAATACTGCACTTTTACTGCAATATTACTGCACATTTACTGCATTTGTACTGCATTTGTACTTCACTGTGCTGCAGTTTTACTGCAGTTATTTTTGTAAGGAAGTACAAATGCAATAAGGCTGCAGTACATTGAAGTACAACTGTAGGTTTGCAATATATAAAAAAAAGTGCAGTAAATATGCAGTAAAACTGCAGTACAGTGAAGTACAAATGCAGTAAAACTGCAGTAAATGTGCAGTAATACTGCAGTAAAAGTGCAGTATTGCAGTTTTTTCATGTCCAAAAAACTGCAGTATTACTTCAGAAAAACTGCAGTAATTTTTTTCGTAAGGGATACTTTTGATGCTCCTTAGGGCCTTAGGCTGCACCTGAGCACCATGGTAAGACATTACACCCTAGCATTCTACCTCTTAAGGACCAAAGAGGCTGTGCACAGTAAGGACACAATAGTACATCCTAAGGGCTTTAAGGAATTAAGATGCCTTTAGACGAGGATATTTACAAATAATTTAATATGTATACATCGCATATTTTAGAAATTGAGACAGTGTAACCATAAGAGCCTGCAAATAGGTGATTTATCATACAAAACACTCCCTGATGGGAAAATGTTAGAAAGAAAGAAAAGAAAAAATGAATTAGGAATCCATTTACCACATCTAAAAAATGTCTGATTACCTATGCCGATATTAGTTTACAATGCTTTCACCGCATGTATCTAAGGTAACATAAATAGCAAGGTATTTCAGCTTTTGTTGTTTATTCTTCATAAATCACCTACTAGAAATGCTTCAGCTTATGTTTGTACATAAACACCGGTCTCTCAGAAAGCATTTACATTCCAGTGAAAACCCTAAGCATAATATTTAACATGTGGTGCAGAGTACAATGTTTACATATTACCTTGTGAAGCACTATAATTTCCTACCATGTTCATATTTTTATATTAACGTATATACTTGTAGTTAAACCCATCCGTGGATAAGCCAACCCTTGCAAACTCAACCAAAATACTAAGAAAAATGTTCTACCCTCAGAGTCAAGTAAAAAATTGTGGAAATGTAAACAAACACTCACACTAACACAACACAGAAACTCAAATAAACAAGCATTAATAGACACCTACACTAACAATCTGACACTAACACAAGACTCTCTCGCTAACATACCCAGGAGAAAAGTATAGTTAAAATGATACAATTTATTGGCTAACTGAGAGTTTAATTGCGAGCTTTCGAGACCAAGTTGTTAGGTCTCTTCCTCAGGCATTAATGAAACTCTATCATTTTAACTATACTTTTCTCCTGTTTTCTCAACGGCTAACACGGTACAAAACCTTTTTATCATACTAACATACCCAGACACTGTCACGGACCCTATCACCCTATCACCCGAGTACCCGCAGTGAGTGAGAGTGTAAGAGAGTGTGAGTGAAGGTGAGTGACAACAAATTTCATTTCTTAATGGAAAAACCCCTTTGAATTTCATTGGAACTGAAAAGTCCGGAAACAAAATTTGTTGTCTAAAAACTAATGGACCAAAACCAAAAATAAAAATGTGTCAATCGTATTTGGTCCATTTGCAAAAGAGGGGTAACCAGTATAAAGAGAGAACTTAATCCATAGACTTAATACAGAGACAGCAAAGAGCAGCTTTTTAGTGCTTGGTGAGTGAATACCCTCAAAGGACTACCAGATCTGCTACCAAAGTCAGTAGAGACAGTTTAGTAATGGCCTAACAAGCATTAACTGATGTGAGAAGCTAAATTCCTACAACAGAATTTCCTGCTTGCTTCATATATCATAGGACTCATGAGACATGTCACAGAAATACCTCTAAAAGGCTCACATAAATAAATAATTTTGCAACTATAAATCAGATCTGTTTTGAAGGAAAAGGGAGCATTATATTGTTTTTATATATGGAACACCAGCAGATTCCTTAGCATTATTGCAAAAGGGGAATAGTGAAAATTAGCTATAACATTAAAATCGGCATTATATAATTTCACATTAGGATTAACATACTGGTACAAAGAGAGAAAATAGTCTTGCTATTGTGAGTTTACAGTTTAAGAAACAATGTGACAGTGTCCATCGGAGTGTCATCTACTTGTATATCTGAAAATGCGTCTTCCCTAACTATGAGATTTTGATCGGTGGCTTGATGTATGATGATAACTGATACCAGAATGACATTAAGTGAGGAAAAACTGCAGATCAAGAAGAATAAAGTATGTGTTGGGTTGGTTTAAGGCTTGAATATACAAGTCATGGACTAGTGGGAGTAGGTGTGCCTAAATACTACTATCTGCTATCAAATTATATTTAAGGTTAAATATAAGAAGTGATTCTGGAACAAAGGTAGAAACGTATGTTTTATTACGCAATGGAATGGTACATCAAACTTAGAAACATAAAATTGAATGCCAGATAAGAAACATTGAGCCCACCTACTCTGTCAATTTTTCCTGAGACTCAGATCTTAATCAGGCATTGGTCTTGTCTTAGATTCGGGATAGCTTTATGCTTATCCCATGCATGTTTAAATTCCCTCGATGTATTAGCATCTACCACTTCTGTGGAACTTACCAGAATCAGTTTTTATACATAAGCCCTCAGTCCTTTTAGGCTCTGAATGTATAAATCACAGGCATTCGCCCTTTCATAATTCATAATTACATATTTATATATGTATGTTCAAAATATAAATTTTCTGTAGTATGGGGCATACCTTTCTTTTATGCCCCACCTGGAAGAAAAAAGGTAGCTTCATTACACCTCTAATGATCAAGGTTTACATGTGTGGTCTTCATATAGTAAAGCATTCAGTTACCAATTGACAATGGAAAGGTTAAATTAAATTAAATTAATAATGATTTAGTAATGATAACTTTTGGGAAATCTGTGTAAATTCACTTTCCCTGAAATAAATCAATTTTTTTCTAAAGGAGAATATTAAATATCAGTATCAATAAACAACATGGAATTACTTTTTGTTCAGTCTTTATTTCTAAAAAGAAAAAAAAAAAAGCTCTTTACTAGACACAATGGACAGGATGACAATTCTTACTTATAAAACATCTCTTTGTAAACAACATTTGGGGTAGAAACTGTTTTACTTGAGGGCACCAAGGAGGTGAGAATATGAAGGATTTCCATCTTGACTGCTTTTTCAGTCTAAATACGACTAAATACGAGTTTGGACTTTTTTAAAGTCTGACCCTAAACTGTGTTTATGCTCATTGTAAACTGTAACATACAGGGAATTGCCTTTGCTTCAAAACGAAAGAAAAATAACTGAGGGTTCCAAATCAAAATGGTATGCATGCTAAACAACAGTATATCATGATGAGGCTGAAGCTGGAGTCCAGGAGCAGGTTAAGAACTGCATGCTCACGTGCAAACTTAAACACTGTCCCAAATAGTTGGAGAAAGGGGCAGTTTTTATGGACAGTGAACAGGTGCACAAGGACAAATAACGAATTGGTAAAAAACGTCAACGTCAGGCAAATGCAGAGGTCTGGACTGGAAGCTTTGGTTCGTAGTCAAGGTACATACAGGAGATCAATGTTCAGGAAATTTAAATATAAGGGGAACAACATGAACACTGGTAACACAGACTGGTAGCGTCACATTAACGAATCGATAAAGAAGAGAAGGAGGGGCTATTTATAGCATGACAGGGCCTTTATCCTGGAGAAGAACTTCCTGGTATGTTGCTATAATGTCACCATAGCGTCATCACTGTACAATTAACGCGGGAGAATCAGCCTGATCAACCAGTAGCTGCAAAGTGGCCACCGCCCCCTGTATCCATGAAGCCTGGTCAAGAAGGTGAGGAGATATCGCTTCCTCCTGCCTGCGCCCGCCATCTTGGATTTTCAGTAACCTTGCCATTCCGAGTCCAGGGCACTTGTTTGCAGAACTTGCTCTGAATATATGACACAGTGCCACCAGCCATAGGTTGTGTATCATATAGATTACCTGACTGAGCTCTTCAGTTTGAAAAAAATGTGATGACATTGACTCAAGCATCAAGCTGAATGAGGTTGTCCCCAAATATGTATTCTGATTGGGAACGTTATGTAGAAGCATAGAATTTCACGGCAGATAAGAACCATCCTGCCCATATAATATATCTGTTTTTTCCTGCTGTAAGAGCTCAAACCTTAATCAGTCTTTCGTCTCATCTTAGATTCAGAATAGCCATATGCCTATCCAGTGCATGCTTAAATTCCCTTACTGTATTAACCTCTACCATGCTTGTTGGTAGGCTGTTTTACTTATCTGTCACTATCTCAGTAAAGTCAAACTTCCTAACATTACATCAAGGCCTCCAGCTTTAGTTTATGACATTTCTTCTCCTTTGAAGTGAACTTCCTATATTTTGTTAAATCCCTTTATGCATTCAAATGTTTCTATCACATCCCTTCTCTCGTCTCTCCTCCAATATGTTTATATTGAGATCCCTTAGTCCTAATATTTTTTATGCAAAGTCTCTTCAGAATCAACATATCATTTCCACAGAAAATATATTTCTGTTATTATAAACAAAATGATTTCCCTAGGTCTGCACTTAAGTGGTGAAGGAAAAAAATGGGAAGATGCATTTTACACACAGTGGCAATTATATAGAGGCATACGCATTGGCTGGCTGATGAATATCCTGTTTGGACTAGCATTTTTCTTCATTATTTAAGTTTGTCTTTGCTGTTAAGGAGCATAGGTATTTGTGTTCTCTTGTGTGTGGTTGGTAGTGTGGCAAAAGGAAAGGCTTTAATAGGGTTTTGAATGATTGAATGAAGATTTGTGTGTTTTTCACACAATTTAGATCATGAACACATTTTCTCTGTTTAGACCAGTGAACGTTTCCAGAATACTTATCATAAAATCCTTTGTATAATACGCAGGTATAACTATATTGTAGGAAAAATTAAGTATTTATATGTAATGCGCACCAAATGCATTACATTTTTGGCAAATGGGCCAAAAATTTTTAAGTTTGTTTTTGACGAGGGTGGAGCCTCTGATCACATTTTCTCCAGTATTTGGAGGAAATGGTGGAGAGGCTGTCCCTGTGTCTACATGATTCTGGCCTGGTGTAGTACTTTTGCAACAGGGCAATGCCTCTCCCCCATTTCTTTAATAGTGTCCCTTCTCGTTAGCTGACATTTGTCAAGTTGTATGAATCCAAATACACAAGTTTTGTAATGATATATAAAATACATTGAGGTGTATTTTTTAAGCTAGGGTAGGGACAGCAGCTACTGGTAAAATGTAGGTGGAAGAACATGGACCTTATGCTAACTGGAGAACAATCATCAGGATCCGATTGCCATGGCTCCATGTCCACCTCAATAGTATTTTACATAAATACAGACCAGTGTTGCCCTCAACGATTTCCTCAAGAATGATATTCAAAGACCTTAACTTGAAACTGTAGCATGAAAGTGCTTTATAATCAAAGTATTTTTTTAAAAAAAAGGCAGTCATGTTATTAGAAAAGAGACAATTAGAGACAATTATGTTCCAACTACTTTGTATTAATATTAAAAAGAGAATCTGCTTGTCTTGTATTTTTTAACATTTTCTGTACTAATTATATTGACAGTTAATGTTCCGTTTCAACAAGGCATCTTATAAATGTGTCATTCTAGTGAAAACATACACATTTTCTCATATTTAGCAGATTATGAAAAATTGCATAATCTAAAAGGTTCACCAGGGCTGAAAATATTAACCCTATGCTTGTTACAAGGTGTCTGTGTATGTTACAGATTTACAATCATTTTGTGATGTGGTACCTTCCTGAATAGTCTACTTGGATACGGTCTAGTACAACACATCATATAGAATGCTGACATTAAAAATGTATTAATTTATTGGTTCATTGTCCAAAGTGTTTTTCCATAAACTGAACAAATTGCAATTTGTTAACTTTTGCAGTTCTTTTTCAGGACATGTAGAGTCCTCATAATGTGTTTCGTGAAAAGCATTACTACCTTTATAAAATGTGTGTTGTTACATATATATAGGCTGCTTCATTTAGTTCAATGTGAAAACATTACAAATAATTTATGCTATATTTATACATTCAGTACATGTGAAATTATAATTTGATGAGTAACATCAGTAACCGATGATACAATTCAGACTACGGCAAAAGGATGATGGTTTGGATGTTTCTGTTTTACAGAGAAATGCGATGAGCCGTTGGTTTCGGGGCTTCCCCATCAATCCTTTAGAAGTTCATCCATGATGTATAACAGTTATGCTCCAGGTTATGCCAAACTCAACAAAAGAGAAGGTACGAACAATTTTTTTTTTACTTTTTTTTCTGTAGTATGTGAGATAGGCTATTCAGGCCTAGTAAAGATATGCTATATAATCGGGTTGGTGAGATTCTGCAGTTTGAGAAATTAGAGAAACCTGTAACAGGGTAACAAGAAATAAGACATCTTTCAATTTATACATAAGACAAAGAAGGCCTTGCTCTTGTGATCTAATAATCCATTAGAAATATGTATAAGAATCCTAAAGATGCTACAAAAATACCATTGGAAAACATAACTGATATATAGGTATATTGTATTTCTAAAATTTGAAATTGCTTAGCTAATGCCATTGGATTAAACTAGGTTCTGTTTACATTTCATATAAGAATTCAACATGATCGATGCTGTTGCAGAAGAATGATTAAACAAGTCTATTAAAATATATTACCAGTTATAATCACTTTGATTTTAATAATTAATGCAGTTTAATGAAATTCATCCCCTTGTGATTTTTCGCATGATGAATATTGTTAAAAATGCCTATGTGTGGGGTGGGGGCTACATTGATAATGATAAATTATGAAAATATATGATTTCTGAAATTAAAAGAAGAGGTACACAGAGGTACCCAGATTTCATTGTTATAGTCACCTGTTTCATCAAGCATTATTCAAGGCCAACTTATTTTTTCTTGAAGATGAGAGCTGCCTATCTTTATGCATTGTGGCGTTAAAGCATATATAAACTCTTTATGGGAAGCTGCACCGACATCATATTACTTGTCCTTCTTTTAAATATACCTCCTTCCTGTACTTTATTAAATCCATATATGCATTTAAATAATGCTATTAAATCCTCTTTCTTCATTTAGCTACACATGTTGAGGTGGGGTGTCTAAAACTGTACACAATACTCTTGGGGAGTTCTGACCAGAGATTTTGGCATAACCACCTCCCACTGTCAGCTATTAATGCCTAAAGGTATACAACTCAACACCCTATTTGCATTTTCCACCTGTTTGTTACATTTTGTGCCTACCTTTAGGTCCTTAGAAATCATTAGTCCCAAACCTGCCCTTCTGTTGATGCAATCAGCATAGCCCCCTAAATGTCATTCCACTGTAAAGCACTTTGGTGAGACCTAACCTTGAGTGTAGTGTACAGCAGTGGAGACCCAGTCTCCAGAAGTTTATAGAAATTCTCATATGGATGCAAAGAAAGTCTACCGGAATATTGTGAGGTTTGCAGAAAATAAAATATTAGCACAAAAATGTTTACCTTTAGGAGGAAAAGAGAACAACTATATTAGAAAAATCATTAAGATACATACATGGAAGTGCCATGATAGTGAGCCATAGTCTAAAACTAGATGGCCAGATGCTTCGACTTATAAGAGTGTGTAAGAGTATATAGCTTTTTATGCTAGGGTAATGCATAAGAAATATTACAAAAAAAAACATGTTAAAAATGAATTACAACAATTAAATGTACTGTGACTTTTTCATATTATACTGTATATTAAATATATGAAAATAAGTAAATAACTTAAAGGTGGTTATTATTTCACTCTAGTTATCTTGTAGGTTATGTCCCATGATAAAACCATGCTAAATGCAGGTGTCACTTAACAGTTTGCTGTTCACTGGGCAACATGCCTGTTCTACTGAGTGGTAACATGCTATCATAATACATCCCCACATCATATAATAGAATAATAATAATAATAATAATAATAGTTACATCCCTATGAAAACAGGGAAGAGAGACAAGTAGAGGGAGAGAGATTGAATATCCTTAGAATAAAAATTCACTATTGGAAATGTTGTTCACAATGGGCATGGCTTAAAGTAAGGCACTTGCTGCACTGTGATTTGTGTGTGTCTGCTCAGTGTTTCAGGTCCCATGGTGACAAGCAGTTACCAGTGTTATCCCTTTACATTTTCTAGGTATGGCAGGTAACATTGGTGGCATGTTGTGGGGGCTGACCTCAGTAAGTTATCGGGAAGACAGGCATGCTGTCATGTTTAGAGATAGGTACGGAAATGAAGGGAAGGAGACAGAATTAGAGGAGTGAGAGTAAGAGGCGTAGGAAAGAGAGAGATGAGGGAGACAGAAGAAAGGAGGGAATGAGAGAGTAAAGAAGTAGGGATGAGAGAGGAGAATATGGCAAGAGGAAAATGGCAAAGAAAAGAAGGAGGAGAGAGATAGCATTGAAGGTAGAGGAAAAACAAGACAAATAGAAAAAAGAAGGGGAGAGATCTGGGGTGAAAATAGAAAGCGAGAGAAGAGGTGGGAAAGAAAGACAGACTGAGCAGAGGGAAAAGAAGAAAGATGTTTGTATGTTTGTATGTTTACATATATAGTTATGTATATCAACTGTTTTTATTGCATTATGAATATATAGCCGGTGGTCTCCTTCAGGTGCCAACCCAATATCATTTGTGTAATTTAATAACTGAAAGTCATTCTCCTGTTTGCCAATGAATTGCATTTCGCGTTGCAAAGTAGTTTGCACAGAGACTCAAAATTGGATAAAGGAAATTAACTCATTTAACTGAGGTGTAACTTCATGTGAGAAAAGAATTTGCATATGAAAATAATTTGTAACTTTTGTACGACAGACCAGGTCTATCAGTACAACAATTTGAGAATGGCAGTGTGTGAATCTCTGTGGGACTGAAGTACATGATTAATAAGAAAATCTTCAAATGGCAGCCTCCTTCTTTGAAATTAGTGGTACAGCATTGTAGAATATTGTGGAATATAATCATGTATTGTAGATGTAACAACGTAGCAGCGCAAAAAGGTTTGGTTTGTATCTCACTACTAGAATTGCGCATTTAGTTTTTACCACACTCATTTTTGGGCTATGAATTTTCCTGGCCATTCTTCTCAGAAGAAATTGGGGCACATTTTTGGATTCAGGAACAACGTCCTTGAGGTCCTTGATACCTTCTGGGCTCACCTTTCAACTACAGCAGCACCATCTCAAGGTTAAAGAAGAGATCAACCCTTGGCAACAGCAGCACGTAACCAATGGATACACAAACACAACAGAATGGGATTCAATTGCTCCCCAAATTAGAAAAACAATTATCCCTCTGAGTAAGGAAGGCAATTGAGCTGCAGAGCCAGAGCAGGGCAGGCACTGGCAGAAAAACTGAACCCCCCCCCATATTAGAAATAAGAATTGATCCACCAGAGTAAGGATGATGAGTAGTAGTAGTAGTAGTAGTAGTAGTAGTAGTACTGGGCCTGGACAGACAGGCACTGGTAGATGATAAACACAAACAGGGCTGCATTTACCCAATATTATATACTATACATATTATAATGCCTGGTTTTGTCATAAATATGTATTTATCAATAAATAATATAATATATGATATGATAGAAAGATAATATTTTTTTTGTCCACAAATTAGAGGTTTGGCTAGTAGCGTAAATGGGCAATTGTCTTAAACTACTTAGGAACATGTTTTAAATATTAAAAACCTTAAGGTCACACTGTTCTCACGCTCAGTACAATGCCTGGTTTTGTCACCAATATTTGTCAATAAAGATGGCAAATAATCTATGATTATCCACAAAGAGGTTTGGCTGGTAGCATAAATGGGCTAATGCCTAATTGTGTCACAAATATATTATTTGTGTTGACCAAAAACTAGATGTTTTGCCCTAAAAAAAATGGGGAAAAAATATCTGATGCAGTGGTATATATAAATTATATACATACACTACAGCTTCTCCAATCCACCCCACACCAGTACATTTTCTGCACTAAAATGAACTATTATTACTTTATTAATTAACTTGCAGTATTGCATATGATCAATGAGCATCAATCTAGGCCTCTGCTAAGCTGTCATTGTCTCACACTTCAACTCCCATCAGTATGTAACTGCTGCTACTGATGGCGTCAGCACACTTATATAGCTAATGCCTGAGCAGTGCGACCGCATCTGTCCAAAGTGGGCTCCAACGGCTACTTCTACCTATCCATCATTAATATGTGTCCTCCTACACACAGTCCCGTCCTATAAAAAGAAGTCCTATAACGTTTTATATAAAACAAATATATTGTTTGCAGTCACATTTCAAATCCAAAAGGCAATTATTGAATCTATATATATATATATATGGATGAAGTAAAATGTATGACACAGAGCTGCCTTAAATCTCCGGATTACATCAGAAAAAAATGTGGAAATTGTTTGCCAGCATGTCAGTGAAAAGGGTTCTCTTTGGAAAAAAATACACAATTATCAATAACTTTTAAATGAACAATACAATGGTTTTACCAAACTCTAAAAATTACAAAAAAAAAAGTTCAGTTCAGGCTCTGCATAAAATGCAAGAAGTAGTAAATACTCAATAACTGGCTGGCATTAAAATAAACAAAAAAATAGTCTGTGTATGGCACTTAGAAAAAATCTTAAACAGGTTGGAAGTTATGGGGCATGACTAAGGGCAAAGCTATATTATAGACCCATAATCTCAACAGACTGCTATCAAACAACAGGCTAGGTACAGTATAAAACCCAAACGTCTTGTGCTCAGAATTGGATGAGTATACCGCTATTGGATCATCAATCACTAGAGAACAGACTTTCCGCTATGCAGCCAGTCTTTTGGTGAAATGTTATTTTTAACAGAAAGTATAAGTTCATACAATATTTTTACTACTTCCGCAATATTTTACAGAATTAGAAGTTAAACTGATTCATGTTTAGAGACAACCCCCTTCCATTCACTTGTTAGGTTTTCGCATTAATGTAACACCTTTTGGTTGGCGTTCACATTTTTTACAGTAAATTTAAGAGATTGGCATGAATTATTACATATTTTAAAATAAGGTCAAGCTAATTAATATTTTTATTCAATGGCGTGATACTCAAAGATGCTTTATTAAAATGATAGGTATACATATGGGTTTATTACCATTACCATTATTATCATTATTATCTTATACACTCTCAATTACTTAAAATTAATGGGATGGTAGTGACTTTATGGGTACTTTTTATCTTAAGTGATTATGACCTATTGAAGTGTATTTAAATTGCTATTATATTATCAATTTAACTATTGAACTCTGGAATAACCCATAACCAAAACCTGTAAAAAATACATTAACGTGTTTAAGGATGTCTCTGAGGTGAAACACTTTTCAACCATCATATGTTAATACAGATTGATTCATGGAAATCAGTATGTTCATTCTGACTACAAAAATGACCTTGCAATCCACTGCAATGAAAAGTCTTTGTAGGTTAGCATAAAAAATGTCTGAGATTATAATGTTGAAAAGTTGAATTAAGGGCAGCTGAGTCTAGTTCACAGGCTAAACCTGCAATGTCCCATGTAGACTGAAACAAAATACTCTCCTTAAAACGGATATCTGCAAGGACTCCTCAACACCAGTGTGGTGTGTAGGGCGGAGACTACACCAATGTATGTATTGATTATTATATTATTATTTATTAACGTCAACGGCGTTACTGGGGGGAGAGTCTCAAAAACAGTGACTTACCACACCTATTCACCGCACTCTGGAACAGAGGGGAACGCTTAAGCACTTTATAGAAAGCACCTGATACTACACTATTTCCAGAAGAGCACTTTATCTTACGGAGGTGTCCAGTAACCCCAATTTTATCAATAAACATTTTGCACTTGAGCTGGCCCTTAGTGCATGCTTGTTTGTGAGTTTATTCATAATAAATTGTATACAGATATATTTTTTAAAGAGACGGTATTACACTATTTTTGTCCTTTTTCTCCTATGTCCACTCGTGTCCCCGAGGGGGTCATCCAGTCCGGTCTTACCAAGAGAGTTTTTTTTGTTGAGATATTCTGTTTTCTCTGGGATCCGAGCTACTGTGAGTTTTTTTGCATAGTTAAATATAAACGTCTTTCAATAAGATCCTTAGTTTACATGGTAAATGTACATAGAAACTGATAAAATTATTTTTTTATTTTAAAGTAGGAGCTTTTGGCAACTGGTTGTGCTCTGTGGAAGTTGACATAAATATACCTGGGAACTTGTTGGGATAGATGCAGAGTCTACAGGTAAAGTGTTGCGTCCAAGGGCTCTAAGATGATTATCTTTAATCTCCGGACAGAGACCAGCATTTGGATATGTCCACTACCCACCAAGGTTCCTCCCACTCATGCCAACTCTATGCCCACTTCTCTACTGGTACTAGCCTTACCACTTTCCTCTAACAGTCACACCCCCAGGAGAGGTAGCGCTCTTGACACGTTGAAGGGGCATCCATATAACTTGTTTGGCCATACAGAGGAAAATAAAGAACATTTCCATATGGACACTAGGAAGAACTCGTATTTACTATTTAGATACACTTTTGGGACGTTTTCATTAAGGATGAATTGTGTGCAGGGCCGGCCCTACAATACCGCCCCAAGCGCCTTTTTTTTGAAGTGGAGGAGAGAGGGGCGCCGAGTGGTTTTCGCTTACCCGCTCGGCGCCCCTCTCTCTCCTATGCGAGCCCTCTAGCTCGGTCTCGGTGCCGGCTTGTAATGCTGAGCGCCGGAAGGGACGTAAATTTCCGGCGTTCAGCATTACAAGCCGGCACCGTGGCAGAGGAGGGAGACCTGCCGCAGCACCGTTTAAAGGTAAGTACAAAGGGGGGTAGATAATGGCGTTGGAGAAGTTTAAAATGCCGCCCCCCCCAGCGTCGGCGGGGGGGGGGCATAATTTTAAACTTCGCCCCAGGTAGCATTAAGTCTTGTGCCGGCCCTGATTGTGTGAAATTTAAGGCTGATTTTCAGACAATGAATTACATTTAAGTAGCATAAATCATTATTGAAGGATTCCCTTGATTTCTCCCTCACACACACCTTTCTTTTGTTTTACTTTTGCTTTCTAATTTGGCTTTCTTTTGACTAATTGGTTTGAATATTAAGATCCCTAAGTCCCTAAGTCTTTCCTAATAACTTTTATCCTGCAAATCATTCACCATTTTAGCAGCTCTCCTGTGTACTATCTCCAGTATGCCAATATCCTTCTGGAGATGGAGTCTCCAGAATTGTACACAATACTCCGAGGTATGACCAGTGAACGACCTCTCTGCTCACTTTTTCAGACACTTGAATGGTATGATGCATGAATTGTCTTAAAGTAGCCAATTGTGAATATTGTTCCTGACAGATCACATCTCTTTGTGTTGCTGTTTCTTTGGCTACTCAATCTCCATAATATACTGTATTGACTCATCAATAATAAACACAAACTGCTTTGTACAATGTTTACTTTCCTAAGCTAAAATTAAATTACTATTTTTTGAAGGGCTAAATGGTAAATATTGTAGTATTTTCACTCAACAACATAATACAGTAAAGAATAATGCGGCAGTTCAAATGATTTAGAATAATACTTAAATATTAATGCATAAAAGTTTGTTTTTGCATTAATAATGTAGATATTTCATTAAAGAATGGAGAGACACCATTACACAGTTGCAGTTCCACAACTACATTGCCTTTGCAAAGCATTTACTATTTCAGTTAGTGGCTGATTGCATGAAGCTGGATATTTTACAGTAAATTTCCTATTCTTGTTGCCTTTCTTTGGAGAAATCTAAAAGAGGTTCACATCTCACTTTAACAATAGCTGTTAGAGTCGCAATGGGGAAAAAAGCCATTGAAACTGAATTAGAGCCACAACTATGACATGCTTTTGATCCTGCTTATCAAGATCAATTGCTGCTAAAGAAGAGGCCTTGAGCTGTCCTGTTCTTTAGCTGTTATACATCTCACTACTAGTCAGAGGAACAACAGTTTATCTATCATCTATCTATACATTTTCACCATTTGTATACCTACTGTTGGAAGATGTGTCAAGATAATATAGCATTAAATAATATAAGGTATTTATGTATATAGAGCATTTTTGAGAATCAGCATTTTGCACCACAGAATTGCTTTTTATATAATAACCTCCTATCTATCTATTAGTTTATAGCACATAGTAGACATGATGAAACCCTGTCTCTCGATGCTACTTGTCATCCTTGTCCTGGTTCCTTAAACAGCTTGTGGCTCATCTAGTAACCACGGGCCTTTATGCTCTCATCTTTCCTGCCTGGAGCATTGATCCTGACATGATTTCATGTGCATTGTTTATGGGTTTGTCTGCTTCTCTTCGTACCTTGTTTCCTTCGTACTATGGCTCTAATTCTGCTCATCGGTACACTCTGTTCATCAAGTTCTTTAGCATTATTTACAAACAGAAAGAATACAAACACACAATAACAGTGACATTAACAATATCGGACCTTAACAATAGCATAAACACATATAATGTAATAATTTTCCAAGATTTAGGTATCATCTTAGTATTGTCTTCAAGGGACACACATGTCCAACTCCTTAACTATTTTATGTATTTTTATTAAAAGCTCAAATTAAATTAAACAAAAATAAATAATTATCCCTCACCAGAGCACTAACTAAACATTTTTCCCTTCTGAATGAAGGCACTCCCGCATTCTTTTCTCACTCTCTCTATAGCTATCCAAATTTTCTCTCTAATTTCTCTTTATTTCTCCCCTTTCTCACTATCACTTTCCCTTCTTTCTCGCATCTCTTACCAATCTACCTCTTCTTTTTTCTTGGTAGCGGGTGTGTGGTATGTCCCTTCAGATTTCTGCTTCAGTGTTCCCTCCTGTTTGGTATGGCTTTAGTGCTGAGTGCCAGGATATGACATCATATACTGGTGTTCGACATCAATTGCCATTACACAGGGAGCACTCAAGCAGACAGACCTTGTGCTCCGTTAATATTTGACTGATTAGAGGGATCTCCCCAACTGGCCAGGCAAATCGGGCAATGGGTATCCCACTAGTTAAGGTGTCCCAGGCAGCTGACTAAACCGCCCGGTACGAAGACTGGCCCTGGATATGGGATGTTTACTCCATTACCAGGAAATCAATACAAATACTACAACTAAAAATTGTTTTCTCCACTTGCTATTACCTTTAAGGCCCATTTTTTCAATTTTTGTATATAGCTCCTTAATGGTGCCTGACCTGGTGTGTTGGCTTCTGGGGAATTACATTTCCCAGCTGAAACCTTGCAGAGGGTACAGGCATGCTGGATTCGGGTTTGTAAATACCTTCTGCCAACAAACAATCCTCTGACACTCAAGAGCAGATCAAGATCAGATAGGGTCCCCTAAAACAAGTAGGGTGATCACATAGGCCAGTAATTCACTGAAGGAAACTAGTTACTCAGGTTTACATCACACAGCTGTGCTGGTTAATAATATGTAGGGAAAACACTGTTACAATGGGATCCCTCCAAATTAATTTATATAAGCTGCTATATAGATGCTGCTTCCTTCCTTTTACTATTACACCAATATACATGAACACACAAAATTATAATGCACATATATGTACAGGGCAGTGGTTTGATATTGGGCCACATTGAATTATCACTTACTAAAGGTTGTCTGAGGTAGCCCTACCCCTACACATGGCTAGCTCCAACCCTCCACAACGCCTAAGAGCTCCATAGTGTACCCTATACTTCCCAACTGTGCAGATTTTTGGGCATTGTCTTGCTTTCCTGATTAGTTGACTGGCCCAAGGAGCTGTAAAATAAATGGAGGCCTGTGTTGTAGCAGTAGTAGTAGTAGTAGGACACTGGGCCTGGGCAGGCAGGTGACAGGAACATGAAGCCCCATGGAGAAAGACTGAATTTCCCCAATATTATATATTATACATATTATACACTCACAAGTATTTATTGTCACCAATATTTCTTAATGACAAATAATAGATCATATGATAGAAGGATTTTTTGGCTTCTTCTACCTATCAGTCATTGATATGCACCCTCCTACACAAAGTCTCTCCGACTTAACCTAGTCAACAAGCGTCAAAACATCTTGTACTGCCGCCAGAAATGCTTGTAATGGCGGCTACACATGGCGCCGAATGGATGAAACATTACAAAGTTTCGCCATTTTTGCCCTTCGTTTTCAATCGAGATGGGCCTCGTTTTCGTTGATTCGTACAAACGCACGAAACAGACAGTTTTTTGTTAAAGATAAAGTTTGTGCGAAAACAAATGCACAAGTCTAGTAATACCGTAGATTTTAACACACATGGAAACCGATTCACATATAACATCAGATCTTATTTTTCCGCCTGTGAATAATACCCCCCCTTTCTTTTTTGGAGGAATGATGATCATTACTACATTTGTAGTATGAATGATCTCTTCACTTGAAAATAATTCTATATTGACAATAGCTGAGCTTTTCATTTCCAATCCGCTTCTGTACACCCCTGATCTTTTATTCCAAGGACATAGTGTAACAAAAGCCATTGACGCTGACCTTTTACTTTGCAGCACATCTGAAACATGCTAGAACTAGCTACTTTCTAATATATGAAATAATAAATCTTTTCAAGATGCAACCTCATATACAATAAGATATGCCTGGGATTTATGTACAATAAATAATAAATAGGAAAAGCCAACCCAATATATAATATAATATAATATATATATATATATATATATATATATATATATATATATATATATATATAAGAGTGAACTTTCTAAAAGGGATAATAATGTTAAGTTTATTTATTTTAATTGTTGACTAAGATTTGCCATACAATCTTTTTTTTTAAAAGAGAATAAATCTTTTTTTTTTAAAGATAATAAATTATTTTACATACAAAAAAACATAAGACAAAACAACATAAGAGATATCCTGCGGATTCAGTACCTACTGTGTTCCATTGCCTTGAGCAGGTCATTTGACAATGAACTGTTTGAAAGTCTCCTTTCCCATGGGTTAAGTCTATCTATCATCTACTTATACTCAGGGGCATACCTAGAGTATTTGGCACCTGGGGCGGATCCTGTATGTGGCACCCCCCCCACACACACACACAGGCTACAGCATAACACTCATCACTCTCAGACACTTACTAATCCACATTTACTAATCCACATTCACTGATCCACTCTCACTCGCACTAAATGTTTTCCTTCCTTTCCTCTGTCACTTACTCTTTCCCCGCTACAGCTCCTTTTCCTACTCCTCCTCTTCGTTCTTCCTCCAGGCTCCTCTTATTAAGTCTCTTTCCGGTGCAGTGAGCGCGGAAGGCAGACCCCCCCCCCACTAGGTATGCTACAGCTTATTCTGATGTATATTAAGTATATATTTATATATATATATATATATATATATATATACTGGATTTTATATTTTCTAAATGTTGACCCCAGTATCTTTTATTTACTAATTGTCAGGATTCCACCATGTTAGCCCAGACTCTATTTGTGTTTAGGTGTCATATCCGCTGTAGCCTCTAGAGGCCATCTGTCAGAACACAGTGCCATGTATGCTAACAACCTGACCAGCTGCATCTGCTCACCTTGGTGTAACCCTCCCCCTTAAATACCTGCTTCCGCCTCCAGCATTCTGTTTTGGATTATCCCGTTGTAACCTGGCTTGCTTCTGACTTGGTCCCTTGGTTCCTGATTTGGCTCTTCCACTGCTCGTGTTGACCCAGCTTGTTCTGACTCTCCTCCTGGTTTCTGATTTGGCTTTGATACTGTCCTTCTGGTTCTGACCTGGCCTGCCTGACTACGTCTGCTCTGCCTGAAGGCTCCCTGCCGTGTGCCCTCCATGAGGGCTCCCTGCCGTGTGCCCTCCATGAGGGCTCCCTGCCGTGTGTCGCGTGCCCTGCATGAGGGCTCCCTGCCGTGTGTCGGGATCCCTGTCGTGTGCCCTACCTGAAGGCTCCCTGCCGTGTGTCCAGTACCCTACCTGAGGGCTCCCTGCTGTGTGTCCGGTTCCCTGTCTGAGGACCTTCCAGCCGAGTGTCCGAGGCGCCTGTCCCCCAGCCGAGTGTTCCTGCCACTTTAACATTCCATCCACAGCACCCCATCAGGAGATTTACAGCCTGTACTTGCCTGTCTTGCCAGCTTCTCCAATACAGACCATATCGAATTACTATTCAGCCTGTGGTGTGTTTCATTCCACCTGTTCTTTCTTGTAATAATGCATCGTGTGGTACAAACTGAGCCTCTGGTATCCCCTGCAACTGGACTCCTACCTGACCTGCTTATCCGAGCCCTGACACTGATGTTTACCATATATTTGCCTATAATGATACCAAAAAGTGATGTTTTTTTTCTAATATAACACAATCCACTTTACCAAATGATATATTTACTTACAGTCATCAACACATCTCATTTACAGTTTACAACTCTATCCAAGTTTAATATTCTTGTCCAAAGATGTATTTACTGGCACAGTTACAAAAATTACAACATCATCCCTTCAAGTAAACAGATCTTAATGTGTTTTTTTGCAGCACTGACAGCTTTTCCAAGATAAACATTTTTTTGACAATTAGTCTGTCTTGATACTACGTGTCCTATATGCTACATTAATCCTCATATCTTAAAAACAGCACATTTACTCTGGCTGTGTGACTCTGGACTTTTTCCGAGTATAATAGCTGCCCAGGATAAAAGCCATATAATATTAGTAGGAGACATGAGCTTCTCTTCTTTTGAAGTGAAAAGACATCTGAATTAGAAAAGATCAAAAAGGCATGTTGAAGTTCTATATCATTATTTATGACTAGTAAACAATTAGCTACCGATTACATTTAAAAAAAAAAGTTGATTTACATTTTCTCAATTTCCAAAATTAAACAAAGTAAAAAGGCTCTATTTTTTAATTTGATCATAAAGCACAGAAACACAGAATATGAAAGCTGCTAACAATTTATCTGGCCATCTAGTCTGCCAATTTTGATGCCTGCAAAGACCCAGACTTTAATTAGTCCTTGGTCTTGTCTTTCAGGATAGCCTATCCCATTCTTGTTTTAGCTCATTGTATTAACCTCTACCACTTCTTCTGGCAGGCTGTTCTGCTTATCTACCACCCACACAGTAAAGTTTTAGTTCCTTGACTACTCAAAGGAAGGTAATCTACAAACCCAACCAAATATGGAGATGCATATGCCAGCTCAGTCTTACAAACTCTTAAGTATTCTTGCTAGACGCAAGTGGGGGAGAAATGAGTTGCAGGTATACACACAGGATGTCTATTTGCCTTATAACTGACACTAAATTTGCATTAGTTATATTTTAACATCATGACTTACTCAGTCACAAAGCCGTATTTCATTTCAAATGGCTACCAAAATATGAAGGCTGCAACCAAATTTGACACAATGTCAATATTTGCTGTACAATTTGATATGAATGAAATTGCAATCCAAATAGGCGAAAGGGCTAGTTTGTGGGATCCGAATAAGAGCCTTCAGGTGAGCCCCACTCCTCCATACAACAAACTCTTGCTTTTGTCCTCCTTCACCTCCTTCACCAAGCTGCCCCTTCCCGAGTGAGCAGGGCATACCGGAATTAGGATATGAAGAAGATAGCCTGGAACTGCTTTTGTGCTGTTAGGGGGACCATTAATTAAAAACTACTTTTTATCTACCTTACTCAATTGTGAAACTCTGTTCAGCTTGATTGCAGCACAGTAAGTAGTAGTAGTAGTAGTAGTAGTAGTAGTTACTATTACATTAGTACATTAGGATGTATTACACAAGAAGTAAATGTGCCACCGTTAGGGACAGACCGGGGGGACTAGGAAAGATGATCTAAGGAACATGGGAGGAAGGGCATAATGTGCAAGTTCATACGTGTCCTTAAAGAAGTAAGTCATGAGAGATTTCCGAACGCAGGGGGAAAGACAGAATAGTCTAGGGGAGGGCATTCCAGAGAATAGAGATAGCCCTTAAGAAATCCTGGAAGTGTGTATGAAAACTAGAAACCAGAGGAGAGAACGGACGGAGATCATTGGATGAGCGCATGTGTATTTAGAGATGAGTGATGAGATGTAAGTAGAGGAACCACTATGAAGCACTTTGAAAGTAAGAGTCAGGATTTTGAAATGGTTTCTGAGGCGCACAAGCAGCCAGTGAAGAGACTGTAAGAGGAGAAACGTGTTAGTAAAGCAATGGGCAGTAGCATTCATGGTGAATTGTAGAGGGGCGAGACAGGTATAAGGCAGAACAGCTAAGACAGGGTTACAATAATCAAGGTGGGAGATAATTAGGGCATGGACAAGAGCCTAAGTGGCATCTTTTGTTAGGAAGGGACAAATGCGGACAATGTTTTTAAGATGGAGACAGCACATTTTGAGACAGAATGAATGTGGGGGTGAATGAGAGGTCGCAGTCAAGGGTGACACCAGGGCAGTGACCGTGAGGGGACAGGGAGATGATGGAAGCATTAACATCAAACTGTTGAGAGCATGTTAGCATTAGAGTGTGGGAAGATGAGAAGAAGTTCAGTTTTGGAGAGTTGAGTTCCAGGAAACATGCAGAGACATCCAATTAGATACAAGGTCAAGGCAGGTAGTTAAGTGATCTAAAAGAGAGGGAGAGGATAGGTAGATCTGGGTATCATCAGCATACAGGTGAAACCCAAAGGTTAAGATTAGTTTGCCAAGTGAGATAGAGTAAAGTGAGAACTGAGCCTTGGGCTACCCAGACTGAGAGGGGAATGGAAGGATTAGCGTTACTGGAGAGGGAGACAGTGAAGGTATGATCAGAAAGGTAAGATGTGAACAGGAGATGTTACAAACACCAATATTGTGAAGAGTATCAACACATCTCATTTTCAGTTTATACCTCTATCCAAGTTTAAAAGTTTTGTCCAAAGATGTATTTACGGCACAGTTACAGTTCAAGTAAACAGATGTGGGGTTTTTTGCAGCACTGACAGCCTTGCCAAGATAAACATATTTGTGTCAAAAGAAGCAGAAATCCAGTAGGATTAGCTTGGATTTAGCAGTGAGGAGGTCATTAGTAACTTTAGTAAGAGTGGTCTCTTTAGAATGTTGAGAGCAGAATCCTGAGGGTTAAGTAATGAATTGGAGTCAAGAAACTTAGTTTGGGTGTAAATAATTTTTTAGGGAAACTTAGAGGCGAAAGCAAGTAGAGAGATAGGACAGTAGTTGTACAAATCAGGGAATTCAGGGAGCTCTTTTTCAAGATAGGAGTTATGGTAATATGGTAGGTTATGGTATAACCAAGTATGTACAGGCATAACATATGAGTACATTTAATAATTGCAAGAGTACATCTAAAACATTAAATGTTTGCAAGTAATGTACTGTGCCAGAACATACATTGAAGTGCAACATAAAAGCAACAATAATCATGACACAAGAGCAAAAACAGCAGTTCAAGGGATGCAAAGAAAGCAGCATTATGGCAGGATGACACCTGAAGATGTGGAAAGCAGGGGATGGGGAAATGGTTAAGACAAATGGTTAAGACAAATATCCATGGGCTGATGGGCACCAGAAGAGTGAAGTCTGGGAATAAATCCTCCTTCAGACAGTTGAGGATGGAATAATCTTTAGGAAATGGTTAGCCTGTCTCAACACATCCTTAACACAAGACAGTATGCACATGGGGCCCCCTATGTGAGTGCCTCCACTGAGTGTTTGATGGCTTTTTCCAGAGATTCAAACATAACCTTTGCTAAAGGACATTGCCAGAACAACAGTGAAATCTCCTCAGTCACAATGAGCAGAGTCGGGTGGGGTCTGGAGGAGCATAGATCATCCATGATGTCCCCCTAACTGGCCCAGAGAGTGGCCATGATCTCCCTCTAACCGGCCCAAAGAGTGGCATAACTATAGGGGTCCAGGCTGATCCTTGTGACCAAGTGTTCCTGTCTTCCTGTGTCTGTTCAAAATTGTCCAAAAAGGGCCCTTCTGCCCTGGGTCGGGTCAGTCCACGTCAGAAGGGCCCTTTTTGGACAATTTAGAACAGACACAGGAAGACAGGAACACTTGGTCACAAGGATCAGCCTGGACCCCTATAGTTATGCCACTCTGGGTGACAGGAGCATATTAGGGTCATGTTGCGTCACGTTGAAACCAAAAGTTGCCAGATCTGATCCCTGATGGGAGATATTGGTGCCACAATCAGTGACTGGCTCAGAACAAAGTGATGGGGGTTGAGATGTACAGTGCACCTTAACTCTTATCACTACATACTGAGCCAGGCACTGATTGTGGTACCACTATCAGTGTATGGACTCAGTAAATAGTGATGTCAGTTATGCTGAACCACCATCAGTGTCTGGCACAGTATATAGTGATGGCAGTTATGCAGTACCACCTTCAGTGTCTGGCACAATATATAGACAGGCACAAAGAGTGGCATAACTATAGGGGTCCAGGCCGATCTTTGTGACCAAGTGTTTCTGTCTCCCTGTGTCTGTTCAAAATTGTCCAAAAAGGGCCCTTCCGCCCTGGATCGGGTCAGTCCACGTCAGAAGGGCCCTTTTTGGACAATTTAGAACCAACATGTGTGAAAGGAGCATATTGGGGTCATGTTGCGTCACGTTGAAACCAAAAGCTGCCAGATCTGATCCCTGATGGGAGTTATTGGTGCCACAATCAGTGACTGGCTCAGAACAAAGTGATGGGGGTTGAGATGTACAGTGCACCTTAACTCTTATCACTATATACTGAGCCAGGCACTGATTGTGGTACCACTATCAGTGTATGGACTCAGTAAATAGTGATGTCAGTTATGCTGTACCACCATCAGTGTCTGGCCGGGTATATAGTGATGGCAGTTATGCAGTACCACCTTCAGTGTCTGGCACAATATATAATGATGGCAGTTATGCTGTACAACTATCAATGTCAGGCTCAGTGTAAAATGATGGCAGTTATGTTGCACCACGTCAATGTTTGGCTCAGTATAAAGTGATGGCAGTTATGCTGCACCACCGTCAATGTCTGGTGCAATGTATAGTGATGGCAGTTATGCTGCACCATCGCCAGTGGCTGGTTCAGTGTAAAGTAATGGCAGTTATGCTGTCCCATCGTCAATGTTTGGCACAGTATATAGTGATTACAGTTATGCTGTACCACCATCAATGCCTGGCACAGTATATAGTGATGGCAGTAACAGTAAATACCGTATTTGCTTGCTTATAAGATGACCCCCCAACATTTGAATATTAATTTAGGAAAAAAAGAAAAAGCCTGAATATAAGACTACTCTATAGGAAAAAAGTGTTACTAGTAAATACTTATTCACATCTAAACTATTTTTTCTATTTAATAAAAACTATGTTTGAGAAAAATGCATTTTTTTATTGTATTTCCTTTTATTTGCCAACCTGCTGGCACATCTGCCCCCCAGAAATGCCTTACACCCCCCCCTATAAGCCACTCTGCCTCCCAGATATGCCTATTGACTCCCTATTTGCCACTCTGCCCTAGATATGCCTTATATACCCCTATATGCCACTCTGCCTCCCTGATATTCCTTTTAACCCCTATATGCCACTCTGCCTCCCTGATATGCCTTTTAACCCCTATATGCCACTCTGCCTCCCTGATATTCATTTTAACCCCCTATATGCCTCTCTGCCTCCAGAAAGCCTTTATAATCCCCCCTATATGCCACCTTACCCTCCCCCAATTTACCAGTGCTTCCCTAGACTTGTCCCTCTGCTTCAGATTCCTTGGTGTCTAGTTGATGCGTGTAAACAACCTCCACTGCTGCTGCCGGCACTTTTGCCGGGGCTTCTTTGAAGTGCCGGCAGCAGCAGAGGTTGTCTGCACGCATCGTACAGACATCCACCGGCTGCCAGAGAGGAGGATCTGGGTCCCCTGCAGTGCTGTGGGGGATCTGGATCTTAGTCTTGTAGTCAGACCTCTATTTGAGGTCTTTTTGGAAGACGGCCTCGAATATAAGACGACGGTTATTTTTCAGAGTATTTGCTCTAAAAAACCCTTGTCTTATAATCGACCAAATACAGTGTATTCACTTCCATACTACTATATTTTTTCAGATTGATTTTCTATATTTATATATTTATGATTAGAATTACTTGTATTTTTCAATTGCTGTGGATATTATTTAATAATAATCATATTCATATTAAAAGTGGTTTACAAATGTTAAAATGTATTTTTTTTTATTACTAAGAATACTAAAAAATAAATATGAGGGGGTGTAACCACAAGGGAGGAGCTTAACCAAGAAAAGGTGTGGGTAAGGGAGGGGCATCACCACAGGGGGCCTATCACTTTTTGTTGCCCGTGCCCTGGATGGTCTCAGTCCGCCCCAGCTACCTGGAGATTAAAAGTTTGCCCTGCGACCCAATATTCATCTACCATAACCACATCCTTCTTGGTAAAGGTAGATGTTTCTCATGAATGTTATGTTATATATATATATATATATATATGGCAAATATATATATATATATATATATATATATATATATACACATAATTTTTATATACACATAATATATACAGGGAAACTACAGGTTTATGTAATGTTACTTAGGGGAGGAGGTCCTCACACACGGAACCCACAAGGCATTTGAGCAAACTACATTAATTAACCAGAAAACAGATGTCTCCTGATTTACAATACAAGAAAAAGTAGAACTTTCTCACTAAGACTAAAAACATCTAACATGATAATGTTAGTTTTTACATATTGACATTTGAGTTAATCCTACATTTCAGATGAGAAATGGTTTTTCATGGTGTCTTTCAACACCAAAGCCTTCAGAAATGAATTACAATCAATTTTTTCTTAGTTTATAGGAGCAAACAATTTAAAAGTCATGTTTAATTCCCTATCAGATTGAAAAGATGCTGATGCCTTGACATTATCATTTGAGAAAATAAAATTAATATAGATGCCATGTCTCAGAGGAAACTTTTCTTTTGTTTTTTTTGTAATCTAGAACTATTATGACTACATTTTGATAACTTATCCACAATCTTTACATGTTTTGTACTGACGCAAGCACGGACAATCATCTCCATTAAAGAATGGAATAATTTTATTTTTTCATTAAGTTTTAGGTGTCTAAATTGTTTAAAAATATGTTAAGTGAATGGTGTAATTAAAACTAGACGTGGGCCCTTCGTCTTAGTGTTTGTTTTTCTGGGGGAAATTTTCATAGTTTTCGTTGGAATTCATCCATCTTCCTATTCCACAAAATTTGTCCAACATTTTTGGAAATCCCATTCATTCGTCCAGTTGCCATGGAAACAAACGCGTACAAGAAGTTGACTGAGGAATTTGAGTCAAATGGATGGAAGAAAGAGGGTCAAAATTAGCTTAGAGTTATAGGGTTAAGGTTGAGGATAGTAGTGGACTGGTTAAATGATCTTAATTACATTAATTAAATTCATTCATTATCTTAATTAAATCAAAACTTTAGGGAATCTTATACGCTGTGAGAAATGGCAGACTGAGGCTTGCTGAGTCTCACAAAGAAGAATTTTCAGTCTGTAATATGCTCAGATGCAGCACAGCGGTGTCACATAAAGCAGTCACAATGAAATGAATGGATCCCCTGCTTGCTCTGCTCTTATATAGCCTCTCTTCATTACTAGTCTGTTTATTTTCCCTTGAAAGGTACAGCACAGCCACTGGACTCATCCTAAGGTCTTCAAACCACATCTCTTAATCCAAATAATACAATAATTTTCCTCCTCATCATGGTTAACTATTTCCCAGCCATGAATTTAACTTAACATACTTCTCCAGCCATCAGTTTCATCTTATGTTCCCCATTCATTTTTTCATTCATTGTCTTTTCCCCCACTTTTCACAAGCCACTACCAAAATTATTAACAATTAGATACAGTCAACCGTATGTAGTGACTGCTGGCTGTCTCAAAGTGTCTAGATTTCCATTATTAATCTCAATGCTGCAAGCACATTACTTGCACCAAAAGTGAGAAACTGAAATTTAAAGTAAATATTGCTATCTGCCGCACTTCACATGCAAATATGCTCCCCAAATCTGGGCCTAGGTAGCCTTTTTCCTTTATCTGGCATGGAGGTACTTCTGCAATTTTGTACCCTATTCACTAATTTCTCACTACCTGCCCCTAAACCATGATCTCCCTAACCAAAACATCTTTTATCTGTGCTTTTCTGTGCTGGGTTCACCTATATGAATAATGTTATTTTAAGTACATACAAAATTCCCTACATTTTGGCACATCACACAATAACGTTTAGTTTTAATACATTTGCTAGCTATACAATACATGAAAAAAAAAACAGTTATTGTTTTTTCCATGACGGCACATGCAGCCCAGGGGCTTTCGGAATATTGGAATAAATAAATCCTAATGTGAAAACATAGTTTGCTGCATTTGAGTGAACAGTAAATTACAACAATTCCCAGTACTGTGATGAAATTATCTATGTTTGGTGTGAAAAAAAACTACACTTTAAGATGCTTACTCTGCAGTCTTACATACAAAAAATCTTTGCTTTGCAGGGTTTTTACAGTTCTTTTAAAATTAAGTTTAAAACTGAAATGACAATTACCAGTTAAAGTTTGAAATATGATTCTTAAATATTTTATAAACACAGATTTGCAATAATGTTAGTAACTGATTTCTGATTGATGCATTTTTTATATTTTGAATACATTTATAGTGCAGTAACAATAACATCAGTAACTATATGTATATATTTCTTGTGTTCTTGTTGCTTTTTTCAATAATGAGGGAGTAAGAATATATTAATATTATTAAAAAAATATCAGACACCCCCTCTTTTGCATCTAGATAGTTTACCCACCTCTAAATTATACCAATTTAAAGTGAATAACATATCCATGTATTTACTGTATATATATATATATATATATATATATATATATATATATATATTAAAACTGTTTCAAATAAGCAATGTTATCTCCACGTCTCTGCTTCAGTTCATTAACAAAACTCCTGGTGAGTTCCTGGAGAATTTTTGATCCTGTTTGCTCAGTTACTGTGGCTGTAGAAAACCACAGAGGCAATTAAAAGATGAGAAAAGCCCATCCTTTCATCTCTTGTGTCTTAGTTCCCTAATAAATATATTTAGAACTTGTTAGCCGTTTTATGGAGGCACAATGTTAACCTTCTTGATCAGTCATTAATGACAGTACTGTAACCCTGCGGAGAGAGATTTTCGTTAACAAAATCAGAGGGAAATTAACACACTTATTCCATTAACTAACCAAGGTTAAATCAGGTGATATATGTATATGTCTTAGGTAGCGATTATATATCTTATGTGGTATTCACATAAATGTACCAAGAAGCCTTAGTAAAGATTGAATTAGCGCATTTGAAAAAAAGTTATTGTCATGAGGTTTAAAGATGTATTTTGTTCTGTCAAATTCTGGTAAGCTGCAGATAAGGCCGGATTTTAACTTCAAGACTTTTTAAGTACCTCATCTGAGAACCATAAGACTGCTCCTTTTGGTTTGCCAATATACTTTTGAGTGGTTCCTGTTGTCTAGAACAATGGATTATAAACTGAAATAAGTGAGCAACTTGTAGATGGGTTTTTTTTAACCTCTGGTACTGAATACATGAAAAGGCCACCATGACACGGTGCCCATGGACAAGTAGAGAGCGTTGTATTTATATACATGAGTGGTTTAAGGCTTCATATGCTTCACCTGCCCCATTTCCACATACAGCTTTCTCCCATAACATGCTATGGGGGGAGTATACCTTTGCTTCCTCTGAGGCTCTGATTACTTAGTTTAATATTTTACAAAAATAAGTAATTAAATTAATATGTAACTATATAACTGATTTTAGTCCATTCACCACAACATGCTTCTACCAATATTTTTTTAAAGAAAAAAGGAAACGCTAGAATTAATAAATTTTTGTTTAGTATATACATTTTTTTATTTTATTGTATTTTGTTAAGTATGAAAAAAATGTATTTCACCATTTGTTCACCTAGAGCAGAATGGCTAATGCTAAAAGCAATGAGGGCATCAAAGGGTCACTTTTCCCACACTTTCCATTCATTTTAACCTTGTTAATGTGCTTGTTGCTGCCAAGTATTTCCATACAGCAGGTTAAAATGACAGCAAGTGAATTAAACTTTAAGCTAACAGTAAAGTTTAGATTCTGCCAAATTGTAATGTAACTACAATATGATGGATGGATAAAAACACAACCGAAAAACAGTTACGTACCAATCTGAACTTCCTTACTTTACTGTCAGCAACATATTCTGGCACAGACTGACTAGGTCTAGAGTGGCAGGTTCATTATTTATGCCCCCAATGTGCCACTGCTCAATGGCCCAGTTACAATGAAGCTCTCTGATCTCCCCAACCGGACCATTTATACTATAAAGGATTGTGTGGACACAGCCTCCATAGCATACACTAAAAGATGCTGCGCGGAGCACCAAGATATGATGTAATATCATATTACTAGGACAGTCGCTCCAGAGGAGGCAACTGGTAGTGCTGCTGTTGGCCAGGACTAGAGAAGCACCAAATGTAAAAACATCCCTATTTACTATGTAGCTCTTTTTTGATCTCTCAAATTCAGCGGCATAACCAGAGTTACGGTCACCTGGGGCAGAATTACATTTCGTGCTACTTCTCAACTCGCTTATATACATTATATCTTTCATTTTGCCCCTCCTCACTAGCATTTCCTCTGCCTAGTTTAACTTACTCTCCCTTTCTATTCACTTGTATACCTTTGTCCACCTCCAGTTTCCTCATCTATTGCTATAATAATGAAGCTAGCACAAAGTGGAGAACATTCCCTGTATGTATGCTGTGAGTAGAGCACACTGCCCTGAAGCATCACCCACAATGTATCACTGATGATACACTGTCTCATTTGGGAAGTTCTCTTATGAAAAAGTAGAAGCATTTCAGTAATTGTGCATTACAATTATATCCTTTCAATCATTTGTGGTAGAATTTGTACTGTAGAACTAAAAAAACCCTCTTACCAAAACAGTTAAAATATTTATTTCATATTTTTTGAGTTATTGGAATTTGCAAAGTTTATCTATTTATAATGCTGCTCTGAATTTTTTCTTCATATTGCACTGAGCTGCATTATACTACTGTGTGCATCTTTTATTAGCTCAGTATGTGGTTGACTATGTTACAGTGATTTATACAATTTCACTTTATACTTTTAATGGCTTTCTCATCTGTTATGTTGTTGGGAGTTGATGAATAGAGCCATTGAAGTGCACTCTTTGTAAAAACGCAGAATTCAGACTTAAGTAGAATTCAAACTAAAGTATGTTGACATGTTTTTTTTTATTTATATTTAAGATTTCCAATATGTCCATCAGGGTGACGTATTCTCATTTTTTTGTTTTGCAAAGAAAATTATTGATATTCATACAATCCTGCACCATAGAAAGTTTATGAAGGGCTATACTGTTCATAGGGAGCATTGAGAAAAACACTCTGATCATGTGTATTTAGCAGCTAGCTGTACACATGCGATTTCTTGACCAGTGAGCTTAAAGAGTCAGGGCCAGGCCTAAATTGGCCATCTGGCCAACCATTAAAAAGGCACCTTCCACATAAACCTTTATTACCAATTGTGCAGCAGAAACCGTCTTTTAGTCTGCATCTACTGGATGTCACAAATGTAGCATGTATGTATATATATATTTAGCTAGTGACCAGCATGTCATTTTATCAGCTTGTCTTAAAGTGCCATGGTCTATTTTAATTCCCAGTCCATCCCTGGTCAGGGCCAATTTTTATCCCTAGTTGATTCCCATAGATCCATCCAAATGGCTGTTGATTCATTTCTTCTTTTTTTCATGTATCCAAATGTATCTTGCCTTCCTGCTATTGTTAGTTAAAATACAAATATTACTTTAAAAATAATGCAATGGGAAAAAATGAAATAGAAAGAATATATATATAATATATATTATATATAATTATATATAATATTAGTATATAATTGTAGATGGTAACAAATTGTGAATAAATATGGAGTTTTGTATGAAACTATGTTGTATGTTGTTTAACATCAGTGAATGCCCTTTCCTGTTCCATGTATAATGGAGCTGATTGCCCCTACCTCTTTCATGATGTTGCATAGTAGCCTATTTAGCAAGAAAAGTACCTATGGCATATTTTCTTCATGATACGAGTACCACTCCCTCAAGCAACTCATTTTGTTTTGGGGGTAGAACACCCATGTGTATATTTAGCATTTGTGCTGGAATTTATCTCGTCTGTGGCTCTGCGTTTTTTTAGAGTGATTTATTCAGAGATGTGTCAGTCTATAATTGCACAACATGTAATATCCGATCGTTTTCTTTATATTCAGGCATATCTAGGAAAACACATTTGGCTCTCTTGACATTTCTTTTTTCGCATGTGCAGCAACTGATCATTTGCAAGCATGTCCTTATAGTAGCTGAGCTAGCTTGACGTTTATTGGATTTTCAACGTCTTGGCTGAGAAAATCTTTTTTTATGAATCAGAACAAGAAGATCATGCAGATGAAGCTTCCAATGCATATGAAACTTGTTTGCTGTTATAATTGTGTCCTCTTTGCAAATGGCAACGCCAACTTGTTTATCGAGACTCTTCTGTTTTGTGCCAAATTGCTTTTGCCATGTGATGACCCATAAACATAGCAATTGGTACTTAGAGAGATTGACGGATAGTGTACTTTTCAACTACATTTAAATTTGCATTCTTCTTTTATATTTGCATTCCTCCTAATTACATAGTATTTCTCAAATGATATAAAGACTATCGCAATTTTAACGCTCTGCAGATTTAAAGGTAAATAGGGAAAAAGACAGGTAAAACTGCAACATTTCTACTAACAGCTAATAAAGAGATTGATATAGATAAGTTGCTTGTCCAAAGATTCTAACATTAAAATTACAAAATTATTTGTATGTTCTGATTTCTTAATATTAAAAAGGAGCAAAGATTTGTGTAGCAAGCGACATTTCAAAGGATAAGAAAGTACAGAATGTTTCAATGATGTTTAAACAATGTAGACTTTGTCAATGATCCTGTTGCTAATTGACAAAGCAATTTTAGCCAGACAAGCTTGATTCTTGTAAAGACTAGGAGAGGAACAAAATTGTGCATCAGAAGGACTTAAATTTGCTGGATTTTTAAAATGTATGTAGGAGACATGTAGGCGATTACACATTTGGTTACACTTGCGGATAGACGGATTAAACATATATTTAATTATACTAAGATATTTTTGAAGCAAAGGTTTCCTTTAACCCCTTGATGACAATTGCCGGTCCGGGCACGTCATGGAAAAACATGTCGTTTACGACAATTGACGTGCCAGGACCGGCACGCCTTTAAACGGGTGCAGAAAGCGATCTACTTTCGCTTTCTGCACCCAAACGGCGTTGCTGTAATGCCTCGACCTCGATACAGCATACAGCAATTCCACGATCGGCACTAAGGGGCCATCTCTGGCCCCTCCCCGGGGTGTCAACATCCGCCATACATTGTATGGCGGCGGACGCCCGTTTTAAAAGCGTTTAGGAGGCGATCAACGATCGCCTCCTAAACTTAAATGGTGTCGCTGGAATGCCTCGATCAGGAGGCATCCAGCGACACCAAACACTTACCTCGGGGTGGACTGTGACCGCTCTGGAGAGCTTCACCATCAGCAAGATGGCGGCGGCCCGGGAAAAAAACAATAAAGATGAAAAAGTTCGCTAGATGGTCGCCAGACCCTCTAGAGAACTCTGGCTCCACTTGCAGGTTTAATACAGGTTCTGCATTCAACCATGCAAGTCAATGGAGCCCAGATTTCTAATCACAGTGATTAGTAAAAATAAATTAAAAAATAAAATAAAATTAATAATAATTAGAAATTTTTTAAAAAAAACAGTAAAATGTAAAAATAATTTCCCACTGATGTCACTATCAGGGGAACCTTCAAGTTGAAAAAAAATGTTAAAAAAAAGTTTAAAAAAAGGCAAAAAAAGATAAAATATATATATAAAAAATATCCTAAAATTAGCATATTAGCTTAAAACAATTCTCGCATGGAAAGAGTTAAAATACTGGCATATTAAATGCCCATGGGGTGTCTACTTTTAAAAAATGTATGACTTGATGGGGTAAATTGAATTGGCCGGGTTCAACAATGTCCCAATTAACACGGGGGGAAGGATGGCCACACATCTAATTTCCAATTAGAAATATGCACACGTACCAAATGTGGCCTTTTAGTTCCCCCAAAAAATGACAAACCCATGCATGTGGGGTATCACTGTACTCAGGAGATGTTGCTGAACACATATTGGGGTGTCATGTGACAGCGGCATATACCAGGAGCTGTAAATTCATACATAACATAGGTGTGTGGGGGAAAAATACACACAAAAGAATACTACTGCAGAATGAAAAAATTCTGGTGGTAAAATGTGTGCATGCAAAGAGTTAAAATACCAGCATTTAAAATACCCTGGGGTGACAAAACAAATGCAAAAAAATGACTACCACAAAGTTTGACAAAGACTGGTGGTAGATATGGTGCATGGAAAGAGTTAAAATACTAGCATTTGAAATACCCTGGGGTGTCTAGTTTTCAAAAATATATGGCTTTATTGGGCACACTGAAATGGCCCGGCTCAAAGATGTGCCAAATAGGACATGGGCAGTTGATCGCCAAACACCAAAAATCCTGAAAAAAACAATATCTAATGTGTGTGGGTTCAGTAAACGGGAAATAAGAAAATTACAGCTAAACACGAGTAGCGCAGAAATGTTAAAACGGCCAATGTCACGAAGGGTACAAAAAGTAAAATCAGCCTTTGTCACGAAGGGGTTAATGACAAATCAACCTTCGCAGCTGGAATATCTTAAGCTCTCTGGGGCACTAATTGGATAATGGGAAATTATCATTAGGAATAATCAAAGAAGGACATTTTATTGAGATTGAGAAGAGCAGTTTTTATTTGGAATCTGATAGACAATTATTATTTATCAAAAATAGTATTCAATTATACACATTTAGGAACTTTTGGGGGTTAATCCTGGAGGCTCCTGTAATCATAGGAAATTACTGGACTTCCAGGGTAGCATTTGTACTGCAGGTTGGGAGTGATGTCTGCAACCTCCTGAGGCTGGCACCCACCTCTCACAAACTGCTTCTTGCCCTGTTGAGCACCCACCTCCCAGAGCAGGCTGGTCCAAGTGTTAAATATCACAGTGGACCAGGGTTGCTTTTAAAAATTGGGATGGGTCCAACATGAAGAACTCAGACAGGCACGGGAGGCAATTGTCCCACTGGTCTGCCTTGTCCTGTCCATCTCCTCATACTAGCTCTGCCTCCTCTTATCCTATCTCCTATAAAACCATACTGTAACTAAAGCATTCTATTTATCTAGAACATCAGTTTTTTACTGTACTATCAAAAGGATGTGGTCTTTAGCAATTTATTAAGTTGTTTTATCGGCAATCAAAATCTTAATTATTGACTAATTTGTGTTTAATGCAGTCACATGCAATGTAATTTTCCTTATAAAGTCAAACACAGAACATGTACAGTGCTGAGGAGCAGACTCAGAAATCCAACATCTTTCTCACCTGTATCTCAGTTGAAGTCTTAATGTCCCTTGAAGAGCCTGCTTTATAGCTGACAAATCAATAGAGGTTACACGTTGTATTGTCCATGTACACAATGCAATCAAAGACTTTGAAATTACACCTTTTATTACATGAGAGAAGCAAATCTATTGATTGGCAATATGCTGCTGGACCTTTGGGGTTTGCCATATTGCAGTAACAATGACTAATATCTTTGTAAACTGTTTTATTATGCCTTATAAGTTTAATTAGCTCAAGACATTTTTTTCTTTTAAATTCTATTATTTTCCCTTTACCCAAATGAACCAGATTATGCTGTGTAATGGGACACTTTTGAAAATATTTTTGCTGATGGGACCTAGCTTCTTCTGTCATTATGCACTGTTCATAATCACCTTTTTGTTATTGCAAAAAATCTTGTAAATATCATCTGCGCAAAAGATCAGTTAAATAACTGAACTATGAGAGTGAGTTTGTTTCATTAGGGCTCCCTCCTCACTTTTGGACATTTGTACATATTTGAATTGGTTAAAAATTGGACAGGAATCTGAATGTATAAGTTTAGTAATGACTATCAGATAGTATGAGGTATTCAAGAAAGATCAGTGGTGCGTTGTGGAAAAAAACCTAGGAGGTGATGAACCTAGGTACAACTGGCAAGGAGAATAAGGATAAAAACAAATGGAGGTTGGGTTCCTTGCAAAATGAGATAATGTTTCAGGAAGGACTGGATTCGTAGTCGGCATACCTGGGACTTCTCGGCTTGCGGGACGCGGCCAGGACTGCACACTGACGTTAGCGGGAAACACCCCGGAGGATTCAAGTCTTGACCCGGAGAACCGGAGTAGCAGCGCTCACCTGGCAATCTCCGGGTCAAACCCGGAGAGTTCCCAGGTATGGTAGTCGGGTACACAAGCAAGAAGTGAGTTATGATATAACAGGCCACAACACAATCTGGGCTAGAAGCAGGTTTAAATTGTCTTCTAAACGGGAACCAGGTGCAGATGATGAGCACTTAGTGGAAGTACCCTCCGCGCAGATAACAAAATAGCAGAGCAGGTAGTTAATTGCAATATTATACTTCAGCAACCACAACAGAGAACCCACTTGAAAATTTGAGGTCCCAGGTTCACGTCCTGTGCCAGGACTTTAATACTGGCTGGAGCATAACCCTGATGGATGTTTAAATAGACTTCCATTCCCTCTCAAAACTTCTCACCCTTCTTTTAAATTGTAGAAAAAGTGTTATGATATAAGCCACACTTCTGTTACAAAGTTTTAAAAGTGGCCTTATCGCCCTAACCATCGATGGACTGCACCTGCCGATTAATTAGTATGGTCAAAATGTTGCCAGAATCACCTTTTTATACATAAGCACAATGTATTTACTCCAGCTCTCCGTGGTTCAATTGAACAGAAAGCTGAACAAATAAGTATCTGCAAACAGCTGCCTTGTTCTTCCAGTAGCAATAGTCTTTATACTACAAATGTAGAACACACACAAATGCTTAAGTTGGGAGTCTGACAAACAAATTCTAGTTTACCAAGTTTCTCAATATATAATTTTTGTTCCAGAAAGTAAATCAAGTCTGATGCAGACCTATATTTCTCACAAAACAGCAGGTAATATGCTCTCTGATATAGCACATGCGTTTAGCCCAAATAACTTACATTGTAAATCTACATCAATTTGAAAAAAAAGCTTCATAAATATTTAGGCTTAAAGAAGAAAATGTGATAAATATACTTGCTCTCCACAGAGTGATTTGTAAATTACAGAATAATTACTTGAACTGCCTCTCAGCAGCAAGAGATATAGGTAAGTCAGGGCTTAATTGTTCAAAAGGTTAATTGGAGACAGGTTAACTCACTAAAAGTGAACACATTTTACTGAGCAGGGAGGTATGCAAAGTAAGTACCGTATTTGCCCGAATATAGGCCGCACTTTCTCCCCTCTCTTTAAAGTGGGGTGTGGCCTATATTCGGGGAGTGCAGGAATGCGCAATACTTATCGCCCGACGCCCGGGGCATGCAGTTCCAGGCGCCGGGCAGGCAGCAGGGTTAGGATACAGCGTCTAGCCTGTGTTTCTACCCTGTGCCTGTTTATCTAGCTCTTGTTTTGATTTTATGGTCCATGGACTTGATTACATTTTGATATATTTTACAATGGATGCTTCCTCTCTATTCCTTGGTGTCAGCTGGCAACCTCTGATCTTTAGGATACAGATCCCCCGCAGCGCTGCAGAGGACCTGGATCCTACTCTCCAATACGCTGAGACAGCCTCCTCTGCCAGCACTTTCCACGGTGGGAGTGCCGGCACGGGAGGTTGTCTAAGCGCATCGCGTTGACGTTCACCGGCTGTGGCGGTGCGCGTACTCAACGGGCCAAAAGTATTTCTGACAAATGTTGGGTTTTAAATCAGGAATGAAATTTGTTGTCCATATACGGTCCCCATATTCACTCTCATTCACTCACTATCACCCTCTCATACTCTCACTCACTCTTTCACACTCTCATTCTCGTTTAATCCCTCTCTCACGCTCTCTAAATGTTTGTCTTGTTCTTCACCTTCTCTCTTCTGTGGTCTCTTTTTCATCTTCTCTCTTCTATCTTCGTAAAAAAAACATCGGTTGGATGGTGTCATTGATTATTATGGGTGTGATTGATAGGACGAAGCATAGATAGCTAAGTGTGCTGATGCTATTTTAACTTGTAATTAGCAGCCGCAGACGGATGGGAATTAGGAGTGTAAGGCAGTGGCAGTGAGAGTATCAGTGTTAGATTCAGCTGAGATTGATGTTCTTCTATCTACCGTACTGCAAGTGTCAAGTAGTGTAGTCCAGAAAATTTACTAGGGCGGGGTGGATTGGAGAAGCACTTGGCACTACTACTTGCATTGTGGATAATGCTATTAAATAAAGCTATTTAATTTGTATTTTTTTATTTATTCAGGGTCCATTATGCTATTATGATTAATATTTATATTACATTTATAAAATGACTTTATATTGTATGCATCATTTACACATACAGTACGTAATTAATACTCGCACAAAAACAGTAGTTACATAAATGTGATAATAATGTATAGGGTTTTAAATGTATATGTAAAGGTTTTCAAAGATAAGGTTTAGGTCCACAATGTCCAAGAAATAAATCTCAAGGTTGGCCGAATGGAATACAGTAAATATAACACTTTAAACACATTACCTTGTTTTAGATTAATTTCCGCAATGTTGCGTGCCTAAACCTTATCGTTGTTGTTGGATTATTGTTGACAGCGGAAGCGCCGAATGGCCATGCAAGACAAGAGCATATATACAACATACACACTACAAATCTAGGTGGAATGCTTCTTGTAATAAATAAGTAAACGTTTTATTTGCTTTAAATATGTTTTACTTCGTATGAAGAGGATCTGGAATTTTTGTATGGCTAGTTTAGCTTAATTGAACCTAATTACCTAATTGCTCCGATTTCAATTTGCCGGAGTTTTGCTTTGACAAACGGTGGTTATTATTGTAAACATTTAAGATTTTCAATACTCTTTTATATTATAGGAGCTGGAGGATGGTCACCTTTGGACAGTGACCACTACCAGTGGCTGCAGGTGGATTTTGGAAATAGAAAACAGATCCGCTCTATTGCCACCCAAGGACGATACAGTAGTTCTGACTGGGTGTCCCAGTATAGACTGCTCTACAGTGACACTGGAAGGAATTGGAAACCATACCATCAGGATGGAAACATATGGGTATGTTTTTTTGATATTTGAACCTTAACAACGCAGAAATTTCCTTTGATAAGATTAACCTTTAATCTTATCTTTAGTCTTTTTGCTTTGCAATGTGTAAAGCAAGCAATATGTATTTGAGTACAAAGGATAGAGGGGATGCTTTGCAAAGACTGACCTCTGACTCATAAAACACTAATTTGTTTTTAAATGGTTAAAGATTCTATAAATTTTGAACCATATACCCCCCATTATCACTGCTCCATTTCTAGTCTATTAAAAGAAATGGCTGCATTAAAGAAATTGAATGATGTCGCTTTAGATGATGGATTCTATAAATCTATTAAAAAGATGATTTTAGCTGGACATTTTCGAAGCAGCAAGAGTACTTTAATAGTTAAATCAGTGTTTTGGTAATAAATAGATTTACTTTAAAAATGCAGTATCTATCACAGCTCAAGATCAAAAAAAAAGATTAGGCTAGTTCAATAACCATTATGGTTTCTGACTACCAGCTCTGACTACCACAAAAGCATTGCAAGTTTCATGTAAACGTTTTAATTCTTCATAATCTCCCAGTAAAAAAAATAATTGATATTGTATCGATACCCTACTGTTAACCTAAGTAGGATATTTAAGAAGCCTAGACTAGTTTTGCGTTGTTTCAACAGATTGCATACCCTGTACTTTCTATATAAGGGTTCCATCACAAATATATTTTTTAAATGTTGTGGCAGTAAGTTGGCAGGTCCCACAAACAACCCCCCAACAAAAATATGAGGCTAATACTCATTCATTAAAATAATAATAATAAATACGTGTTGATACATATACACATTCAGGGCCGGACTGGGACTGAAAAGCAGCCCTGGAAACATTTGGAGAGCAGCCCCATATAGTTTATCTCGCGATTGAGCTCTTATACCCACACGCACCCCTTATACATACCCGAGTCACACTATTTGCCGTACAAATAACTATAAAACATTCTTTTTATCATATTATTTGTATTAAAATACCAGAAAGCAAAACTGTTAAAAGGCCCTAATAAATGAAATATATTACACATAATGGAATCAAAACATTTACTACTGCAAACATTTTTAGATTGAGACATTTTTTGTTTTTGTTTTTATTTCCTTTTATTTGCCAACAGCCCCTTCTACCCCCTTTGTATTTTCTTTTGCACAGAGCCCCATGTCAAGGAGCTTTCAATTACTTAAGTTAATAGAACCTGATTAAGTTAGTAGAATCTGATGTCTTTTCGTATTGCAGGGTGCATCCAGAAAACAAACACAGATCAATTCTGGTGGAGTGCCAGACATCTGCCCCAGGCTTGCCACTCTGCCCCCTTTTAACTCCCTATATGCCCCTCTGCCTCCAGAAATGCCTTATACCCCCTATATGCCACCCTGCCATATAGGGGGTTAAAAGGCATTTATAGAGGCAGAGTGGCATATAGGGGGTTAAAAGGCATACCATGGGGCACTCCAGAAAAGCCTTATACCCTCCTATATGCCACTCTGCCCCATGATATGCATTTTAACCTCCTATATGCCACTTTGCCTCCAGAAATGCCTTGTCGCCCTTATATGCCACTCTGAGTCCAGAAATGCCTTATACCCCTATATGCCACTCTGGCATTTAGGGGGTTAAAAGGCATATCATGGAACAGAGTGGCATATAGGGGTATAAGGCATTTCTGGAAGGAGAGTGGCATATAAGGGGCATAAGGCATATCAGGGAGGCAGAGTGGCATATGGGGGGCATAAGGCTTTTATATAAAAAAATATTATACAGTTTGTTAAAAAAAAACAAAATTTGTTTATTTACCTTCTACTTCTTCCACTTTGGGGCTTTTTCATCCTGGCCTCCGTCCTCTGGTAGCTGCAGGCCGCCGTTTTCTATGTGGACAGGATGTCAGTGACAGGACATCCGGTTCTCCAGCAGTCTGAGTGTGAGGGGGCGGAGCTTTCACCCCTCACGCTCCTCCCATCACTATGCGGCCATCAGATTAATGGAAATTTAATCGAAACGGCCGATGCGTGCTTACACCGCCGGCCGGAGCTACTTTAATTCTTTTTTTTTTAAATTGAATATGCCGGATCGGCTTGCCATATAAAGTAAAATAAAAAAAGTATTAAAGTAGCTCCGGCCGGCGGTGTCAGCACGCATTGGCCGTTTCGATTAAATTTCCATTAATCTGATGGCCGCATAGTGATGGGAGCAACATGAGGGGTGAAAGGTCCGTGCGAGGGGGCGGGGCTTTCACCCCTCACGCTGCTCCCATCAGTAGGCGGCCATCACACACGGCTGCTGAGTGCTGATGCCGCCGGCCGGCGCTGCTTTAATACTTTAATAAAAAAAGAATTGAAGTAGCGCCGGCCATTTAGATTAGATTTCGGGCAGCCGCCCGGCCTACGAATCTGCCGGCCCACCGGGAAATTTCCCAGTATCCTGGTGGGCCAGTCCGGCCCTGTACACATTAAGATCATAATTTAGAATCAGTTCCCAATATCAGTCAAATATATGTATAGCGATCTGCACAGGAAGAAACTTTGTTTCTGTGGTTGAGTTTCCACCTAACATGTTCTCCAAAGTCAGTGAAGAATTGCATCTTTTATCTAAGGTTATATACACAATAATTTGATCTGTAAACTGCTTGATAGAAAATGTTAAAAGTGAAGCCTATTGGTTTTCATTTAACATTTATAGTTAGCATGAAATATATACATTTTTTTAAATGTCTTTTGCAATACTTCATTTTTAGCTGTTCCTTATAACATGACCAAATGTGTTTAATTTGTGTTCAGTTATCAACCATTTCAAGACATCTGGTATTGTATTAATGTATTGTAAGGACACATTTGGCATGTGTTACAGAAACAGTGTTTGCTCATCATAAAATTATATACTTTCCAGACATAACTTTGGTGGTAAAACCTATATTTTAAAGCATTGTTGACATCCAAGCCCCATATAAGTTATGATGACACAAAGCAACACCCACAAAATACACTAACAAGGTGTTGACGCAATGGTGACATTGTGCAAACTTATTATACACAAGAATCACTGAATTTGCATATTAGCAGGGACAGCCTTATAGAAAAGTCTCATAACAGAGAATGGTGGGATAATACCACTAAAAGCCAATAAAGGGCACCATATAAATGACACATTGGAATATGCTTTACAAGTGGTAGGTGATGCAATAACAAATTAACGTTAACAATTAACAATAAAAATGGATCACAAATTGTCACAACAGGTATCACTGCTGCAGTACATGTAAGAACTGATGACCAGACAGGACAATTATTGCTAGATAAAGGTACAGGGACTGTCAGCACCGAAGACTATACTAACCAGTCATGTTACTCATAGTAAAAGAATTGACCCTGGGGACTGATTTTTAATCAGTTTGATTGTAACAAATGCGGTCAATGAATTGCGAATGATTAAAAACAGAAAACGAATGGACCACGTAATTTTGATTAGCTGTACAATCCAGCGTCTCTCATAATAGCAAATGTTTAATGTAGTTGAAAAATCCTGAGTTTGCTTGTGAAAGGTTGTGATTAATAAAAAGTGACAGATGTGGAGTTACTTCTATCCTGATATACTTTGAATTATTTAAATATAATAATGCAAGGACCATCTTTATAATAAACCTTTCTGGGGACACCCATGCAATGTGTTATAGATGCCTTCTTTAATGTTATTTTTTGGTAACATATAAAGTGTTCAATTACAGGCTTCAATTACAGCCTTGCTCTGCATGTAGCAAGCCAACCACGCTTTGGCAGAAGAACATTTGAGGAAGGAACTGCTCAGAGCTAAATTATGTCGGATCTACCCAGTGGTTTATGCTTGTCTAGGCTGGTCTGATGGGGAGGCAGCATATGGGTAACTTTACTAGGGGTAACCCAACAGAGTTTGAACTGTTTGTATGCCTTAACTTTGATAGAATCACTTCTCAGTTACAGAGTAGAGGATGTTTAGTCTTTTTGTATTGCAATGTTTAAAAAAAAGCAATATGTATTTGAGTGCAAAGGATAAGGGGATGCTTTGCAAAGACTCAAAACACTCTTTTGTTCTCAAAATGTTTAAAGATTCTATACATTTTTAACCTTATTCCCATTATCATTGCTCCATGTCTAGTCTGTTAGAATTGGCTACATGTGATTTTTGGTTTATGTTTTCATTATAGCAATAATTGCATGTTAAAGAAATTGTGTGATGTTGCTTTAGATGACAGAGCTATTGGCCTCCCTAGTGAGCAGCACCTGGGTCTGTTGGGGACATCAGAGATCTCTTGTGAAACCTGTGCATGCCTCCATGGTATTTTTGTAGTGTATCCTAAGGAGGCACACTGGGATATACCTTGGCGATCTCCACAAATATGGGGTGCTCCAAAGGAAAGGGCATAGTTAGTATGGGGAGATAGAGATAGTGTTGCCCTTGGGCAGACCTATGACAGTGACCCCCATAAATGCTGATCTACCATAAAATTATTTTAGGAATGTTAGTCTACCTTTGGTTTCATTGTCTAAATGTCAGGTCCAAGGAGCTACCAATAACAGATCTCAAAGTGTTCTCACGGTAAGCTCAAGGTTTATGCTTTATACATTGAGGGAACATTGAGGTATACTTTCCAGAGATTTCTCCATGACTTTTTCCTTTGTTAACACCCTATTATTTTTGTAAAGAATATTATATGATATGATTGATTATTGTTTTATTGGCTCTGTTCTTCGCACCTTTTCTTGTGTCAATTCATACATGTTTCTTCTTAATTTATTTTGTAAGTACAGCTCTGAAACATGAAACATATTTTATCATTCTAAATTTTAGTGTAAATTTTGCATTGGTTGCCAATGAGGAATTACCGCATGGGAAGCCAGAACAATGCAACATTTTATTTCACGTTCATAAAATGAATTATATTCTGTTTGGATCAAATGACAATTACATTAATCTATCTGCAATTGAAGCAGAAATTTATAGGATTAAACATAGTGGTCAAGACCAGTGTTCCCTCTAAGCTGTGCGCTTGTGCGCGCACACATAGCTTTCAGAGGGAGCGCACACGAACAAAAATTGTGCGCACAACCAGTAGCGTACCGAATGGGGGGCGGTCCGCTACCGGTTGTGTGCACAGCACCCCTCCAGAGACGGACAGTAATGTCCGCCGCTAGAGGAGCAAGCTCGGTTGGGGAGATCAAGGATCTCCCTCCAACCGGCTTAAAATCAATCAAGGGAGCGGGAGGTCTGTTAATACAGACCTCCGATCCTGCTCCCTTGCGATGCGCGCGGCAACTGATGCCGTGCGTTGGGATTTGATGTCAGATCCCGGCGCACAGCACTGAAGCCACGCCCACCGTCTTTACTGCACCGGAAGGAGAGGACATAGAAGAGGAGGAAAAGTGACAGAGAAAAGGTAGGAAAACATTCTGTGAGAATGAATTAGTGTGTGAGAGTGATGGGTGTTATGCTGTAGTTTAAACTGAATGTTTGTGAATGAGTGTGTGTGTGTGTGTGTGATAGCATGGATGTGTAAGTGTGTGTGGGGAGGGATAGCATGGCATAGGGAGGCTGTAATCATATTCCTATCATGCTCAGGTTCCAGCATGTACTGGCTGCCTGGGCATGATAGGAGTGAGATTGCTGGTAGCAATTATATATTTTTTTGTTCAATTTTGGTGTGTCAACCACACCTTTATTAAAAGTAAGTAACACACCAAAACTGGACAGAAAAATTTGATAACAATATTAATTTATATATATATATATATAATGATTGCTAACAGCAATCCCACTCCTATCATGCCCAAGCAACCAGTACATGCTAGAACCTGGGCATGATAGGCGTGTGATTGCTGTTAATCATATATATATATATATATATATATATTGATTTTTTTTGTCTAATTTTGGTTGTACTTTTAATAAAAGTGTTTTTTTTGTTTTTGTTTTTAAATGTGTGTGGGGGGGGGGGTCAGTTTCAGTTTCAGTCAAGTGAATGCTACATTTTCAGGTCCAGAATTTTCATTTCGGTGCATCCATATATATATGTCTGGCCTAGTATATATATATATTTTCATTTCGGTGCATCCATATATATATGTCTGGCCTAGTATATATATATATATATATATATATATATATATACTAGGCCAGACATACATATATGGATGCACCGAAATGAAAATATATATATATACTAGGCCAGACATATATATATGGATGCACCGAAATGAAAATATATATATATATACTAGGCCAGACATATATATATGGATGCACCGAAATGAAAATTCTGGACCTGAAAATGTAGCATTCACTTGACTGAAACTGACCCCCTATATATATATATATATATATATATATATATATATATATATATATATAAATATATAATCTAGGCCAGACACTAAAGTGGTAGGCCTACACCACATCAATGTTTGGCTTAGTATATAGTGATTGGGGTTATGCTGCATTATTGTCAATGTCTGGCTCAATGTATAGTAATAGGTTTTATGTTGTACCACGGTCAATGTGAGCCTCTCTATATAGTGATAGGTGTTATGCTGTACCACCGTCAATGTTTGCCTCAGTATATAGTGATAGCAGTTATGCTGTACCACCGTCAATGTTTGCCTCAGTATATAATGATAGCAGTTATGCTGTACCACCGTCAATGTTTGCCTCAGTATATAATGATAGCAGTTATGCTGTAACACCGTCAATGTCTGCCTCAGTATATAGTGATAGGTGTTATGTTGTACCACCGTCAATGTCTGCCTTAGTAAATAATGATAACAGTTATTCTGTACCCCTGTCAATGTTTGCCTAACGATAGAAGCTATGCAGTTTTAAAGTGTGTGTGTGGGTCCCACGTACAGGATCCGCCCCAGGTGCCAAATACTCTAGGTACGCCCCTGCGCACAACAGTTTTTCCCCAAATTTTTTTTATCCTTTATGCGGCCTGGAGCCTCTGCTCGTGATTCGCTCATAATTTACTTATGCAGTGAGAATTTCACCTTTAAAAAAACATTACAGTAAGTAATACTGTTGTGTAACTAATACTACATTATCACACTATAATGTAGTGTTATTAACCATGAGCGAGCTGTACCAAAAATATAGAATAACAATTTAAATTTAACGTTTGCAGAAGCATATTGTGCGCACAAAATTTTGGCTCTGGGAAAATTTTTGCACAAGATAAATTTTCTGCGCAGACCACCTAAGAAAAATTAGAGGGAACATTGGTCAAGACACATTAATTCATCATATTGCTATGTAGAGTTGCTAAACAGCAATATGAATGGCTTTGTTTTGTGCAGAAATCAGAACCTATAATATCCCAGAATTATTGAATGCAACTGTTTCAAATAATCCTTTTATCTGGTAAATTACATATACGTATGTGTGTATACAGTACCTATATATGTAAAGACCAAATACTGCTCTTTTCTCTGGAAGAATGATGAAACTGATTGCTTCGGCATCTCCGGTTCCCAGGTATACCTATTAAATAAAAATAGTTTTCTTCATGTGACTTTAAAGAGTAAAAGTCTATATTTATCTAGGTAGAACTGAATGAAAGCAAAGAAGATTATTGGTTGCCGTAATAATTAACCCACAGAAGAGTTGTTTGGACATGACATCCATTATCTGCGTTGAGCATTGTGTGCATTACATTGGCAATTGTGTAACATGTTAACGGTGCTATCTTACCAAAACATTCATTGGGCTAAGCAAATAAACCTTATCAGACCTATTAAATCAAATAAAAGCTTTAAGGAAATGCCTTCAGTTTCAATTCAAGAACTTATCACATGATAAACTCTCCTTGAAAAATGACACAACGATTTATTTCTGGGAAGAGTATTGACATTCCGCAATACTAGCTTTCTAAGAATTCATTCAGTTATAGAAATGTTACATTCAGCAGAGTAGATGGAACAGCATCTTTAAAGGCCCTCAAATACTTCCCGGCTTTGGTGTGTTCAAAATGTTCAAAAACATAAGTGGCTATTCATAAAACAGGAAATCCCTGAGCTTTGTATTTTAGGATAGAGCTACTGACCAAGCTTGTGTCCTGACCAGTTTCCACTTGATAGTTTTAAATCGTATCCTATTAAACTCACCTGTAAGCAGTGAGACATATATTAAAGACCATATTTACCTTTCTTTCCACCCGAAGCACATATATACCATTCCCCTGCGGCAGCCCTCTGAAATGTGTGGCCTTCTGCATGTGTGCAGCAACATGGTTACTGTCGACAAACCTACAGAGGGGAGAGAGACGTCTGTGTGTTGCACAACCTTCTTTGAGTGCCGAACCTAAGAAGTATATGCATCCTTACCCTCTGTAGGGCCGCCGTCAGTTTCCCTTGAGTGAACAAAGTTAAGATGACATAGAACAAGCGGAGAAGAAAAACTATTTCTGAAAGCAATTACTTTAATAGCAATTCTGTGGACACAGCACTTCATCTGGAAAAACATTTGACTTTTAATATATATCTTGGTGAATCATTCCTAATAGTTCCTTTTTAAGAAATATATAATTGGTCAATTTCTCAATGTTGCGGAACATGTTGGCCTGTAATAAGTGAAGAATGGGGATAAAGTCATGAGACTTTAGGAACATCTGCACTAGCTGAGGTTAATGGCTGACATGCCTAGGCAAATTTATTTGCCACCATAAGGTGTCATGTGTGGGGCATATAACTGCAAAAATATGCCTTTGCCAAATCAACCCATGTCATCTTAACTTTGTTCACTCAAGGGAAACTGATGACGGCCCTACAGAGGGTAAAGATGCATATACTTCTCAGAGAAGGTTGCGCAACACACAGAAATAAACATATAAACTCCTCTTAATAACTGTTAATCTTTGTCATATAAAAGGGAGTGGTTGCCATGGATTCCCTCCTACCCTTAGTGCCAACTAAATATGATCAAGACAGCAACCTGAAAACAAAGAACACAAAATATGGCGCAGCTTATATATCATGTGTGAGGTGCAGGTAAGAAACCCAATCTGATAGGAGCATAATAATATTAAGACTATAATATTCTATGCACAAATGCAGAAAAATGAAATGTGTGTGCTACTTTTCTATGAGAAAGGCCATACGATATGTGATTCTCTCTTTTTTTGGTAACAAGCTCTCTATTAGTAAAATGGTTTAATTATCTTTCCTCTAAATTTGTACTGCTTTAGGCCATCACCTAATTTGCTCTTTTATTTGTCTATAATTTAATTGGAAAACTTTAAAGTTTATAGTCAAAGCACGTTTTTTTTTCTTAAGGCTTTTGAACATATCTTATGTTAACGATATGTTTATTTAAACTCTACGAAACATTATCAGACGCTTTCATGCGTCAAACATTAAAAAGTCAAAAACATAATTAAAATTAATTTAATGATAAAGGTTGGAGACCCCTCACCTTGGCAAATATATTTTTAAGTCTTTGTTAAGTAAAAAATACTGTTAAATCGCAATTCTTTTTTTCTACCTGGACTGAATCCTGTTGTCCTAGTTTCTTAGTAAGTATACTAACACCTGCTTATCTCCACATGTGGTTACCTCCTAAGTTGTCAGTCAGGTTTTATGAGTCTGTACCCCAATTCTAACCATGCTTCACCACAAGGTGATTTTTTAATAGTTTTATAGCAGAAGGTGTGCAAGCAGTCAGTGGCATATTCTGACCTAGGCCAACTAGAGGATCGTTAGAGATGTCAATAGCAAACTTGGTCAGTGCTGCTTGGCCTAAAAATGCAGCATGCTGGGTTTTCATAACTTAGTGCCCAGTTTAATGTACTAAAGTAGGTACATGTAACTTGCTGTAACAGAGAGATCATTATATAGTTAAATAATCTTATATCGAATATCCTACATATCCAACCATGGGCACAGCATGAAAAAATTATGTGAATTACAAATCCAAACTATGTTTGAATATTGGTGTGCTTTTCAGAAAGACAATGTAATAGTAAGACATTATATGCTAAGGGATTGTTGCACTGCCTTTGTAAAATAGAAGAATCTGGTTAGACACAACAGAAACTGCACACATTTTGCTTACATAAATCACTCTTTGGCCTTTGATAAATGACCCCAAAAGACGTAATCATAAGTATGCTTTATAGGTGACTCTGTTCTAGGCATTTTGCCTTTATTGTGGATTTCAATACCTTTGTGTTTTAGTTTTAGACCCTTAGGTTAATAACATCTTCAACTAGTTCATTGAAACAAGCAGCATAAAAGCCTTTTTTTTCTAGAAAGGGAAACTCGCTAAGAAGGCAGGAACAGAATACTCCTAGTGTCACGGCATTCAGTATTGAGCAGCCTTAGGGCAAGCAGAACTTTCCCTTTGGATTTATATTATTGCTTTGTCTGCTTTATTTTCTCTTTGGTAGAATTTTTAGTCTCTGTGGATTTTTTGTAAGTATTCCGTCATATATAAAAACAGAGAAGTCCTAGAATTTTTTTTTTAATGTCGTAGTAAAGGCCATCCCAAGAACTTTATTGATGAAATGTATTTATTACATAACTTTTAATCAATGGTATGACTTGAAATACCCACCGGCAAAAACCCATTGGTGAAATCCCTGCAAACATTAAAGGTTTGTTCTAACACTTTTTCTATAAATGCTGTTTAAAATATCATTAGCTGATGGTAAAACCTTTGAATAGCGTTACTTGAAAATTAAATTTTTTTCAATCATTTGCTTTTATTATTATAATGGTATGGCTTCCTATGGTATAGCTTCCTAACTTGAATTTAGCAAAGGAACTGCTTTACAAGTTAAGGGTATTGTACAGTTAAAAAAGTTCTGCTTGGTAAACCTCTTCTCTGATCGCACCTTTTATCACCTGGATCCGCCAACACTTTTAAAACACACACACACAAACAGACACATATAAAAGAGAGACAGAAACATATCATCCATATACATCATTTTATCCACACACACTGGGCTGAGCTTGTTATCATCGGTACCTTCTTTCTAAACTTTCCTAATGGGATTAAATAGATAATATGGAGATATATCAATCTCAAGTAATAGAATAGCAATCATCACTGGATATAGACTGCAAGAGAAAAAAATAAAATAAAAAATATACATATTTCTTTAGATCCATTAAGATAAAATAATTATGTTTTTTTTTTAATCTCATGTTTTCCATTGGAGTGTAATGGAGATTGCTATTCAATTACTTGTTACAGATTAATCTTTATAATTAAGTCTAGTCCATTCTTTCTTTTTCTATAATACCTCGTAACATTATTCATACCATGCAAACCTCCCATTTTGCAACATTTAATAAAATTAAACCTCTCATCTGTAGAACATTTAAACACTAAATTTGACAGTCGATAAGAGCCATTTGGCTCATCTAGTCTGCCAGCTTAAAATATTTGAAACAAAGTGAGTTAGGCAATATTAAAGTAGAAACAAGTATTTAAGGAAAGTAGCATTTATATGCATGAGTGGAAGTTGTGAGGATGAATCAGTAACAACTATTATAAGCCAATGATATTGTCACACGTTGGTGACAGGTTGAATAACTTATACGTGCTAATTAGAGTAAACATGCTGGAACAATGCAGTTTGCCACTAAATTTGTCTAAACAAGGACAAATATTGGCTTGTTAGACTGAACTAAAATATATTTCACAGAGCAGGAAATATGGCTTTTATTTAACCTTTTTTTCCCAGAACGCTTGAGCCCCTTCTAAAAAAAATCACGTATCGAACTAACCAAGATTGTGTAAAATCAACTCTTTAATCACTTAACTTCTCTTATGTTAATGAAAAAATAGTTATGTGTGAAATCACAAAAAAAGAATCAGGAACTGCTAGATTATTAACCAATCATCCAAATGAAATACAAGTGGTTGCTCTTCTAAATTTTGTTCTGTAGTGCATGCACCCTACCTTTAGTATTTTTTCCTCTAGCAATGAACCATCTGGCTCTTAGAAGAATTACCTGAACTTCTTGGAACTTGTTCTTGAAATACTGCCTTGGCTTTATGCCATGCAATTATCCTCTTTTATGCTTTATCTTAGATAAAGAAGAATAGGATGTGGGAGGCAAAATTATTAGATGATACATCATAGAGTTCTGTTCAGAGAATGTAGATGACTTGTCTGAAGTTTAGGACACATCCTCACCTTCAGAATACAAGTGAGGACCAATGTGGGTCAGCTTTTGTAACCCCTTCAGTCCCAGGGGTTTTGGGTACCTTACATCCAGCATTTTTGCCATTTTTACCATATGTGAACATTAAGATTCCCCTTCAGAAAAAATGTTTCATTTGAAAACATAGAAATATGCAAAAAATAATAATTGTGAGCGCTAGTATGTAAAACAAAACAACTAATAATGTCTTGATTTTATTTTCTTGCAGTTTTCTTTGAATTTCTTCTACACTTTAGGTGCTCCAGGTAAACAATGGCCAAAGAGGGAGAAACATTTCTTATTCTCTTCCCTGCGACCCACCTGCACTGATCACACTGTGATCACAAAGCAAGTCTCCAGACTTGCATTGGGGATTGCAATGTGTGTGATCGTCCAGTAGGGGTAGCAATCGTATACACTGTCCTCTGCTGGCCTTCCAGTTAACATCAGATGTCATGTCTCCTGGAAGGGAGTGCGCGATCGGGCATTCCTTATGTAATAGCTTACTTGCACTTAAACGGGCAGCCATTATGAATGATCAGTCAAACGACTGTCTAATCATTGTGTAGCAGCAGGGAAATGTCCCTGCCACTGCAAGAAAGTTTTGACGTACATGTACTTCATAAAGGGCTTTATTGAATGCCTTTCTAGGATGTATAATAACTTCCACAAGGGACTGAAGGGGTAAAGGTAGCTCAAATTCAAATGTATTCTGTGTATTGATCTCTGCAGAGCAAATGTCAATTTTTATATGACATCTGTCTACATCAGGGGCATCCAACCTGAGGCACTCCAGCTGCTGCAGGAATACATCTCCCATCCTCCTCAGCCAGCCCCTTAGCTGAAAGAGCATTATGGGAGATGTAGTCCTGCAGCAGCTGGCGGGCCGCAGGTTGGACGCCCCTGGTCTACATATTCATTAAGGTTTTAGGAATGTTCTGCATTTTATGACCCAATTAGCCATGATTGATGTTAGGATAATGATGTTATCTTTCACATCAGGGTACGATAACATCACATACAGCATACTTCTTTGATTAATAGAATGTACTTGAAGCTAAAATATCATATTGTGTAGTATATTGCATCTAAGACTTTGTTGTCCTTATGAAAGTGTTAATAAATAGGTTGTCTTTGCAGCAGTATTTAGAAATTCACCTGATACAGTGGAAAAAAAGGTAAACTCCATCTGGCAACCAGTGATGCGGGTAAAGTTGCATACATTATAATTAATTTCACAGCAGTCTATCCATTGGTACGGAATGTTCTCTTAATGCCTATATTTTAATTCAGCAATGGACAACACAGGGTAAGAGGCATAGTGGGGAACCAAGAGTAAAACCACATTTAATTACTTAATCTGTAGGAGACTGTTATATACACAGACTGGGAGCATTTTAAAATAATTTATTTGGAAAAAGGTTCAGTACATAAATAATGCTTTATACAAAAATAATTCCTCCTCATAACAGAGATATAAAAATAGACACATATTAGTGCGCTAATCACATCCATTAGGTACTTATCATCTGAACTGAAACTGTAGTGTATATTTTAATAAAATATTATGTACCAAACAGATATTGGGAACGGAATGAATGTTTGCAGGACTAATAATACAATAATAAGAAGATGTGTTGAAAACATTCATGCATATTCTAAAAATGATGGAGAATAAGTATTCTTATTTGGCAAAATGATGATATGGAAGTCATAAATCCTTGAATTAAGCCTTGATTGCATATAGAGAGTACCAGGGACATGTGATCATATGACACCCAGCAAATGTACTCTAAATTGTCATGCTTGGAGTCTCCATATTTCTTCTTTTTCTGTTCATTTTTTCCACACTCTCTACATCGCTTCCCCATGCACCACTTCCAATGAAGGCTATTTGGTTCTGACAATCTGACAATCTACACCAGAATCTTAGCCTTATAGCTTTGCATCTGCCAAGTTAAATGTAAGGTGCCGACAACTGTAGGTGTTACAAATTATTACACACAAAATAATTGTCTATACCTACTTATCAAATAAGTTAATAACTTGACATTCATAATAGATATAGCTCAGTTAGTAAAATAATTTCTTACTGGGAAATATATTGGCATATAACTACATTTTTTAAGAGAGTGAAATAATTGTATATGAGTAATGAGTAATATACTAATAGTGTAGAAAAGGTCAGAATGCCTAGAATATTATGTGCATTCCGTGGAGGAGTGACAAATTCACTGATATAGTTGCATGGCTGAAAAATTTACAGATTAGCTTACAAAGATAATTAAAAAACACACACAAAACAAACAAAACACAGAGGCAGTGTTAAATAGTTAGTCAGGCATTTTGACCTCTTCTGCACTATATATACAGTAGATTAACAAAAGTAACCCATTATTTGTCCAGATCAAGGAAAATGCAAAAGACCCAGTAATAAATCAACCCTTTCTTCATAGAATACATTTAAGTGTCCATTCAGTCATTTTGCATAAAGTATTCTTTGCTTAGTTTACATTTTTTATAATAAAATGTCCTTTATTAAAAAAAATATTTCCCTAATTTACAAAGCCAATATTGAGAGTCAATATTGCTTAATTTCTCCTGCGGGGGATCTGGATCTTAGTCTTGTAGTCAGACCTCTATTTGAGGTTGGATTATAAAATGACCTCCAATATAACACGAGGGGTATTTTTCAGAGCATTTGCTATGAAAAAAACCTCATCTTATATTCGAGAACATATGGTACACTGCTAACAATGAGAAGAACAGTTTAATTTGGCCAGTGGTAATGTTTGGGTGTCATACAAAAACCTATCCAACGCTTATGAGAAAATAACGTAAAATGCTTGATAAGAAATATAAATATTGTAAGTTGAACCTTCTAAGCATGTTTATCGCCTATGATTTTGCTTCCTAATTATATATTTTAAAAATATTTTCATGAACATAGTATTTAACACACAATGCGTTATGAGACCAAAATCACTCAGCTTTAAAAAAGGATTATAAATGATTGCACTTTTTCCACAAGGTTTCTGCCAGCTGCATTAAGAAACATCTGCATTATAAACAAGAATTTATAGAAACTTTAAATCATTGTGACATATCAACCAGTATGAAAACATCTGTGTGCATTCAGGTGTCCTATACGTACAGATTAAATGTAAATAGAAAAGTCTATGAATTATTACTAAAAAGACCTTTGCTTAGTTGACTCACAAAGTATATAAACAATGAAACTTTTTTTTGTCTCAAAGCATATTTTTTTCTTACCTTGCATTTTTTAAAAGGGCTAAGGTTAATGTTTTAAAAGAAGACTTGGTAAGCAATGTAAAAAAAAGTATATACAACATAGCAAAAAAAAGAGTAACAGTCAAGAAGGACCCCGCTGAGAACATCTACTCTAATGCCAGGCATCATATGTGGCAGTTCAGTACTGAACCCTGTCTCTTGTATCTTTAGACCATGTAAACACACATTACCAAGTGTCAGTGCTTGTGCATTCGTGTATGTACATTGTGTACTCTGAGGAGTTGTGTACTGGTGTGTAAATGACACGTGTGAAGTAAACATTGTTTCCTTTACTAATGCCTGGGGAAAACCCCCCAAAAATGTATTATCAGAACACATTTGATTGTATGTAACTGTATGTGTATTCAAACACTTAGGGAATTTAACCCTTCAGTCCCCTATGGACGTACCGGTACAGCCATAAAACGCATCTCAAAAAACCTTTATGGACGTACCGGTACGTCCTTACTTTCTTGCAGCGGCAGGGACGTTTCCCTGACGCTACACGGGAGATCAGGCTTTTGACAGCTTGGGCTCCGCTCTGTCAGCAGACAATAAAAATCACTAAAATAATACAATAAATAATAATAAAAAGCTAAGTGACATCACTGGCATTAATAACTTGTTTAAGAGGTCCCTAAGAGGACCTCTAACCATACTGCAAACTGCTTTTTAAAAATACCCAAAAAAGTTACAAAAACTAAAATAAAAAAGTATAAAAAAGATAATAAAAAAAAAGAAAAACCCTTACATCCCATTGCCCTAACAACATCTAAAAGGTATAACTCCCCTGCTCTCGTTCACAACCCCCAAACCCGTTAAGCCATAAACTATATACTATATGTAAGGGATGGATATGGCCCTTTAGAAAGAAAAAAAAACTAAGAATGTGGGGTATTTCCATAATCAGGAGATGCAGCTGAACAATTGTGGCCAGGTTTCTCTGCTGTAACACATACCCTGTGCAAAAAAATCTAAGCAACAAAGGATTATCAAAAGAAAGCCCTCTCTCTCCTTGAAAAAACAGTATATAGTTTACATGGGTACACTATTCACAGGAAAGGGGAATAATCGCTGAACCGACATACCGCAAAAATGGCAGAATTGCTCCAGGACTTGAGGTACCAAAAAGCCCTGGGACTGAAGGGGTTAAACATGCATGAGGTAGGCATATGACGATCCTTAATCTAAGATGAGTCCAAGGACTGATTAAGGTGAGAATCTTTCCATCGGTAAAAATGGGCAGACTAGATGGGCATAATTGTTTCTCTCTGCCATCAGATTTCATGCTCTGCATTTACGTAGGTTTATTTAGTACACTAATCTGTAAAATTAGGGATATGACAGATAATGACACATTCCCATAAATATATAAGATAAGATACTACATTCTTAATGCTACTTTATCTTATAGTAAACACTTATTTTGTGAATTTAATATTATGCATGGAAGTTTAATATGCACTATAAAACAATCCAAATACTTTAACATTATGGGGCAGTTCAATTTAAATTAACAAAGTTTATGTGAACTCATTACCACTTATCTATGATGATAATAAATACTTATCAATAAATATTTTTTTAAATATGACTTGCTCCATAGGTTCCAAAGCCTACTTCGAAATTTATCGTTTTTAACAGATGAAATCACAGCCAACCAACTGCTGAAAGTCTTACTGTTCTCTATACTTCATCAAACCAGTGCTGACAGCGTACATTCTACATTCCCCCTAGAGACACTACAAAAGCAGTGTGGATCCCAGCTGGGTTTTTCTTAGCTGGATTACTCTGTGTTCTCGAATGTTCTTTTTTTGCAAATAAACGTTAAGAAATGTAAGTTCCAGTCTGTCTGCCCCTTTGAAGAATAATGGAAAATCCGACTAGAAGCAAAAGCACAAGAGACCGTGTCAGTCTATCAACTAATATGGAATACACACATAGGCCCACATTGCTGCTATATTAATCAGCTTTAAGCGGTTTACATAACGTATTAGTTTCAGTGATTAGCACAATTACTGTCAACAACCTCAGTGATGGAAACAGCAAGAGTTTTATGCAATCTTTGCTAGACACCGGATGGGAAATTATGTGGCCTAGTCACACCTGTATGCCTTTGAGAGATACAGTGGCAATCCTGCAACGAGTATGCAAAAACATTATATAGAGATATATCTCCTTATCTTGAGACTAAATAGTTAGAATTCTGTACATAAAATCTAATGTATTGATATACATTAAACTTCTAGTATAATTCAGTACATAGTTCTTTAAAATTTTGTTAACTTCTTGACCACAAGGGTAATGAGCACTGCATTGCACAACACATCCCTTATCAACCTCTCCTATCTTTTTTGTACCTAACCGTTTAGTATTCATTTGCATTCCTGTCATAAGTGCACAGATAAGAACAGGTAAAAAAAATATCTTGATTCTTTCAGGGATTTCCACTAAATCAGTATACCTACAGGGCATTTAAAGTTGAAAACTGTGAGCTTTAGATTTTTTTTTTGGCCCTGTGCTTGAAAAGTAATCATCTTTTTTTTGTTAATCCCTTTACTCTCCATTTCTTAAATTACATGAAGCATTCTCTTGCCATGTGTCTTGATATCTCTACGTAGACAGTAAAATGTGTTTGCTCTGAGCAACTGAAATTACGTCTGATCATCCATGGAGCAGAGCTGTGTAAGCAGCAGGCTACCCATTTGCCTGCCAGGAACAAGCAGACTCTTCAGTAGACGTCATGTCTTAAGACTGATAGAAAGAAAAGGATTAAAAAAAAAAGATGAATCTAAAATGAAAAGTGAGAAATGCCTTTTTATAATCAAACATTATAGAAAAGCATAAAACAAGAGTGCTACTTCCCAAATAAAAGCAGTCCATAGCCCTTATTAAATTTCACATTAAGACATTTTCATCTGGTTTCTCACCACATGTTGATTTTTATTATAGTTTGTTTAATGATCCCGCTATTTTTGATAAAGCCTTGAAGGTGTATTCATCGTAACACTTAGTCAGGGTGTTTGATAGAACTTCAGGGAGTTGTATTTTAAAACTGATTTAAACTACAAGATCATTTATCTTTTTATGCATATCTACCAAATCAAGTACTACATTTTCCTTTAGAAACATAAATATTAATACACAGAAACTGCATCAGGGGTGTCTCTCTAAGGACCACTTGTTCCTGTCTGGACAATTTTGAACCAGCAGGAAGAGACATGAACACGTGGTTCTAGAGGTCTCCCTGGCCCGCTAGAGGGACGGGCCCCATTGCAGCGGTGACCCCTGTAGTTACGCCGCTGCTCCTGCCTGCAGAAGAGTATATGTAGTAATGTATGAAGTAATATTCCTGCTCTCAGCAGTAAGAACTGTGGCGTGGAGGGCACAGTTGGAAGTGTTGTCCTAGATTAGATCTAGGGTAGCTCCAAAGGTAAATACGTCAGTGGTTGTAATTGTACAATCAGTCATGTCTTTTATCCTTTTAATACAATCTGGGAATGAAAATCTAACTAAGCAGGTTGGGGACAGTAATACATGGCAGGGTAACACAATAAAGAGAAATTGCATTAAGCTTCGAAAAATTGCATGAAAATCAACAGGGGGCAGTTAATATTGTCCCTGGCATATCACCATTAACAGCTTGCCATCTTTAGAAAAATAGGTTAAATTAAATGTTTGTCTCTTTGCTATTAACATTAAGTAACCTTAGTTTGTCATTATACAATTGTCTTTGAATAGTCCCTTGGTATTCCAAAAAACTTGGTTAGTTAAAGAAAACACAATTAGACTTTCCTTTCTTCATTCTAATTTATTATCAACCTTACTGCTCTTCTCAGTGTGGCTTTTCTTATTAACACTTTACCATTGCAGTAATTATACTGTACTTTCCATAAGCTATTTGTGGTCTATCTGCGTGCCAGCCACAACAATTTTAAATATAGAGCTATTAAAGTTATGTAAACCCCAAATACTACTGTACATTAGAAGTGATGATCCTTATAAAATAGATAATGCCTGCTTTTAGCAGCCTTCTTATTGTATGCTGATGTTATTTAAAGCCAACTTAATTAGGCGCAGGGAGGCACTAATCTTGGTTTTCTAGCGCACTCCAACTTTTATGAATTCTTGGGTCAGACAATCCCCTCAATATCATAGCATAACTACACAATCAGGCTTGCAGTATGACGACATTAGGGTGACCACATGTCCCGGAATGCCTGGGACAGTTCCGCAATGGGACTTTAAGTCCCGGGTCTTGGGCAGCCTCAATCCGGGACAATGTTTTTTCCCGGAATTGAAACGTCGTCCTTTTTTGACGCGGAGGAGAGAGAGGGGTGCCAACCGGTCACTCAAAAATATGTTTTCAGCAACCTCAGTCTCCTCCGCAAGGCCTCTACCTCAGTCGCGGTGCCGGCCTTTCATGCTGAGCGGCAGAATATGACATAATATTCAGGTGCTCAGCAGTGAAGCAGCACGCACCGCGACAGAAGAGCGAGGCAGAGTCCTTGTGCTCCTACCTCAGGACTTCTGCAAGGTAAGTGAACTAAAAAGGAGGGAGAGGGGGTAGATAGTGAGAAGAGGGGGTAGTAAGAATATTGAAATAAAGAGTGAGAATGTGTGAGAGAATGAAAGAATGAATGTGTGGATGAATTGTGTGAATGAGTGAGAGTATGAATTAATGTGTGGATGAATTGTGTGAATGAGTGAGAGTATGAATTAATGTGTGGATGAATGGTGTGAATGAGTGAGAGAATAAATGAATTAATGTATAGATGCATTGTCTGAATGAGTGAGAGTATGAATTAATGTGTGGATGAATTGTGTGAATGAGTGAGAAAATTAATGAATTTGTGAGAATGCATTAATGCATATGTTTAAATGATTTGTGTGAATGAGTGAGTGAATAAATGATTGTATGAATTAATTATGCGAATGAAAGTGTGAATTGGTGATTGACTGTAAAAGTGTGTAACTTGGGTGCTGGTCAGGTTCTATGTAGGATTCTGATTTAGTGTGGCAAATATTTTTTTTGGTGTGGGAGCGAAGGGAGTGATTGCATGCTAAGTAGCGTGGAGCGTGGCCCAAGGAAATGCCTTTCCACTTTTTTCAAAATAAAATGTATTGTCAGCAGAGGCTAATAATATATATAGTCAGCAGGGGCTAATATTAATATATATCGGCAGCAAGGGCTAATATTAATATATATTGGCAGCAGGGTCTAACTGCCAGTTCAGCTGTTATTTTAAATCATATTTCAATTATGGTCTTTACTTCAAAGAGATAAGTATATATATATATATATAGTAGAGGTCGTAGCCGTATTAGTCCAGTGGTGTCAATATCAAATAAGAGATGAAATAAGTATCTGGTGATAATACCTTTTTTATTGGACAAACAGAATTTTGGAATGACAAGCTTTCGGGAGCTCTTCTCCCTTTCTCAAGTCTCAAACATTTCTCTTATTTGATATATATATATGTGTAATCTCATGCGCTTCATAGTGTGTCACCCTAGATGGCATACCCCATTCATTTTTAATGGGGAAATCATAATGTAATTCTTTACTCACGCCAAACTCTCTGGATATGAGAATTTTACACGTCCAGTTGCATTTGAACTACGACACTGGTAAGGAACTTTTAGTTGTCTCCTATGTTAGGAATATAATGGCTACCATGACAAACGACATGTGTTAAAAGATTGTAAATGTCTCATCCTTTAGTGATTCATCTAAAGGATGAAACAGGTAAATTTACCAACTTTTAACCAATATACTAGATAAGTGTGTAAAAAGAAAAAGAGCATATAAAAAGGAAAAGAACCAGGACGCCCATGTCTGTTACGTGGACCTTTTCTTTGAACACAATGGTAGCATTGTTTTACAATTTCATGATATATGCAAAACATTTTAGGCTCATGCTGTCTGGGGCTCACTTTGCTGATATGTCATTTCCCAAATACAGATAGCACCCATCTGTAGTCTAGTATTGAAAGCCTGAGAGGCACTGCACATCCAGGGTTAGTCTGAAGAGTATGAACACAAAAAAGTCAATTCAGCTACTTTTCTTGTCAGGAAGAACTATAAAACATTACAGGTACTTCTGAAAATTTGCACTTGATTAGAAGTGTTCTTTCCCCAGCACAGTTCGTGATGAATTGCATGTGCATATCTCAATCTATTAAATAGTCTTTTGGAGAATAGGATTAGGCTGTCTGGAGACAAGCCTCTTGATAAATTGCATTGTACCTAAAAGTTTTAAACTCCAGTATAAAAATAAATACAGCAGTGTGATGGATTAAAGCCAAACTGTTTATCTTTTCATTTTAATAATTCAGGGGAAAGTAATACATTTGGAATAGTACATCAATTGCAGCCAAACGTTTATTGAGATGCATCAGAGAACAGAGTATGTATCATTAGATCATGAATATGAGTTGTTTTTGAAGTAATGATCTTATTTAATTTTAATGTTTCAAGACTAAATAGGAAAGGTTATGCCATACAGTAGCTACACTAGACTTGTGCATTCAGATTTGTACGAATTGCAAATTTACAGAATTTTAGCAAATTCAGCAATCCGTACGAAGCCCTAAAAACGAAGCTGGACCCCCCACAAAGCGGACGAAAACTAAGCAAAAAGCTCAGAATTTCAGAAAGTTATGGGCCCTCTCACTCTCTCACATTCTCATTTTCAGTCACTCTTTCTCACACTTTCTCAATATTTCCCTACCTTCTCTGCTGTTCACTTACGCTTCTGCTTCCACTTACGCATATACTTGTTCTTCAGCTTCACTCTTTTACTTTTTGCCTTCTATTTTCTCTCTTCTATCTACACGGACATAATCTGTGGTGAACCTCTACCAAAATGGCAGTACTTCTGATGACCTCCATTACCTCGCTCCTTTAATTGGGGAGAGGACTTCACCGAAAGCGCCAGAATTGTGCCCTAAGGTGAACTAGAAATGGCGTGCTCTCAGTGACGTCATCTCCCTCGAGAGCAGGATTGGGAGAGAGTACATCCCGTAAGCGCTGCCATGGTGAAAGTTCACACCTGGTTATGTCTGCAGAGATGTGAATGAAAATAGAAGGGAGAAAATAAAACATAAAAAAGAGAAGAGGAAGTACAAGACAAAGCTGAAGTGGAAGCAGAAGCAGAAGTGGTCGGCAGGGAAGGTAGGGAAACATTTAACCCCTTCAATCCCAGGGGTTTTTGGTACCTCAAAGCCCAGAGCAATTTTGCCAATTTTGCCATCGGTTTAGCGATGATTCTCTTTTCCTGTGAATAGTGTAGCCATATAAACTATATATTGTTTTTTCAAGGAGAGATAGAGCTTTCGTTTGATACCATAGTTGGATGATTAGCTGAAAATTTAGAATGAGAAATTTAGTAAAAACTAGCGAAGATTAGAAAAATAAACTAATTTTTTTTTACATTTTCCCTCTGAATCCTCACAAAATTAGGTAAAATGATGGAAAATCCCCTCCAAGTTTATTAATTCAGGTGTCCTGATTTCAGAAATACCTTATTTATATAGATTTTCCAGACTTTTCCAGCACCAGCATACTATAAGGTGTACAATTTTGTATAATTTTTATGCCTATGGCTTAACGGGTTTGGGGGTTGTGAACGGGGGCAGAGAGGTTATACTGGCTAGATGTTATGCTAGGGCAATGGGAAGTAAGGTTTTTTAATAATTTTTTTATTATCTGTTTTTATATATTTTTTTTACATTTCTTTTTTATTTGAAATTTTTTTACACCTCCAAGTGAAATCCAGTAAATTTCCAGTTTTGGTAAAAAAAAACTCTTAATAAATCTACAAGGTAGCTGGTTATTTTGTTTTACACCAAATACATCATTTTAATACTATGCATTAAGTATTTGACATGATATACAAGTAAAAAATGTATACACAATTTATACCAGCAAAAGAACTTAAAACAAATCTAAGAATTACTAAATAAAAAAATAAAAAAACAAATGCCTATTTTACATATTAGATTTGTTAATCCATGTTCCTAGACAAAAAGAGCCAGCTAGTGTTCATGCACCTGCCTTTCATTTTTTTTCCAGTAAACTCAGCCTATTGAAACATGAGTCTAGGAAACTCATCATTTCTACTTCAAAATTTAAGTCTCTCAGTCAAGCAATAAAACCTGACGGAGCAGACATTTACAGCTGTGACATGCTTTACTGGTCACTGTATTGCTGTGAAATTGTTATTGTACAACACGTTAACCATAGGAGACAGCTGAAAGTGCCAGTGAAGACAACCACTAACCAGTAGTAAATTGCAGATGGCATCTTACATGTCTGTTGAAACGAAAAATGTAATAAGTAATGCTATACACCTAAGCACAGTTTTTTGGTATAAACTTTAGGTTTGTTTAGTTAAAAATGTATCTGTTGATGATGAAATTGTTAAAGCCTTTCCCAGGATCCTTCTCATTTTATTTATATGGGGGTCAGGAGGTTGGCCAGAGGATATACCCTGAGGGATCTCCTAAATACCGGAGATGTGGTAATCAGATAGGTACATACATCCATATCTGGTGGAAATATGAGAAATTAATTTGGGAATATTTTGGGAAGTTATATTTAAATTCTGATCTGATTCCATAGGAATTCACTTAACTAGATCTTAGTATGTGGTCCATCTACATATGGGATGGCCAATTATGAGTAAACTTGAAAAATATTTAATGGCACATATTTTAATAGGCGGGAAAGTCTTATTGGCTAGCTTATGGAAATCACAAGAAATTCTTACTAGGATATTGTTGAAAAAAAGACATCAATTAAAAAGGGTAAAAATGGACAGGAAGACCAAGGGTAGAACTGGATAGATTTTACTGTATACCCATTTGGAATATAATCTTAGAGATATATTCTTTCTCTCCAATGTTCGACATTAAAACCTCTGTAAGAGAATGAAACAGATATCTGGCCAATCTATATGTATATGTATTGTTTGTGTCTGTTGTTTTTTCTCTTTGTAATAATTTTTTACAAATATTTTATTTGATTTTTTAAAATGAAAGAAGGGGCAGACACTTTTTATTTTAAATAGACTGGAAGTAGAGACAACTGAATTTCAAAAACCCTCACAGAGATCAAAATTAACAACCTAACATACATACATACTCCCTCCTTCACCCTCTCTTTCACCCTCTCTTTACCATTCTGGAGTCTCCTTCTTGTGTGGGCAGCCTCCCTTTTTACTTCAGGTCATATAACATTGCATTACATGAAACCTCCCAGTTTCCTTCTCCGTGAGTTTAAGTTGGACCAGCCCTTTTTTTAAGAATTTTGGAGAGGTCTAGAGGGCTATTGCCACCTTGCCCCATGGGCCAGCCCTCCCTTGCCTGAAAGGTCAGTGTCTCTGAAGAAAATACAGAGTTTCTTGTTTTGGAAATAACCAAAAAATAAAGTAGAACTATTTTGAATCTATTAAAATTGCAGGGTAGGGACTATTTTTTTATTTTTGTTCTAATAACGCCTGAAGAAGCCATTCCTGAAGTATTTTTTGCCAACCTGTCTTACGGTCATCTAAGTTCTTGTTTCATATCGATATAAATATACCATGACAACTTAGCTCCTACCATAGTGTCATGGTTGCAGTAAAGCGAGCAGCACAATAGAGACATTTTTTATTTTATAAATTTATTAGGGTTTCGTGTTACTGCAAATATATATACTTAATGGAATAATCCAACTTTTGGTTTTTAGGGATTTTATTTGTAAGTAACAAGATCCATAGCAGGTGATGTTAGAAACAGCATTCATTTTAAGTGTTGGCAGAATTGATTTAGAAAACCACAATTTTTCTGTACTTTTATGTCTAACAACTAGTTACTCAATTGTGAAAGATATATGAATTTTCAGTACAGTAGTTATGGTTAAATAAATGACATGTTTATTCCTATTTGTTGAGATTTATGTTTTCTTTGGAACCATTTTACCTGGGTATTTTCAGTAGTGGAAAACAGTTACTATGAGTGACTATATTTCAATGTAATATATTTTCCTCAAAATACATATTTTTTAATTTAAAATACAAAATAGGCTGTCATATATATTTTCTTTCTTGTTTTCCCTCTTGCGTCTTGTTTTAGCAATATGTTAGGATCCACGCAATTCAATAAAACCAATTATAAGTTGTCAATTTGCATTGTGTTTGGATATACAGTACTTTAAGTTTTGACAAGTAAATGCATTTTTCTAATAAGAGGTTACAGTTATTAAAAGCCAAAATAAGTATTCATAAGTGTCCCTTGCTGACATTTTCATCTAAGTTTAACAATGTTCTATGTGCTGATCACTTTAAGGACAAATGAAGTCAGTAACAGACACACTGATATTAACATAAATAAAAAATAGTAAAGATGAAAGTTTGGTACAAAATTAATTGTCCTGCCCAACATACATTCTCCAAAAGAGACTGCCAAAAAAACTAAATGAAAGGAACACAGAAGGGATACAATGATGGTGTAAATGTCTAAAGTTTTTAAACACTAGACCACATGATGTCGAACCATTAAATAGAAAGCTTTTGGTAGTTGCCCTATAAAAAATGTACTATTTACATATTTGTATTACATATATATGTTTGTATTTTTTTTTTATGCTTTACTGTTTTATTGCTTTATTTGTCAGCTATTATTTTGTTCTGTATCTCATCCTAATTTTAAAAATTCCACATTGTAATTTGATTATATATATTATTTAATAATTCCCTTTTTAATGCATTGTAAATTTTTTGCAGGTAACTAAGAATAAAAATGTATTATAACTTCACTTTTATTCAGAACTCAAACTGCTTACTAAAACATGAGGACGTATGAAAAAAGCTGTCCAAATGAGTTTCTGGACATTAGTGTAGCCTGTGAGGGATCTCCAGTTTTAAGATTAAAACTATATATTATTTATCTCCATAATTTACAATGCAGAATGATAAACAATTCTTAAAATGTTAGAACCTTATCTGATTTAGTTTTATAAACGCCCCAAAGTTTAACGTTTTCCCAGTTCTTTGTGAACTAAACAAGAATATTAGATTATAAAACAACAACATTTTAAAAGTGGAGCTTATTATCGACAAATATGTCACAACCCTTAACCATACCTGGGAACCGAGAGACTTCAAGAGAAGCCTTGCTTGCCTGGGTCGCCACCAGAAAACTCTGGATCACGGTAGTAGCTCACCACTTCCCGCCATCAGTTCAACAGCAGTGTGTCCGTCAACATCAGCGGGACTTCCTGCCTGCATCCCGCAAGGGAGGGCTTTGGGTAGCCAGGGCCATAAAGTTCCAAAGTATGCCTTTAAGAGTAAGGTTGGTAAATGATTGGAGCAGCTTGAGAGGACCTAGTGTGCATACTTTGTTTAACTTTTTTAAAGCTTTAATACCCATTGGTAAAATATTTAACACAGCAGCAGTATTATGAAATTTAACAGATAACAGCCGGTATACATAGAAAGTTTTTTCTCTTTTTTATATATATAATATATTATATAATATATTCCCTACCTATGTTATTGTCATAAATCGAGCCAGCAATGTCATAATTCAGCTGTTTCCCTTCTCTGAAAAAAATAGAGAAGGCTGGTGTTTCTTAATCACCCCAGCTGTATCCGTGACTGATTTACGCCTGTAACCTGCATTATTTTTTTTTTTAGATGTTGTGAATCTTATATATTAGCATTTGTAAGAAGGACTGTGAAGTGTGCTTGTTGTATTAAGTAGGTTTTAAAAGTCTCCTTTGGATGTTGTGCTGATCAAAGAGAGCGGATGATAAGAGAATGTAAAAGCAGAATATGTTTCTGTCTCTGTGGCCTGTGAGAAGAATGATAAATAATGCTAAGTAGGGTCCAGAAGGAAAATATATATATGACTGTCTTTGAGATCAATATTGCATTGAGACTCTGCTTCACTTGAATTATTTGGTTGAAGAACTTCTTGTCTACCTCAACATGGCTGTCTACAAGCGAGCTAAGTCATTAGTCTTCATTTTAAATGAAAGTAACATTGTATTTGTTTCTAATATTTAGCATTGACTAATCATTGCTATCTTTTTTACATTTTGCATCTAGTTTTGATGTGTAACCGTGAGTGCCTGCAGTAAAGTTGATGGATTGAGGGAGAGTCAAGTACTTCCCTCACACTTCTCCTCACTTCCACCCTCATTTACTTTTCATTCAATTAAAGCCCTATGCTGGTTGCCTATGTATCCCTGCAATGAAAGTTGCATTATTGCAGTACCAAGGACTAATGAGAAAAATAGGTTTTATAGTAAAAATCAAAGGGCCAGGGGTGGTCCTGCCAGATAGACTATTTAGGGTGCTGATTCTACCTAGAAGCCTCCTGTGGCTGGCTATCCAGTGCTCCCCCAGTTCCAGGGTAGTAGCAGAGGTCAGGAGCATGTAGGGACAGGATTATCTCCAGTTAAGTATAAAGGTTAGGAAGTTTGTGGGGAGCAGGTGTAACCTGGGCAGGTAGTAGGAATGGCCAAACACCTCTCCCTTGTCTGGAGATTTACAATACTAACCTGGAGTTTGGCGGAAAGCATCTATTCATATCTGCCATGGCAGGCTGACAGGAGGTTATCAAACAATTGAATGTAGTATAATCTAACCACACACTGTAAAGCATGGGAAAACAAGTGATAAAACCAGTTTGAATAACATCTAAAGTGCTGGACACTTTTTCCAAATGGCTAACAAAACTTCCCATACCTACAAGCATTCATAAGCAAGCTAAATTTTTTTTAAACAGTCTAAATTTATTTTTCATAGCAGATGTCATATGGTATTTCTTATGCTAGGGACATTTTGGACACTCATATATCTTTTTTTTTCTATCAGTTATATTAAATTTTTATTTGAGGCGCTAATATACGATAGGGAAGGCTATGTGTAGAACACTGCATAGTAATAGCCTCTGTTTTATCAAACTCTTCCCTTCCTCAACTTTTTGAAATTGTAAATCCTAAAGAACCAATGATAATTATGTTTTATGCTTTAGCTTTGAACCTTTTTCAGCACTTTCACTGTATCTTTGTTCAACTGATATGGTGCTGGATATGTGCTCTGTGGGCCACGAAGGTGAAGTGCAGATTCACAAAAATGTGCCCATAAAGACTTTTGTTCTTTACTTCAATAAGTTGTCAACATATCAAACCGATTCTTATTATTAAATATGTAGCACGTTATATATTTACTGCCATAATGAATGGATTTGGTATTTAAGATCATCTTGTGAAATGGCTTAAAAAGGAATAAAATAACCAGGATGATGTCAAAAATAAAGTGGCCATTTATCAATAATTAAACTAAATGTCAAGTATTTGAAAGGAAGCACAATGGTAAAGACTTACGAATTTAACAATCCACAGATATATTTCACTGGTGCCTTTAATCATGTAGCTTTTTTTAAATGAAGTAGATAAGATACAAGACATGTAAAAAAGATCATTAGCGTTTTTGGGCGCCCGAATAATGGGCAAGGTATTGTTTTAAAATGCATTAAACATTTTGCACCTAAAAACTTAAATGTCATTGAGCCTTTTACATTGTAAGGATCGATAATCATGATTTATTTGAGGTGAAGGGAGCGAATTGGGAATGGCAGGCTGTCTTAGGGGGTTTAGATTGAGGAACATATTTTTCTTAACCGTAGTCTCAGGGTAAAACACTGCTTCCTTGGGTCTCCGGGTCACTCTTCTCTTTTTTCATTGACCATTTGACCATTTAGCCATTTCCACCCCCTATCCTATTCTCCTCCCACTCCCAACCCTTTTAATGCCATTTGGGGCTGACCACACCCCTCATAGGTGGCTTGCCCCCACCCCCTCAAAGGATAGCTTTGGGTATCTGGGCAATTCCAAATGGTCCTCCAATTTCCCTGGTCCATGCCATCCATAATGGCTAATAACGTTAACCCCAAAACTTTACATGACAGTGACTTGCACAAAGCTATCTTGTTATGCTATGAATCATATTTTTTTTGTTCCATCAAACAGATGTGAATGTGTTCTATCACCTGACTTTTTTAAACTACAGCATGGCTGCTTCTGAATTCTGTTCAGAAAATGCTTTATTCCTATTCATTTTGGTAACTTAAAAATTAGCATGGTATATGAGAGTTAAAGGTATCCATTAAATTTAAAATATATGGTGCAAATTGCTAATTTTTTTGAAGTTTCTGAATCCTTCTTTGACCCTCTTAGATCTTACTACCTCAATCACTGTGAGCAATGGACCATGTGTGTGTATGTATCTTCTGCTTGGTTTCACACTCCATGCTCGTGAATATGATCAGATCCCACTTTTCATCTCAAATATCACAGATGACAGCATACAACGTGCAGCGTATTTATTTATGTCAAATTCACTGAAGAAATGAATAGGGATTTAATGTGTCCCATGGGAATATTTTTCCGTGAAGAAGGCACCAAGGCAACCATAATGGAGTGAGTAAATAGTTTTGCATAAATGCTCACTAGCTGGTATTTTTCTCTGCTTCTGTCCTTTTTATGCCAAACTATTTATAATGTCAATTTTCTTAGATTTAGGTGTCCATAATAGCAACATTTCCTTCTTTCCATCTTTCTTTCTTTTTTTTTTAACAAGAAGCAACATCGTCTCAGCGAAATCCACTAGTATTAAAAAAGAAACATGAATTAAAGTTTGCGTTGCTGTTTTAATATTTTTGCCATCAGAAATGGGTTTTCCTTTAATTTCACATTTTTTATAATTTTTTTTGAAAATTAACTCTTTAAGACTAGAGAAATATTGTTACTTACTTACTTGCATTGTTAATCAAATTCTTGTTTTTCTTGATTATTTTTTATCCTATATTTGTTTTGGTCTAGAAAAATATATATTTTTTTAAAGATAAAGTTTTTTTAAATAAACTATTCCCTTAAAATATTTATTGTATTATATCTGGAGGACACACAAGTAAAAAGAGAGAGAAACAGATAAGGTATGTCTCAATACTAAACTCAAGCTATTAACTTTTCATCACAGCTCCATACTATACTAACAGTAATATGTGCTCAACTGTATTAAGAAGCCACATATCCTCCTGAACCATTAGATACCCCACTGGTTTTGAATAGTGGAAGAGAGGAGGAACAATATTTTTACATATGCACTGGAATGAGAGATACTGATTGTGCTCTGCTTAGATTTTTATAGATTTTTTTAAAAAATGGTTTAGCAACTAATTCCTTTAGAGCAGAAAAGCACAACTTAATCCCTGAAGGTCTTGATTTAAGGACATATCTTCATGATGTGTGTTGAACAGTGGATCCATCAATTTCACTAACTCACCTGCACTGAAGCAAAAAATGGCCTTAGAACTTGCCTAATACTTATCCTTGAAGACTGCTGGGTTGAGTTAAGCACCTCTGGCTTCAGAAGTCGCTTGTTTTTGTATTGATGCCTGTTTGCTTTTTTTTTCATTTTTGCCGCAGGCAAGCCTCAACGTTATTTTCTTTAGAAGTTGTTTTGTTGTATACCGAATGTAGCCAGATTTATTTTGCAGCAGAATTTGCTTGTGTTGTTTAATTTATCTTCTTGGTTGAGGTTTTATACTAGGTATGACATTTAAGGTAGCAAGTTGCTTGACCAGTGCAGAGCCCGGTATACATTTCAGTCTTAACAACACCCTTACCCCCTTTTCAACAAAAGAACATTCATAATAAATAAATGAAGCTAAATTAAACTGGCAACAATATCTCTTCCAATCTAATTGGAATCTAATTTAATTCCAGAAAAGGTGGCTTGGCCATTATAGAACCATGACACACCAAGGAGGCCTGGGTTAGGCACACAACATATTTAACCAATACAGAATGATATACCAGCATTCCAACTTATTTTAAGGGTTTTTTCATTATTCATATTTTGAATAGGGATATAGTGATAATGAGAAAGAAAAAAAAAGAACCAAGTACCAACATAGTTATAAATAAATAGATAACATTTTCTAAATGCCTAAATATATATCTACATTAATTATATATGAATCTGCAAACTCCAAAACAAATGTCTTGAGTGAATTGTTGAAGAATCCCATTTTGAATCCACATTGATATTTTCAATATATTATTCTTTGTGGTGTAGTACCAAATAAGCTCGTTTGCTGGTCCTTCTAGTGGATCCAGTTCAATGTACGGAGAGAGGAATGAAAAATGAAACTAAAGCACCTTCATTAAAGAAAAAATTACCACACATATACACATACACTGCCCATACACACTGCCTTTACACACACCTGTCCATAAACACACATATACACATATACTGCTCTAACACGAACCTGCAAATAAACACACGTATGCTAATACACTGCCTTTACACATACCTGCACATAAACACACATATACACACATACATTTCCCTTACACACCACTGCTCTTTTACACGATTGCCCATATACGCTGCCTTTACACATACCTGCCCATACACACACACATATACACATACACCACCCTTACACATGCCTGCCCATAAACACACATACATACTGCCTTTACACACACCTGCCAAAATATGCATATACACTGCCCTTAAAAATGACACACATACACACACATGCATTGCCCTTACACCCCTTTCTCCCTATCTCTTACCTATCTCTTACCTTTCTCATCTTCCATCCTCTATCTTCCATTCAATTTTTGGAGCGCAAGGTCTGTCACTTCAGGCCTCTGCTTTAGTGCTCTCTCATCACTTTGCGCGAGGTACTTGCTGGCCTTGTTAGAAAATATGTTAGAGTTGTTAAGTTAATGAGTGATTCATGTGAGGAATAAAAGCATTGTATACATTTATGCCGAATCAATCTGAAATTATTGTTTATTTATCGGTACATCAGCACAAAAAATATATTTTTAGTTAGTATTCGATCATTACCAATAAGATAGGGTGGGAATTCCTGCTGTCAATGGTGTCTTTATAGCATCACCACAACCGCAGCCGCTTTCATTTCCTGTGGGGTCCATTATGGATTTAAAGGCGTTGGTAAAGAGAGGTGCTAGAATCTCATAAAAGTGATGTAATATGTCTTAGAAAAACCACCAGGGACTTCCTATTCTGAGATCTGCTAGAGAAAGGGCAAAGATGTCATCCTGTGAGAGCTTAGAGAGTATACTGGCCTGAGGGACAGGAAAAGGACATACAATCTGCCTCTTGGGTGGGCTATATTTACATCATATAATTGGCAAAAATGTCAGCCGTAACTTTTACATGATATGTTCCTGGCCTGTAGTCCGATTTAAGCAGACTAAAAAAATCCTATTAAGTTACTAGCTGTGATTGGATTATTACATTAACACAACTGAGGTGTAGTACTTTAGTATGCTGATCGTTTGGATCTATTTTTCCTCTTTTAATAATATAGACAATCCATATTGACTGCTTTATAGACTGCCTATATAATTTCTGAGTATACCACAGAATCAATGTGTCTGGGGATATGGCCTTTTCACTGATTACTTTACACTTCTTGTAATATAGGTATTTAAGACATTTAAGGCTAAACTTCCATGGGGGCATATGTGGTTTACATTTGAACCACACAATAGGAACAACGTTGGAGTAACCAATACATGAAAGAAGAGTCTGACATGGGACTAGTATGTAAAATCCATGGACCCATGATTAATGGCTTACCAACTATGAAACAGGGAATTATCAGAAAGCTTTTGGAAGGCTGCCTTTTATGCAGGGGTAGGTTTCAAACACATCAGATGAGGGGTGATGAAAAGAAGGATCTAAGGATAACTTGAAGTCACATGTTGTTATTTCCCTATATCTCAAGCCTGTCATATATTTTAGGGGCAAATATATTACAGACCAAAATAGCTTTACTTTGAATGTGGCCCTTTATATGATCTATGTTCTGAGTCTATATCTACCGTGGTGACCCTGCATCTCCTGGCCTCAGTAGGCGCATTGGGTGTGAATATTATAATGCTTCTCCCGATATTTTGGAAATGCATTTTGAGAGTGACAAATTTCTAGAAGTTCAAAGTTTGTGACCTAAACAGCCCCATAAACGTGAGAGTCTCATATGTTGTATACTGAATATAGAGAACAGTTCTAATGGTTAAAGCCCTATAGGCGATAGCTACAGCAGCAAATGCATCTGGTCATTGTACTGGAAAATATACGGTTGATATTAAGACTGATCAACTGTAAATTTGTGAGGTTTTATTTTACAAATATTGCATATTATAATCTGTAAACACTGTTACGTACATTTAGTTTCTAGATCTGTATAATACAAGATTTACAAAAAAAATACATCTGCTGTATAATGTAGGATATTAGTGACAAATCTATTAAAGGATTAGTGAATCAGTTTATATTAAGCAGCATTTCACTCATGAGCATGACCAGTTACCTATCTGTGCTGCCTCTTGACATGTCAGGCACCAGTATTGAATGCCAGTGTGTGGCGACATTTGCACTGGTCAGTTCTGCATGCAACTTTACATGGCTGTATCACGAGGATAAAGAGCAGTGATTCAGAAGGCCAGTTGTAAAAAAGAAACTATTATAATCTGTGTATGAGAAAGGCATTTAGAATCTCCTTTAAAACTAAATGAACCTACATTGAGATTAAATTGCCCTTCACTATGAATGGCACTTACTGCTATCTAATCCTTGAGCTCTGCAGGTTTGAAATCCTCAAACATATGAACCTCATTCTTTTAAAGAGCTATTGTGTACTTGTCCGCTGCTTGTACAACTACTACAATGAACACACCGCTTGTGAATTCAAGGCTTATAATATATTTTTACTTTTCATCAAGTGTTAAGGGTACTTATCAACCGTATCTGCCAATTGATCCAAATGTAACCGTAAATGTGGAAGCCTCTCTGCTTTTTTTGCATTTTAAGGATTACGGTAACACAAGTAGAAGTCACATAATTTTTTTTGTGTATCACATTTGGATAAAAGCTGAAGGCTCCCTCCCCAAGTCTCCTAGTTCTCTGCAGAGAGCATCTGTGGAACACACTGTGTGTGTAGAGTTGCTTGGCTCCTACTGCTTTCATACATTCTAGTCACAGACAAGACTGTGTATTCACAGTACGCTGAGTGCTTCAGCCTTGTAGGTTATTGGCAGCAGCTGCAGTGGGATCTTTAACAGTCATATTTAGGGAGGGCACATGGGAGGACACGGAGAAAAGTAGGGGCCCATTATAAAATGCAAGATATATATATATTTATATATATGCGACGTTCAAAAAGTTTCCACACTTTTTTAAGCTCTATATATTTCAAAACAAATTACATCACTTTTCTACATAGTCACCTTCCTTGGCAATGCAATTTTCGCAACATCGTACCAACTTTTTAATGCCATCAGCAAAAAATATTTTTGGTTGAACACGTAGCCACTGATGCACCGTCATGATGGATTGCTTCCACTGCATACTCTGCCGCTTGCTTTTGGGCCCCTTAATGGCGAACTCATGTTTCATCACCAGTGACTTCTGCATCTTCTGCAGAAAATCATCAACTTCTTCAAGATAACGGGCCATGTGTCGGGAACAACCGTCTAAGCGTTTATGCTTATGCTTCTCTGTCAATTGCTTAGGCACCTACCTGGCACACACTTTAAGGCTGTCATGAATCAGGGGCATAGGCAGATCCAAAACTCTAAACAAACGTATATATTTTTTAAAAGTTGACATCCCAAAGTATTTTACTAGGGGCATTTTTAAACTTTTTTATTTAACTATTTAGCACCAATCTGTTCTAAACATTGCAGTAAAAATTTGCTTTTTTTCATCTTTAACAAACACAGTATTTCAGTACATTTATTTCTGTGAAAATTACTGTTATTTCATTTATTGTGAAATTACTGTGATTTGTATTCAGAAACAACCCACTGAGTACAGGAATACCCCACATGCATGGACAGGACTTTTTTTGGCACTGTGGGTTCAAAATTGAAACATGCGTATTACAGCATCTCACTTAAAGGTCCCATATTTCAATTTAACCCCATAAAACTATATATGTTCCCTACAAGCACACATCTTGAAGATTTGATAGACAACCTACTTACCTTTCTTGGTGGACCACTGCAACCACAAATCTTAACGGGGACACAGAATTTTGAGGTTTTTATTCTACCAAGCATATTTTGGGATAGATGCTTCATACTAAAATAAAGTAAGCAGAAAAGCATTTGTGTGGGATGTCAGCATCATATGGTCACAAGCCACCCTCCAAATCATGAGAGTGGAAAGAGATTTCATTTTTTTTTACAGCCAAACCAGAAAGCCTATCCAAAAAGAACATAGGAGATTTAAGATTTTCTTCTATCTTTCATTTCTTGCACACATCTGGATTAATATCAGGGTTTCATTTTTTTGTGCACACACAACAGTTTTTGTGTTCATTACCTGGGCAGTTTTAAATATTTTTTGGTGCCTCTCAACTCCCTAGGTTTGGGGTATATATTTTTTCTTCTAAAATTGTCTCTGCTTCCCTGGGTTTGGAGCTAATTTTTCAAATGCATTTTTAGTGTCTCAGAACCTATTAGTATACAAATAACTAATCAAACAGATTCATGGTCACTGTCAGTAATTATTTAATATATTTGGTAACTTTCTAGTTATAATTTGTGTGTGTGTTTTTTTAGGGGGGGGTTTACCTTGAATGACCCCTCTCCCTCTATAGAGCAGGATCAACCAGTCATAATTATCAGATCACTCCTATTGGCCAGGAGTAATCAGATCATCATCAGCCCTTAACTGGCAGCATTGGACCTGGAAGCACCTTTGACTTCAGTGCTTTTTTTATTATTATAATTTGAAAAAATTATTTTTAACACTTTCTGTTGCTTTAGTGGGGACTGTGGACACAAATATTACCCCCTAAAATTATTGCGATTGCGGCATTGAAGGGATTAATACTGCACAATCACTCTCGTGGAGCGATTGGGCATTGGGGTCTTGGGTCCCCTTATTAATCTCTCAGAATCAATGTCGTTACATGTCCAGGCTTATGGTTTATCAAGCTTATAATCACCTTTTAACCTCAGGGTATTCCCAGCTCCATTCATCTGGGATTGCACAGTAGGTCTCAGCTGCCCGCCTAGTCAGCTTTCCTGCTAAAATGGGGACCTACTCTTGAGTATCAATCCAGTATAACTGGCACTCCCTTTCAAAGTCCTGTAAAAATCTGTCAATGTCTGCAGTAGCATCATCAAAGGTCTGAAACGATTGATGGGTTATTTTAAGAGCCCCAGTGGATCTGTGACTTCCAGTCCCTACAGACCACTACTGCAAGGCTGAGGAGAGGGGGGGGATTGCCACCACCTCCATAACCTTTCGGGCTATCTCCATTGTAGGCTTGGCCCCCAAAAGTGCCAATAATTTTGTTGCTATCCAGATAACATAGTCCTCCTCCTTAGGGGCTGCTCCCTGCATCAGGGAATGTGGAAACCCTGGGATACCTGTTCCACAGTTGTTTTGGGGGTCACCCCTTTGTGCATGAGCCTCATCGCTAACTCAGAGAGCTTCAATCAGCTCACTCTTTTTCATGCCAGTGCCATCCTCGCTGCAAGAGTAGGTCCTGCAGTACGGTACAGTAAAATGCCGATACTCTGCTGTTTTGACTTATTGGTGTCCCAGTTGGTGGTTTGGATTATCTATGAGGAAGCATGAAATCCCACAGCTTGCCACCAGCATAACAGGAACCAGGGTGACAACTCTGTTTAATGTTCCCCTTTATCTCTCGTTGTGCTCTTTAACTTCCCACCTTTTCTCTTAATGCTTCCTCCTTTTCACTTTTTTCTCTTTACCTTACCTTTTCCATTTCCCTCTTTCTGTATATCCTACCACCCTTCTGATTATCTCTCCTCTTTTTCTTTATCTAATCTCTTCCATTTGTCTTAATCTCACAATTTTCTCTCCACCTTAGCCTTTATCTCATCTTTCCTTTTTCTCTTGACCTTTCCCGTTTCTGCCTCTCTGCTTTCTCATAATCTCCCTCTGTTCTCTTAATATCTCTTGGCCTTTTCTTGTTATCTCTCCTACTTCTTATTATCTGCTCTCTTTCCTTTCTTCTCATCTCTTACCTCTCTCCTTCCTCGATCTCTCCTCTTTGTCACTCCTCTTTGTCCCCATCTTTCCTATCATTTTCTCTCCACCTTTTTTCTTATTATTCTCATTTTTCTTCTCATCCTTCTTATGTTTCAATATTCCCTTTCACACTGCCTCTCCCAGTTTCTTACTATCTCTCTCCCTTCTTTCTATGCCTCATAGAAAGGCATAGGACAGGGGCGTCCAACATGCGGCCCGCGGGACCTCGAGGTGCGGCCCGCATGAGATCGGCAGCCAGGATCACAAGAGCCCTGCTGCTTACCTGTGGGAGGGTCTATTGTACTGCACAGAGGAAGCAGAACCTGATATCACATGACTCTGCTCCAGTCCTGCTTCCTCTGTGCAGTACAAAAGAACGCAGTGGGAGGCCATGCCCCCTGCTGAAGTCTGTGAGCGGCATCGAGAGCTGTAGTGCAGGTAATGGGTGGGGGAGGGTGTTTGAATGAGTATGCATGATTGAGGGAATGAATCTGTGAATGAATGAATTTTTGTGTGTGTGTGTGATAGCATGTATGTGTAAGTGCTGGAACCTAGCCATGATGGGACTATGATTGCTGTTAGCAATCACACTCCTATCATGCCAAGTCAGCCAGTACATGCTGAAACCTGGCTAGCTGCTCCCCTTGTGTATTGATGCTGCCAGCAGTATGGGGTCTACAGCCACCCTGTACCAGCATGTACTGGCTGATTTGGGATGATAGGTGTGTGATTGCTTACAGTCCCATCATGCCTAGGTTCCAGCATTTACTGGTTGCCTGGGTATGACAGGAGTGTAGTTTTTTTGTCCAATTGTGGTGTGTTACTTACTTTTAATAAAAGTGTGGTTAACACACCAAAATTGGACAAAAAATACAATAACAATAATAATTTATATATGATTGTTGACAGCAATCACACTCCTATCATGCCCAGCCAACCAGTACATGCTGGAATCTGGGTATGCCTGAGATTGCTGTTAACAATCATAATATATGTCACGAACTGGGTCCATACAGGCGACTGTAATGACCCAGAGCGCCCAAAGATTGTGTGCAGGAGTTACGGTGCAGTAGTGGAGTCACAGGACAGGGCCTGGTGAAGGGCGACAGCACTCTCCCGGTGGGCATCTAGGGTTGTGCAGCCACATACCAGCGCCCTGACATGGCAGCGGATGATGGCAGAACAGAGCAGAACTTGGAGATATCCTGCAGGCACCCTGGAGCAGGCATAAGACATAGCACTGGAATCAGGGCTGGCCCAAGACTTAATGCCGCCTGGGGCAAAGTTTAAAATGAGACCCCCCCCCCTGCCGACGTCGGGGGAGGCAGCATTTTAAACTTTGCCAACGCCATTATCTACCCTCCCCCCTTTGTACTTACCATTAAACAGTCCAGTGTCGAGTCTTCCTGCTCTGCCACAGTGCCGGCTTGTAATGCTGAGCACCGGAAATTGACGTCACTTCCGGCGCTCAGCATTAGAAGCCGGCACTGAGACCAAGCTAGAGGGCTCGCAGAGGAGAGAGAGGGGCGCCGAGCGGGTACGCGAAAACCACTCGGCGTCCCTCTCTCTCCTCCACCTCAAAAAAAAACAACAAAAAAAACTGTGCAATTGCCCCACTCGGCTCCATTGTAGGGCCGGCCCTGACTGGAATCATGTGCAGGATGCTGCAGGCTGGAAGTAGGGAAGATAAGCAGAGTACAGGAGAAACATAGCAAGCAAGGGGGACAGAGCAAGGAGCAGGGGACCAAGCAAGAACCATAACCAGACAAGATATACATAATACAGGGCACAACAGGGAACAAGACAAGGAATACTCAAGATCCGACATGAACAGGACAGGACACCCCTCTACCGGGGTTACAAGACAGGACACCCCTCTACCGGCGTTACAAGACAGGACACCACTCTACCGGGGATACAGGACAGGACAACAAGGCACAGAGCTGATAAGACTTACCAGGCAACACATGACAAGAATACACAGAAACCACAGGACCAAACAGGACTAGCCTAGGACTACAAGATAACAATTGGAGATTCCGTCACATCTTATGGCCATAGTATGCATAGCCCACCACTACGCCAAAGTACTCCAATGACGGTGGGTCCTAAGGCTAAATTCCTGCCTACAGAGGTACGAAACAAACCAAACATGAAATCCAAACACATAGAACATAGAAAATACCTTTAGACTGCTGACTGAAACAAACAGAACACACGGGTGGGGCACACCTTATAAACAGAGCTGAAGCAAAGAGCAAGACTGGAATCAAGGAATCAGAGGTTCAGGACAGAACATACAGAAATCCAGAAATGGACCACAGCAAGACAGGGAAACAAAAGACATGCAGCTCCGTTTCCGGTTTCGGCTAAGTGAAACCTGAATTTTCGGTTTTGGTCCAGAATTTTCATTTTGGTGCATCCATAGAATAAATAGAACTATTTCATTTTTACTTATCCAGAATCCTGAATTTTTAGTCACAAAACTTTCTAGGCCCAGAAATCAGTGAGAGGAAAAGTAAAGATTTTGTGTCATTTACTTTATTTTAATCTGCAGATTTTATTAAAGGCCATATTTTCTCACGGTGAAAAATGAGTGCGGCCCTCGCACATATACAATTTTGATGAAGTGGCCCACTGCAGAAAAAACTTGGACACCCCTGGCATAGGGCCATCTTTAATATTGTTTGTACCCTGGGCAACTTGCCGGTGCCCCCAAACAGCCTGACTGTGCCATCTTTGCCCCCTAACTTATACATCCATGCTAAAGCACACATACTTTTTCACACATGCGCTAAAAGTGAAATGACTCCCACAATGTGCAAGCGACACAGATGTAATCTGCGGGCCATGTGGAAGTGGACGCAGGGGTTGCGCTTGAAAACCGTTGCTGCAGACATAAGGGGCAGATGCTATGGGCCCCCAGGAATGACTGGGCCCAGGCTAGCTGCCGCTTCCAGCATCATCTGCGGCGTTTGATATGGGGGGGTGGCACGATAATTTTAAGGTGAGTCCAAAGCCCCTCTAGCAGCTCTGCTGAGCAGGTGTAGGAAAAGTATTCTAATGCTATTTTGTTGAAGGGTGGGCAAAAGTGCCAACTGAAGAAGAGCAGGGCTGGAGGGGGCAGCTGGTGGCACTTCCCAGTCTTGAGTATGTAGTGTATATAAGCAACTTGCAGATTAACGCCCTCCCATATTCCTTCAGCTCACCTTTCCTAGTCCCTCTCCTTCAATAGTAGTGTGGCTGGTCCATCCCTACCAATGGCACTAACTCCCTCTAGATTGTAAGCTCGTTTGACCAGGGCCCTCCTCACCTGTTGTTCCTGTAAGTCAAATAGTTATGTTATATACTACTTGTTATGTCTCGTCTACCCATTGTACAGTGCTATGGAATTTGATGGTTCCATATAAAACAATAAATAATAATAATACTAATCTCTTCAACCAGCTCATGGAACCGCAGCATGGAGCAGGGAGCCTAATCATCCAATAGGGAGATCTGCCCCAGGTTATGCAGCTGATGTACTGCCATTCAAAGTCTAGGCCAGAATAGACCAGTGGCTCCCAAATAGGTATGGTAATCCTCAAGATTTTTCCAGCGGGGCAAAATATCCTCCCCACCATTTCCCTCACCTACCCCAATACCTCCTTAGCTTCTCCACATTATCTACCTCTGTTTCCTGGTGGGAGGAAAATGTTAGTTACCCATTAATAGTAAAAATTATATGACCATGGTAATAGGAGCTGGCAGATTTGTGCAACAATGCCCAATCTACAGTTACTAGCTACTATTCACATAATAATCAACTAGCGATGTTGCTAACTCAACATCATGGGAGTAGCAGTCAAGAAAGGTTAATGTTATGTAGTGTAGTATAGCAAACATTCTGAGGTATTACACAAAAAGAGGGTAGTTAGAGGGTAGTAAAAAAGGGACATAAAGTCTTGGAACCAAAATAGGACAAATGGTAGTTTTGCAGCAGTTGTGACTAACATGTGGCACTAAAAGTGCTGTAATTACATTTCTCATGAGATGTGCATTAGCAGCTGCAGTTACAATCAATATAAAAGCAAACCTTTGGCTCTCCACTTGTTGAGTGTTGACGTTCCCATGATGCTTAATGTACTTGATTGTCTCAGAGTCATGGGGAATGTAGTCTCAACAGCTGGAGGATTCATTAACCCTAGCTGCAATACATGTTACAATGCTGCAATACAAATAAACCACCTTCTATTTGCAGCATGTAAACTGTGTCTCTGCTTAGGTTGAGTGAAGTAGAGGAGATCGGCTAGAGAGAGATGAAGAGAGCAGACTAAGCCACTCTGACAGCAGAGGGTGCACAGAATTAAATAAAAGATTCTTTGCTAGACTCCCAGACTGCCAGGTGTTTTTTTTCTACCCTCTGTGTCTAGTTAACCTACTTTTAACAGCCCATTGTTTCTCCCTTCCTTGCTGCTGGTCCTGTGGGTCTCTTGGGTGGGGGGCAAGAGGGGGCACTCATGCACATAGAACATAACAGATAAATAACAAGAGACATTTTATTTATTCTAATATGCAAAAAATATGAGAAATGTGTATTAGGGTAAGGTTAATGATGAAAATTTATTTAGTATGTTATATTTTCTTTTTAATATTGAGTATGCTATATCAGTATTATGTCTATTAATACAAGTTAAATTGCAAAGGCCATGGTCAATTATGTTTTGGTATAGAATGCTTTCTGAATTTACTTTACTTTTTCTTTCTCCCTTCACTTGTCAAAAATAAGCTTCAAGTTAGATTTGTTCATTCAAGGTCAATGGTTCCAAATTTTTATGGTTCCAGAAACCCTAAGGGAAGCGCCTGACAGTGCAGCAGATTAATGTCCAGAGCAAAGCAAAATGATTAAAACATTAATTCAGTGTCTAAAGTTGGGTCGAGCTTTAAATGCTACAAAGAATAACTCCTGTCAAAAACTTGTGTGTTCAGCTGAAACGTATTAATTTTTCCTTTGGGTCTGTCTTACATCTGTCATGCATTGCTGTCCATATTTAGGATGTCAAAATATCTAGACAGGTTGGACTCTGGAAAAACAATAAAGGATGACCATACACTGTTGCTTCTCTGAAGAGGCTCTAGGATACATACATTGAGTGTAATCATTTTGGAGGATCAGAACCCAGATCCTCTTTCATCCACTGATGACTGTATTTCCGGTTAGGTAGATAGTTGTAAACATTATATAAGTCTTGCAAGATTTTAAACTTCTAGATATACAGTTTGACCTAGTTTGCTAAATAGGTCAACCTTGTCCTTAAAGAAATCACATTGGAGTATTGACCATATTTTTTTACTACTCGCACATTTCACTATCTCTTGCCCTCTGTTTTTCAAACCAAAATGCACATAATAAATGTTTACAGCATTCTGTTGCAACCTACCAACAGAAGATGCTGCGATCATCATTCTGTATAGTATGAAATACCTGGGGGGGTTTCTAAACCTAATTGACCTTTAAAACATTGAGCATTTCTTTCCCCACTGGTATCATAAAAATCTCTCTGAGCATGGTCATGGAGCACCTTCATCTGTGTCTTGGGCATGCCTCTCAAAATTTAAAATGACCAAAGGAGGACTAGAACGTGGAGCTTTTCCAAAACTTTTTATGTTTTTTTTATCATCTATTTATAGCTATTTATGTGTCAGTCATTTAGAAGAACGCTGTATCATATTTACATAATTTAATTTAAAATAATAACTGTGCTATTTGTATAACATCAGATGAGGAAATAGGGGCAATGAATTTAGATCCAAAGAAAGACTGACCCTTTTCTAAAGGAAAACATGTTAGATGCACTTGTGTGCAAGAATAACACACATAGCTTAATATAATGATGCACGTCATATTAACTTTAGTTTACCAACCCGTATTTAGCATTCACATTGCCCATTTTACTAACAAGCAGCAGGGATGTTATTTATTATTTTATAAGGTGAGCGTGCTCACTGATGAGGTGAGGAACTTTATCGGCATAATTGTAACATTATTGATTCCTGAGAAGAAAGAAATGGAGGGGGACGTAATATATTTGCACTGCAAATATGTAAGGTAAATATACACAGCTTAAAATGCACCTGCCTATGGAATATACCAGAATGTACCATAAGTTTTATTATACCCTTCTTCTTTGTTCTTAGCGACCCTAATGGATTGTCGTGATTAAAAATAATATAAACCGGAGAAAACACAAATATACAATAAACTGATAAAAAAAAAAAAAGAAATAACGTTTTCCCCTTTGCATTACTGACCATCTTTTTTTCATTAAATGCAGAAACTTCAAAATTTGAAGAAATTGTTCTTATACATTAAAAATGACTGAAATGTTACTTTGAATATCCATTTAAATCTCTTTGGAAAGCTTCCTGGTAACCGTCCAAAAACCTCTGTCTCCTAATATATTACCGTATTTGCTCGATTATAAGACGAGGTTTTTTCAGAGCAAATGCTCTGAAAAATACCCCTCGTCTTATAATCGGGGTCGTCTTATAAACAGACCTCAAATAAGTCTGACTATGAGACGACTAAGATCCAGATCCCCCGCAGCTGCAGGGGACCTGGATCCTCCTGTCGACCCCCCCGCCCCACTTACCGGTACTTCTGAGTCCCCGGTGTGTAGCTGGGGCAGCGTGTAGATGTCTACACGATTCACGTAGACAACTTCCGCTGCAGCAGGAAGGAGGTGTGGCTAGCAGCGGGGGTTGTCTGCGTCCATCGGTGCGGGGAACTCTGATCTCTGACAGTCGAGGAAGGTCTGCGCGATGGACGCAGACAACCCCCGCTGCTAGCCACGCCTCCTTCCGGCTGCAATGTAAGTGCGTGGGATCTACACACTGCCCCGGCTACATGACAGGGAAGTCAGAAGCACCGGTAAGTTTGGAGGAGGGAGGGGGGGAGAGTGTTAAATGGGGGGCATAAGGCATTTCTGGAGGCAGAGTGCTCTGTGAAATGCCTTTTAACCCCCTTAATGCCACTCTGCTTCCAGAAATGCCTTTTTAACCCTCTATACTCCACTCTGCCTCCTGAATGCCTTAAACCTCCCTATATGCCACACTTCCCCATAATATGCCTTTTAACCCTCTAAATGCCAGAGTGGCACATAGGGGGTCAAAAGGCATATCATGGGGCACAGTGGCATTTAGAGGGTTAAAAGGCATATCATGGGGCACAGTAGCATATAAGGGGTATAAGGCATTTCTGGGGCAGATGTGCATAACTGGGGGGGCAGGTTGGAAAATAGAAGGAAATAAAACCAAAATATTTTTCTCAATCATAGCTTTTATTTAAAAAAAATTGTTTAGATGAATTAACATTTACTGGTAAAACTTTTTTCCTATAGGGTTGTCTTATATTCAGGCTTTTTCTTTTTTTCCTAAATTTTTATAATCAGGGTTGTCTTATAATCGAGCAAATACGGTATATCTTTTCACCTAGTGTGGCTGTCACCAAATTATTACAAAAGACTCTTTCTTCAAAACTTGTTTGTAATTTTCAGATCACTCTGTATTTTACATGAAAAATTGTCACTGTGACATTTTGTCATTTTATACAGTTAAATTAGATTTGAAGCTATCACTCGGGTGTATTCTTTTGTACCCAAACTATGTGCATTTCTTGTTGATATATCTTGCAAACTTTATTGTAACGGATGTAGATCCCTCAAATAGGGATCTACCTGGATCACTTCTATATTTAGTGAGCGGAAGGCAGAAAAAAAGGGCTTAACAATACTTTAGCACACTCATTTTTCTGGCCACATTTTGAACATATTGTTTATTGATTTCTTCCCTCTTCTCTTCCGACAAAGTCTCAGTTAGCCAATAAATGGTATCATTTTAACTATACTTTTCTCCTACAAAGTTTATACCAAGTGGGATGGTAGGCACTGGCGGGTCCCACAGACACTGGTGCTGTTCACGTTCTCCCTCATAAATAAAATACCTAGTCTGATATTCTACACAAGGGAACTCCAGCTTGGCTTAGAATGAAAGAAAGCTATTTAGAAGGTTGATTTTTTTAATTGAATGACATTCAGACTGGTCATTCAGGACTAGCGGGCCATAGTTATGTCAAGACTACAATGAGAGCTCATTAAGGTTTTCATTTAAACACCCAGTTCACCACATATAGTTGTGTTTTGTTGCCCTAGAATTATATGTCAAAGATGTAGAAAACTGACATTTGTTCAATGATATAAAAAATAAAAAGAAAATGCACTCAGCAGCTAAATGGTTAATCAAAGAGTAACCAAACAAATCCAACCCTTGACAAAGGTATTTTGCCAAAACATTGGGGGATCTCACAGGGTGTCCGTGCCCATTATTTTTGGTATGTTATCTGCATTTCTACAATTTATGTCTTAACTATCTTCAGTAAAATGTATACTTGCTTGATATATTTGATTTTCTTATGAATTCTTATGAATTGAGTGCTAGCCTTGTGTTTTACATTGTATTTGCCTTAAAGATATCTTTATGATACGTTTTTATGAGACTGTCCTTTATTGACTGTGGCCAGGGCCGGCCCGACAATGGAGCCAAGTGGGGCAACCGCTCCAGGCGGCACTTTTTTTTTTAAAAAAAGCGAAAGAGAGAAAGGGGCGCCGAGTGGTTTTCGCTTACCAAGCTGTCAGTACCCGCGCGGCGCCCCTCTCTCTCTCCTCTGCGGCGAGTCTCCCTGTTCGGTCTCGGTGCCAGCTTGTAATGCTGAGTGCCGGAAGCCAGCACCGAGACCGAACAGGGAGACTCGCCGCAGGACTGCTGAAAGGCAAGTACAAGGGGGGGGGACGGAGGGAGAGGAAGGGTAGATAATGGAGGGGGGGCGGCAGGGACGGAGGGAGAGGAAGGGTAGATAAGGGGGGGCGGCATTTTAAAATTCGCCCCAGGCGGCATTTTGCTATGGGCCGGCCCTGACTGTGGCAGGCTAAGATGTTTAGAAGTAGAACGTGTATCATATTTATATGATTTATTTACATATTATTGTGACTTTCAGGGTTGTAGAACCTGTGATACAGGTATACCTATCAGATGAGGAAAGTGGGACAATTAATTTAGATCCAAAATAAGACTGCCCCCTTTGAAAAAGAAAACTAGTTAGATATGCTTGTGTGCAAGAATAACACATATAGCTTAGTATGATGATGCACGTCATATATTTTCCTGCATTCAAACCATAAATGTCTTAAGCTGCATTATAAAGTATTTAAGTAACAGTCCAGTGTTAACTGCAAGAAGTTAGTAAGATATTACGCAGACATCTTAGTATTCCTTACAGCCCTTCTGAAAGAAGAATGTATAAATAAGTACTTTAATATACATTCTTCAGAAACAAAGAATAAAAAGCCCTGCAGTTGCATTTCTGATCCACGGTCCAATGATTTTTGCCATTGATTGGCAGCTTAAGGCAGCCAATCAATGGCAGGAAAGAGTTCCCATTCAAATCAAAGGGGACAGTTTCCACAGCGGCATCGGAACAGATCCTTGCTGGTAGTGTTCACTAAGCCATGGCTGGCATTGCCTGGAGGTGAGTATATCGCATGCATGGAGATGTGTTTGTCAGAACAGATGTGTACAGAAAATAGCTGTATGGTGGGGAAGGAGCAAATGCATATGGCGGAAATTCTAAACAATCCCCCCATGAATTTTCAAGGGGGAAACCATGACAATTTAATGAAACCACACAGCTATCATATGCATTAAATTTCATTTTCTTATGTTCCTTCCATTGCGTACTACATTTATGCCGCATTTGAGACGACTTGGATAATTCTGCAAATGATGATGATGCCGTCATCCTTTTAAAATCACTACAATCAGACTCTGTTTTGGCAGTAATTCATTTTGATTGGTGGAAACTTCTTTTATGAAAGAAAAGTTTCAGCAATACCTGACAGTTCCATTTGTAATAGGGTGCAGTAGCACCACCATCAGGATTTCAATAGATAGTACAGAAGTCGTGACAATTTCATGTAGAGGGTGCCACGCACCTTTTCTTTTCTATATTAAATGGTATATTAAATATATTGCTGTGCACAGACCATATCTTAAATAGTCTGTGCATAGGATGCATGGATGCATTAAGATTGACAATTATATATATACAGTACATGGACGCCTTTAACATCAATTTTAATATAGAGTTAGCCATTAGATATTGAATTCAATGATAATTCAGACTTAAAGGAAATGGGTGTCAGAAAAATACATTCCCAAAGAAGAAAAAGAGCAGCAAGCTAGATTATAAACACTTTCTGAGCACATACATGGTATAAATTGTGCTAGCAAATAATGCCATGCAAGAAAATAGTGCAAAAACACTTCACTTCGACATTTATTTTCTTTAAAATTAGCATATATAACATAACTCATTCCCTACCCTCCTTGTGTTTCCCAATTTTATTTTCAGCTATATTTTTTCAGGAAATATGCAACCTGTTCAGTAATGACTCTCTGTAGAAAAAAAAGGAATACAATTATCTAATCTCCATTTATATTAACTGTTCTTTTGCCTTTGCTGTGTCAGCTTTTTCCCTTTGCTTTTTGCCCCATTTTAAGAGGGGTTCTGTAATATGACATCATCAGGTATTGTAAAATGGCACAATCAGTTGTCACAATTGAGAATCTGCAAGAGAAATGGGAACACACACATAACAAACTAGAGTTATAAAGTATATACAAACTTTTTAATGTTTAAGATATAGACCAGTCACTTTCCCTGTTTGTGACTCCAAAGCAGAGGATATGGATACTCCATCTTACTCCACCAGAGAACCCTGATCATCAGACAATAATTTAGGCTGAAGCGCATTTTAAAATGGATTATTAACTAAATAACATAAAGTGACCAACATCCTTAAAACTTTTGAGGGTTCTTATCCAGTATACATAAACGTTAACCATCTCACACACATACTTAAGCCAAACCTCTATGCCCGCCATGTGTAAACATGGGCGCGTCACCATGCCGGCACTAGTAGAAGACATATACGTCTTCATCTGCTACCCCTCGCAAGGATCATACATCATTCTGGTATTATTTTCACATTCAATTTTTAAGGCAGACAGCAGGGAATTTTTATACGCGGGTTATTTTTTCTTGAACATATGAGTAATACTCACCCACTCACTAATAAAGTGGGACTGTGGACATGCTCTGACAAGCTGTGTTGGCCGTTCAAAAGAGATCTGGAAGCATGCGTGCTAGGAGTATAAATAGTACAAAATAGACCTAAAGTTAATTGCCCCTTCTACTGTATACTATGGTATGGTATATTATAGTAGTTGATATATATTTATATTCATATAACAGGCTAAGAGTTAAAATATCCAATGTTTGGAAACCGAAGACAAGTCTTTCCATAAAGTTGTAAACTTTTAATCCCAAGAGGTACCAACTTTGTGTTATATGAATATTTACTTTGTGGGATTGAGGAATATTTACTTTTACAGAAGAGAGGTTCATATGATTTATTCTGTATTACCAAACACCATTCAGGTTATGTAAGAGTGGAACAAAACTTGTGAGGAGTAAAGTTGGAGCTACTTAATAATAAATGAGAATGAACTTGGCTGCAGAGATACTAGATTGGTAAAATTATAACGAGTGGTTAAAAATGAATGTAATAATGACAGGTGATTTGAATGACGTAATGCAAAACTGTAAAATGGACTATAGCTCACACTGAAATAAGAATTGCATACTGCCTGAGCATGGCAAAAAGTAAAAAGGAGACTCAACTAAAAAGCCTAGCTATTTGAATATTGTGTTTCTAAACTGACATGTATAATCTTGGCAATAGTACTCTGAAAACATAATCTTTCAAATATTTTAGCATAAAAATGAATCTATTAAATAAAATATATTTTTTGAAATAAGTGGTTTCTTAATCTTATACATGTTTTTTTTTTTTATACATGTTTTTCTCCTTAGGCATTATATATATATATATATATATATATATATATATATATATAGTAAGAATATTTCCCCGTGGGCATAATATACAGTACTGTATGTAGTAATGTAGGATAACATCGACAGAAAATGGCTTTATCTCATTTAGTTCCAATAAACACACTTTATCTGTAGACCTGGAGGCTGCCATCATATTTTTGAAAACATATTTTTAATCTTATACTACTGATAATAAATTATGGGAATTTATTTTTAAAGTTGTGCAAAACGTTTTGAACCCTTAAGTCAACCAAACCAAATTTCTCAGAAAAAGTTCCTTTTTTGGCCACTGCCAAAAAGTTTTTCTTGAGTGTCAGTTGGAATTCCACACACATTTCACAGGATGTCTACCTTTACAAAAACTAAAGGTTTCCTGCGCTTAGGTGACAAGAGTGGTCCCCTGTCATCTTTCACCAAAATGGACACAGCCATTAGATGCTGAGTTATGGGTGCCATATCCTGGCACTCGGTGTCATTAGTGACATGCACAGCCTGAGGGAGTGTGGGGCAGGGAGCTCTGTGCCTACAGAGGGATATATAGTAAATCTTTGCATTTATTTTCACAGGGACTGTTAGCAACCTTCCATTCAAAGACATCAAAACATGCCCAACTCTTCCTGTCACTTAGTGCCCTTAGTGGCTGCCTAGGTTGCCTATATGTTGGAGCTGGTCCTTTTCTCAGAAAGTAAGGCAATCCCTTGTTTTAAAACAAATTTCTCCGAAACAATTACCCTGATTAACAAACAAACCTGTAAGTCACAGTTAACCTTAATAAACTATTTTATTTTAATAATATCAATTAAGTATTTACCTTCCATTCATTAATTAACTAGTTGGTAGAAATAGACTAAGGAAAAGTGATCCAGTAAATATATCTGCTCCTTCCTAAAATGAGTTATGTATGGGGAAAATATGTCCGGTTTTAATTGTTTCTCTTGATACTGCTAATCAGGAGCTCTTAATAAGCTCACCTTAGCTACAGTAATTGATTAATATGTTATGCTAGTTCCAACAGTGAAAGGTCAATCTGCCACAACAATCAACTTAATAATGAGAGATTAGTTATTGTGCCAGTGCACCTTGAGCAGAGCAAATATATTCTTTCTTATAGGTAATTATAATAATGCTTGCCTGCATTAGAGGGATATGAGTTATAATTTAATGTCTTTTTAAATATAGTAAATAGCACTGTGCTTGAAGTCAATTCTTTAGAGAACTCCACACTAGAACATAGCTGATGCATGCATTGTGCAACCATAGAGAGGTTATCATAAATTGCTGGGACGTGTTTTGTCTGGCTACTTCAGTACAGGTGCCCAGCTGTCACTGGTTGTTTAGTAAATCTTCAAAATATATTTTTCTAAAATGTATTATTTTATTTGTGTTTGCAAGTTCCAATTTTTGGTTTAGTAAGGGAGGAAAAAAGATGAGTTTATATCCATTTTAATGGACAAACAATGACAAGATTGTTTCTTCTAACAAGCAGCACTTTTAAGGGTGCTGTGCGAGCAAGGAATGGCAATGGAGGTGTAGTCTTTTTGCAGTCTTGGTGCACTTGACCTTAGTGCAGCATTCAGAATTGAACCTTGATGGCCTTCATTCAAGCCAGTGGATGGACTATTATGGCCGCATCAGCCAGGTTTTGCAGGACTCATATATTTCGCAAATTGTTGAATTGCACAGTCAAAGTGCTGTCATGAAGTATGTGGAATGTTTATACTTATTGAAGGAAATCGGTTATACATCCCACCCATTAAAAGCCAGCACTTTTCTGTAAAACATGGCTGATGTGGTCACTATATAGAAGACTAGTCTAACATCCCTTCAGGAACATGAAATGGCATAACCTTTTCCACAGTTGATGATCTTCATGGAGATATTGATGTATTAACATAATTGTTACCCTTGATGTAAAAGGTGTGCCCAGCCAGGTCTAGCATACCATGGATGCTGTGCAGGCTAGGTATGGCACTCCACTGTGTAAATGGGCTGGTTGGGAAGGTTTGACCCTGGTTGCAACCCCACCCAAACCTGACTCCCTAGGCATAATTGACATAGGTGCTGCTCCTGGACACTGTTTACTTGTAGATTTCACATAGAACAGTTTTTTTTATATATTAAACTGTATTAGCATTAAGATACCCTTCCTATATGCACTAGCAACAATTTAGCCACTTGCAGCTTAAATGGTTGCAGAAAATTACAAAGTCACAACTGATGTACAGCGGTTACTGTGGATTATAAAATGTAAGGATTTCCTGTCATTCATCTAATTTCACTGGATTTTGTACAATTTGTTGGGGAAATTTAAAGTATTTCCAGAAATTCAAGTTTTATAAGATGAAACCTGGATAGGTAGTCCAGTTCCATTCCAATGTTAATCGCTCCTTCTGCGTTATAGAGAAACCCTAAAGCTTTCAGTTAAAAGTAATACATCTGTTTGTAAAAAGCAGTCTATTTAAACTAAACATAAAAGGTGTTGGTTGGAAATCTTTAATATATTTAATTAGAAATAGCAGATTCACACATAGGGGATATTAAAAGTAATATGTGTCAAACATAGATACTTCAAATAAGGAAGAAAATCCAAATATATCGCGTCCATGCAGACATGAACAAGCTCACTGTATGAATCAGAAGAACATTAGAGGAAGTTCCATTGTAGGATCAGCGTGGGATTAGCTGGTTTCACAGGAAGTAAATTAGGAAGCTGTGAATTGGAGTTAGAGAAGTGACAGAAAAAATTATTGACAAGCAGGGAGAAGACAGTTAAGGGATCTAAAAGAACACCAGACATTTTAAGGCAGACAATTGGAAGATAATCTCTCCTACTGTGTAAAACATTTTTTTCTTAGGGAAACGCTGTTTTTTGTATAACCCAGTGGCATCTACTATTACAATACATAGTATTGAGGTCAAAAGTCAATGATATTCCTCGAGTAAAAAACAAAGATCCAATTTATTGACAGATAAGTCTTGTATTTTAAGAAAATTATTCCAATTTTCAAGTCTGTATATTAAGAGAACCTGCTTAAATTGTTTTGTGGGTGTGGGGTAAAATAAAAAAAGGCACTCAGAAGTAGGTAAGTGACATGTTGTGTTACATCACCATTTCAGTAGATGACAAAACAGGAAGTGTGCTGTCTTGAAAACTATGATTTGGGGTATAACATAAATTAACACAATGTATAGACTGTTTTTTGCTATGTGGAAAAATTCCACCTTTTCCTTGTAGTTTCTTTGTTTACTTGATTGTGAAATAGCATTTCTTTGCTTTAAATGTCCCTGGATTTAAATTTCCCAAATTGCTTAAAAATTATTAGGTGCAAATGGGTTAAGAATTCCTGACTTCTTAACCCATTTGCACCTAATAAATTTGTATGTAGATTCTGATATTGCGAGTGTGGAAAGCAATATGTATTAACTAACATACAAAAAGCATATTACCTCCAGTACACCACATATACAGTATATTTTAATATAAATTATTAAAGTTGTTCGGTAAAAACATCCATGCATCACTGACCTGCACAATTAAATATTAATACGTGTACTGCTATAGTTAAGAAATATGGTAATCTCTCAGGCGTGCACAACTTCATTTCTAGATAGCTGCAAATAGGCCAAGAATTCACTGTATTGTTGCCTGAAAAACAAGCAATTCAATGAATGATATCTATGCTCAAGCCAGGACAGGAAAAAACTGTGGAGTGTTTGTGGCCCTTAAGGACTCCATCCTTACTATATCCACAAACATACTATAAAAATATAGTAGCTGGAAAGCACACCAATACAGCAAGAACAAAATTAAGAAACGAAGACAACGTGGCCGGCTACAGGTCTGCCCTGTCAATTCCTGGAAGTGGTGCACAAAACACACACTCCTTAAATAAAATATCTTATTGATTTGTTCAAGCATATAACCAATGGACGTTTCAGCATATCACACAGTGTGCGCGAGCAACCAGAGAGAAAACTGCGGGAGCGGTGAGAGGTAAGCAGGTGACGGGATATATGTATATGTGTTTGTATGTATATATATATATATATATATATAATGTGTGTGTGAGCATGCATGTGTACTTGTGTGTTTGAGCATGGATGTTCACTTGTGTGTGTGTGTGATCATGGATGTGTACTTGTGTGTGTGTGTGTGTGATCATGGATGTGTACTTCTTGTGTGTGTGTTTGAGCATGGACATGCACATGTGTGTTTGTGTAAGCATGGATGTGTAGTTGTGTGTGTGAGTATGGAAGTGTAATTGTGTAAGTGGCGTGAGATGGTGTATGTGTTAGTGAGTATGAGTAATTTGAGTAGGTGTGTTTACATATGTGGTATGTTGGCGGGGGGGGCAAGGGGAAAAAGAAGGTACAGACCTGCTTTGTGGGGCAATGATGACACAGACCAGCTGTTGAAGTTGGGGGGCCCGGGGCAATTTTTCGCACAAGGGTCTGGTGGTTTCTAGTTACGCCACTATATTTAGCTTTAGGGGAGTCAAAAGAAGCAACATTTGGATTCTTAAATGCACAGTTATGAAAATGTATTATTTATTTATAAGCTAAAATGTATTTATTTACTTATTGTTTACATGTCTTAGAAACTTGTCCATCAACTGCTTTAGAAGACAATATTCTTTTTCATATTATGTGTTAATCAGAATTATTTTATCATTCCATTAAGCATGGAAATGTCAAAGAGCTTTTTTAAAAATCCGAGCATGAACTTACTGTCTAAATTAAGACAATGTGGTCTGTGAGATTTGCACATGATTTTGCAAACTTTTGTTGACTTTCTTATTGTATCTTTTAACCCCTTCAAGACCGGGACGTACCTGGTACTTCCGGGTCAAAGGTCACCGGCAGACCAGGACGTACCAGGTACGTCATCAATGATGCGCGATCCAGCGTCGCTATGGACGCTGGGATCGCGAGGGGCGGCTGCTACTGACCGCTGGGTGTCCCCAGCGATCCGTAGCAGCCACTCCCCCTCAATTCCGTGCACGTGATCACTTTGCAGCAAATCACGAGCACGGAATTTAAATATTTTTTAAAAAACTGCGGTCTTCAAGGGAAGATGCAATGCCGGTCCTGAAGGGGTTAAACACAACCAAACCCCATCTATAAATTCAACATTATTCAAAAAAAATTATGAGTAAAAGTTTCTTAACATTGTGCAGAATGAACTTATATTACTCTTTTACTGTTGTAAATTCTGAACAATTACATTTACTAAATATAAAAAGGAAATGATTGATTCTAAAAAATAATTTAATTTGCTGCTGAAAAAACATACAACCCAATCCATAGATCCAAGATCTTGTTCTTTGTTAACCCCTTGATGACAATTGCCGGTCCGGGCACGTCGCGGAAAATCAAGGCCTTAACGACAAATAACGTGCCAGGACCGGCACGTCTTTAAACGGGTGCAGAAAGCGATCTATTTTTGCTTTCTGCACTGAAACGGCGTTGCTGTAATGCCTCGACCTCGAGGCATTCAGCAACGCCATGATCAGCACAAAGGGGCCATCTCTGGCCCCTCCCTGGGGCGTCAACATCCGCCATACTTTGTATGGCGGCGGACGCCCGTTTTAAAAGTGTTTAGGAGGCGATCGTTGATCTTAAATGGTGTCGCTGGAATGCCTCGATCAGGAGGCATCCAGCAACACCAAACACTTACCTCTCGATGGGCTGTGACCGCTCCGGAGAGCGGGCACAGCCACAGCTGCCGGTGATCTTCGCCATCTGCAAGATGGCGGCGGCCTGGGAAAAAAAACAATAAAGGTGAAAAAGTTCAACAAAAGTTCACTTGCAGGTTGAATACAGGTACTGCATTCACCATGCAAGTCAATGGAGCCCAGCTTTCTAATCACAGTGTGATTAGTAAAAATAAATGAAAAAATAAAATAAAATGAATAATAATTAGAAAAAAATAGTAAAAAACCATCAAAATGTAAAAATAATTTCCCACTGATGTCACTATCAGGGGAACCTTCAAGTTGAAATTTTTTTTTTTTTTTTAAAAGGTAAAAATAAAATATATCTATAAAAAATATATTTTTTTGAGCAAGTCCTAAAATTGGCATATTAGCTTAAAACAATTCTCGCATACAAAGAGTTAAAATACCAGCATTTAAAATACCCTGGGGTGTCTAGTTTTCAAAAATATATGGCTTTATTGGGCACACTGAAATGGCCCGGCTCCAAGATGTAACAAATAGGGCATGGGCAGTGGATCCCCAAATGCCAAAGTTCAACATTGAAAAATGCGCATGCCCCAAATGTGGCCCTTTTGCCCCCAAACAGCCAGGCAAAATCATTCATGTGAGGTATCGCTGTACTCAGGAGATGTTGCTGAACACATATTGGGGTGTTTTGTGATAGTGACATATACGAGAACCTTTTAATTCATACCTGAAGTAAAATGTGTGTGGAAAAACAAATGCAAAAGAAATTACTACCATAAAGTTTGACAAAGGCTGATGGTAGAATTAGTGCTTTGAAAGGGTTAAAATACTAGCATTTGGAATACCCTGGGCTGTCTAGTTTTCAAAAATATATGACTTGATGGGGTAAATTGCATTGGCTGGCTTCAAATATACCCGAAATGGCACATGGGGGGAAGAATTACTAGATTCGGAAAAAATGGCTTTGAAATAGCAAAACGCTACCTGTACTTATTGCCCCATAATGTGTAGAAAACGCCCGATCTCCCGATCTCCCATGAAAGCCGGTAAGCTGTTACGGTTGAAAGTGCCCGATCGCGCGATCGCGCAGTTGCAAACGCGCGATCGGGCATTCCCTTCCGGGTTACGTCACTGCTGACGTAACCCGGAAGGTCATCGGAGGACAGGATATCCCTGCAGGGGGTCCGATGAGGGACAGAGACGCTGCGATCTCTATGCAGGTCTGTGAGGACCTGCATAGAGATCACAGTGTGATCGGTGCAGGGGGATCGCGGGGAGGGGAGTGAGAAACCATCTCTCTCACTCCCCCTCCTGTCCTGAAAGAGAAAAGCAGAAAAAAAAAAAAAAGTTAATTCATTTAAAAAATAATATTAAATAAATCATTAAAATAATAATATATATAATACAAAAAAAATTTATAATGTGAGCTGTGATGTCATTGTGACATCACTGGCATGTTCAGGAGGTCCCTAGGAGGACCTCTAACCATTTCTGTGTAAAAATTATATATAAAAAATAAAAAAAAAATGTAAAAAATTGAAATAAAAAAATATATAAAAAAAGATAATAAAAAAATTATTAAAAAACCTTACTTCCCATTGCCCTAGCATAACATCTAGCCAGTATAACCCTTCTACCCCCGTTCACAACCCCCAAACCCATTAAGCCATAAGCATAAAAATTATACAAAATTGTACACCTTATAGTATGGTCCCTGGTGCTGGGAAAGTCTGGAAAATCTATATAAATTAGGTATTTCTGAAATCAGGACACCTGAATTGATAAACTTGGAGGGGATTTTTCATCACTTTACCTAATTTTGTGAGCATTCAGAGGGAAAATGTAAAAAAAAAATAGTTTAATTTTCTAATCTTCGCTAGTTTTTACTAAATTTCTCATTCTAAATTTTCAGCTAATCATCCAACTATGGTATCAAACGAAAGCTCTATCTCTATAGTTTATATGGGTACACTATTCACAGGAAAAGAGAATCATCGCTAAACCGACATACCCCAAAAATGGCAAAATTGCTCTGGGCTTTGAGGTACCAAAAATTCCTGGGATTGAAGGGGTTAAACATAGATATTGTTATTCTTACATTTGTTATATTTCAACATATGCAATGTAATTATTAGCTATCAGCTGGTCTTCCATTTAGCGACAAAGGATATGATGCTTGTTTTTTTCTCATTTATCTAGACAACATAATATGATGTCTAATGATAATGTTAAAATGGATTTATTCAAACCGAGCCTGCATGATATCTGCCAAGTGGCTGTCAATACCATACAATGTAATCTGTAGAAATAATTTGTTTCTAAGACCTGCAAGGCACTCCAATCACCAACAGAAAACAAATAAGGTTTAATGGTATCCTCTAAGTATTGCTGCACATTCACAATTTTTCTACTAACTTGCAATGAAGTTATTTCAGGATTTATTTTGAAATAAAAATCTTAGATCAAAATATGTATTATAGTTAGTAGAGATAAGCATATGGGTTTTCTAATCAAGCAAAACATTTTGGAAGAATTTTACATTTAACTTTGAGTATCACTTTGTTTAAATAATTAATCTTACATGGAAGCAAGCATGTTTAGAAAAACAGAGTTTAGGTTAAAATAGGATATGGTGAACCAGTAGAAGACCAAGGCAAGCCAGACCTTGGCCATGCATGTGGACTCCTCAAGTGAGGTTTTGTCCTGTCCTAGGCCTGATCAAATCCTCAGGCCCTCAGAGGTCATGGATGACTCCTTTTCTATTTAGAGGTAAGGAGGAGGCTCTTCATAATGTCTGAGACCCTGCAGGCTTAACTCGCTAAAGCTCCTTTATGCTCTTAACTTCTTCGAGTTTGTCTTCATGTTTGTCTTCTTCTTTGTGGGGGGGGGGGAATCTTCGTATTTCACGAATATTCGCCCATTCTTGTGTTAGGTTCAGACGAATCTTTGTGTTCGCTTTTTTTCTTCCTTTTTTGTCATTTTTTGTAGAAGGGGTTAATACAGGGGTTAACGCGGTACGCACTACACAGCAGCAGGGGTTAACGGGAGCGGAAATCCGTAGGTTCTCCGCCAGGAGTTAAAGGGCTGTGCGAATGAGTCTATTGGTCGACTGCAGGGGCCTCCTCTGGCATCAACCGATACTACTATTGTTAATCCAGATAAAAATGTGTTGGATATTTTGTTCCTTTACTTTAACTTGAATTCGTGTAATAGGCTACCCTAGGATTCTAAACTGGTTAAATAACTCCTGTACAGCGAACCCTTGTCCATTTGCTCTTTTTGCCATCATTTATTTTCATTAGAGCAGCAATCCCAATTAATCTCTCAGAACAAAGCTTGAGATAAGGACTGGCCTGTCAATAGAATGGCAACTCATACTATACTTTTCAGGCAATTATTACTCCCACACGTAGAATTTCAGAGAGCTCTTGGGTCCTACTAATCACAACAAGAGATTTATAGCCCAATCTTTTCTTGACAAATGTCTCAAGGTTTCACAAAGGTGAATAGGTTATCAGCTGAATGCATCTTTGTCAGTAAACTATCAGGGGTTTTAGGACTTCTTAATGGATTTAGCCTATGATCAGTTATAGCTGTTCTATCCAATAAAATGTGGTGCTTCCTTTCAAATCATCAATTTTGAAGATGCTTCTTTCTGGATGTGTTGTTGCTAAGTAACAGTAGCTTTGGAGAAGAACTCATTATTTTGCATTGACCACCTTACTTCCAAATAGTGTCCTTCGTTCATTTCTAAGAAATGGTATGTCATCAAACACCTGGATCGCATAATGCACAAAAAATAAAGAAAAAACTTCTACTCTATCCAACTCATGTGTGAAGAGAAAGTTGTTGATAATTACTGAATTATTGAATGGCAGGACCCATTTCATAACCAGAACACAAACGCCCTTGGAGAGTACAGACCTTATCAATATTCACATAAACATCAAATAATACTTACTGTTCTTATTTCCTACATTGCTTGGCAAGATATAGCCCTGTCCAGAGTGGATATGGGACCCTGTAGAGAATCCAGTAAAATATATAACCCCTTACCCCCGTGTGCCCCACATCATGATGTAGGGGGGCCATGGCCCCCTCTGCCCCCCCTGCCGACACCACTGTCTGTCTTCCCTATTTGTTTATCATCATCTCTCTGTTTTCCTACTGTCTCTCCTCTATTTCACTATTTATCGCTCCCTTTTCTCCTCATATCTCACCTTTCTAAATTCCAGTGGTTGGAGCAGAAGGTCTGTTCCTACAGACCTCTGTTTCAGTGCCTCGTCGCGGTGCGCAGCTTCATAGCTGAGCGACAGGATATGACATCGTATCCCATTGCTCAGCATTAAGAGCTGGCACGCTTTGTAAGGGAGCAGTGAAACACAGGTCTGTGGGAACAGCTCTCACTCCCTTTATTTTGGGCTGATTGTCCAAAAAGTATTGTTATTCGGAATTTTTGATTCCCACCAGCAATATTCTTTGTAAACCAGTAATATATTGTAACTTGCAGAAATTATTTTTATTGAAATTATTATATAATACATTTTATAGACATACAATAAAATAAAAAATGTTCTGACAGTTGCTGGCTTACTACCTATATATATATATATATATATATATATATATATATATATCTATATATATATATATATATATATATATATATATATATAAATATATATATATATATTTATATATATATATATATATGTGTGTGTGTGTGTGTGTGTATTTAGTGTGTGATCAGAGGATGTGTTATTGTTGTGTAGGTAGCGTTCTGATACAGAGGATGGAATCAGGATTTGTTTGGGACTGAGACGAGAATGTGGTGGATGTCAAATCCAAAAATAAAATAGCTAAATCAATTAATTCCAATATAAATTGTAAGATATATACAATACAGAACCTTTTAATTAATGCATACTACTAAAAATAAAGAATAAAATATACTAATGGTATAAGTATGTTAAAAAAAAACTAACACTTATTATTTATAATACACAATTCATACAATTAACTTTCACATTAACGGAAAAGTAGAAATCCATAGTCCATGCATTATGGTAGTATGGTAACAATGTACCCACTGCATCACACTATGGCATAAGCTGTCTTGTGTGCTTTGTGTATGAATCCTCTCACAGCCGTTACAAAGCTTAATGCTTATCTATATTTTTCTTACCTTTGATGATAAAGTCTTATGTAGACCATCTAAGGATTTGAAATAACCTGCGAGTCTGTTTTTTCCAACCTTATCTAATTATAAAACTGGTTTATTTTTGTGGTTATATTTCTTACTTTCAATAAGTCATATTATAATATTTCTGCAAAGAAGGAATTAAAGAAGCATATCTGTTGTGGAATCTTTTATTATAAAACCTTGTGTATTATCAACAAAATCAATAAACATGTTATATTACCTAGCATGGTAATTTTAGCATTGTTTGTCATTGGTAATTATTTTTAACCCTTGGAATAATAGATTCCTAATGCAATTTAACGCCCCTAACAGTGAATTGCTAAATACAATTGCTCATTGATATTTTCTTGCAAACGTTTGTCATCACTTGGGAGTATCATTTTTATTGGTTTGCCGAGATAATTGTAGCGATAAGGTTAGGCGAAAGATAAATGGGAGATCTCATTACGTCATGAGACTAATTAACTGGCAAGAAGCAGATGTATGTTCCTAAGAGCCTTGACTAATGATCATACACAACATGTCAATAATTACTGTTCTGTCAAGTTATGTAAAGGTATGTAAATATATATTCATATATGCATATATCATGTCATGGCTTAGAATTATTTATAAAAGGTTTGATATTTTTATTGCATGGTGTGAGGCTGTACACTGATAAAGGAGCTTGGTTGCTTCAAAACCTTAATGGTTTTTTTTTCTTGGGGGGGGGCTGCTGGCAAGATATGCATTAAAGCAGTTTGTCTACTGCATTACCTGAACACTGTGTCCTTTTTTTCTGAATTGGATATCTGCACACTACAAAGAGCCGTAGTGTTTTTGGATACAAAAGCTGCCCCTACTCTCTTTGGTGCTATAAGCACATTACACCATGTTTTTGGTATATTAAGGTGGGAGGGTCTATAGAATATGTTAGTATAAAGACATCCTGAATGTACAGTATTTTAAGAGAGTTTAAATAATGTATTTTCATAAATTGCTACCAAATACCTTGCCTGGAATAAATACATTTGGCTCATTTTCTCAGTAAATATTATAGAGAGCAAATCTAAAGGGAATCCACATTTGTTTTATACCTTTTCAGTGTGCATTAAAATTCTGTCCCTTCTGCTAACCTTATTTATTTATCATATATTATATATGTGCCTCCTGCAATCAGTATTGTTTTGAATTTTCTGTTTTCTCTCATTTGGGGTTAAGTGGTTTTCCAGTTCTCACAGTGCATGTTGTAGTGATCATTTCTGACTTTAATGAATTTCAGCTAACAATGCTGGTTGTTGTGCATGTAGTCAGGAGCATCCAATTGCTCCACACATTTGTATACAAAAATGAACATTCTGTATTTCTCAACTAAAACTATGTCAAGAGCATTAAATCAACCATAGCATTTCTCAATTTATGGTCTAGAGTGGGGGCACTACTGGAAGATGGCTCAGAGATTAGGCGTAATAAAGTATCTCCAAATCCCAGAGCCTCCTAGGTAAAACTTCGAGTCTGGATGACAAGAATTCAGGAGAAAACTCTGCAATATAGGATAGGGAAACGTATGTGTGAAATATGTGTATTCATGTTTTGAAGATTTATCTTGTGCTTGTGGTATAGAGTATATGTGCATACCTGAGAACGTTCCAGGGAAGGCTTCCTGGTGGTGTACTTCCGCTGGGAAATAGATTTGTAAAGGCACAGGGCCAGCTGCATGTAGGAGCTGAGACAGCTGTGTGAAGTGGTGGGGCAGGCCAAGAGAAGGGAGTAAACAGGGAGTTGACATGGTGAAATGCTGCTCCCCTTCCAGGAGAAAGAAAAACCTGGAGAATCTCAGGTATGCCTATGTGTATGAAAATAGCTGTTATTTTGAAGAGTATCTTTAAAGATGGGCCTTTGAGAGCCTGGCAACAACCATCTTACTGGGGGTCCTCAATTTTGTGCTTATTTTCAACAATTTAAAGTGCATCATGTAGAAAGTATATGTATGGATGGTAAAAAGACAATAATTGAACAGTAAAGTGTAAATGTTATATAACTGCAAAGTTCTATGTCCATATTTTAATTATAAGACATGACACAGTATGGGACCTTGGAAAACAACATTTTGAATGTGTGCTCCACAGACATCATAATGTTTATAAGCCATGGATTAAGAGGTTATCATCTGAGAAAACAAAAAGCAAATAGGAAGCAGGATGCAGCAGGATGTCATCTGTATCAGAAACCCAAGCTGGAGGTTGAGAATTTGGAAGTCCACATGCTCGAGATTTGATCTCTGCCAAGTTGCTTGCACAAGTCAATGGTTGTGTCTGTTATTAAAGCCTGTCATCATAGGTTTTTGATGGCAGTCAACTTTAGCAGTAGACGTGTTGCCCGTAAACTTAACTTTAATGAATAGACAAGTTTCTGATTGTTAGCTAACAAGCTGGTTTTACCAACTCACCAACCCCATCCTTAAAGGAACCTTGAATTTCTATATGTACATCAAGGTTTTTACAATATATGTATGTATATACATGCTTGGTTTTTATCACATTACTATACATTAAAAAGAAACCACCACAATTAAGAAAACCTTTTTTGAAAAAATAGCTAAACTTTGAAATTCTTTTTACGTGCTGAAAAGGAAAAGAGAAATGTAATGGCAGCTGCTTATAATTTACAAGCTCCTGTAAATTGATTTTTCAGCCTTGCAATGATGGATATAGACTCGAATTCTGTATTATCCATAAAGTGTACATTCTGTACAACATCTGTCTAAATAAAAGCTATATTTTACTAGAGCATAAATGAAACGCAGTTTAATTATCTCACAAACATAGTGTTTGTTATTCCAGCTTGTTTTCTACCAAAAAATAGACTAAATCTTTTTTCTCGGTTACTATATCTTTCATTTTTTTAAGTTCTATTGCTGCATTAATAGAACAGCTGTTAAAATGTTGTGGAGGTGTCTGGCCTTAAACTATACTTATACTAACCTATACTTAAAAAAACCATAATTATTATTTAATCTATTATTTGTCAACAGAGAGAGTTTTAGTTGCTTGAAGAAATGGAAAACTCCCAGAAATCAGCTTCTAGGGTATCTTCCGCTGGTGGTTTGTCAAGTGCTCGTGACCTAGGGAACCGGTACTTTGGGCCACCAGGGATCTTGCTAGCATATTAAGACAGACTCAGCAAACCTATGACACTTGGTTGTGTGAAGGTTATTATTGTGCACTTGTAATTGACTCCCTGATTTATTTGATTATGTTTCCATATGCAAATTCACATTCACAGGCAGAAGACCTTTTAGGCATCCTAGGCTCTCAATGTCCCTATCTAGGTCCAGATTTCATGGAGTGTTATCTGTCCTTAGGTAACTAAACATATAACTATGTGTTGATGCTTATCCAAACCGCTAGGCTTTCAGATGATTGTCATTAACGCATAACTACACACCAGTATGGCGTGCATTATTATTGTTTTTAACATGTTTTTTTTAATTAAATACATCACCTTAGGTTTGCGCCTTAACTTACCTTTTTCTTTAGGTTTATTTTGGAACAACCATGGGACATTTATATGTTCGTTTAAGCTACTTATTTCAGTATTGTATATAGACTTTCAACAACTCTTTTTAGTATTTATATTTTCAGTTTTATTTCATTATACTGCCTATCTTGTTTTATTTTTCCAATACTATTATAGCAAACCTTACAGCAAGTCAGCTTTAGACTACTGCAATCACTTTGCTAATAACCTAAGAGGTGTAAAGTATCCTTACTGCTTCAATTGTTAAGGTCTTAATGTTATCATTCCATGCTGTAGAACCTAGATTGCAGATTGCAATCAGAATTTGAATATACCAATACTGAAAATCAAATGGGAGATTATGTGCTAGTATTTCACATACAGTGGACTCTTGGCACAATTTTCATGTGTTTTGGAAGCTTTCTTTCCTGGAAGAAGAGGTGTAGATTTCATTTTCAATTGCAAAATGTTAGATAATGTCTGGAACTCAGATTATTGTTTTAGGCATCTACAGGATCTATTTTAGATTTGAATGCAATTTTCCTTTCCTTTCAAAAGATAATTTTTTTTAATTGGAAATAAAGTAATTCTTGCCAAACATCCACTTACATAAAAATTACATTATTCAAGCTTATTTCAAGGAGGCGATGTTCAATCAAGCTAGAACATTAATGCGAACCCATGATAGCATCACATCTATGGTAGAATGATATGCATTGGCAATCATAAAAATAAAAGACATTAATAAGAATGAGTACTCTAAAGCCATTTCAGCACGGTGAAGGCTGTGCCGGCTGAGTCTCCCTAACTTCTCTAACTGCTCCCTCATTCTTATCTCCTTGCAGCACCGCTTCTTCTTCTGTATCTTGTTGTTGTTCTGTTTACATTCTTCTGTCTTCTTTCTTCGTCTGCTTCTCTGAGAACCATGGCTTCCAGAGCACGTCCAAAAGGTCACACCCTCTCAGCTCTTTTGAGGAAGTACACTGACGGTGTGCCTGAAAACCCTGCCCTTTTGCAGAAAGGTTTCGATAGGCCTAGTTCACAGGGGGAGAAGATGATTAAGAAAGAAGATTGAATAGACACTCACACCAAGCAGACTCTGGCATCCTCCTTCCCCTTCCAATGGCAAGCCTCCTCCCTTAAATATCTGGGGATCAACATCACTAATGACCCTACAACACTATATGCCTCAAATTATTTACCTCTCCTGACCGAACTCCGCCGAAATCTTCGTCAGTGGTCCCTTTGTCGCATCTCTTGGCTTGGCCGCAACTTCGCTGTGAAGATGAATATCCTGCCGAAATTGCTGTATTTGTTCCGAGCTGTGCCTCTGGCTGTTCATACCCCTGACATTGATGCCTTCCAACACCATATCTTCCACTTCCTCTGGGATGGCAAGAGGGCGAGGATCAACCGACGCACTATGTATTTACTTAAAGACAAAGGAGGCCTCTTGGTTCCATGTCTACGCCTTTACTATCTTTCAGCTAGACTCTCGCAATTGGAAGCATGGTCTTATCCGGAAGGAGTTTTGCCCTGGGTTGACATAGAACGTAGCTGCATTTCCCACCGCCAACTTCAATTATGTCTGTGGACGGAACAAGCCCAGCTGCCTGCCACGTTAGCTTTAGCAACCATGAAAGCTTCCTACTCTCTGTGGCGGAAATCCAGATACAAGTTAGCTCTCAAGGGTCAAGTGTCCCATCTGACTCCAATTCTGTATAATCCTCTCTTTCCAGAGGGAATGGTGACCGGGAGATTTGAGTGGTGACTGCGGGCGATAGTCCACAGAGGTCACGTACTCTCTTTTTCGGAATTGCAAGAACGCAACAACATCCCCTCGTGTGAGCGCTTCCGCTACCTCCAGATACGGCATTTCATCAACTCACATCTCCGGATAGCTGCTATCTCTCCCCTAACTCGCTTTGAAAATCGGTTTCTGACCCGCAAGAGGCTGAAACATTCTATTTCTTCGCATTATACTCACCTCCTGGCTACTGCCTGCAGTGCTCCCCCGTCGTACCGAGCCCGCTGGCATGATGATCTCCAGGAGCTATGGACAGATGAGTTGTGGGATAAGGCGGCGTCAACACACATCGAATCACTACCAACACGATCATTAAGGAACGTTCCTATAAAGTTGTGACACGTTGGTACCTCTCCCCTGTGCGCCTCTCTCACCTTCACTCTGGATGCGACGCTACTTGCTTCCGTTGCTGTGGTGATATTGGTACCTACTTACACGCTTGGTGGTCTTGCCCGCTGGTTCGTCCTCTGTGGGATGAGCTTTTCCGCGATCTCTCCACGGCCCTGGCGGTCGCCATACCTGCCACTCCCCATATTGCTTTGTTGAACATGGACATACAGACTCCTTGCTTAGCGGCTCATGGTCAGAAGTTGGTCCACAGAGTGTGCGCTGCTGTCAGGCAAGCTATAGCCAAGAGATGGAAACGCTCCCCTCCCACTCGCTCCAAAATTCTCTCTAACATCTGGTCAGTCATTACGACGGAGAAAATCACAGCTAAACTACATGACAAAATGAGTAAATTTGAGAACATCTGGAGCCCCTGGCTCGAAGCTTTCCCAGGTCCTGCAGCTTTACCGCTGATCCTCCCATGATCGGGCTCTTCTGGCTTCCTGGATTCTTCTTTTCCTTCCTCCTCCCCATTGATTGGGCAAAACACTTGCTATATAATGACAGCAGTTATGCTGTATCACCGTCTCTGTCTGTCTTACTATAAAATGATAGTGATGAAGTGGCCCATTGTAGAAAAAACCTGGACACCCTTGCTCTACAGCATCTTGTAGGGTGTCCAGGTTGTGTTGCAACCCTGTTTATTCTTAGCACATATTTTATATAATTGATTTCTCTTTTAATTAATCTCTAGTAATAGCAGTTTCTGAGAGCTTCTCAGTTTTGCTCACCTTGCTGACATAACTAAAATTAAAGTCTTGTACCAAAAACACTGGGTTGACTGAATGTGGTCTTACCTGCCAAGTGGAACATTACATTGGTTACTGGGGTGATGACAAGTGATATCAGCCAAATTCAGAAGAGCTTAATCAATGTTAATGTGTCTAGTGCATGTCTCAACGGCCAAAGTCAGTGATTCCTTTCAGACTAATGTTACCCATTCTCAAAGCTGTGTAGGGGGTCAAGAGGGCAAAAGCCTTCTACTACACAGAGGATAGTAAGCAAAACTAAATATGTAAATATGGACATGCCTAAGACTGAAACACAAACACAAAGTTACAAAGTATGTCACTTTTTCATTCAAACTATGCATAGACTGTTTCAATCTATTTAGATTTGCAGGATGTTAGAGCTCAGTGAAAGATATGAACATCTCTAGCTCATGCAATATGAATCTGTGAAACAGTATCTGCAAGAAAAAATTGCACAATTTAACATACATTATAAGTAAACAAGGTTGAACTAATTTTAATTAGGGGTGAGAGTAAGGAGCTCTGCCCCCTTTCCCTACTCCATGTGCTGTAGGGGTAGGTATGATTTTTTAACTGCATTTTTTTGTTGTAATTCACTATTTAACCCCACTATCCAAGGTGACAATGGGTAAAGAATAAGCCTCCTGCCTTAACTTGTTAGTTAATACATTCGCAAATTGGAACTAACACCATCTCAACACTCTTGCACTTGAGTGTATCGAACTTGAAAGGCTATTTCTGTGAGTGTATATGCAAGTTGGCTTTAGTAAATTAGCCACAAACTCACATTTTCTGCCAGTCTGCATGAACTTGATAGACCTGCTCAAGTCCAGCTTACTGGGCAGCAGCAGCAATTACATGAAATGTAGCAATAGTCATTTGTTCTTGTTTATTAAATACTGCTGAGTTTTATGTAATTGCTCAATTGGGATTGAGTGTAGACACTATGTTCCTCTGTTTTTTACTGTGTCCACTTAAGTTACATAGATACAAGCCCAGCTATTTTGTTGATATTTGAAACGTTTGAATGACCCAAACACAGAATTGAGAAGCCAACTAGTGTGGTAATATTCAGCTTGGCAAAATAGCTGCATTAAAAACAGACTTTATGATAATATGACACCTGTTACAGGGAAAATCATATTCTGAACGGATTTCAAGTGCATATCCCCAATTACTGCACCTGAGTATGTTTTTGTACAGTGTATATTTCTGTTTGTAATCCCGATCACACAGTCCAATGTCAAATTTGTTCATATTTACGGAAAATGTTTTTAGTCATCACCTTTGACCCTTTTAGTGCTATAACGATTGTAACAAGACTGCATGAATACAAAATGTATACTCCAGGTGCTACAGAACATTGACAATCTATCATAAAAATATAGTTTACAATTTAGAAAAATCAGACTGAGCTTTATTCCTTTGTGAAGTACATTACCCAACTTCTCTTTTTTTTGGAGAAGCACAAGGGGTTTCTTCCTTGGTAATGAGCAAACAAAAAGGCTATCATCATCATTAAAGAGAAGTAGGTTTTGTTTAGCAGAAATAAACATCTTTATGGTGAGACCAGTTAAAAATTGTTGCTTGGATCACAAAGAGAAGAGGTAGAAGCGATACAGTGAGAATATTAATATGGCAAATCCACATTTGGCTTAGGGGGTACCTAATGGTACATATAAATATATTGGCTATGACATCTAGTATTTCAGGGGCTTTGTCCTGAGGACACATTTGATGGGCATATATTGTTTTTATAAACCCAGCCCCAAACATCACGCATTCTCTAGTAGTTAACTTCCTGGGGAAACTCCAGCAGAAACCGTGTCTTTTCTCATCTGCATTTTAGGAAGCATTGTGTGATGCATAATGTCTGTGGGGGCGATAACCTGGTGTTTCAAACCACGTTTTTGCTTATCAATGCTCTCATCGGAGTGACTCCTGTAGAAGAAAGCTTAAAAACATCGGCCAACACTAGTCAAGAGGACATGTACACATATTAGCCCTGGTGCATTCTTGGAGATTTAACAAGTAGATTTCAGATCACCTCAGAGAACTTTCCCTTACTGAATACCATGTTTCGGAATACCATGTTTAGCAGAAGGCGTTCGGGGAAATACAGTGATGTCCTTTAACTGCTTCCTCTGTCTGGCTGTCCTCAAGAAGGTGAAAGTAATCAGCCTGATGATGTAACCCTGCATGGAACTACCTCTGATGCCCATATTGTCTCAGAGGGTATCTTAATCTATATGTGGTTGGTCAGTTGATTTGATCATCTGTGTTTTTATAATATTAGGGGCAGCTCTAGGTTTATAAGCACCCTGAGCAGATTGGTTTAGCAAGTCCACCAAATGCTGGTTTAATTGTGGACAAATTGTGGAATACAACACAATAGCATAGTCATATCATTGTAACCTAATATTTAGTTTGTGTCTCTTTTGCATCAGTATCTCACTGTCAAGATGTTGAATAAGGTTAAAAAAATCGGAGATTTACGCAGCCACATAATCTTCTTAGATGATCTGCTGGTTATGTGTAAAGAATGCTATTCAATGTTTTTAGGTACAATTAGTTGTCTTAAGCAGCTTTTTTAATGTTTTCCCTATCCTGAGAATGAAAATAGGAAAATGGGAATGATTTAGGTATCTTTCACACTCCAATGGAATATATTTGCATATTAACACCCAAATTAGTTTTCTTCTCACAGAACATAACAAAAGAATGGCAATAGACGCATTTGGTTATACATACTACTATAAAATGTTGCCAAACAACAAAACAAAATTAAAGATAAATAGGAAAGAAAGTAAAAGGTAGAATGCTAAATGTAAATGCAAAGCCACACAGCTGATTTCAAAAGAAATATCTGCTTTTGTGCCCCAAATTTCATAAATACGCCATTGCGTCTACTATTTTTGGAATACACCAAAAAACTTAATTTTACTTAAAACATCTTCTTTTTTAACAGGCGTTTCCAGGAAATGTTAACTCCGACACTGTTGTCAGACATGAATTGCAGCATCCAGTGGTTGCCCGCTATGTACGTATTGTGCCTTTGGACTGGAATGGAGAAGGACAAATTGGCTTAAGAATCGAACTTTATGGATGTCCGTACTGTAAGTTCTAAATCTTATTTTTTTTTTAGTATATACACAGTGTTATTAAGTTTAGAACAGGACTTAATTTATGTGTCTATTTAAATTGTGGAACATTTTAGTATCCCTGTCCCAGATGTTTATAATAACTCTATTGTGACACTTTAACAATTAGAAAGGCTCAATAAAATTGAAAGATCAAGTCTCCTTAGAGTTGGGGGACATTGAAACTTAATGAAATTTTGTTTCCACAGACACATTTAAACTAAATTGATGTCTTCTTTAATACATGCTTTACAAGATGAAGAGCTAAGAGTCAGTCAAACTGCAATTTACACACATTTTCTTGAAATCTATACTAGGTATAGTTGCTATATATCTATAAAACAAATGCTTTGATATTAGGTTTGAATTTAGTGCATTTTATTTGTATTTCAGTGTATTTATTACATCAGAGTATGTCCCAAGCTAGTATTTAATTACAACACAATAAAGTAAAATATCAACACTGCTTTTTTATCATATACGTTTTTTTAAATATATCTTTATATAAGTAAAGGGAAATTAATATACTGGTTTTTTTTTTTAATATTTTTATGGATATTATGTCAAGGTGGCAACAACATGGTTGTTTCCTTGGGACCCTAGTTGAGGTTCATATAAAGGTTCCTTCTTTCTATCAAAGTTTAATTTTTGTTATCTAAATTGCTTTTTCTTGATATGGTTTGCTAATAGGGCATTTTCTCTGTAAAGATACCCAGATTACTACCTTGCCAGGAGGGGCGTTCTGTTAGAGGCAACAGTAAGCATTGTAAAGACTGCCTGCAATAACCACAACAGTCCTTTCCCTAAATGGACTTAATCTGTATCTAGTAGTCTTCAGGTAAACTGCTTCTGAGCACCTTTCTCTGGCTTGTGGGGTGTTTTATGGCTTAAATGTAATTCTGTGCAACAAGTGAGTCTTACCACAAGTTGGTAGCAATGAAAGGTGCGTCATCAAGAATTGAAAGCAAAATTATTACAAAGCTAAATAAATACAAAATTTACATATAATAATAATTATTTAAAATTCGAATTTATGATTCTATTCTTATGAAGCTGTAGACATAGCAAAAACGTTAATTCAGAAATTCAAAGAATCTAACATCTTGCAAAAACAAAAATATATCTATTTTACTATAACAGATTAATCTCGCAGAACTGATTCTTTCATTTTATTGTTGAATTATTATGAAGTAACCTAGTTAATTATAATAAAGCAGCATACATGCATTCATCCAATTTATGATCTTCTTAAAGTAATGACTCAATAGTAAATCTGTTTTCTGCTTGCTGTACTTTTGTCAGTTTTATGTTTTTTAAAAAGACAGTGAAAAATGCATCTCCTGTTTGCCTGTTTAGTTATTGACACGTAGTGCTTTTAATCCAGGCTTTCTACCATCTCCCATCCCAAAAACGCTAACAGAAGAGAGAGAGATTATTGGAGGCTTATATTTGAAAGGAACTCAATACAACTAACATTTTGTGTGTTTTGCAACCCATGGAGCTGTATACTTATTGCAACATAAAGCAGACAATGCAATAAAATGTATTAAATAAGCAGGCAATCAAGAGTGTTGGAAATAAGCAGGCAATGCAATTAAGCTTCAGAAAAAGCAAGCAGGGTTCTGGGTTATATAGCTAGAGGCATTAGTAGCAGGAAGAGGGGGACGGTTCTGCCAGTTTACAGATCTCTGGTATTGTAAACAGTGCTGGAGATCCAAACTCCAGAAGGATTCTGACATTTTAGAGTAGAAAGATTAAGGGATCTCACATAATAATAATAATAATAATAATAATAATAATAATATTTAAAGAATTGGCTCCTGAATTATTTTTTGTAAGTGAAAAAAACCCTAAAATAAATAAATCAATTCTTACATAAAAAGGGAAAAAACCCTTCTGCTGCAGTCCCAGCAAGCCAATAAAATGAACTATAGTTGTAAAGCTTATCCAATCCAAACCATCCCAGTACATTTTCTGCACAACACTACCTTACACTTGCGATATGGTAGATCTCAGCCTCAACAAAGTTACTGTCACTATCTGTCTCACACTGCTAACTCCCACCAGTCTGTGGCTGCTAATAACAAGTTAAAATGACATCAGAACACTTATATAGGTATGCTTGTCCCTTCCACTTGTAAATGCTGATTAGCAAGAGTAAAAAAAAATGGCATGGAACATCATGAATGAAGTATTGGTGTGCCAGCCTGTGCCCACCCTACACTCATGCCGTCACACAAACACTTGCATGCTTTTAAAAAATAATAATGGCTAACTTTAGCAAAGACTGGTAGCCAAATGGTTATATAAAGCCTAAAAAGCTCTCAGTAAAAGACCCCAAGTTGAATATTTTCCAGAAATATGTCCTTTGTGGGTTTGAAACACTTTGAAACATCAATGTATACCATCTAATATTTACCCTAAAGTTTCCACAAACATATAGTCATTATTACATATAAGGTATTTCTAAAGACACTTAAATGAATGTATTTTTTTTATTTTATTTTTATTTTAGAAAATGTAAAAAAAATATACAATATACAAAAATTTCTTGTTCTATTCGTTAGTTTCATATTTCAAATGAATGTATTTTGGTCAACTCTTTAGCTACTTTAGTGGTGCTTTTTTCATTTATTGATATATATTATATTATATGTATAATTTGTATGGGTGAGTCATCAGTGGCGTATCTGGGGGGGGCAGTCCGCCCTGGGTGCCACTCATCAGGTAAGTGCCACCAGGGCCAAGGAGGAGGAGAGCCGGTTGGGAAGATCATGTATCTCCCTCTAACCAGACCAAAATCAAGGGAATGGGAGGCCTCTATATTCTGCTCCCTTTGTCATTCACGCCGTCTACTGATGCTGAGTGGCAGGATATGATGTCATAACTTGGCACTCAACACTGAAGCCGCTCTCACCGCCATATTCAGAAGCGCTTGTCAATGCAGATGACAATTGAAAAAAGAAGAAGTAAAGGAAGAAGAAGAGGAGCTGCAGAAAAAGAGCCGGAGACACGGGAAAGGTAGAGAGACATTGAGACAGAGACTATTTGGAGGCGTTAGTAAGCATGTGAAAAAGTGTGATGGGAGCTACACCGTACCACCGTCAATGTCTGGCTCAGTATATAGTGATGGGAGTTATAGTGTACCACAATCAGTGCCTGGCTCATTATATATTGATGGAAACTATGCTGTAGCACCATTAATGTCTGGCTCCGCATGGAGTGATTAGAGTTATAGTGTACCATCATCAGTGCTTGGTTGTATCCCCGTCAATGTCACATCTCCTGCTTATCAATCTGTATGACATGTATATTCAAAGCCATCCAGCTCTAATGCTGGCAACCTAAACTGACACAAAACACCTGAAGAGGTGGTAATCTGCAGCGCTACTTTAAAAATGCATTCTTCGTTGGTAGGGCTGTATGAGGCATTAGATCGTCCCTACAAGAATGGGCTTGATTCATTGACCCATCTAAACCATAATTGGAGTTAACAAAGGCAAACAATGCAAGGTTTGTGATTCAATTACCTCTCCATAATTAAATTATCAAGGAATAGAAACTAGGCAACCGCTAAGAAATCCTACAATGAAAGCAACATCTCCACTTTAGCAATTTAATGGGGCCATAGAAAATTAGCACATATAAAATTTAGACATTTTTGTCATATTTTTAAAAATCGAATCTAGAAATTTGTAGACAAGTCTGAACATTGTTTAAAGTAAAAAATTAAAACTCAACATGTCTGCAGAGAGATCTAAATATACTTTAACACAAATTATCCTATTTATTGCAAAATTAATTGTATATGCTGGCATTCCAATGTAATAAAGAATATTTTAGTTTTTGCATATGTACTGTACATAATTAATTGAATAACTACTGATAATAATAAATTCATAATTATTAATATATTATTAACTGCAAGGAAGGACCCTTGAATAAAAACATCATAGTCCACAAATGAAAAAAGATACCAGCATTGCAAGGGTTATTTATTTTAAACTCACTTTTTTTTACGGTGTTTTATATATTTTTTTACTCTCCAACTTCATACAGTGTGCTCAGTCTCTTAATTGTTTTCCAGGACATGGCCCAAAATTAATAGAATTTCATGATACCTTTGCAATATCCAGAACAAAAATCCATGCAGTGCTTTTAGCACAGAAGATTGACATATTCTGAGCTAACTAAATGAAAATGTAAAGATCTTAAATATAACTCTTGGAATGCAGGCACGTTTTAATTATAAAATAATTATTGATTGTGATATTAACCCCTTAAGGACCAGGCTGTGTTTTACCTATTGTACCATTGGGACCGAGGCTGTTTTAATACTTTTGCGGTGTTCGTGTTTAGATGTAATTTTCTCTTCACTCATTTAGTGAACCCACACAAATTATATGTTGTTTTTTTTCAGGACAAGAAGGGCTTTCTTCAGATACCATTGTTTTAATCATATTATCTAATTTCCCATAAAAAAAATAATAAAATATGATGAAAAATGTAAAAAAACCCCACATTTTCTGACTTTTACCCCAAAAATCTTTTACTCATCCAAAAAAGCTAATGAAAAAACCTACTAAATATATTCTACTATTTGTCCTGAGTTTAGAAATACCCAATGTTTTTATGTTTTTTTGCTTTTTTCTGCACGTTATGGAGCATTAAGTACAGGTAGCGTTTTGCTATTTCAAAACCATTTTTTCCAAATCTGGTAATTCTTCCCCCCATGTGCCATTTCGGGTATCTTTGAAGCCGGCCAATGCAATTTACCCCATCAAATCATATATTTTTGAAAACTAGACACCCCAAGGTATTTCAAATGCTAGTATTTTAACCCTTTCCATGCATAAGATTCTACCACCAGCCTTTGCCACACTTTGTGTTAGTATTTTTTTGGTATTTTTTTTTACACAAATTGTACTTTGGGTATACATTTATAGCTCCAGGTATACGTCACTATCAAACAACACCCTAATATGTGTTCAATAACATCTCTCGAGTACAGTGATACCACCCATGCATGGGTTTGACTGCTGTTTGGGGTTAAAAGGCCACATTTGGGAAGTGCGCTTTTTTTCCCCTATTTTGGTCAGTCTGTGCCTATGCCCTATCTTTGAGCCTGGCCACTACAATTTACCTCATAAAACCATATATTTTTGAAAACTAGACACCCCAAGGTACTTAAAATGGTAGTATTTAACCCTTTCCATGCATCAGATTCTACCACCAGCCTTTGCCACACTTTGTGGTAGTATTTTTTTTTAATTTTTTTTTCACACAAATTGTACTTTGGGTATAAATTTATAGCTCCAGGTATACGTCACTATCAAACAACACCCTAATATGTGTTCAGGAACATCTCCCGAGTTCATTCATACCCCACATGTATGGGTTTGTCTGGTGTTTGAGGTTAAAATGCCACATTTTGGAAGTGCGCTTTTTTTTCCCCCCATTTCGGTCAGTCTGTGCCTATGCCCTATCTTTGAGCCCGGCCACTCCAATTTACCCCATCAAACCATTCATTTTTTTAAATTAGACACCCCTTGGGTATTTGAAATGCTTTTATTTAAATTTTTCCACGTCAGGATTTTTGGGAAGATACAGCGCTAATTTTAGCACTTGCTCATAATAATAAACTTTATTTTTTTATTTTATTTATTTTACTCTTTTTGGACTTTTTTTTTACATTTTGCTGGAACTGGATAGTTCCTCTAAAGCATAATAATTTTTAAATGTTACCATGTTTTTTTTAAGCTTTTTCTTTTTTTCTTTTTTTTTTTTTTAATTTTTTTTCTTTTTTTTTTAAATATTTTACTAATCACATAGTGATTAGAAAGCTGGCCTCCATTGACTTGTATGGTTGAATGCAGTACCTGTATTCAACCAGCAAGTGGAGCCAGAGTTCTCTAGAAGGTCAGGAGACCGTCTAGCGAACTTTTTCAACTTTATTATTTTTTTTCCCGGACCGCCGCCATCTTGCGGATGGTGAAGACTGCGTGCAGCTGCGGCTGTGACCGCTCTCCGGAGCGGTCACAGTCCATCAAGAGGTAAGTGTTTGGTGTCGCTGGATGCCTCCTGATCGAGGCATTCCAGCGACACCATTGAAGTTTAGGAGGTGATCGTTGATCGCCTCCTAAACGCTTTTAAAACGGGCGTCCGCCGCCATACAATGTATGGCGGCTGTTGACGCCCCGGGGAGGGGCCAGACATGGCCCATCATGCCGATCTCGGTGTTGCTGTTACAGCAACACCGTTTAAGCTTAGAAAGTGATCATTGATCACTTTCTAAGCTTGTTTAAGTCTGATGACGTGTCAGGCACGTCATAGGTCGTTAAGTGACCGTTTTGCATGACGTGCCTGACCCGGCAATGGACGTTAAGGGGTTAAGTTATGTTTTGTTGCTGTTATTTTTTTACTAGTTACTTGTTAATGCTAGGACAGAATACACTATGACAGGCAGAGGTACTGCCATCAGAGGATCTTGTACGCTGCATGGGACAGTGGACAGAGGACAGAGAACGTCCATGACAACGGAGTGGCAGAACAGACCACCCCATCCCCAGTTGGTGGTCTACCCTGCTGGCGCACCTGCAGATATGCAACATACATATATATATTTAAATACTACCCACAAACAAACAAAACTTTGTAACATACATATGATAATGTGTATGGTTTAAAATATATATCTTTTTCTTGTATGAGTTTCAGCTCCCCTAAAGGGACACATTTTTACAGCCAGTTAATTAAACCTAATTGGTCTTAACTAGCCACAAAGATGTATGCTTTGATTTGTTTTGACAAGCAATGTTTGCTTTATGGCAGCTTAGCACTTGTTTTTTTCTGCAATAGCCTTAGAAACTAGACAGGGTAATTAAATTAGTATATAGCACAAACAGCAGGAAGTTGGAGGTCTCCCTGGAGCCAATGCATAAGGATTCAAAATCTACAGAATGCAGAAAATTGCTTTATTGTTATGATACACCTTATAGTATATGGCAGCAGTGGTACATAGCAAAGAAAGGTGACGTGGTGATAAACACTATAGGCCCAAGATTAAGTATAACATGAAATGTATTTATCCCCATGTCTTCTTTCTGCGCTTGGTACCGCTGTTGCTTTATACTGGATGGTAGATGTGCACTATGATTAAGTGCTACTATGATTAAGTGAAACACGTGTTTATCACCATTTCTCCTTTCTGGGCTGTGTTACCCTGTTGCTATATCCTTTGAGGTAGATTATTAATGTACAATAAAAAAGGCAATTTTCTGCATAAAGTGGAGTTTGAGCCCCTTTTAATTGGCTCCAGCAGAAACCTCTAACTTACTGCTGTTTGTGCTATATACTGATTTTAGTAAAACCTCATGGAGATCCCGGGAGACCCGAATTCCGCAGTCCTTATTTCTTTAGGTCATTTAATAATGTGTATTTTGTACATTACCCATGTGCTCATCTGGGCCCTGAACACCTAGAATGGCCCTTATAGGTCCGAATGTTGGCAGGTCAGATCATTGCATGTCATATTTGTTGTAAATATACACTGTCCAAATGGGTTCTAGGCACATTACCCGCTCATACGCTTAGCCTACTACTCCCTGGTTTTTCAGTCTACAAATCATAGGGGATTCCACAGTTGGCAGTAAACTGGGATCAAGCTTTTGGCAGCATTTAGTATGTGCAGCAGTAACCTATTGTGTACTTAGGAGTATTTTGTGATGAAAAAAGTAACTTGCAGGACCAAGGGCCAGTTCCCTCCACAGCATGTGGGTCATTTTATTAGATACTTTGTCCTAGAAAATCTTAATAACCAGACGGTTATATCAGATATACACCATAGTACCGATTGTTGTATTGTACCAACAGCAAGAGCAAATATATCTGGTTGGTAATTCAGCTGTAGTTGTTTAACTACCAGTAAATTCACCAGTTTACCAAACTGAGGACAATTTGGTAAAACTTGATTTATATAATTCAAACCAGGACATGACTGGTTACAGGTTATAGGCAAACGTATAGAAAGAATACACTTTATTTGATGTAATGAAAAAGAAATGTAGTCATAGTGAAATGTTATAAACATAAATGAAAACGATCTTATCAAATTGAGAAATTAAAAATGGCCTGATGGGCGGGGGATACTCATGTGAAGGCCTTAGTTTTTGCTGATGATGTTCTATTATTTGTCTCTGACCCACACTTATCACTATGGTCAGTACTGGAGGAGGTGAAAGGCTGGGTTAAGGTCACGTGGTTCACCATTAATTTAAAGAAAACCAAGGCTTTTTGGTGGGCATAACAAGTTTAGGGTCTGTAATAAAAATATAGGGCCAATACAAACTTCAAATAATTGGAACACATATATATATGTATGTGCATCAAAAATAGGCAGAGTCACTTAGATGCAAACAAAAGTAAAACATTTAATACGAACAAAAGAAGAATATAGAATATAGAAGAAGAATATAAAAAGTAGATAAAGATAATACAAAACAAGTCTTACAAAACCTTGGAAAGGAATTTAGTTGATGGCATCTGTCCTATGCATTCCTGGGGATGGAGGGAGGGAGTGTTGGGACGTGAAGAGTCCGTGGATGACAAGTACATCTTCCCTCAACCTCTCTTCCCATGCCTCTCTCATGTCTTACAAATGCCTACCTTATATGTGGTTTAGATAATGATGTCAGTCTATTGGTCTTCACCTAATTGGGTGTTCAAACATGCTGACTAAGGTTTTTACACGTCTAAACCCTATTTTAGGTGGCCACTGTACGCATATTGTAATGTCCTTTTACAGTCACAACTATACTGAACACCTGCTTTACTAGATTTATTCAGAGGGGAAAAAACCTAGGATATGCCTTACACCTTCAGGCTTCAAAAGATTTTTGGGGAGAAATAACAACTGGAAAGAGAATTTTAAATTAGAGTAATGTCACCTGAAACATCTAATTATCATACGGTTTCTCCACAAACTTAGCAGTCAAACTGGTGTCTTAAGTGATCCATCTCAAACAAAAGACTATAGAGAAATGAAGCCTTCTATTTCTATGAATACAATTTTAGTTTTTTTAATCATATTTACATCTGCCATAAATTTGTAGAATGCATTGAATCTTCCTCTATAATTTCATACCTAGTAATTTTCCCAATGATTGGTTTCTGTGTTGGATGTCTAGATTGCATTGTACCTCTCACACCAAAGCAATGAAAGGTTGTCAATACAAGTGGATATGACATGCTTGAAAACAGTGCTTAGACAATCACAACATATATTTTGTGTCTCATCAGTTATTATAATTTCCTGAGTGTATATTTTTGATCACGCAAAGAAAGAAATTTGTACTTGGGTGTGTATTTTCTAGTATTATTTACAGCTATTGTATGTGTGTGCCCATGACTCTTCAAGTACCAAGGGGATAAAAATAAAAATGTGAAAAAACAACACCATCCAGACATGATGTCTAATGTATACCATTGTGTTGGAATTATGCTGAAATTGTAGTGGGATGACCTTGTTATCCTTTTTAAAAAGTTCAACATACACATGAGACTTTTAGAAAAAGAAGAATAAAGGTGCATTAAAATTATTTTGTCCATCCTGTCCATTTTTTCTTCATTAAAAACCCTCAAACCTTAATGAGTTCTTGGTCTAATCTAAGATTGTAGATTGCCATAAGCCTATTACATACATGTTTAAATACCCTCACTGTGTCACCTTTCACTTCTGCTGGAAAGTATTTCAACCACCATTACATCAAAGTCTCTCTGACCCTTTAGTTTTCGACTATGACCTCTTGTACTCTTTAAGTGGCTTACAGCTGATTGTTATCTCTATGTAGGTATTAAAAAGCTTGTTTTAGAGGCATTATATTCATTAGACTTGTGCATTCGTCTTCGGGCGAACATGAAAACGAACACGAAGAGTGCGTTTTCGTGTTCGTTCCGAAGACAGCGGCGGTAAAACGTAGGTGAAGACGAAGACACACACCACGAAGATCTTCGAGATCGTCTTCGTCTACCATTCTTCCACCCCCCCTTCTAACTTACCTCTTCGCCAGCATCGCGGCAGTTCCCGGAAGTGGAAATCCGCAGGTTCGCCGTCACGGGTTATAGGGCAGTGCGAATGAGCCTATTGGTCGCCTACAGGGACCCTGCAGGTGACCAATAGGCTCATCCCATTGGTCTCCCTCCCTGTTCAATTAGTTAAATGTCCGTACGAGTGACCAATAAAGTCGCTCGTACGAACATTTAACTAATTGAAAAGGAAGGGAGACCAGTGGGATGTGCCGGGTAAGTTGCAGCATTGGGGTTTTAAAACCCCAATGCTTCAACTTACCCTGCAGATGCCACTGGTCTCCCTCCATGTTCAATTAGTTAAATGTCCGTACGAGCAACTTTATTGGTCGCTCGTACGGACATTTAACTAATTGAACAGGGAGGGAGACCAGTGGGATGTGCCGGGTAAGTTACGGCACCAGGAGTTAACAGTCTGTACGAGCGACCCTATTGGTCGCCAGCAGGGGGCTCGTCTGCCATCAACCAATGGCAGATGAGCCCCCTGCTGACGACCAATAGAGTTGCTCATACGTACATTTAAACTCCCACAAAAACTCTTGGGCAAGCAAAAGGTAAATTCATATGATTTTAAATTCACCAAACAAATGTTGCAAATGGAATACCATTTTTCCACATGAATCTTTACTAAAGCTACTAATTCTTATATTAACTCATTTGATATAGTTTAGTACTTATATATTTTACATTTCTACAGAAGGTAGGTAGCCTTACGTGTCAAACTCGGTTTATGTTACCATAGCATTTAATTTTTAAAAAAATGCATGTATATCTAATGCACCATCATATGTACAGCACTTTGATAGTTTGCATTCTGCTTCTCGATCTGAGAACAAAACCCAATAGCCTTATACACCATAAATTCAGCTATTTAGTACTCTACCATATCTAGTTAAATTAATAAATAAATTTAGGCCAGGGGCACCTTATTGGACAGATTTAATTTTGAAGTACCAGTGTGAGCAAATAAACACAGAAACATAGTCAATTAGTCAATTAAACTAAAATTACATTGGATCCTAGACTTGGTATTTATGCTTTTGCTCTAACGTATTTCACAAAACAGGAACCACACAAGCCAATAGTTAGTATAACCCATAGTATTATTATTATTTATTGTTTTTTTTATAGCACCATCATATTCAATGGGGGTGTACTTTTAGCTCCATAGGCAAACTACACCACCGGCATCCACCCATGCACTTGCTTTCTAACAAAATAGATAACCTAGTGGAGCCACCTCCACCTGCTCTGTTTGGCCAGTCCTGCCCAGTAGGGCTCTCCACTAGACTTGGGTAGAAACTGACACACACATATAAAAATGCTTTTTTCTACCACATCACATCTGGGCATCACATCTGTTTTGATTATTATGTCAACTGATTGCTAACTCTAAGGTCACAATGTACTGATTAGTTCAGTAAAACTTGCATGCCTCATGACATCAGCAGACTTAAATCTGTATTGGAGTCAAAGTATGGCCCTGGAGTCAGAAACAATGCCAGGATGTAGATTTTTGCAATGATTATCATCTAATTTCTGGACTTGGAATATAATCTTATACAGCATTACCGTTTACTGTCTTAACACCATTTCTTAAAACTAAAGTTCAATATCACATTTAAGTAGGTAACATGTTTATTCATAATGAATTGCTCTGTTTTCAGAGTACATTCTATATAAACACAAATATTTGTTTATATTAGACTCAGAAATACAGAGAGAGTCATGGATATATCAGCTGAAACCGGGACTAGTGTACTAAAAATCATTCATTGTTAAAATACGGAAATCAATCTTATAGATGTATGTAAAATGCTTAGCTAAAAATATCTTCATTGTTCTCTTCAGTCTGCAAAACTTTCTAAAAGTACATTTAAATTACAGGCAGACTAGAAAACATTTAACCTTTTTTTTTGAAACACACTACATAAAGTTTTCCATTTTAAAAGTACATTTTGTACAGATGGTGATGAAAGGTCTTATTCTAGGAGGCAAAACTCAGTGGTAGGCAAAAGATATTTCACGAAAGCATTTGTAAAATAATATGTTTAAGTCATTATGGTTCCTCCAATTTTACCCCTGTGTAGTTTTCATTTTTATGTATGTCTACTTTTCATTACTGTAAATTTTATGAAGAAAGCATTTAGTTATAAATAAGCAAATGCAAAAAAGAGAGAAAATGTATTTGAAAGCCGATGTAAATGGTTTATGTCAATAATCAACACAATTATATAGAATCATATTTTTCATGATCTTAAAATGGACAATGTGAACTTGCATGTCCTTGCCTGAAACATGCAAAATTACAACCCCTTAGCCCACTACATTAAATTAAATAAATAAAATAAAATACTGGAATTCCCAGGACTCCCTGTTAACCAAGAGGGGGGCCACAGTGCCATCCCCCCATGCTTTGCCCACTGGTGTGAGAGGGTTAAAAATAAATACAATCTCCTTTAGAAGGGAGTAAATAATGTAGTATTTACCTACTCCATCACACGTAAGTAGAAGCTTATGGTTTCATGATGTTGGTGCTCAAACGATGCCATCTGTAAATGGCTATGCAGGGTTGTGTTTATATATTCATGTGCACCAGCAGTCCCCAGAAGTCTGCATTGCATTCTCTGATTTACTTTAATCAAGTAAATGTATATATACACTGATCAGCCATAACATTATGACTGCCTAGTATTGTGTAGAGCCCTCTTTTGCCGCAAAAACAGTCCTGGCCCGTCGAGGCATGGACTCCACTAGACCTCTAAAGGTGTGTTGTGGTATCTGGCAGCAAGACGTTAGCAGCAGATCCTGCTACGTGGGGCCTCCATGGATGCATCCTGGTGCAATGTGTTCTCCAAGTAAGTAACGCACACGCACCTGGCCATAAACTTGATGTTAAAGAAAATATAATACATCAGACCAGGCCACCTTCTTCTATTGCTCTATGGTCCAGTTCTTATGCTGACATGCCCATTGTGTCCAGGTGTCAGCATGGGCACCCTGACCCCAGACCCATACGCATTCTGACACCTTTCTATCAGTAATTTGAGCTACAGTAGCTCGTCTGTTGGATTTCAGCACACGGACCAGCCTTAGCCCCCCACGTGCATCAAGGAGCCTGTCGCAGGTTCACCGCTTTTCCTTCCTTGGACCACTTTTAACCTTGTACTCAATACTGCAAAACAAGAACACCCCATAAGAGCTGCCAGTTTGAAGATGCTCTAACACAGTGGTCATTATAACAACATGGGACTTTGTCAAAGTCTCTCTCAGATCCTTATGCTTCCTGCTTCTAACACATCTAACACAAAAAAGAGAGAAGATATTTAAGACTGATGGGATGGAATTGCCAGCAGGACACATTGCAGATATACAGGCCAGCTACAAGTACCTTGGTATCCCACAGTAACTAGGAGACCATGATGAGGAGGCATGGAAGGCAGCAACATCCAAGTACCACCAAATCCTAAGGCAGATCCTGAAGAGCCAGCTCAATGGGAAGAACAAGATCAGCACATATGCCCTGCCAGTTATCAGATACCTTGCCGTCATGGTGAGCTGGCCAAAAAGGGACCTGGAGGCTGCCAATGTGAAGACCCAGAAGCTCCTCACAATGTACGGAGGTTTACACCCCAAGTCCAACAGCCAGAGACTGTACACCAGCCTTAAAGAAGGCGGTAGGGATCTGGTAAGTGTCAAAGCCACCGTCCTGGATGAAAAGCAAAGCTTTTTGCTGTACATGAGTAAGGTGGCACTCAAAGATGAGCTGCTGAGAGAATCCCTGAACCAGCATTAGACATGGAAGGAAGATCAAGTACAGACAGTACAACGGCAAGCAGAGGCCCTTTATGGAATGTATCATCTAGCTGTATGTATCAAATAGCTGAGGTGGCTGACATTGGCAAATTCTAGGGCTAGATTCAAAGACAATGTTGAGGCAATGATAATGGCAGCACAAGAAAAGGCACCAAGCACCAGATCCATAGAGTCAGGCATCTAACACACCAGACAGGACTCAAGGTGCAGACTGCGGAGAGGCTCTGAAAGAGTCCATCACATAGTGGTGTAAGATGCTCACAGGATCAGTGTATACTGAACGACAAAACCAAGTAGCTGGCACTGTGTACAGGAACATTTGCACAGCGTATGGTCTAAATCCTTTCTACGCCAAATGGGAGATTCCACAGGAAGTTGCGGATAATAGCAGGGCTAAGCTCCTGTGGGACCTCCGGATCCAGACAGACAAGCAAATACTTGCCAATTAATCCGACATTGTGGTGGTAGACAAGGACCAGGGGACAGCAGTGGTGAAAGCGAAGTGACAACAACATCAGGAAACCCCCAGGTATTAGAAGCTGGAGAAATAGCAGGGCCTAAAAGAAGAACTAGAGAAGATGTGGACAGTGAAGGCCAAACTGGTCCCGGTGGTTATAGTAGCATTCCGGGCTGTGATTCATAAACTGGGAGAGTTAATCCAACAGTTTTCAGGAATAACATCAGAACACTCTGTCCCAAAAAATGTAGTGCTAGGGACAGCTTAGATATTGCACAGAAACCTCAAACTCCCAGGCCTCTGGAAGAGGACATGAGGTTGAGGAAGACACATACCACCCATAGGAGTGAGAAAGGAATATATATATATATATATATATTAGTTATTATTATTTAACGTGAACTATAAAATGTAAGCGCTTTGGTGAATATGTTCCTTTTATTTTTATGGTCATACTACCTTAATTTGTAAAATAATAAGAAACAAAATTGACCTTTTTTTTAAAAAAAAACACATTTAAATATTGTGAAAATATTACAGGGTACAGATCATATATTGGATGACAGTAAAAGGATGCAATTGGTAGAAACACTGGATGTATTTTTATTTACTTCAATTGATTCTGCTGAACATAAGGATCATTATATGAATGCTCAGGTGGATCTGTGCCAAGAAGAGTTATAAAGGATATAAAATGCTCATTGCACGCCTTGTCACAGCTGGTCATTAGGGTACATTAATCTTTTTTAAGCAGCACTGTGATCAAACGGATGACACTGCCCAACAAATATTAGTTTCAATTTGCAATGTAATTTTGTCTGCTTGTATGAAAGATCATCCTAGTCCTAACCCTAATGGGTTTTGTAACCATGGCATTATTGACAGCAGGTGACAGAAACTAACAGAAGTTACATGCAAAAGGAATCTGAATCCAGGGCCAAAAATCACAATGCCGATAGATCTCATAATGCAGTGGATATAGCAACATATAAGCAAATGAATATACATTTTCCAAAGGTTTGTGATCAACTGCAATACAATAGAGTAAATGTAATTTGCAATAGATTACTGTATATGATGGGAGCTGCCCCCAAGCCTTACAGTCTACAGTTACTAGCTACTATTTCCATAAAAAAGTGAACTTGCACTGTTGCTGCTCAACATCATGGGAGTTAATGTTGTGTAGTATAGTATAGCTCTGTGATGCACAACAAATGTCCTGAGGTGTAACAAAAAAAATACTGTGATTAGAGGATAGTGAAAAAAGAGACATGGTGGGTTGGAACAAAAATGGTAGTTTTGCTGCAGTTGTGGCTAACATTTGGTGTTATTATTACAAGTTCTGTTATTACATTTCTCAAACTAATGGATGACTGAGAATCATGAAATGTGCATTCCACAGCAGCTGCAGTGCCAAATCATAATGATATAAATGCTAACATTTGGCACTCCAGTTGTTGTTTACTCACTTTCCCATGATGTTTAACATACCAGACTGGCTGAAATGCTATCTCAACAAGTGGAGTATTAACTAACCCTAGCTTCAATTCATGTTTGCAACAAAATACCTTGTGTCTGCAGCATACAAACTGTGTCTTTGCCCAAGTAGTAACTCTATGCCTATGAAGGAGCAACTGCCAGAGTGAAGGGGAGGAGACCAGAGTATCCAAGCAAAATTAACTGAACCCTAATCTACTACATAAAGTCCATTATGCCAATATCTACATTCAAATGCAGAACAGAAAATGTGTTTGGGTTTCATTGTTTTTGATAGAATAAGGTAGATGTGTGATTAAGTAGTACATTTGTTTACATCTACAAGGTTAAGCAGTTTAGTATGGCAAATTACATCAGTTTAGATTGCTTGAAAGACGGATTATTTCCCTTTCATATTTTAATGGTGTGTGTCTGTTGTCTGCGAAGAATATGCTAGCCGTTGTATCTAAGACATTGCAGATATTTGTATTCATTTAACTGGATTCCTGATTGTGAGTCTCATTGCTAATAGCATAAGAGTTGTAGCTATATTACAGTTCTTAGTAATGGACTATTTGCTTTAGATGTGTTTACTTGCATGTTGTGTCATGTGTAGCAACTCATATGTTATGATCAGCCCTTGGCTCACGTTCTTATTACTTATTGTGAATCTGGTCCGACAGATCAGTTGCTATCAAGTAGGTGGCATATAATCTTTCATATCTGGTAAACTGCAAAGATAACATACAAATGAAGATTTGGGGAGATGGCAATGCCATTTGTTGATGGGTTACCAAGAAAGTGTAAATAGCCAAGTGAATCATTGATAAAATCAAGCATATAAAATGTATTCTTTATAAAATTGCAATCCGATGGCTCCAGCAGTGCACATGAGTAATGTATCTTTCTGAGGAAACCCTGATATTAATGCATCCCTGCGCTGTAAATTTTCTATAAGTGCCCCTATGTTGTAGAAAATGTCTAACTTTAAAAGGACTACTGAGTGACCAAGTTTGTAATTGGTTGCCCTCTAAGTTTGTTTGCCAAATTAAGACGTAATGTCAATTACACTTGGGGCCTGACATCATGCAGTTAAATTTTTACTGAAGAAACTTGGTGATATCAATAGTTATCTATTTATGCTGTCATCCTTGTCAAAATCTACGTGAATAACTAAACTAAAATGTATCTAATGTTTTATCTATTATTTTAAGAGATAATATTTAATTAAAATAAAAAGTGCAAATTCAACCATTTTCACCAAGATCAATCATCCATCAGCTATACTAGAAAGATCATATGTGCTCAAATTGGTGGAATTAGCAGGTATTCAATCCATGATGTAAGCATGATGTGTGTAACAGAAATCGCTGTTACTATACATTCACACACCATTTGCGCCATACTTACAGTACCATTCTTGCCCCAAACAACTTAACAATGCCATATTTGTCCCCAACTGTTCCTCCTTTGTCCCTATGTAGCTTGTCCCTTCTATGTTAATTGTGCCAACCTTGTCGATGCTCACACACAGCACATTCATGCTGACAGACACATACATGCTCACATACACCTATACACGCTTACATTCATATAGTCATACGTGCATACTCTCTTCCTCCCTCCCTCACTCACTCCTTACCTCAACCGCAGCTTTCTCTCTGGCTATGAGCAACCTTGTGTTCGGGTGCCACTCATCAGGGGGTGCCAAATTAGCATCTTTGATCTGCCCCGGGCTGGTCCAAAATTTTCACAAAGGGCGTGGACTGATGAGAGGCACCTGCACCGCTCCCACAAGCTCCCTATGCACAAACTGGCCAGTAATGCAATCGAAAAGAGGTGCATGTGGGGCGTACTGTAACTTTTATAGTTCATATATCCTGTTTTGGTGGTATTGGGGGCATATGCATCATTACAAACTCTCCTATATTTTTAAAATCAAAAAAATCCCTAAAAATTATTTACTACATCTTACCTAGAGAAAAGCAATTAATATATGTGCATCTCATTATAGGACATATATTTTGAGATCTAGAATTTTCATTTATCCACACTAACTGTAAATGTTCTGCTGGAAATATATAATTACACTCTTGCAGCTTTTCTCTAAATGAAAGCCAAGTATCAGTATGAGACAGCTGGGGAGGCTAGTAATATTTCAACATGCCTTTGGCTCCTAGTTCACCATCATTTAGTGACTTTGTCAGAAAAGCTCTGTATTTGGACCCACTCTTTCCCAATTATGTTTGCTTGAAAGGCGCAGCACAATTTTTGTGATTAAGTTAATTTGACAATGAACACCTTTTTCACAGTCATTAATCAAAATGCTTTTTTTTTTATTAGCTTAATACAGCCTCTATACCCTGAGGATTCTGCACTAACAATATGGTTTATTTTGATTTGGAAAAATTAACAAATTGGGAAGATGCTGAAGTGAAGTTTTCCCAAAATATATTTCTAAAAATATAGAATTTGACGGCAGATAAGAACTATTCGGCCCATCTAGTCTCAATCTTTAATCAGGCTTTAGTCTTATCTTAGATTCAGGTTATCTTAACTAATATCTCATGCATGTTCAAATTCTTCTACTGCTTCTACTACTTCTGCTGCATTATTTCTCAGCTGCGAGTTTTACATTATGACCTCTTGTTCTAACATTTCTCTTCCTTTAAAATAAACTTCCTTTTTGTACTTTGTTAAATCCCTTTAAAAAATGTAAATCGCATCCCCTTTCTCCCTGTTTCCTCCAATCTATCAAGATTCTGTAGTCTTTCCAGAAAATGTTTGTTCTGCAAATCCTTCACCATTCTGGTAGCCTTCCTCGGAAATCTCTCAAAAATATCAATATTCCTCTGGGGATACGTTTTTTTCCGAATTGTACACAATACTCTTTGCGAGGTCTAACTAAAGACATTACATAAACTATCATTTTTCCTGCTACTAATGCTTCTAGCTATTCAAACCTGCACCCTGTTTGATTTTTATAATGCTTTATTGAATTGCCTGGTTATCCTTAAGTCCTCAGAAATAATTACTCCCGAGTTTTTCACTTCTGTTATCGACAGAGCAGTGCCCCAATACTATATTCTGCTTTGGGACTTTTATGCCCCAAATGCCTTATTTCACAGTTACCAACATTATACTGCAGCTACTGCCTCAACAATTCTTCTAATTTACTTAAAACATTTGCCAGTTGGCTTTCCACCAGGGATGTCTACCATTTTTAAAACACATACTTTAACCTTTAAAACCTTTTATAATACTTTCTAATAAAAATATTAAATAGTATGGGTCCCACTAAAGGTGCCTCACTTGCAAGAAGGGTATCATCTGAAATGAGCGATAACTAAGCCACAATCAAATTGAAATGGACAGATGTGAACAAGAGAGGTCTGGCTAACCTATCCACATAGCAGAGCAAAAACACAAAAATACGTGGCAAACAAGCAGCTTGTTCCACATGGATTTAACATGCATCGAAAGTCAGTTATTGCAAATCCTGTTTAAAGTGATCATTTATTTAAAGGGACTCTCCAGCCATCATCTACACTTTAATGATATGATAGCTGAGTATCATTTTCTACCCCTAGCAAATGCATGGAGGGATTCAACAGAATTCTTTTCCCCCATGCACCTGCCTCTTTCCAAACCCCACAGTCCCTAGGTCTGCAGTTGAAACATTTAGTCAAAATTGGCACTGCAAATGTGCCATATACTCACCCTCAGCCATGTTCAGTGCTTGGGGTCTGCCAAGGGTGAGTACACTGATGTTTGCTTCAGCCAAGGGAAAAGTCAGACTGTGTAGGGCATGGATCTGCTGTTTCTCCTTAAGGTAGGTACCTTTTTTCCTTCTAGGTTTAATGCATGTTTGTAAAAGTAGATTTGGTATCCAAAAAGGTGTGGTTGACCGGGTCCACTACATGTAAGACACATTATTAATATATTATACTGGAACAATTGCTAACAAATACAGTATTTAAACCTACACTTAACTGAACGCTGTTGGTGTCGGTTCCGAGGGATTTTTAATATAACTGTCTGGGTCAGGGTTGGAATGGCGGTGCTGAGGTGGCCCTGGCATTTTAAGACTTGTGCCCGCCTGTTAGGCATCGCGGCACCCAGGAGTTGGAAATGCGTGGCAGCATACTACTTAGATCCCATATGCCCAGTGTGCCAGATGGCCAGTTACACAGGCTGCCTTCAGCCTTCTGTAATTTGCACATATTCTGTGACATATTTTAGAGGATTGTGGATGTGCGCACCTGGCAGCCATATTTATAGTTGTTATCTCTATAGGAACTTATTGTGTGTCAGCATAGAGATAATGGGGGGTGGAATTTATTTATTTTAATATTTCACCCATAGAGGTTACTCCTTACAAAGTGACGACAAGTGGACTTTAATATGCATTCTTCATTGGCACAACTGTATGGTACACCACACTGTTCCATCTAGCACCCTTTTTGTCTTATATAACACAGATTACCCTGGTAGCAAACATCCATCTAAAACAAAAATGCTTCATAAAAGTTTTAGTGTTGTTTTTATGATGTCATGAAAGGTTAAAATAACTGTCATAGTTTATTTGCCTAAGTGGAACAGCACCTTTAATCAAACAGACACGAGAGCTTTTGCTCTAGAGTTGTGGAATTACTATTACATTCTTACTGAAGGTTAAAATTATTTGTGTATACAAACAGGCCGTTATAACAGTCAATAAAGTTTAATAAAGAAAACATAATATGTCCCCGTATTTACTGCTGCTATTTGTTCTTAAAACTACCTGCATATATAATGCACAAGAATATTTATTGCTATAACACAGCATGCAGTGCTTACGATTTACATACCTTTGTTCAAAGTATTGACATTGCTTTTCCGTCATAAATGTTATTGAAACTTATCTTAAATCAGCCCTACACGACCATGCATTTATATGTTTTCATAAGTACCTAATGGAAAAGCTTTGCTGACGGAAATTCTTTTCCTACGCTAGGATTTTGTCAAAACCATTTATTTCTCATTACATTTGATTAATTGACCATGTCACAAGCATAAAACTGCAACATTTCACCCAAAGCTTTTAAGAGAATGAAAAGATAAAATTCAAAGTCATGTTCATCATATGAAATGATCACCGTCAGCTACTACAATACGCATTTATTCAATAATCACCAGTACAGGATTGCCAAGGCAAGTAATTTGATGTCTTTTAAGTAACAAAAAAATAAAAAAAAAACAGGTGTTGATGCTAATATTTCAAATGCAGTAAATGTTACTTGTACCAAGGTCTGTCACATAAGTGGAAATGTGGCATTTACTTTTAGAGAAAAAGGGTATAAAAAAGGGTTTTATTTTACTGTTTATAAACAAAGAATAAATGATAAAGAACTAAAAATTGCAATTTTTACACTGTGAGAACAATGTTATTTAATAATATCGGTCATATCATATAGAGGTTTCAGGTGCATTTTAAGTATAACATATATATATATATATATATATATATATATATATATATATATATATATATATATAAAACACTTTCAAAAAGATGGTCAGCACTCCAGGTCTTTAAATTGACAATTTCATTTTATTCAAAGTCAAGTCGACGTTTCAGTCATTACTGACTTTCATCAGGACATCATATAAATGATATATATATATATATATATATATATATATATGTAAATCTGGTGAAAAGTAATTATTACACATAACATCATATAAAAGTTGGTTTCCTTTCCCAGATCCTACATATTATATTTAAATATACAAATCTAACTGTATAATATTTAATAAAATTTTCTAATAATTAAAGGCAGGAACACTCATTACTCCTCGTTGCAGTCTCTCTTTAGGGGTACCTTAAACCGTGAATGATAAGGTCCGTATCACGCAGGACTTTTCTGTCCAATATGGAAATGTGATTCTACTAGTTATATTTGCACTCTCCAGCTTCCTTTAAATCACAATCATCCTGTGCATTAGCCCATTCCACCAGCCCATAGGTATTTTGTAGACTTGTGCAATCATATTCGGGCAAACATGAAAACGAACACGAAGGGTGCGTTTTTGTTGTTCAGCCGAATACCGAATACCGAATACCGAACACACGAACATGGCGGTGGCAAAACGTATTCGAAGACACACAAAACGAAGAATCTTCGTTTTTGTCTTCATTTACTAATCTCCCTGGTCCCTTCCCCATCTAGCCTACCTTATCTACGCAGCATCGCCGTCAGGAGTTAAAGACTGTTAACTCTTGGAGTGGGGATACAGGCCACGTTCCCCGTCAGGAGTTAAAGGGCCGTGCAGGTGACCAATTGGTTGATGCCAGAGGCGGCCCCTGCAGGCGACCAATAGTCGCACGCATGGACCTTTAACTCTTGGAGCAGGGAGAGTAGTTCTGGCACTAGGATTTTAAAAGTCTGTACGAGCGACTCTATTGGTCGCCAGCAGGGGGCTCTTCATTGATTGATGGCAGAGGAGGCCCCTGACGGTGACCAATAGAGTTGCTCATACGGACCTTTAAAATCCTGCCGCCAAAGCTGCTGCGTAGTGCGTACTACGTACAAAACTCTTCCATTTTCCTGCTACTGTAAGAGCAGCAGTGGTGATGGGAGAGGGTGTGTATGTCAACATATGGTGTTAAATATGTGTATAGTTTATATGCTACCCTCCATTCCACCATATATCTTATTAAATACCCATTCTCCTACAATCACTTTACCATCATTATCGTTATTATTTGATTCTAAACAATTGCAACAGGTTCTTCAGAGCTGTACTCTGAGGTTATACAATAACGTACATTTATCAATAATGCTTTAATCTACGCGAGTTATTAAAGGGCATGAACAAATATGATGTAGTGATACCTCTTGGACTAAATAGGTTAAATCTGGGGGAAAATGTACTTCTGTTTTTAAATAAACATTTGCCTCTAAATGGAAAGAATGAGATCATGAGTGGAAGAAATCCTTGCCTCCGAGAAACAATGATCAATATATATATAAATATATATATATATATACTCTAGCTACCTAGATTCTGGTTGTTTTAAAACTCTTTGTTGAAAAGAGCATCTTTTAAACTTTTCATATAGCCCTCTAATACTAAAGAACAACAGTATCTAAAAAAAGCAATTTCAGGCAAGTGAAAGGAAGTATGTGTACTTAGGATAAACTATGTAGGCTTCTGGAATAATGCCACATGCTTTTAGCAAACTTTTACAAGAATCAAGTTATTTTGGAAAAAATGTAGAGAGACATAATGGTCTTAGCACAAGTTTGTTATTAAGTGATCTTGAAAACAATACAGCAAGCATTTAAAGATGTTTACTAGTAGAAATGCTCCCTGATTTATGAAGCACCAACACATTTTCCCAGTTGTGCTATGGAGGATTATTATACAATTATTTGTGCACATCATATTGTCAAATATAGTCATATAGAGTCAAAAGCAAAAGTAGTGGGAATACTTACACAAGAAGGCATACTCCATAATTTAGTATGTAAGAAACAAGGTTACTTGCACAATCAATGACCAGCCATAGATATAGATTTGTGATATTTAGTATTTGTACTTATAAAAGAGGAAACATTTTTAAAGAAGAGTTTCTCAAATAGAAGACCAAATATATACATACACACAGTATGTATTAAAAGCGATATGTGTTACTCGTGCTATAACAATAACAAAGACACTGCTCTCAGGTATATGGAACTGTTTGACAGCCTATTGCTTATTTAATCATTCTTAACCAATGAGCTTCTTTGGATATTACAAAGGTTTACAAATTAATGTTGTATAGTCACAGTCAAAACGCAATAAAATATTTTCTCGTTAAGATATCATGTACAGATATACAGATGTATATATTTATTTATATATATATATATATATATATATATATGTTATACTTAAAATGCACCTGAAACCTCTATATTATATGACCGATATTATTAAACATTGTTCTCACAGTAAAAATTGCAATTTTTAGTTCTTTATCATTTATTCTTTGTTTATAATCAGTAAAATAAAACCCATTTTCATACCCTTTTCTCTTTTTTGTTTTCACGTTTATATATTATTTCAGGGCCAAATTGATTTCACACTAAATTACCAAGTACAGTGTTTTAAGCATACATGATAAAAACTATTCAATGTCAGTTATTCACATGGTGCTCTTTTTATTTGTATAATACTGCTAAATCAAAGCACAATGTGTAATGGCCAACATTAGTTGATATCTGTTTATTTTTTAGAAAAAGACCCAAAACTGAATAATCAGTATGTTGCCAGACATAGGAGTGAAATTGACATAGTGCAAGGTTATAGCATCTGCAACCACAAGCAATATATCATTGGTTGAAGACGGTGTGTTCCTGCAGTTTGCCTATAGAAGGAAAACCTTATCTTTCTTCCCCAAGTAGGCTATGCTTTCTGCATGCAAGTAAAGTATCACTTTAGCAGCTAATAAAATGTAATGGAATTGCCTTTTAGCACACTTTAATACCCTTAGTGTGAGAGAATATTAGTCTCTTTTCTCAGCAGGTGATAGGAATGAAAAGTGGATGCTAAAATTGCACTACGGGTAGTAAAGTGGCTAATTTGAAGGAAATTGCAATTTTAAAAAATTAATGTAAAAAAACATGCTTTCTGGGAATTTCTTGAATAATCTTATTACGTAAGTGCTAACTTTTAAACTCTTCCTTTTATATCTTTTTTAGCATTATAAATTCTGCCCCATAGTAATAATAGCTTCAATTATCATCATTATTTATTGCTGATAGATTGTTATTATTGCAGATCATACTTATTATTATATATACTTATTATATATTTATTATTTAGTCTCTAAATACCAATTTTTGTTGTTCCAATCCGGCATAAAAACAGACATTAGTGCCAACATAGTACAACATTTACTCAATGTTCATTGCAGTCTTATAGCATGACCCCAGTCTACTAGCCAGCAAACAAATATATTATAAAGAAGTAGGTACCAACAGAGGTTTAGAGTAGGTATGGTACTTAAACAATGAAATTATATTAAACGGAACTTTCATTTGAATCTCTGAAAACAGAGCAGAGCCTCTGTGGGCTTATTCGCTCCCACTTTTGTTCATATTCTCTCATTCACTCTGCCAATTGCTTCATTGTCTGGCAGCTCCGCTAGCATCTTCTTCATCTTCTTGATCTTCTGTCTTTCTTTGTCCACATCTCCGCAGACATGACCTCCCGGTGAACTTCTGCACATCTCTGCAGAGATAACCTCCCATAAACATCTGCAAAAATGGTGGCGCTTCTGGTGACATATGCTTCCCCTTCACTGCTGACCACTTCCGCATTTGCCAACCACTTCTGCTTCCTCTTCTTTATCCTCCAAGAGGATGTCACCAAAAGCACTGCCATTTTGCCCAAACTTGAACTGGAGGGGTTCCTAACATGTTGTGCCTATAGAGTCAGGCAGCCCAGAGTATTCAGTTGTTCATCCTGATATATGAAAGTGACAATGTATAGGCAGTACTGCTTTTGTGTAATTTATAAAATTTCATCCTAAAACTTGATCTTTTCCTGTTCATAATGCCTGGGAAAAGGAAGTTGCAAACTGGACGATTACTCCAATAAGATTGTGTACTGTTTGTTTGTTTTTTTCATTTTATAATGCCCTTCAATAGGGTTAGTGCCCTAAAGTTTTAACCTCTATCAGATCAGTGGAGTGCCAGATCGTATGGTAGGATGAACCTGGGTGGAGGCGAGATATTATGTGGCATACCAGTTTGTTTCCAAAATTATATTTTTAAACCTCTTACAAAATATGGCTTGAATTGGGGGACATTTCTATGGCCACAATGTTGCTTTGTCATATGGATGCATGTGATCGCTCTGATTGGTGATCACGTGAAGCTGGGATGCCTGGATTGGCTCATCAGTGACTGCCTTGGTTGCAAAGCAGTCTCCTCCAATGTGAACCCATGGCTTGTGGCATTTTCCATAGGCTGTACTATTACATCCTTGTTCATCCACTGTTTAGAAGACGTAATAGTACTTCCTGTAGGCGAGAAGCAGTTAAGCTACCACCATAAAGCAGTGTTTATGTTATCCTGCAATAAGTTTTCCTGTATGCCGGTGAATATTATTCAAGGGTGTCATAGAGGAAGTTTTTATTTATAAGAAAAGGCCTTATCTTTACTAGATACCCAAAATTTGTAATTTGTAAAAAAAAATCCTAGTCAAATAAATAACAAATATCCAGCTGGCACATGCTACAATGGTCAAACTTCATATCAAGTAATTATTGGGCTTCATTGATTTCCTGTCTGCAAAATGCACTTTCATTTTATGCAGTGTTTAAAAAGAAAAAAGGAAGTCTTACTTCTCATCTTAAGGATATAATGGTATATATCAACTGCGTATTGATGTTTTACTGAATTATTATATTATTACATTATAGTTCAATCACCACCTTAATGAAGTGTAGTATCCCAAGTCAATGACCTTCAATTACCTGACATCTACTCAGCAATGAGCAGCTGTTGTACAACTTTCTCTAACAACATATACAATATTTACAGACTTCTTACATAAAACATTGACCCAAAGATGTTCAGAAAAATATGTATAGATCAGATTTACAATTTAACAATTGCTAACATTAATGGCTCATTTCCACCTACTGTACTAAATGTAGCACATGTATTACAGTTAGTATTAAAAAACCTAAGACCTAGTTTATAAAAAAAGGATTCTGATAATCCTTCTTATTTTGATATTGTTGAACCTTCAGAGCAAAAATTCATGTGAATGGTCTTTAAAAGCATATTTTCTGAACATAAAAGATAGCTCACTTAATGTTTTGTCTAATTGGAACAATAAAATATAGAAGCAATATATACCATATTTGCTCGATTATAAGATGACCCTGATTATAAGACGACCCCTCAAAATCTGAATATTAATTTATGAAAAAAAGAAAAAGCCTGAATATAAGACGACCCTATAGGAAAAAAGTTTTACCAGTAAATGTTAATTCATGTAAACTATGTGAACAATTTTTTTTTATAAAAGCTATGATTGAGAATAATATTTTGTTTTTATTTCCTTTTTTTTCAACCTGCCCCCCCCAGTTATGCACATCTGCCCCCTGGCTTGCCACTCTGCCCCAGAAATGCCTTATACTCCCTATATGCCACTGTACATATAGAGGATCCAGGTCCCCTGCATCGCTGCGGGGAATCTGGATCTTAGTCTCATAGTCAGACCTAGTTGAGGTCTGATTATAAGACAATCCCGATTATAAGACGAGGGTTATTTTTCAGAGCATTTGTTCTGGAAAAAACCTCGTCTTATAATCGAGCAAATACGGTATTATGGGCTATTGGACTTGGCCTAACCTAGAGCAGTGCCCAAAATTCAACCATTCTGAGGAACATTTCCCCTTTGTCCACAAACGTTATATAATGGCACTCTCTCTTAGAACGTGCTAAAAGGATACTATGAAGGTTTGCATAAACATCTGTGGTATAAATCGGCTGGGTTCATAGCAGATTTCTAATTATACAATTATCTAATTAATCAACATATGTGGCTACTACTTGTATATACCTGTCACTGGTGTTGTGCCTCAATATAGGTTAATATAAATTAATACCAAAAATTTGTGGAAAATGTGAATAATAAAATACAATTTTGCAAAACACAATTTACAAAAAACACAAAGTAGTGTCTCTTAAAAACATCAATAAAGGCTCAGTATGACAGGAATGGTGCTATATAGGTTAAAGTGGTATATCATCACTATCTGAATGTGTAGGGCAAATTCCCAATGAACATTTCCAATAAAAATAATATTGGTCTGAAACAACTCCAGAACTATATTATGATGGGGTATATAACACAAGGTGAAAAGTTCCCAACAAGGTTTGCTTCAGAAAATTCTCTGTAGACCCAAAGGAAGAAAATATCAAACAAATATGTCGTTTTGTGCTTCTCAGAATTGAAAGATATAGACAACCCCTCAAACTTTGGACATTAATGAAAGAAAAAAAGGTCTAATTAAACGGCAACCCTATTGGGGGGGAAATCAAAACCACTGTTTTTATTACATTATTTTCAGGGACACAGTATATATCTTCTCCCTCTCTCTGGCACAAGACCAAAGTTTGTCAGTAGGAGAAAGGGAGGATTGTCATTTATTACATGTGTTCACTGCGATTGATTTTCACTAGACTTGTACATTCAAATTCATGCAACGTTTAATAAAATGTTCTAATTTTATTAACTCCAAAAATGTCTGTCCAAAAATGAACCCCCAACAAAAGAAACCTAAATAAAGCAGAGAGCTCCACATTTTTCACACATTCTCTCGCATTCAGTTTCTCCCTACTTTTGCCATGGCCCTGTCTCCTTTTCCGCAGCTCCGCTTCTTCTCTCATATATTCTATTAAATATATGATACATACATATACAAATGCACTAAAAGTGATAATTAGACTGATCTGGTTATTAGAAGTGAAAATTTAATTAGTTCACACTTGCAGGTTGATGCCAAGTAACAATGTGTAAACAGGATCGATAGCTTAATGCTGCCCAAAACCACACTAAATTATCTAAGGTCTAGAACAAGTGGCAGCAAAAGTAATTTATTATGCATCCTTGTAAATGGTTGTTGTGCAATATATGTATATATATATATATATATATATATATATATATATATATATCCATTTACTCACAAAGTCCATTGCACACCATTCCAAGTTTCCCAAGTCTGGTGCTAGTAACCAGCAGTTTCCATATAAAGATCTTTCAAAAGATGGTCAGCACTCCAGGTCTTTAAATTAACAATATCTCTTTATTCAAACCAAGTCGACGTTTCAGTCATTTCTGACTTTCCTCAGGACATATGATTTTCTCATATTACATACAGATTCTAGACTAGGGTGACCAGACGTCCCCGGTTTCCGGGACACTCCCCAGATTGAGGACACTGTCCCCTTACAAATTATGTCCCTGGATGCAGTGCCGGATTAACTTCCGCAGGTGCCCTGCTACTTACCTGTACATTGTTCAGAGTCACGTGAATTTACGTCACGTCACATGACTCCGCTCCGTTCCTGCTTTCCCTGTGCAGTGCGATAGAAGTTGTTCGCACAGAGTGCGAGCAATGCAGAAGGAAGCAGCAGCTCCTGCGGAAGTCTGCGAGCGAGAGATATGCAGTTCAGTTAAGGGGGTGGGGGTTAAGAGTGCATGAATGTTTGTGAATGCGTGAATGAATGTTTGTGAATTAGTAAATGAATGGATATGTGTGTGTGTGATTGTGATAGCAGACCCTGGTGTGTTTGGGTGTCGGTGTGGCAGAGCCTGTCCTGATGTTTGTGTTTGGGTGTCAGTGTGGCAGAACATGTCCTGGTGTGTTTCGGTGTCGGTGTGGCAGAGCCTGTCCTGGTGTGTGTGTTTGGGTGTTGGTGTGGCAGAGCCTGTCCTGTTACTTATCCAGAGAAAAGCACCCTCCTGAATTTTCAGTCACTTCAGAGGACAAAACTTTCTAGGCCCAGAAATCAGTGAGAGGAAAAGTAAAGGTTTTGGTGATATTTCTTACTAAAAAGGATTAGTGATACCAAATTGTGGCTTCAGGCGTCCCGCATATGATGATTTTTTTTAGTGTACTGATGGACTCCCAATCCTATCCTATATTTTCTCCCGAGCACTGATGTTCTCTTTATCCAGTACACACGGATGCTGAGGAGTTAAGATTCTGTCTATTTTTTATTTTCATAAAAAGGCTCACCAAAGCATTTTTTTATCCCACGGACAAAATGTGAGAAATAACGTAAGTATCATACGATCACTTCATTCCAAATACACAAAATGTGAGAAATAACCTAAATATCATACAATCACTGCATATCAAATACTCTGCATATATATAATTTGAAGAAAATGCTTATAAAATGTTTTTTTTTAACTATTTGCCAATTTTAATAAGCTGGTCACCTTATTCTAGACATAGACAGGTTACGGTAAGTGAAGAAATGGCACCTCAACTTTGTATTGCATTATTTTAAACATATTCATATTTTTTTTTACCTTTTTAGGATTTCTTAGATCATGTGTTTCTGTATTAGAATTCTGCATTAAAAATGCATAAAATGTACATAGTGTCCCATGGTTTAGTCCATAGCAGTAAGAGACACTTAACTTCATAATATATATAAAGGGATATTTTCTTAGTTAACTAATTGTAATTGTAAAAGTGCTGTATTTGAAGAAATTTGAGAAACTGGCTGAAACATTCCACTGATTTTTAGGTGATTGTTCCAAAGTCAAACACTTCCATATTATTTTCCTTGGTTTTCTTTGGAACCAAAGAAAATCATATCTGATTTGGTTCAAGATGAGTTGAAACCAATACTTTTTTGGGCCAAAATAGAATAAAATATGCAATGACATAACCAGTGGCGGAACTACCGGGGTCGCAGGGGTCGCGACTGCGACCGGGCCCTGGAGTTCTGCCAGTCAGGGGGGCCCAAGGGGTGCCGAGCGGTTTCTGAAAACCGCTCGGCAACTCTTGGGCCCCCCTGACTGACAGAAATCCAGGATGCCTCTGCTCCCCGTCGCCGCCGCCTGCCTCAGCGCTGCCCAGAGTACAGTGTTGGGAGCGTGAGGCGTTTGTCTCGGGTGCCGGTGCTTCACGCTCAGCAGGTAGGGAGAGAGAGGGTAGATCATGAGAAGGGGGGTAGGGAGGGAGAGGGTAGATCGTGAGAAGGGGGGTAGGGAGTGAGAGGGTAGATTGTGAGAAGTGGGGTAGGGAGGGAGAAGGTAGATTGTGAGAAGGGGGGTTTGGAGGGAGAGGGTAGATTGTGAGAAGGGGGGTAGGGAGGGAGAGGGGAGATTGGGAGAAGGGGGGTAGGGAGGGAGAGGGGAAACTTTGAGAAGGGGGAGGGAGAGGGTAGATCGTGAGAAGGGGGTTAGGGAGGGAGAGGGGAGATCGTGAGAAGGGGGGTTAGGGAGGGAGAGGGGAGATTGTGAGAAGGGGGGGAGGGAGGGAGAGTATAGATCATGAGAAGGGGGTTAGGGAGGGAGAGGGGAGATCGTGAAAGGGGGGGAGGGAGAGGGTAGATAGTGAGAAAGGGGGTGGGGGGCCCTTAACAGATTCTCGCACCGGGGCCCTGAGGTTTCTAGTTACGCCCCTGGACATAACCTTTCAGAACCTCAGACATCTCTTCTTCAGATGGTCTGACAGACTAAGCAGGTAGTCTTAAATAAACACAACATGAATAAAAAGAATTTCCAGGAGCTGTTCAACCGTATATTTTATATTGGGGCACTATTTGCATTACATTGCAGAGATAAACTCATGTGTCTATCACAATGTAGTTAACAGCTGTGTAGTATATGTCTTCAAGAGTGCCAATGAAAGATGGTACAGCAGATGGGAATTCCATTCCTGACATAAAGACTATGATGATCAGCTGGCTCTTTGGATGATATGACAGGGAATTCTACAAAAAAGTCTCTAAATATGTGGTCCTCAAGAGACAATTTGGTACAAGCGCTTAACTATACCCATGAGTGGTTCTATTATGTGGTAGTAGGTAACAACCAGGGGAATACAGATGTTCTCCTACATATTGTTATACTGAAGTGAGCACTCCTGAATATATTTAAGGACTGTTCAAATCTCTTGTCAATTTGCCTCACTGAATGTCCTTGCTGGATGAGGCATCCACAGAGACAGAATACTGTAGATATTTTTGTCTAAGCTCCTCATTATAAACAGATGTAGTAGAATTGGACGGCCTGATTTTATATAACTGATTCATTGCTATGGTTGAGGTGGAAGTTGAGTCAGTGAGGGTATTATTATATATATTGTAATTTTACCATTATGTTTGTGATGGAAAAGGTGGATATCTGAAGAATCTCAATGTCTTAATGGTAATGTCATATAGAAAGTTCCTTGCTATATGTATTTTCCAAAAATATTTATGTGTAAATAAAGGATTAAACTCTCAAGGGCTAATTGTGAGACTAAGATGAACTATGGCATTGTTGTATTTTGCATATGATACTTTTTGCCTACCTGCAATCCAAAACATACTTTTACTCTAAATATGACTAGGTTAATGTTTTTTAATCTTTAATAAATTCATATTGCATTCAGTTAGTGCTATGTGTGGGGAATATGTAATGATCTGTTTAATATTTTCTAAAATGAGTTTACTGCATAAAAGTGTATGGTTTCAAACTGTATTGCATATCTTTAGTCTGGTAGTGTTGAACACAATTGAACGAAATTTGTCAGGTATATAGAATCTAGAAAGAGAAATTTCCTACCAAATTCATTTTTTCTTTTAAAGTTGAAATGAACATTACACAAATGTAATACAGCATCTAAATTCTGAATACAGTTCTTCTACATTCCCAAAACAAATGCAATAATTTTTTTAAGTGTCTACCACTAAGCATACTAGATGACACAAGCCAATAAATATTAGTTATATAAATATACAGTGGCGGAACTACCGGGGTCGCAGGGGTCGCGACTGCGACCGGGCCCCGGCGGCAGGGGGGCCCAAGCCAAGGGGCCGCCCGAAATCTTTTTTACGTTTTTTTGTTTTTTTTTAAATAAGGCAGGGGCGTCCAAATGCGGCCCGCGAGACCTCGAGGTGCGGCCCGCGTAAGATCGGCAGCCAGGGCAACCGATCTTACACGAGCCGCACCTCAAGCCCTGCTACTTACTTGTGGGAGGGTCTTCTGGACAGCACAGAGGAAGCGGAGTTCACGTGACATCCTACTTCCTCTGTGCTTTAGCAGAGAAGGCAGAGGGAGGCCGTGCCCCCTGCTGAAGTCTGTGAGCGGCATCGAGGAGCTGCAGTGCAGGTAAGGGGGTGGGGAGGGTGTTTGAATGAGTGTGTGTGATTGAGGGAATGAATCTGTGAATTAATGATTATATGAATAAATGAGTGTGTGTGTGTGTGTGTGTGTGTGATAGCATGGATGTGTAAGTGCTGGAACCTAGGCATGATGGGACTGTGATTGCTGTTAGCAATCACACTCCTATCATGCCAAGTCAGCCAGTACATGCTGAAACCTGGCCAGCTGCCCCCCTTGTGTAGTGATGCTGCCAGCAGTATGGGGTCTGCACTTACAGCCACCCTGTACCAGCATGTACTGGCTGACTTGGCATGATAGGAGTGTGATTGTTAACAGCAATCACAGTCCCATAATGCCTAGGTTCCAGCATTTACTGGATGGATGTGTAAGTGCTGGAACCTAGGCATGATGGGACTGTGATTGCTGTTAGCCAGTACATGCTGAAACCTGGCTAGCTGCCCCCCTTGTGTATTGATGCTGCCAGCAGTATGGGGTCTGCACATCACTTACAGCCACCCTGTACCAGCATGTACTGGCTGACTTGGCATGATAGGAGTGTGATTGCTAACAGCAATCACAGCGAGCACAGTCCCATCATGTCTAGGTACCAGCATTTACTGGTTGCCTGGGTATGATAGGAGTGTGATTGCTGTTAGCAATCACACTCCTATCATGCCAAGTCATATTGCTAATTTTGTCCAATTGTGTGTTACCTACTTTTATTAAACATGTGAGTTTTTATTATTATTTTTAAAGGTGGGGGTCATTTTCGGTTTTGGCTAAGTGAACCCTGAATGTTTTGGTCCAGAATTTTCATTTTAGTTCATCCCTAGAATAAATCTAGGGAATCCTGAATTTGTAGTCGCAAAACTTTCAAGGCCCAGAAATCAGTGAGAGGAAGAGTAAAGGTTTTGTGTTATTTACTTTATTTTAATCCGCATATTTTATTAAAGGCCATATTTTTTGTCACAGTGAAAAATTAGTGTGGCCCGCGCACGTATACAATTCTGATGAAGTGGCCCACTGCAGAAAAAACTTGGACACCCCTGGATTATGCCCTTTGTACATGCGCCCCTTTTTCTTTGATTTTTTTACAGATATGATTCAATATGTAAATTGAATTTGTTGAATTAGTTGAAAAAAAATTGTTGGGTAAAAATCATGTTTTTTGGGGGGGGGGGGCCTTAACAGATTCTCGCACCCGGGCCCTGAGGCGTCTAGTTACGCCCCTGTAAATATAAATGCATTACTTCTGATGGCTTGCAGACATATGCATCAAAGATGCTTTTCCATCTTCTTTGCTAAATTTCTAACTAAATGCAACATTAGAAACATCATTCTTACTATTGCAGAATGTCCAAATGTTTCTCTGAAATAATTATTTCATTTTGTAAAATTTAGCTATATTCTTTTTTTTGCAGGGAATGCTTAACTGTCGCGTAAAACCTAAGTATGGAATGATAGGCAGTTTCCTGCATAACAAAAACTTCATAAAAGTTGTTTTTGAGTTGTTCATGTGATTTAGAGGAAAGAACAAGTTGACTCGTGTGCCAAGATTTGTTAGCTTGTGGAGCAAGTGGGTTTAATTAACAGCATTTTTAGGTGCAATATTTTTGAATTGAAAAGATGGTATTTCATTGCCAGGCGCTATTTAAAAATAAACATGGACAAGTTATTCTTTGTATTTTTTTGTATTGAAAAGTCATATTTTGAGTATTCTATATGAAAGTTTTGAAGGTCTGCAGTGTGCTTTAAAGATGTATTTGAGTACTCCATTTGAGTTACCCAGTAACAATTAGTCAGGGTGTTGAATTACAAAACATTTTCAACCATTGTTAATATCAATTAAGGTTAAATTAGCTCAAAGATATGAGATCATCCCCAGCCTTGCTTAACACACGCGCTGTGTCCGGAAGCGACATCCAACGGTGGAATAGGCCGCATCCCTGACCTTGCGTTACTGGTACACCGGAAACTGTGGAGTGACGCCTCTCCTGCCAGCAGGGAGGTGTATCTTCCTGCCTTTAGCTACGTCACCGTTGGTTACTGAGCCTTGCTCCCTCTACAGTGAAGCAGGGGCAGCTTTGTGAGGTGGAGCCCTCCCCTCCTGACCCTATATAACCCCAGAAACTGCACTTGTCTATTCTTGTGTGTTACAAGCTCTGGTGTCTGATTTAGTGCAGACGGCATTTCTCCTTAAGCTAGCCTGTTGTCCCTGTTTGACCCTCATTTTTGCTGCTGGACTTCCCGGTTCCTGACCTGAACTCGGTTGGGACTATCCCAACTATCCCCTGCCCCTCAAACACGGCTTGTTCCTCGACATTGGCTACCTGTTCTACATGTCTCATCCTTTAATTTGCCTGGCTATGCCCACACAACATCCTTGGGTTATCTGCAATGCCCCAGTGCCATACATTCTTGCCTTATGCTTACAACAGCTTTTAACAGCAAGATTTGCCACACGTAAGGTTCTTCTCTGTCTGAGCCTCACAAACCTTTGCCAATCCTCATGAGAGGAAAATTCTCTGAATAACAAACAAAACGATGTATTATAGTACATTTAGCATACATATGAGGTTTGAGAAAATAAAATGAAAAATGATGTACAAAAAGTATAACAAATTAATGTGTCAAGGGATTTCTTTTTTTATTAATGCTGAAAACTTAAAATTTAGTACCTGCAACATTTTTAAAAGTTTACATCGTCACAGTCAAAAATGACTTTTAGCAACGCTACAATTTTTTTCTTATTCCAGTGCCATGCATCATTGCTGATAACTTTCTGCTGAAAAGGGTGGAAAAAAATAACTACACCGCATATGATTCCTAACTCAGATATAAAAAAGAGAAAATAAACTTGTGGAAGAACAAAAGACTAGATGTGTGATAGATCATGTACTTGCCCAACATTCTGTTGACATATTGTTGGGTTACTTGAATAATAGCAAAACATTTCCCTTCACATCTGGTGTTTCAAACAAAAAGTACATCAAATGATTGCTATTGATTATAAAATATTTTGACAAGCACAGTAGATTTGAGGGAGAGTTTTTAGGTTTTATGAGAACATTGTTGGTATAGGTGACAGTTTAATCAAATATCTGTTGTTTTCGTCTCCAAAAATGCTCATTTAATATATAAATAAAAACACACTTTGCCATTGTGCATAGCATCAGCAAACTAGAGAATTTAGCTCTGCCAGTCATCAGTAAGGATATATTAGTCAGAAGAGGGCCGGCAATGTTCACCCAGTGGGCAAATTTAGCCAAGTGATTCAATAATAATGTAGCCCAAAACATATTTGGCAGGCAACAAACTTATTCTACAAGTCAAAAAACATTTACGGAAAAATGTGAAAGAAAGTGACTGCGCACACATAAGTGAATATAAACTGAAATATACTTATAAAACTGTATGAAAATGTCTTGGATACTTCCAGAGCAAACATGTATATTATACTGTAGCTCAGATTGCTGAAAAAAATAATGCTGGTTCTCATAGAAAGGTGTCAGAACACACAGTGCATCACAGTTTGCCAAGCTGCAGATCAGTCAGGGTTCCCATGCTGACCCCTGTCCACTGCCGAAAGTGCCTACGATGGGCATGTGAGCAAAGGAACTAGACCACGGCGCAATCAACGAAAGTGGCCTGGTCTGATGAATCATATTTTCTTTCACATTATGTGGATGGCTGGGTGCGTGGAGAACACGGGCACCAGGATGCATCCATGAAAGAAGGCAAGATGGTGGAGGCAGTATGATGGTTTGGGCAATCTTCTGCTGGAAAACCTTGGGTCCTGCCATTCATGTGAATGTTACTTTGACATGTACCACCTACCTAAGCATTGTTGCAGATCATGTACACCCTTTTTATGGACAAGGTATTGGCCTCTTTGAGCAGGATAATGCGCCCTGCCAAAAACGGCTCAGGAATGGTTTGAGAAATAAAACAAGTTCAAGCTGTTGACATGGCCTCTCAATCCAATCTAGCATCTGTGGGATGTGGTGGACAAACAAGTCCGATTCATGGAGGCCCCACCTTGCAACTTACAGGACTTAAAGGAGCTGCTGCTAATGTCTTGGTGCCAGATACCACAGCACACCTTCAGAGGTCTAGTGGGAAGAGTCTATGATAATGAAAACCAACATCATGAAACCATGACATATCACTTGTTAATTTAATGCTTTTTTTATACACCAAGGAACTTGACGTATTTACTGCAGAGGTTCCTGCTCCTACTTGGAACATATTGTCACTTTCCTGTAGCCTCATTTTGGTATATAGTGTTATTCATACTTTAAAGGTGATATTCTACCTACTGGTGAAATGTAATAATTTTGTAATTATATTCCTAGTACTGTTAAATGTAAAAAAAAATGTTTACAGGAATGATTATTTTAACCATGGGTATCTTTGTTTCAGTCATAATGCCAGGATATAATTGCCAGGAAGACTTAATTGAAATTTGATAAACCGGAAGACTCCTCAAATTTTCTGTATTGTTTCTATGTACTTAAACATTAAGAGTAACAACAGATCTGCACCGTTAACTAACCCTTTACAAAGTATTAATATTTTTGTGGACGTTTAGCAAGTCTACAATTGTGTTGGTTTTTAAAACAAATGAAGAAAAACTATATAAAGCAAGTTTGGGGCAAGTCAAGAAGATGAAAGAGTAGCAGTGCTTATCTATGAAATATACTGAAGAAAACATCAGCACTTCTGTTGTGTTTTTTAATGGACTAACTACATCTTGCACTGACATGTTCAACCTCTCCTTTTATCAGCTAAAAATACTACCTACTTCTTAAATAAATCTCCAAAGACCAGTGCATCCTGAACTACGGGAACAGTTTAAGATACAGTGATAATTTCCAAAACTGTATATTAGTATTTCTTTATGAGAAAGCAGATATGTCATTTATCTTGTAAGTGCAGTATGTAATACTCATTCGGTTTCCTGCACATTTGCAACTTTAAAGTATTTCAATGAGAATTCAGTAGCATAAAAGACCTATAGGGCTATTAACTTAAAGTGTAGGGAGTGCTGCCCTTAGGCGGAATGGAGCGGGACTCGTGCCCCGGGCTCCCTAGCACCACGACATTCTCTCCTTCACACACATGGTTTCTGTTTTGCTGAGTGAAGTGGACCTCTAAGACTATTTCATATTCTAGTGGTCTGTTTGAGTGGTCAGGTCTATATCTGTAAGGAAACAGCAAAACCTAATTTCAACTCGCTACCCCGAAAGATGACATATGACATTAATCTAGGTAAGGGTGTTGGCCACAGCTTTATTACATTCCCATACCATCGTTAACAAATAACAGTAACCAAAAACAACCCACCAGCTACTGCCTAGTAGACAGTTCTTACCATGATCACAAAAGCCCATTGCCACTTCCTAAGAAAGGCAACAAACCCTCAAAGCCTCACAAACCTTGGGAGCATATCTGACTGCTGTAGCAGATAGGTCAGGGCAAGCATGACACAGACATGTCATACTGTTACAGTTCTTGAATGCATTAAAACAAAATAAGAGAAATGTAAGCATTTTCAGCCCCTTAGTTAAAAAAAATTAAAAAAGCTACTGTTTTTAATAAAGATGTCTTCCCCTGAACTAGTTACCCATGTGGTTTGATATCCAGTACTCTATGTGTTCTTATGTCTTTATTATTATAAAGAATGGTTTCAGGGTATAATTTATTACAGACAGAATACTATAAAAGAATAGTTCATTTTCTGAAAGTGTTTATCGATTCAAATGCAAAATGATTCTCTGTCACTTTCAAGTTGGTATCAAGTATAATAATTATTAATAATACAATATTTATGTTTGGGATAAATTGTGCCTATATCATTGTTTTAATTAGATCAGTAAAAGCATCATAGTGCACATAAAGAACGCATATAAAAGTTCTTAATATGAAAGCCAAAGAGAGCCATGAACATAAAAGAAAAAAGAATATATAAGAATCTATAAGTGTATAAGGTTAGGTATGGTAAATAATGTGTTTCCCTGTTGCAGTTATTATACATTGAAACAATTAATCAGTGCAGAATTGGCTTATGTTTGATATGTCTTTTAAACATGCAATTTAAATTCAACTAAGGCGGGTGTGTAAAAAATCTAACACATAACAAAGATGGCACAGTATTCAATATAACTTAACGTACTCTGTTTCATGAATTCTAGTTTCAAATGCCGGTGTGTGTTTTTGTTCTAACATGCTTTCTATTTTTACAGGGGCTGATGTTATCAATTTTGATGGCAGTGCTGGGCTGACATATCGATTTAAGAACAAAAAGATGAAGACATTAAAAGATGTCATCTCACTCAAATTCAAAACTTCAGAGAGTGAAGGCGTGCTCTTTCATGGTGAAGGCCAGCAGGGGGACTATATCACCTTGGAGCTTAAGAAAGCAAAGCTGGTGCTACAGTTAAACCTAGGTAACAGAAAGAAAAAAAAAAACAGCAGAACACTATAAATGAGATATATATATATTGCTTAGGGGCCCCATAGCTGTTTTCATCCAAAACAACAATGTTTTTGGCTGTGTTAACATAATTGATGGTTCCTGTAAACCTATGGAGATATTCCATTAAAAAATGATCCCAAACTTGAACAGTTGTATAGATAGATAGATAGACAGATATAACATAACGTATAAGCATGTATACGCTTTCATCAAGTCATCAGAAACAATATAGTGAAATCCATTTTAAGTCACTCATTTGTTCATCTGTGAACACATACCAAAAAAAAGGAATTTATTATTTTCCCTATTGGATTTTTACTATATTTTTCCAGGTGACTTCATGAAAGCATTTACACGTTTATATGTTATATCTATCCATCTATACTACTGTTTAAGTTTGCTCCACATAGATTCACATTTAACTTGGAGTGACGTTTGTGAGTTAATTTCATTTATTTTCCTTTTTTCATTTGATCTATACAGATTTACACTATGTCTTTTTTTGTTTATTTGTTTTAGATATTTTTTTATTAGTACTATGGAAATATAATTGTAAGTTTATTTCTTTTTTAACACTGGATGTTTTTGCAGTGTTAGTTGTGTCATCTGGCGGAGGGTTATAATTTTGTTTATTACTTTATTTTATGATACTGTGGCTATTTATGCATTGTATTCATTCAATTTCTATATTGAGGCAGTAAGACAAAATGAACAGTCATCTTAGTTGGAAATAACTTTTGTAGGTTTGTGGATATTTTCACACTGATGAATAAATGTCATTTTTGATTTTGTTTTTATGTAGCTGGTCTCAAACATAACTGAATTAAATCAAAGGCAATTTTCGGTGATACATATCTATCACTTTCTAACAATATATTCATATTAAGGATGTCAAGTGATAATTTTAGACAAATTATAATTTTTTACACCACAGATATTTAATTTTATTTACACATACTGAAAAAGAAATACGATTTCTATGTAAAATGTTTAGCTTCAAAGAAGGCAATATTATATTCCTACTGTAAAGCTAGAGTACTTCTTGTGTCTACATGCCAATTAAAGACTATTTAACAAATAATCATCACGATAATAATAGTAACAATAAATAGATCATAATCTTTTGTTAATATCTTCTAAGTAAATCTTAAAAATGCCATAATAAAATCATGAAACAGTGTTATCAAAACAAAGCGGTGACAATATTATTCTAGCTATTGTAAATTTGTAAGGTGATAGGTCCACTCTAAACAGTAATTCTCCATATATACAAAATACACATATTTATATGTCTTGAGTTGATATTTTTAAAGCATGACTCCTTATTCACATAATGCAAGAATTGTCAAAATCATTGGTGCATATGGTTAATTAAGCAAAATTTCCATCACAATGCTAGTTGATGTTTTCCCTCAACAGATTCACTAATTCTAATTAAAAAATGTCAGCTTACGTGTTCACCAGTTGGAACTCACAAGTGTTTTTGGAGTTCAGTGTTGGGTCCCTCAGCAGCATGAACTTTATTGAATCTCGTAGATAAAAGATCTGGGGAGCTGCTGTGCTCAGCTAAAGTTATTAGCAACTTCCATACAATGAATGTGTTGCCTGGTCTTATTATAGCGGCATGAAAAACTTTGCCCACTGAAATCAGTGTGAATTTATCAGAAATGTACCTTGCAATTTGCTAATGGTAAAAGTAGCTATGATTGAATTTACCTGGATTGTAGCTACTTCTTCATCATAAGTAATTTATTCATTTCAATTTCAGGAAGCAACCAATATGGATCCATTTATGGTCACACCTCAGCAACCTCAGGAAGCCTTCTAGATGATCACCATTGGCATTCTGTCATAATTGAGCGCCATGGAAGGAATATTAACCTGACACTTGACAGACACATACAACATTTTAAAGCCAATGGAGACTTTGATTATTTAGACTTGGACTTTGAGGTAATACAACACACATAGCACATCTGTGTTATATATAAACATTTACTATAAAATAAGAAAATATATTTTATGTGTAATTTAAATTCCTTTAAACTTGTTTTTACTTCAATTGTGGAAGCAAATCTACTGCATTATTTTGTAAAAATGCTACATTAGTATTCCATTCGCAAAATATGGAAGAAAACAATGCGACATATTGTAGTTTAAACATATTGTTTTGAGATGCTGGATTGCCCTGCTGTACTTTTCTACAAATCTTAACAAGTCTGCAAATCGTGTTCCATATTTTCACATTCATTTTGATAACAAATATATGTAATGCTAAAGTGCGCAGAAATATTAAGGGAGCAACAATGCAAATCTATTGGCAGTAATTCATTGTGTACCAGAGAAGATACATGATGGAACAGAGATGATAAATTATCCAAATAAAATGTTATACAATATGTAGTTAAAGAAACAATTAGGACAACAAAACTATATGGTTTATTGGCTTCTGGATTGGATAATTGTGTAGTAAATATATGATAGGGAGTTAAAATTTAAGCATTAAGCACAACAAAACCAAAAAAGACCCTGAAATCTTCTTTTTTTCATAAAAAAGCTGACTTTTGGAGGTATGCCTTTCTCCGGAAAACCAAGCTCAAGCAGTAGAAAGAATTTCAAGGGTTGCATGGAAAGTATCAACTACAATGGAAATAACATTACTGACCTTGCCAGGAGAAGGAAGATGGATCCTTACAATGTGGTAAGTACATCATGTTTACATTTGTAATAGAAATCAACTCTTTTATACAAAGAATAATGTAATATTTACGACAATTACAATAATAACACTTAAGTAAAAACCCTATTATTAGTATCTGAGAATGAAAATGTCCCATACCAAATGTCAACTGCAAATACATTTATCCATCACAATGTATTATTTGCCATTATAAACCGCCTCAGGGGAACTTGGGAACATTATGTAGTGGTGTGTTAAGTGTGCTATACACAATATTACCAAACAGTAGTTCATGCAATCCATCCCAAAACCACAAGACAGTTTTAAATATATCAATATTCATAAAACATTGTTGAATTAACTGAATACTTACCAATTTAGTTTTTCTTTAAGCTCGGGGGCTAGCTTCCAAAGCACACTGAATATTGTTAACACACCATATAGCTGATATCATATGGCCTCTGCCAATAACATTCTAGCAGAACTATTGCCATAAAGGAGATGAATGGTGCACAAAAATAGCACAAAAAAACAGATGTAGGAACAATAAATTATTTAGTAACGTGGTAGTTTAATAAAGAATTCAAGAGTTAATGTGTTATCAGGCATGACATGAGGGAACTGTACTATGAGCGATTTTACTGCTTTAAATTTAAATTCAGGGGTCAACACTCACAGAGTAATATAAAAAGTAATGTAATCTTTTAGAAACAGAGAGGTCCCTTCTTTAGTTTTTTTTTTTTACTTAAGAAGAGACTATTCATGTCTCACAGTCTTTACTCTGATCTGTGGACATTTGTCCACAAAATATATTACATCATGCTTTGGACCCTAGGAAAGACTCCATAATCAACATACTTGTCTTATAACTGTTGGTGCCAGGAATTTGAATTCATAGTATGACTAGGAACTGCTCCATAATTAACATGGTTATCTCTTAATCATAGGATGGACTGTACATAACCTTTCTGTATAGCTTATCTTTCAGTGATGTGTTCACCAGTTGACATTCTATGATAAGGGACATGATAATAATGATACATTTCAGCATAGATCTTAAAGTGACTCAATATTTTTTTCAAAGCATTTATTTTGCTACCTGATTTGACTTTGGGCTAAATATTTTCTGAAAACTTCTACTGAAGATATAAAAAAAAAACAGAAGCTCACAGAAATGGTTTTGGAAGATTATTTATTGTAAAGTACAAGACGGGAATGTAGAGGAGAACGTACTTGTAATGATGTGTTTTAGTAATTTATAAAATAACCACATCATATTTTCTAAGGAAAAGTAACCAGACTCGGATAGTCATTAGCCAGCAGCGAGTAAATGTTTTGAAGCACTTTCTCTGATGGCAAAAACTCTACAATAAATAGGAAATTCTTCACCTAGAAAGAAGCAGCTTTGGACAATTTAGAATTAAAGTGGAACCACAAACTGTTCTGATTGTGATTTACTTCCTCTTATAACTGCAGGTAACAAGAATATCCCTTAATGGAATATGTTCATGTCAAAAAACATTTTATAGTACCTTCTTCACAGTGCTGGGCTAAAAAAAAGCCAATATATATATTCCCTTAAAGGGTAGCTTTGCAATGGTAGTCTGTCTGTATATGTAATATTTAAGGTGTTGAATGAATCAAAGCCTGTTTCCAAATTAAGTACAGCGTAACAATAAAAGATAAGGTATACATTTATAGCATTTATATTCTTCTAATGTACATTAATTAAAAACAATATAAACATTACCATTCAAAAGTTTGGGGTCACTTAGAAATGTCCTTGTTTTGAAAATCAAAGACACTCTTCAATACTCCTTATGATGTTGTTAAATTTCATATGGAGTGTTCTGTGTGGGTATTACCTGGTCTAAAAATGTATGTTTATCACCTTTCCAAAAATGGTCAAATATATTATTTTCTCAAAGTTTTTTTTGAGTTAAATAAACGGTGTCTTGTAAATTATTTAACATAAATACCGTGGTTCTTAAAAAAATAATTTATTTAAACTGTCACCACTCTGTTTCTTAGGTCAATATAAACTTCACTTGTGTGGAATCACGAGCAGTCTCTGTCTTTTTTAATGCCACAAGTTACTTGGAAGTACAAGGCCGTCATAATGAAGACCTCTTGTCAGTAAACTTTCAGTTTCGTACTTGGAATCCAAATGGACTTCTTCTCTTTAATACCTTTGCTGATGAAATCGGCAACGTAGAAATTGACTTGACAGAAGGAAAAATCAGCGTTCACATAAATATGACCAAGTCCAAGAAGAATCGCATCGATATTTCCTCAGGTAGGTTATAGTATATATTCTTCTACAGACACAGGCTTTTTACTTGAATACAATATAATAGTTATCTATTTTCTTGTGGAGATTACATAAATATGTCTCAGCCTATAGGTTTCCCTGGCTTATCAACAATTTACAAACCTTGGACAGTTAAGGCAAGAAGGAAGAAAATCAAATCTTAGTGTGGGATTGTCTCCTGGATGCAGTTCCTGGTGACATATTTAAAATCGGCCTACTTTATTCTCATCAGAGATTGATTGTAAATTCAATCAGTTGAATGCAGTTTTTCAATATTTAAAATTGCTAGATTAGGTTCTTATCTTATCTAGGTTGCTGTGTTATAGGACAATGTGCTTTGGCCATGCTGAGAAAAAACTGTTTATCTCCAGCATGATGAAATTCTGAATGACCTGTGAAATGTATTGGGAGTATTAAACACACTTTCGCATTAAATCATAATAAATAAATTGTGACCGAGAACAGGGTAAGAGAACACCAAATCTAAGATTTCTATTAACTTGTTACTTTTGTGGAAAAAATCAACGTGAAACAGCTGGTCCAAATTGAGAGAGAATTATTTATTCAAAAAGATTCCACTGAAGTGACATACAGAGTGCGTGCACTTTAATGTAAACTGGGCGCGCCACCATTAAGATAAAAACAGGGGTTTAGGTGTAGTTCTCTTTGTGCAAATGTGAGCAAAAAAGCATATATCTTGTTTTCAGCAAAAAAACAAGTCTTATAATATACAGGCGAAATCTTAAAATTAAATAATTTCTTTAACATTTCTAATTGATAGATGATTAAAGATGATTTCTAAGATTTTAGATTTGAAATAAAACAGAAACACAATTTTTAGGTTGTACCAGGGGTGTACCTAGGTTATTTGGCAGCCGGATCGTGCATGTGGCATCCCCCCACACACAAAAAAATGAATGTTGGTGTTACTCACCTGTCCTCGGTTCCCACGTTGCCGCAACAGCCGCCGCGGAGGAGAGGGAGACCCCCCTCCAACGCACGATTACCTCCACAGCAGCCACCACGGAGGAGAGGGAGACCCCCCTCCAACGCACGGCCACCTCCGCAGCAGCCACCACGGAGGAGAGGGAGACCCCCCTCCAATGCACGGCCACCTCCGCAGCAGCCCCCACGGAGGAGAGGGAGACCCCCCACCGCACGGCCACCACGAGGGAGAGGGAGACCCCCCTCCACCGCAAGGCCGCTTCCGCTGCCGCTGCCTTCCTCTGAAGTGCCACGCAGGAGAGGCAGACCTCCTGGTACACGGCGACCTGCTGCTGCGCATGCGCGACCTCTAGTGGCGAACTCACATACTGGAGGAATTTATGAAGGGAGATTACGCCATCCACAAGATGGCCGCGAGTCACAGACACCGGAAGTGATGTCATGAGGGGCTGATGGGAGATTCAGACTTCCTCCGCGGTTCTCCATTTAAACCCCTCAGACCAGTTTCACCTTGCCTTCTGATGGTCGTCTATGCCTTGTGCTAGCACCCAGATAGCGTTTACCTGCCTGATTCCTGTGTTTGACCTCGGCTTGCCTGACTACGTTGTTTTCCTGTATCCTGACCTCGGCTTGTTCATCGTTTATCCTGATCTCCTGAATCCTGACTTCGGCTACGTTTATCGGCTATCCTGCTCTCCGGAATCCTGACCTCGGCTTGTCTGAACTTGTTCTGTCTTGGAGTCCTACCTGACTACGGTATCTCCTATTTACTTGTACGTGACAGTTGGCAAGAATATTTAAGTCACAATAAACTGTATGTCAACAGGAACAAAACAGATATGAGGATAACTCTCATCACTATACACTGAGCCAGACATTGATGTGGTAGGCCTTTGCCCGTAAACCAGCCTCCCTGTCCCATTTCTTCCCCTTTAGCAGGTTGCCTGTGACACATCTACCCCTTTAGCAGCCTGCCTGTGCCAACTGTGCCTAGAACACTCTGTTTTGTGCCAACAGGGGCAGCACCTGGGGCACCCCTGAGTGGCACCTTTAGGTATGCTACTGGGTTGTACTAACTAATGTGTGCATTAAAATATCCTCTTATATTTATATATAAATGACAACAGTCACAGGAATAACGATATTATTCTTTTCCATTGGTGGACATTATTTGGCAGTAAAAAAGTCAAGAGATTTTAAACAAAAACATCATAAACAATTCAAATATACTATATGCAATACATTCCCGGTAGGTCTAATAAATATGTTTAATAACGATAAATACCGGTTTGGAGAGAGGTGCACATTACATAGTTGATGCTGATTATATAGCAGTTAGCAAGAAACAAAGACATTTGGCCTAAAATGGATAGTTCTGGCTGACGTACAGATATTTCATAGCTCATTATGCAGATAAGAAAATTTGATATATGACACCATCTGGCACATTTACAGTTCAAAATTAAATTGTCGTTGGTGTTCCAAGCACAGTTGAGTATACATTAATAGAATTGTAAAGTTCTACTGGGCAGTATACCTCCTGACGGATGATGGTTCATAAAACAAAAAAATACAAACGTATCTCAGGAGAATATTTCCTATATTCTTTGTATTCTTTACTTTAAGGGGGAGAAAATCTATGCTTCACACATTTTCTCATTTGAATTAATTTCCAATGAAGGTGATGGCCAGTTGTGCCACCTCTGCCCCTGAGGTTCAAAAAAGTTTCTGGTGTAAAGCAGACGTGGAAATTTTGCAGCTACAGGTTCTGAAAAGATTCAGTTTTATGGGCCTTTGGCACTTTCTCATGAAAATTTCACATTGTCTGAAACTAAAATTGAATTCCTTTGCCTTGAGCATATTTGTCTCCCCTTAGTTAACATCTTGTTGTTAATCTTGCAGATCAAGGCTAGATTACGGTGTATGTGCTGTCAAGGGAGAGCTATTAGAAATTTGAAATATGGATATCTTATTGTCATGTAAATCTGTATAAGATAAATCTCACCTACTGTCACTAAGCAGTTTACAGCACTTGGGAATTCTTTGTGCCCATCATATTGTCATAACCAAATCAGTTCTCATATATATCAGCCTTTTAGTATGGAGAAATTATTAAAATAAATTTTTAATGATGTTGTCAAGAAGCTTGTTTTATTTAATCATAGGTAAATGTTGTTTATATGTTACTATGTTATTTTAGTGTAGCGGTTAACTTTCCAATTTAGTACCGGTCTAATTTTGCTTGTTAGTATAAACTTCACAGAATAACTCTGAACATAAATTCATAAAGATTATTATAGAAAATGATGCCCTCTTAAAGTGGGCCCTCAATATACACATTGAGTTGAGGAGCCGCATGATTATAGGTAGGCAGTGTCTACACAGGGGCGGGCTGGGCCGGGGGGGCAGGGGGGCAATTGCCCCCCAGGCCGCCCGAAATATAATCTAAACGACCGCTGGGTGCTGATGCCGCCGGCCGGCGCTACTTTAATACTTTTTCTTCAAAATTTAATATGGCAAGCCGGATCGGCTATTAAATAAAAAAAAAATTGTATTAAAGCAGCGCCGGCCGGCGCCATCAGCACCCAGCGGCCGTATGCAATGGCCGCCAAGTGATGGGAGCAGCGTGAGGGGTGAAAGCCCCACCCCCTCGCACTCACCTTTCACCCCTCACGCTGCTCCCATCACTATGCGGCCATCAGATTGTTGGAAATCGAATCTAAACGGCCGCTGCGTGCTGATGCTGCTGGCCGGAGCTACTTTAATACTTTATTTATTTTTAATATGGCAAGCCGATCCGGCATATTAAATAAATAAAAAAAAAAGGATTAAAGTAGCTCCGGCCGGTGGCATCAGCACCCAGCGGCCGTTTAGATAAGTTTTCCAGCAGTCTGATGGCCGCATACTGATGGGAGCAGCGTGAGGGGTGAAAGGTGAGTGCGAGGGGGCGGAGCCACTTCACTTGACTTGCCCCCCAGGCCTTAGGCTGCCAGCCCTCCCCTGTGTCTACACATTGTGTTAGGTTAGGGACAGGATGAGATCTAAAGGGGGTGTGAATATGTATGGTTAGGGTTTATAAGGTGGGACACGAAGTTGGGGCCTTCCTTTACATTTCGCCAAAACAACACAGAGAAGATTTGAATTAGGTAGCAGGGAATCCATCAGGCAGAACCAAGGCAAAAGGACATTGAGACAATCCATACATGGGTCAATGGTAGAAAAAGCAGGCATCCTCACAGTACACAGTCTAGTGGAGGTTCAGCAAACGGTACGACCTGAGGAACTGAGAAAGGAGTAGCTCAAAACCAAGCTGAAACTAGCAAAGAACCAAACAACAAGAAGGTGGATGTATTGTCGTAGAAACAAAGAGTACACCATGCTGCAGAGGTAGACATTATCATAATCGACACAGGCGAGGTAGAGAAACCACACAGTTCACATGGCAGAGAGCCGCGAGGCAAGTCACAGGGGATCCAGGGCCGGAGGAGAGCCAGGAAGATTCGGCAGAACCCTCTGAAAGGTAGGTGACTTAAGGAACTCCCTTCACGGCAGCCATTTCAGGCGGTTCTTATAGCCCAAACCCCTAGAGGACAACACCAAATCCTCCATTTGACATAGAAAATTAACCCGTTTCAACCAAGCGGAGAGCAGGGGAGAGACAGGCTGCTTCCAAAACCTAGGGATGGTTTCCCTAGCAGCATTAAGGAGCTGAATGGTCAGGGAGAGTTTGTAGGACCCCAGGCTCGACTGCGTGTGATGGAGGATAGCACCCTCAGGGGTGAGGTGGAAATCAGGGTCCGCAATCTCCCGGATCACTGCCTCAACAGCTAGCCAAAGAGGGCTGACCAGGGGACAGTCCCACCAAATGTGGAGATAAGAGCCAATACCAGAACCACACCTCCAACAGTGTGGCGGGACGTGGGGCAAAAAATGATGGAGTTCAGCTGGTACCCGATGCCACCTAGTGAGCAATTTTTAGGATAATTCCTGAAGTTTGGAGGAGATAGCCCCCTTGTGGGTGAGAATGGCAATCTTGTCCCAGTCAGCATCGTCCAGCGAAAGACTCAGGTCCCTCTCCCAAAGGCCGAAAAAATAAGGTTTAGTCTGGGAGCATTGTATGAGATAAAGATTGTACATGGTAGATAAAAGATGGGCATGGCGACCTGCATCAGCACATATAATCTCCAAAGGGGTGTGAGGGGTTGCAGGGTCATAGGCCGGGGAAAATGTCATGAGAAAATGCTTGATTTGGTATTTCTGTATCGCACTTTTCTCTATGGTTGTACAGTTGTCTCTTATGTTGATAGAACAGATTGTGACAGTGATGTCATCAGAGCTGTGATATAATGTACTTATATTGCTTCCTAGCATATAAAACCTAAAAGATCATCAATAAAACCCTTTAGATGACTTACCGAAAAAGGTCATGGACATCCACTGAAAAATATCTGCAGATATAAACATTTGTAATTTCTAAATAGACACCAACTCAGAGGCTCTAAGTCAGTTTATATAAATTTAAAGCAATCTTTGGAAATGACTTAGTAACAAGACTACAAAGTTGTTTACTTCGACATTGTCCAATTTACAGCTACAAGAACGTGAATACCTATTTGAGCCTAACTTTTATCTGCATGCATTAGTTTAAAAAAAAGTCGATATATACGTTGGGTTGGAAAATAAAAATAATTTTGGTGGTAAAAACTTTTCCTGTATTCTAAGGTCTCTCAATATCATTTTTTATTACACTGAACTGTAGTTAATCTGCCTCACATAATTTAAATTAACCATGGATATTTCTGGACCTGCTAATTGAAATCATAATGGTTTTAAAGCACAAAATAAAACATGTACGTGATAAAAACAGGAGCAAACTAGATTATTCTGAAATGAGAAAGAGAAAGTTTAAAGTTCCACAGTAAAATAAATGTTGTGTCTAATACTGCATCATCATTTGTTTTTACAGATGCTATTTTAATGATACAGAGCTCTGATTAAATTACAAGCTTTTCAGCTTCTGATCTGAATAAGTTTGGCTCTGTTCTGTAATGAGTTTTCTAAATTGCATTATTTCTCTTAAGAGAAGACAGTGCTGCTTTATATTATGTGTTGGCCAAGTTGCTCTGAAAATAAGAAATTATTTTGTTTAGGTAAGGACTGCTTTCGGTATGGTAAGATACTACATTACTATCTGATTGTACAAGAGAACATAGTATTTTATTTCACTGGGTTTCATCCGTATGTCTGCCATTATCTTTGGGTGTTCTAACATGACAAAACTCATACAGAACAATTAAACATACAATAACTGACCAAAACCAGTTACTTAATAGATGAGGGTAATTTATAACAGTATACCTTCTTTTGCTTTCTTAAAAACCAAGGGAAAAGAAGACTCATCCAGTGCCAGATGTAGACCCTCCATGGTCCCTTGGCACATGCAACATGACAATTAAGAGTTCCAAATAAAACAAAAAGTCTGAGAGGGAATCCAGTTAAGGATTGATTTGGGGAAATATTTAGGCATTCAGTGATATTCAAATGCCACATTTAGGTACAAGGTGTTAAGAGTGGGGGGAATAGCACTCTTATGTTTCTAAATTCCACCGGTTGTGATGTAATACATTTCAGCTTTACATACATTATGCTTAATGGAAACTATCATAGTTTAACAAAATGAACAATTGTTGTTTAGTAAAGTGCAGTGCATGTACTGTATATAGAAATATATGAAAGGACTTGGCTTAGGAGCTGAACATGTGATCAGCTGGAACAGAAGGTGGAGGTATCTTTAAGGGACAGTATTTAGCAACTGTCCAGCTGTACCTATTTAGAAAACAGTAGGTGTGCAAGATTGGTCAGGCCATACAGCTGCTTGCATCAGTAAAACAGAAGGAAGCAGTGTCTCCAGTGCAATGTGGTTTATCATGCAGACACTTCTTCCTAAAGTGTACCAGAAGGTAAGAAGCATCTATATATCACAAACACCAATTAAAGGAAGCTAATCACATATTTTCCAATATGTATCATATTTTAATATAATGCCATAATTTAGGTCAATTGACCTATTAATTGTCTCTTGTATTAAATATTTCTATATGTAGATAAACTGAAAAAGGTTAGGGAAAGCTTTTGTGGCTCTTGTCAAAAGTCTAAAAAACATTTTTACACATTTTTACATAAATTCACATATTTTAAAAATAATAAGTTAATACTTTTAGGCATACATTTTGGTGTTTTTTTTAGATTATTTCACACTTTCATTGCTTAATGTAATTTGAGTATTAGTTGCATATGTAAAATATATAAGGAGTACATATATGTATAAATATATATGTATTCTATATACACATAGGTATGTACACACAGACTTAGATCAAATAAAAATAATATATACTACTAACATTAACCATTTGAGTACCAGATGGGAATTCATTAAGCAATTCCATTTTGATCCTTTACATCACATAAACATCCATTATCACCTATTGTTTGTAGCAGTAGTAGATGTGGTAGCCTTAGCCATGGGGTTGGAAATCGTGATTCAAGATTAGGGCTGATGTACCATGGTCTTTACAACCACCTTGGACTGAGCACCTAGTGTTGGCATATTTGTGGTAAGGGAACATAGTTTGCATAAAACTTACATCAAAAGCAGTGATGCCTGTCCTACAGTGCTGTGTAACATGATAGGAGTATTTCATCCAGTAAATGATAATAAAAAATGAATGTAGTGAAGTAGTTCCAGATGAAGACTGTCTGAATTCATTTAGAGTATATAAATCAGAGTTTTTACCAAAATGCAAATTGTAGAAAATAATGCAAAGTCTGTGGCAGAAAGAAGAGAATCAGGCAAGAATGTCCAATGATTAGCGGAATATCAAAAGTTTCTAAGATCCAGAATATTATAATGCTGAATTGTCAGACGAATAAAAAGACTATGCACCACGGTAATAATTTATCAAAGCAAACCAGAGGACCCAGTATAGATCATTCTATCTAAAAAAGAGACCTTTGAAACCTTGAACGTTTTTGTGATTCTGCAAGGGTCACTTGAACTAGAGACTCGTAGTAATTAGTTACTACAGTTGCCAAAACGAACCAAATAAAATAATTATATATTGTAAGCTGGCATATAATTGTTTGCTTATCTCCTGCATAAATTAACACAATTTGCTAACTCCCCCTCGCTTAGACAGGATTTGTATTTTAGGGTATGTGCTCTTCCGAAGGCTTTATGACACCTAGAATTTAAATTTAGCCTTGCTCTTGTTCACACATTTGCATCTTCAATTAAATGAATCTGGAGAAATATCTAAATGATTTTTTACTAAAGTAAATGTTTTGAATTTACTCAGATCTCCCTGGAGCACATTATATTCTTATAAAAAGTGACAAAAATATGACTGTTGTTATCATTGTTAGATTTATATAGCGCCTTCATATTCTGCAGCACTGCACAATGAGTAAACAGGTCCTAATGAATAATGCATGACATAACCATCTGGATGAAGAAGGAATGAAGGAATCATGTTTAAACAAGCTTACAGTCTAGAAGACCAAGTGGATGAACAAAACGACTATGAACGTTAACTGATATCATTTGTCTGCTGGTCGATCACAGCCATACATCAAATAATTTTTTGTATGATTTTTTTTGCGGTGTATGCAGGTCACAGTATCTGTTATTCTATTGATTTATGACATTATTTTCACCTTTGGAAATGCAAGCCGAAGCCAGACTTATTAAGAATGGACATATCTCTTCCTGACACAGAATTATAGAAATTAATGGGCAACTGAAGAGACTAGCCAAAGGTCAAGCTAATGAAGGCATATCTTATGTAAAGGTTGCATGAGACCAGTAAAGTTGAAGGTGATATATTACCCCATCTGGCTTTGTGCCACAAAGACAGTACGCCTTGTATTTTATTAAATGTGAATAGTTAAAACTAACAATTCAATTTGCCAGCTCGATTCCAGACTATCATGTTTTGTGACATGTTATGGAAAGAACGATGAACAACTCATTCCGCAACAGAAAAACAAGCTATTTTGACATTTAACAGCATGGATGGAACTATCAACTCCAGATACCTGACATCTGCTGTAGATTGATTCACATGCCACTATACTGATTTGCAAGACCAACCTTTTAACAGAATATGTTACTGGAAAGACGCATTGTTGGCACTACTCACCTACTACAGCGGGCATATTAACCATGTCTTTTTAAAAAGTGGTATCTGAGATGTTAATATGCAAACAGGACACTCTTTTAATATGATTACCCTTAGCGATATTATGTTATATCACAGTACTTAATCTCTTAAAGACCATCAACATCAGGTACAGCAAGCTGTGGAGGCTGTGCCTCCTCATCACAGATCTCCGTAATGTAACGGGCCAGCTCGAGAGATGACAGATCTCCTTTGTGCCTAGCCCATTGAGCAGCACACCAAGGAGCTGTATGGCCCCAACTGGGGTTCTGCTCCCAGTTTTGTGTCAAAGGGGCTGCCACTCCCTGAACCTGCCACACTAGGCCGACAGAACATGCCGCTGGGTGTTATACCATCTAGCATGCTCTCATTCCATCTCTATGATGACTCAACCCTTCACTAAGGTTTTTATAAGTTCTATAAAACGTGTCTAACATTTTAGTGAGAAACAAGCAATTCTCTTAGCAGCATAGATCTAAAAAGGTAGTATTTCTAGCCTCCAACAAATGGATTACTGTTAATTATACTGACTATAGCTGACTTGTTTGTCCCTCAGCCTACATACAACTCCCATCAACTTCAGACAGACTGTTGGACGAGAATGTTGTATTCCCAAAAACTTGATTGTCTCACCAAATGCCATCCTGTGCAATCTATTCAAAATTAATGAGTTTGAGTATAGAATGTTAAAAGTGAAATCATGTCTATGTTATGTATTGTCCCAAAGTGACAGCAAGTAGTGCCTACATCTAATGGTACAGATCAAATCACATTAGCAAACCTGTCGTATACATTGATTTGTTGCTTTCCAAATAAAATGCTGTGCATTTGCCACTATACTTTGTAGCAGACAGCAATATATCTTCTCTGGCTCTAAAGAATTTTATAGATTCTTTTTAGGGTAGTACAGGATTTTGAATTGTGAATTCAATAGCCTAAAGCTCAAGTACGTCATGAGATGTGCTATACAACCTAATTCCGATGTAGTGTGCACTATTCCAATGTGCATTGATTCATTGTCTACCCTGTACTTGTTTATTTTAATTGTTATATTTTCTTTATATTCTGATGCATGAATAGATGACTTTTGGCAAGTATGAACCTACTCCTATATTGCTTAGATGCAGTCTTGCAGAACATCATTGAGTTCCCAGCATTTAGAGAAGAAGGATTAGGCTGCAACAGTATCTGGAAACTGTGTATGCTGTCAGAATTCCCAATAAATGAGATATTTACATAGGGAATGGTTCATGGCTGTTTTCAGGTTGATGGTAGGCCATGCCTGATCTCGGTGACTATGATTTGAAAGTTGTCAAAAAAAGTTTGAAACAATATTAAACCTGCTGAGTGCCAAGGAGAATGAACAAGTGCTTTCAGAAATAAGGGATTCACAAACTACAGATGTATTACACACCGTTCATTCAATTCCATAATCATTTCTCATATGTTTATAGGTAACAGAACTCATTTTATGGTTACAGGAGTTACTGCAACGTCTAGTTTTTACAAATGTTGCACTCCATAATGTGTCATAAAATCGCAGGTTTTTTACATTTCTAATGGCTGGTCTCCACATGCCAAATGTTTCAATGGCTCTCAACATGACATAAAACTGTTGTTTTTTATTATAATGGGAACTGTTAAACAATTGAATTATTTTAGGAAGTGTTTCACAGTCTAAGCAATCAGTTGCTAGGCTATCTTCAACATATGTTTTCCATAACCTGCAGTGTTACAGTATAAACTGGGTATAAACTGTATGGCTATATCTTATGTTATGATTCATAGAACATTCTGGTGAGATTGACGTAAGTAACCCATTTGAGGGAAGTATATTATACTACCTGGCTAGGCAGTATTCTGTGTAAGATATGTTAGAAGTACTCTGGTAAAGTAAAATAATTATGGTAATTCAAACCAAACTGTCATCATCCATATTGTAGAAAATATTTCATCTTGTTTCATACAAATGAAAGGGATGCTCCAACCATCTTTTGAACTTTTACATTTTTGTGATGTCCCTCTTGCCAATGTCCTCCCCCCTACCCCAGCTATTTGCCATGCAGGAGATATCTATGGACAAACAAATTATTTCAGTGGGAGTGATTTCCTGACACTGATTGGCTGCTTCAAACAGCCAATCAGTGTTGCAAAACATTGCACCACGGAGGAGGCAATGTACTGGAGCTGCAGCTTCTCATAAAGGTTATTTATTTATTTGTTTGTTTACATTATTTGGTAGGTTTATTTGATGAATATATAAGTACTTACAACGTAGTAGTCAATGAAATCTTGACCATCTCCATTAGAGAGAACTACTGTTTTACAGAATAAAATTAGAGAATATGAAATCTCTCAGGCGAATCTTGAAGAGTTTGCTTTAGTCTGTTGCTTTAAAGGCAGTTGATTGTTACACTTGGCATGGGCTTTGTACAGATAGGAAGAAAAAAGCTTGATGTTTTGTTGCACCTACATCTAGTCACTGTCAAGTACAGCTCTAGGGTTTTTGGGCCCTGAGTCAAAAAAGATTAATTGAGGCCCTATATGTAGCACATGTAATGAAAATAATTATTGTGCAAAATTTGAAAAATTTATGTTTATGATCACAAATGTATTTTTTAAGGAAAGTATAGAGATATCACCTTATGTGGCATGTGTGTGTGTCTCTCCTTTCACCCTTAAGGGTCCAATAAACAGCTGCTTAATCTGCGTATATGATAGCGCCATAGTCATGGTTACTATGCATTTAAACTACCCAAATACTTAACAGTAATGTGAAAATGTACACTTAAAATGTATTTTCTCATTTACTATAAACGCCAAAGATGGAGATGGAATGTTTTCGTGATTAGCTGTCAAGGAGGTACCTTTGGGTTTTTTTTTATTAACAGTGAATAGGGGTTTGTTTTAGCAGCAGAATCAAGTGAGTCATGTTCCAGTGAAAATAACCCCAGCGAGTAAATATGTGTTTACTGGCAGTGACAAGGCTGTCATCCTTTACTGTGTATGGCTGCAGATTGCATGTGTTAAAACTTTCCCTGCGCTGTATTGTAGACTTTATGCATAACAGAAATAGAAAATGATTTCCCCTGATAAATATGTATGTTTCTAGATGATAAATATGTAGGCGTAGATTCATCCTCATATGAGTCTAATGATAAAGATTCCACTAATTAGTAATTTTTTTTTAACATTCTAGGAACATAAAAAACAGAATTTATTGACAGATGCGAAACAGTTGGTCCATCCAGTCTGCCAGTTGTCCAAAAAAGCATGAAATTTAATATTGATTTTATTTCTTCTTTACTTATGTTCTTAACTTCAGGACAGGAATAAAGGGACACTCCACCATCATATGCAATTTAATGCTTGATAGCCGAGTGATGCCTTTAAATTTTTGCATTGCCCCTTTTACATTCTTACCTGTTGTAATAACACTATGCATCCTGCAGGTACTCTTTACATAAAATATAATAATGTAAAAATAATAGGTTTTGTATAGGTGATCAAAAATTAAAATTAGATCTTTCTGATCATTTTCCACATTTTTATATCCCATGTCTTACCTCTATAGCGTGAAAGAGTTAATCAATCTTAATCAATGCTCTCCAGCCACTGCACTTTACTGAACTTTACAGTAGTTCCCATCAATCCCTAATAGGATGGCTTGCAAAAACGAGATTAAAGAATATGGGGGAAATATGCCATATTCTTTCTCCCAGACTAATCTCACTCTTCTGCTTTATGGGAGCTCCTGCCCATTCTTGACAGATTGGCATTCTGTTTACTGCGGAAAATATAAGGGAAAAGATAAGGGAAAAAGAGTAAGGGACAACATGTTTCTGACAGACAGGCAGATAAGATCACTAGTCCCGGAGAAGATATGCAACATAAAAGATAACCTCAGAATGTTTCATAAAAATGTGTTTACATACAGTTCTCTTATTACTTTTATTAATCTACCATTTATGAAAAAGTATGGGAAGTACATTTATTAGTTGACAAATAACACACATTTTATGGAAGGTCACTTAAAACCTGCCTACAAATGATCTGAAGTCAAAGAGAAAAGCATCTCCCTTCAGTTGATGTAATAGAAGTAACTGGGCTATGATCGGAGCCTTTTGAACAAGCCTTACGCCTCATTATAAATGGCTGTTAATAAATTGAAAAGCATTGTGCTGTGCCACAGCTTTATAAGAACCGCACAATGTAATAAGGGAGATTTGAGAACCTAATCCATTACAATAGCAGAATACGGCAATATTTGCTAGCTTTTTTTTTTTTTTTTTAGAGAAAAAGCAGAGCCAGGCTTATAACAAATCATTGCTTGTTTTTTCTTTTATTAAGCCATTTGTCTATAGTCAGCCTCTGCTTGGCTTCATGATACATTTACAAATTCATGCCTTCGTGCTGCAGGATGGCAACATGTTATTGCAATAAAACAAGGATTAGTTATTAATTAGAGGTTAATTAGGTATATTATAAATTATACAAGCACAGGTGAGCAATTCTAAGTCTGCACTGTAGGATGCGTCAACTTGCGTCAAGTCGCAATGTATGGGAAGAACACAGTTAAGGAAGCATCAGGCAGGATAGTATTATGCAAACCTATGAAACCATTATGTGCCACAGTAAATCATTACAATTATAAACAGTAGCTGTATATAAATATTGATGATAATCACACATGGGAACTCTATAAATGAGGTGACCTGAGACTCTTGAAATATCAATCCTTTAATATTCCATCTCAAGGACTATATTGTAGTGATTTATTAATGGTGGCAATCCAATGATCCTAAATAGCAGTAGCCTACAGGGCTGAAATTGAGATGACTAACAAGCCCTGACACTTTAAGACCAGTGGCCACCAAATTACATATGTGCAGTCGCCAACTGGATACATGTGGTCACACATTGTGTTTTTATTAGACTTGCGCATTCGTATTCGGAAGAACATGAAAGGGAACACGAATGTTGTTTTTTCGTTTGTCAAACCAACAAACTAATGTGGCCGAGGATAAATGTACACAAAGACGAAGACGCACAACATGAAGAATCTTTGTGTTCATATATATATATATATACTAGGCTAGCCTATTAGTTAGGACAAAATTCCTAAATATCTCCTCGCTCCCTGGTCCCTTCCCCCCATGCAAGTCACTGCCCCCAGCCTATCTTAAGTCTACCGATGCATAGCAGGGCTTAATATGGGAATCCATCCCTGCCACCCTAACCCCCAAAAACTAATAGCTGGAGAAAAATAAATCCCTAACACTTTTTATGAATAAAGGGCAGCGTTGGATCACTTATATAAATCGCCAGAAGCGAACCTATGAATCAAACAAATGTATAACAATGTATAATGTTAGCAGCAGCATTGACATAACTGCATTCACACCAAAGAATGAATGGGAAAGGGCAGCTGCTCTTCATTGGTTGATGCTAGACAAGCCCACTGCCGGCAACCAATAGAGTGGCTTTTCAGGACCTTTAAATCCTAGTGCCAAAGCTGGGCTTTCCGCTTAGTGATTTCCCGCCCTGATGAATCCAAGGTGCATCCCGGCGAAACGAGTGTCGGGTTAGAGTGTTAGGGATTTATTTTTCCCACGCTATTAGCTTAGCTAGATTAGCTAAAAGATATTTAGGGATTTTGTCTTAACTACTAGGCTAGCCTAGTATATATACAAACACAAAGAAATGAATATTCTTCGTGTTGTGTACATTTATCCGCCGCCATATTTGTTTGTTCGTTATTCGGTGTAAGATCAACAAAGTGTAAGATCTTTTAACACTGTGAATCTACTATGTGTTTAATTGTAGATGTGTTTTTATTATGATTTCTTTGTACCAAATTAAAAAGGGAGTTGGTAAAATTAATTCTGAAATATAATGGGGAAACTGGCATTAACTGGTTTGAATACCTAAATATATATCAGCAAAATCTACTTTTTTTTTTTTATTTCGACAAAGCTTAGTAAAATGCATTTTTGTCCTTACACGAATAGATTGGCATGTAAAGAAATATCTGTAGGTCAGATTTTTTCTATTTCTGTCAGCGGTCTTATCAAGGGTGAATTACTACCTACTTTGATTACAATTTTACTCTGAATTAAAATATTTCAGAAATAAAACCAAAGTGAAAAAGAACAGAAAAAATACTGTATATTACAAGACAATTTCTTGCATATTGATGCGTTTTTCTTCCAGTATAAATCTATCATCTAAGATGGTATCTTCTATAAGGGTTTAATGGCAATTATGAGGTTGTCCAGATATTCATCCAAAATAAGATAAAGCATAATTTTAACTATATATATATATATATATATAATTCTATCCAGAACTTTTACATTGGAAATATGTAGACTTTAATGCTATTTGATACAGATAGTGTAATCCACAAAATATTGTCGGCAGTGATATGTGTATATGTTACTATAACTCTTGTGTAGAATCCTTTTCCATCACTTTCATAAATCCTCCTGCAGCAGTAAAACATGTATTGTTCACTGCAGTGAAATTTCAAATGTGATTTGTGACACAGCTGGCACCTGTAGGACACTTAACAGTAAATCTTGGCCAACAGTGAAGGTTAAACAGCCAATACCTATAGTTATGGTTCATGTAAAACAGGCACAAGTGAAGCTTAGAGTCTTTATTGAGATAGAACTTAACTATAGTTGGGTAAAAGATGCATTATTTGAGTGTATTGTTAAAAGAAGTACTTTTAGGGAGAATTTTTGCTATTGGTTATTAGTTGTTTATTTTATTAATTTTACATGTCATTAAAATTTGAAATATGATGTATTTATCATATATATGTAGTGTTTTGATGAAACATTTTACACTACTGTGGATTTGTTTATTACAAAATAAAGGTGAGGAAGCATGTATACCTACTTCAATTATTACTGGCTGAGATTTTTTCTTAAACATTTCAAAGCCTATCATATCATTATTATAAGGAATTTCCTATCTTGTCACAAGATCACTGCTTAGATGTCAAAACAAATGAAGGAAATTTTAAAGGAGTACTGTGAACTAACTGCTGGCTGGCTTTGAAAACATTTAACCTAAATAGGGTGGTCAATGCTTACAACAGTAAGACGGTGGACAAAGAAAAGTTGCTTGGTTAATTGCCCAGACATTTTGTAATTGGTTCCAAGGTTGTGACATGTTAGTGGGCATGGTCATATAAATCCAGGAGTGTTGTTCAACCTTTTGTACTTGGATTCTACCAGTGAGACATATGGGCCTTTGGTCAGACATGCCTAACTTACTCATACACAGTGAATGAGACTAACAAATGTTCTGCCTTTCAATGAATCTAATGTGCATCTAACTCTCTCGTGCCATTATAGCGTAAAGATCGGTATATCAAACTTGACTCACCCACAAGGTCAATCCAGAACCAAAACAAGTATCCAACAACCTGGGCCACCAGCAATAATCTTAGCGCCTGGGACCCCCTACCCATACAGTAACATACACACCCACACTAACATACACACACTAATATACTTAACCACATATACTAGCATACACACACATACCTAACATCCTTACTTACACACACACACATATGCATACTAACACACACACTAACATATTTATTTACACTTATACACAGTGTGAAAATTCATAGGTAAAGTGAATTAGAGATGAAAAGGATATCATTTTTGGCATTCAAAAGTTAAAAACACATACATTAAACAGAAATACCATAAAAGGCACATCAGATCTGTTACTTTCTTCTCCATGTTTTGAAAAAAAAGTGTCATAATCTTAATGGCTGTGTTCCCCGCACAAAGGAAAAAAACAGGCTTATGAAATATTTGTGTAAGCTTCTATTATAAGCAAGGTTAATATTTGCACTTTGCCTCTCAAACTTCTATGATAAGTTGTCTCTTGTAAGCAATGCCTTTCTCTGTTTTTTATTGATGTGGGGCAGTCATAGCTATTAATCTCCTACAAGGTTATATTTGCATTTAGCCCAGTCCATCTAATAGCTTATAGCCTTCTCTCCAATTTATACTACATGCTGTAAACTTGACAGCACAATATAAATGGAACATACAATGTAGTCCATTTAGGAATGTGAATAAATGGTTTAACGGTACAATGCCTACTTATACTTTCAGGCCCCTTTTTCTGATTTTAGCCTGCAACCAGTGTAATAATAAAATTCATTTAAACAAGTAATGACACTAAGATTAAACTTCCTTGCTCAGATCCATATGAAATGCACTATAGGTATTGTACAGGCTAATCGTGGGTAAAGCTGTCAAGTCACTAAGTAATAAAGAAACCTCCTAAGGCTCTCATTTCGATGTTTAATTTATTCTGCATTGAACGTACCAGATATTGCCATGTAATGCTGGGCTTTTACCCCCAGGGATATAATTTCATGAAATAAAATGTTTTGGTGATTAAAGATAATTATTCCCCATAAGGTATACAGAATACCTGGAATATACCAGGTATGGTCTCTTAGCAGGGATGGCCAATGGGTAGATATGAAAGTGCTGTGAAAGTACAATTCCCATAATTATCAGCCAGCCCTAGAGTCCAACAACAAAAATATACATTTAGTACACCCCAGATCTATAGCCATTATTGTTATCCCAAAATTAGTGTATACAATTAAGAACAGAGGGAACATTATATAACACGCACAATAAAATTATTATATCCATTTGAAATAGTAGTTTAATGTAAACATGGAACACTTTGCCAGAGAGCAATTTATGTTCTGAGATCCATGCACTGGTGGCATGATTCTAGCTCTGACTGGTTTGCAAAATGGCCAGTCCAGGCCTATCCATACAAAATCTAGTTTTTTATTTTGTTGTGTGCTGTATACCTTGGGCATTCTTCTTATATTTTTTTGATCATATCATCTTATTTTCTATAAAAAAATTAATGAAACATGGCGAGAAATTGAAAAAAAAAGCTCCATTGGCTTGTCTGTTTGAATGTAGTACCAAAGCCCAGAGTTTTCAGGAGGGTCTAGAGACATGCCTCAACATCAGGGCATTACAGCAACACCGTTTAAGCGAAGAAAGCGATCTCAGATCGCTTTCTAAGCTTGTTTAATGCCATGATGTGTCAGGCACGTCATTGGTTGTTAACGTACTGTTTTTGCGTGATGCGCCCGTGACGTCACTAGTCGTTAAGGGATTACATATCACCAATATTTGCATGTTGATTATAATTAGGTGGGATATGTGTAAGTTCCTTACAAAACTTAATAATACAGCTAAATGTAAGATACAGAGCCTTGCACTGGCAGAGCAAAATAACCAATACAGAACACTACCATCTAAAGAATAAATATTAGGAATTCCACACACTATATGGCCATATATTGTTTAACCCGCCACCACGTCAAAGTACCCCAACTTTGGCACGTCCAAGGAGCTGAATCAATGGGACTGCACTGCATTTTAACAATATAGAAACTTTTCAGGTTGCACAGTATGAGGGAGGGAAATAGAAACAAAAGATAAATGGGAACTTGTGACTCATTAAAACATAATCTATCATGTTTCCATTCTTAATGCAGTTGTTATGAGTGCCATTTTTTTCAACTTCTAATCATTTTGATATGATAGTGGGCCATTTCAAAATGTCATACAGATGGCAACCATATATGACATATAATAAAACAGAATCTCCCCAAAACAACTTAATGGTCTAATGTTACCTTGCCGGCGGTTCCAGCGTTGCCGCGAGCAGGGGAGCCGAGACGCAGCCCGCGCGTTCAGCCCCCCTGCTCGTTCTGTTCGCGGGAAGACGCGTTGTGGTCCGTCCGGCCGTTAGACGCGCGCCCCCGTGTGGTGATCTAGGTTAGACGGGACGCGCGTCTCAGCAGCATGAGAGCTATCTCATGAATATTTATGCCGCGTCTTAAAGGGGTACTTATCTCTTTTCCTCCTCCCCCTAATTTAGGGGGTAGGAGGATCCTGAGCTAGAGGACTATTTAAACCTTCAGTCTGCATGTACCCCTTGCCTGTGATAGTGCCTTTATTGCCTTCACTAGCGTTCCAGAATCTTATTTGCCTTTTCGTTGCCTGAACTTTGCTTGAACCTGACCATCCGTTGTTTGCTGCCTGCCCTGACCTCTGCTTGTGACCCCGACTATCCGTTGTCTGCTGCCTGCCCCGACCTCTGCTCGTGACCCCAGCTATCCTTTGTTTGCTGCCTGTCCTGACCTCTGCTTGTGACCCCGACTATCCGATTGCCAGCTCCTAGTACCATCTGGTTATTCCTGTACAGCTCGTCATCACCGCTTGGGGGCGCCTTTCCTTGTACTGCAGCGTGGATCCACAGCCTGAACCACCGTTAGTGACATCTAATGATATAGGAAAGGATCACTGGAGCTGCTTATAAATATGAACTCCACTCTGTAGGTAGCAACAATGAATATACAAAAACACTCTCAGTGAGAGAGACAGGGGAAACAGAGTAGTAGGTACTCACTGGATACAAATAAAATGAGAAGAAAATAGAAACATCACCCATCATAAATGAGTAGAAACATCAGCCAGGATAATAGTCAAAGCAGTTTATTTCTGGAAACAAAGAACACAGAAATAAAGAAAAGAACTGCTTTGACTATTATCCTGGCTGAGGTTTTTACTTTCTTCTCATTTACGATTGAGGGTGATACATTTGTATCCAGTGAGTACCTACTCCTCTGTTTCCCCTGTCTCACTAATGAGAAGCATGAGACATCCACTCATGAACTAAATGAAGAAACTCTGATTTTCAGGCGCTGCATACTTTTTGCATATTTTGGTTCAAATATATTGATGGGGTTTTCACAACAACAAGAGTTAAAGTGAAATGAAACATTTCAGAGCATTAACTATGCACTGTGAAGGACTGACCCTGTCAGGTTCTCCTTCAATAAAGACTTGGGCCTGCATTATGCATAGTTTTATCTGAGGTATGAGCACATCTCCATGAATAATATTATTCCACAAGTTCTAAAATGAAATATTAGAATCCAGTCAATCTTGAAGAGAAAGCACACTCACTCCTCTTCAGACTGCTTTTCAGCAACAGAATGTCTTGGTTGTAAACTGGACCTGTTCTCCAAAAAGTGTGGTTGCCAAGATCCACTGCGCAATATGCATAAGTGAAAAGTTACCGACTAAGTGTAATTCTTCAGTGACAGGTTTAAATTATTTATTTACCACTACTGTTATCCTAGCAAAGCGTTACAATAAGTGCAACTGACAAAAAGAAAGGTCTAGAATATATACAAATTCCTTGTCACGTCAAGGAAACACGAGCAGCCAGCAACAGAGTGCATCAAAGGGTCAACAATTAAAAAACACACTTGCCATTAGAAACTAGTATTCTAACTCACATTAAACCAAGAATCACAAGCAGCAACAAAAAAGTCCATGTGATGATTTTAATGACAATTTCTCATAACCTTTCCTAGAATTGTTATACTTGAACTGCCAGTATAAAAGCGGTAATCTGAGATGGTTTTTTATTGTTTCTGTTGATTAGATATGTAGGCCATAAACCATACACGAAACATGATTTATCAGAGATTATAGTAATTGCATAGATCAAATATATATTAACAGCTACTACTATGCACCCTGTAAATGGAAACGTTCACTCTTTTGGAATTTGAAAGAAATAGTACATTATAAAATATGGCTTGCAAGAATAATTCTGCAATCAAAAAATCATCCCATGCCTATTCATTTAAACCATGTAGTTTATTCACTAAGCAGTAAAGAATTGCAGTAAGATTACATACTAGATTCGATTTTTGTTGGGCAAATCTGTGATAGATCTTGGTATTTTTTATTAAATTACTACCGTTAATTGGCATGGCCATTCCTACCAAACAATCTATGCAGCTGCCTGGGGTGCTGAGTTTACATAGGGTGGTCAGATGGTTATGTCCCAGGCTCTCTCCTATTTTAGCAACCAAATGTGCACAGAATGGGAGACAGAAATAAAATATTTGCATAAAAAGAAGTATTAAACTATTTTAACTGCTCTATAGTGTGTCTGCTAGAGTCCCACATTTTAGCTCAGAGGAACACTTTCTATTTGGATCAATCTAATCCCGCCAACAAAAGCAGTCCAAAGCCAAATAGAAGGCACATTTATTCTGAATGAGAAAATCAACCCCCTAAAGAGCATTCCAATCTTCATGGTCCTTGTCAGTGGGGCACAGTTGGTATCTCTCTATACATAAGCGAGAAAAGAGGTCCCTGTATGGACCTTGGGTAAACCCCCAAAAATCCCCAAAGGGAGACAATGTGTACAAAGAAGGTTTATGTACTTTAATGCATATGATAGCTGCATGGTCCATTTAAACATTTTGCAGTGTCCCTCTGGCAAATGCAAACACAGATTCTACAGAATCAATGTGCATGTGCCCCTTTGCCTTCCCCCAACTGTTTTCTGTGAGAGATATATACCTGAAGATTTTCTGAACAGAAATGTATTGCTCCAAAGAAACCTGAAATGAACACCCTATACATGTACAATGTGGTAAAAGCACAAAATATAAGTGGCAGCTGAACTCGTCCTATGCCAGCGTATAAACTGTATCAAAAATAAAGAAGCAGAGGCTCAGCACTCAAATGGTAAGTTGAGTTTGTTTCACACAAGCAACATTTCGGCACACTGGTTGAGAAAGACCTGTGTGTCGAAACGTTGCCTGCGTGAAATAAACTCACCTTACCATTTGAGTGCTGAGCCTCTGCTTCTTTATTTTGGATTTATTGAAGGACTTGGTGGTACCCTGGCTCGTGCACCATCTCACTACTGAGTGCTGTATTCCAACCTTTGTTTCTGTGCAGCGTATAAACTGTAGCATTATGATCAAACGTCAAAGCTATTCCTAAGCTAAATTATACATCACTGAATTATGACTTACACAGGAATGGCTCCTTATCCAAATACAATTTTTAAAGGCTTCAGGGAACAAACAATGTGTTATGTTATAACAGCACCAATAGCGACTTTCTTAATAATGCATTCATAAACCTAATAATGCATGGATATATAGTATTAAATCTAAATCAAACATGGAAAGATCATATCTATTATTTATGCATTTGTTTGTTAGTCATACATATACATAAATAAAGATTTTTGAGTGCTTTCTGAAGTGCTTTCAATGATTCTTCCCCACTAGCCCCCAAAAAATATCAACGCACGCCCAATCTTGGTGAGTCCTATCAAGACTGTATATCTTACCATGGAGATGAATCAGTGGCACTGCATGGTATTTTGATCCACTAAGACTATTTTTATATACACTATATGGACAAAAAGTATTGGGACACCTGACCATTATACCAACAGGGTCATTTATGACATCACATTCTGAATACATTGACATTAAAATGTAGTTGCTCCCCCCCTTTTGCAGCTATAACAGCTTCCACTCTTCTGGGAAGGCTTTCCACAAGAATGTGGAGTGTTTCTGCCCATTCATCCAGTAGAGCATTTGTGAGGTCAGGCACTGATGTTGGAAGAGAAGGCCTGGCTCGCTATCTCCATTCTAGTTAATCCCACAAGTGTTTGATGGGGTTAAATGTAGGGCTATGTGTGGGCCAGTCAAGTTCTTCCACACCAAACACATCCAACCATGTCTTTATGGCCGTTGCTTTGTGTTGAACTAGAAAAGGGTCTTCCTCAAACTGTTCCCAATGCTATGGACGCATAGCATTTTCCAAAATGTCTTGGTATGTCCCCGTCAACTAAGTCTGCAAATGAATTTGACTAGTTAGTTTTTGATTTTGGGCATTTTGGGTATTGCTTACTTGTGAGTATGATTTAGCATGCAATTTTCATTGACAGATACGTTCTAGATTTTACGTGGGCCATAGAATCAAGATCCCAGTGTGAAATGGCATTATTTGTATGTAAATCTGCAAAAAATAATTATTTTGTCTCACATTATTTTCTTTTGTTCAGGCATGCTTGGTTTTAATATAACATGCTGTGCACTGGAAAGTAGTTGATATTAACATGTTCCAGCTTGTGGAATTGTACATTAAATTCAGTGTACTACCCTCAGAACAGTGATTTAGCAAGTCCTAACATGATGAAATGATTTTACTTCCATTTCACATTTTACATTACATATTTTTGTTTAGATTTTTTTTTACCATCTAAGCAACTAGCATCCATAAATGTATATTCTAAAAATGTGCTTCAATGTTTTTATAATTTTTTAAAAAAATATTTACAATAACTGATTAAAGTCACAAAAGATTTTTACTTTTGAATTTGTAAATGTATTTTACATTTTATTTTAAAAAGAAATACAAAGAAATGCAGTATCATCCACAGAAGCAATATTTATTGTCCATGAAGTTGGTTACCATGTTAGAATTTAACCATGCATTGGAATAGATTTTACCTTTTCCTTGTCCAAAAGTATTCTGACATTTTTTTGTCTTAGCACAATGGAATACAACCCGGTTGAATCATACATTCTTGATTACATTGTTGTCCAAGTCAGAAATGAATAGTTAACATGTGTTCCTTTAAACAATGGTATGTTTTCTATTTCAATACCAAGATTGCATTATTATTGATATTATATAGTAGTTTTTTGAATTTATTTTACTAGTTAGAAATGATATTTTAGGGAATGTCTGTAAGTTAGCTGAAATTAAATAAACAAGACACTAAATAATAAATAATAAATAAAATGTTTGCATACATCTAGTGAAAAATCACAGATGTTTTAATGATGATGTAAATCATGTGTGGGTCAAATGACCATGCTATACCTACAAAAGTGCTCTCTGGTTACATTACTTTGTAACTTTTTACATATAGTAGCCTTACAAATACACCAAACTGGATTTCAATGCCATCTGCCATTAGACACCAAGCGCAATAAAAATTTCATGAAAAAATTGCATAGTAAGGAACAATATAATCAACAAAATAATGACAACACATAAAAATATGCAAAACATATCACCATGTTATTCATTTATAGATTTTTTGGAAAAGAAATAATTATATATTTTGATTTACTAGGCTCTAGCCTGAATGATGGACAGTGGCATGAGGTGCGCTTCACAGCCAAGGAGAACTTTGCTATGTTAACTATCGATGGAGATGAAGCATCTTCAGTAAGAACGAACAGTCCTCTACAGTTTCGAACAGGAAACCGATACTTCTTTGGAGGTAGGCTTAAAACGTTAAACTCAATATTACCAAAAAATATTGTTTGAGTGTTTAAGACAATTGAAATTCTGATCTTGATATTCAATACTACAATTTGTTGTAACCTCATTGGCTGAAAACTGGAGTCTTACTTGTGGCAGAAGCATGGAAGTAGCATAAAGACAAGGTGGCAGCACGATAAGATAAGGCAGAACAATGGAATATCAGCATTTTGATTTTTTTTTCTTGTGCTATTAAATGCATTTATAAGACATTACCACCAACCTAAAATTGTTTTGTTTTTTTTTAAATATATATATATATATATATATATATAAACCCTTCACATAACATATGTTTTAAGAATTATATAATAAATTAAACAAACACTTTTAATACATAGCATATAACATGCATTGTAATTAACCCCGTATGACATAAACACCCTTGGAATTGTTGTGGCATAATGTCTATTGAATATGATTGCCCTTATCATAATTAAACAATAAAATTAGCATTTTTAAGAAATTTGATATATTTATGCTTTGCTATAAAGTGTTCAACAATGCATATTCTCAAAATTATTTTAATTACATTTTTAAATTCACTTTGTTACTCATTTTATGTTTATGTCCTAGATTAAATAATTTATAGACTTTATTTGCATTACAGCGTAAATTTCAGCTTGTTGTGAAATGAAGATATAAACTTGAATCTCTGAGTGTTATTTAATGACTTACAAACTCGAACTCAAAAGAGCAAAATGTATGTAATAACCTGTTCTAAGGAGAAGCTGCCTGAACACCATCTTTTTCAATTGGATTTTGATTGATGACTACAATGTCACAAGTTATAAACAAGCAGACTCATATTAATTTAATATTGTCAATTACTGAATACACACAGCTATATTGAAAAACACTATAGCTGGTATAATTCCCTGGTCTACTGGAATTATATCAACACTTCGGAAGAATCAGTCAGATTCATAACATAATAACTACAGAATAATAAAGGATCTTCATCCATTAATCACCTTATATATAAAATCAGTATCCAAGTAATGAAATTAAAACTTTTTTTCAGCAGTATTTGCACTAATTTTTTCAACAGGTTGGTAGCGAGTAGAGACAGCTTGATTGATCGATCAATGCTATAGATCAGCAATCTACATAGTATGAGAAATAATATAGCTGCTAATACTAGTATATGACCTGTATAAAACCAGTCTATATTATTTCAAGTCTGACAGTATCATAAACTGACTGGGGACTGACTCAGTTCTGAAGCTTCTGGTTTCAGTGTTCTTTTCCAAGCTAATCAGCATTTTCATTGGTCTGGTGTACATGCATAGCTGCATACTAAGCAATTATTTAATTATTGATGTGTTTCTGGGTGTTTTGCAATTAAACCTGCTACAAACTCATTTTTACTCACATATCATTCATAATTTATATACATCCTACACTATAATATTACTTAAAAATGAAGAATCATCTAAATAGAGTGGCTTAGAATGTTAAAGTATTCCCTACAAATCATCTCTAATTAGTTCATGTAAAAGAACTATATGCAAAGCTGAGAGTGCGTTGTACTGACAAAACAAATGAACTTGTTTATCCAGTAAAATATTCACACTGTAACCTACTGAACTATTTCACTTGTTAAAGCTTACTTTTATTGGTTGAGTTGTTTCCATTTTTTTATTTCACGATGCTGTAAAGCAGGGGTTCTCAAACTGCGGCCCTCCAGCTGCTGCAGGACTACATCTCCCATACTTCTCAGCCAGCCCCTTAGCTGAAGGAGCATTATGGGAGATGTAGTCCTGCAGCAGCTGGAGGGCCGCAGTTTGAGAACCCCTGCTGTAAAGCAAACTGAGACTGCTCTTTTATAGTCAAATTCATTTAGGGGCAGTGCTTGTTCACTTGACATAGCTATTACATCATATGTATCTACACATGTACCATGTTGACATGTGATGGGCTATCGTACAGACTGCACAAATGTCCAGAGGGCTGGTGCCGAATAACTCCTCTCATCCTTTGTCAAGGTCACTCGTGTGGCCAATGTAATAATTTAGTGTATAGCTGCCTACTGAATATATGTGGTATCAAGTAACTCTTATGCCTCCAAGCTGTTGTAAAAGCTTTAGCAAGCAGTCTGTTGGATCATGCAAGTGACCCAATGTCTGTGATCAATGTCATGCTGGCCTTCAGGTAGTCCTAGTCGGGGGATTGTGTGTCAACCATAGAAGTGTTTTTGCTTGCTAGAATTGTGATCTACTTTTTGGCCTACAGTGATATTGTCCCCATACTAGACAAACGGTGTTTCCAAAAGTTAGCAAAAAAACTGTCCCTATTTTAGCGGGGCTTAACAAAATCTGATTTGGGTGCAAAGTTTAATGTTGCCATGGTTTAAGCATGGTGGTGCTATAATATCCATTAATACATGATCCCTCTTTGTTTATAATATCCATGTTGTAATTACTTGAAGCGTCTACTAATACTTAGGGTCTTTATAAAGATGTGAAAAGGGGTAACTTGTTTTTACAAAGTAGGTTTTTCTGCTTGTAAGCTTATAATCTATTTTATCTGGTCACATTATTTACATTATGATTTTGCCAGGTTATGATTATAAAGAGAACAAATGATTCAAACTTTGCAAACCTATTAATTTTAATGAGAGGAAACAAAATGTTACCAGAATATATTTGCTTCTATAAAAAGGACACTTATTTATCCATTGTAGAATGTAGCTAATATGGTGCATTTTATATATTTTTTTTATATATTTGTATGGGTTTTTCAAAATTATATTTGCAGTTTCAATCCAAACTTTTCTTTTTCATTGTTTTGTGTTAAAAATTAGGGCTATTCATTAACTGAATGTAAAATGTAGTTAGTCATGAATGAGATTTGCAATAGACTGTGTACATAATTGATTTTTAATTATTAGATTTCTACCTAAGATGAAAATGCATTATTTTTTCCCCAATCAGCACAAGAATCAACTAAAAATGTTAACTAGAGATTTCTTGTACAGATTGAATGGCAGATGGTTCTTTTTGGAAGTAAGCCTTTGAAGATATTGCCCAGCATCATTTTACACCATATTTAAATAGACTGAACATCAAGCAGGTAGCTTATAAATGCACCTGAACCAAATTTAACTTAATGCCACCCTAATCATAAATAAACCGAACCCCCTTTGTTCTATAAATGCCAAAATAGAGTAGATTCCGGTAAGTTTACTTTTTCATATTCAAAAGAAATGAAAACAATACTGTGAGCCTATTCTACATATGTAAATGTGTCCCATTTCTTAACTACTCAACATTAGTAGTTGAACCATTGGCCATGTATTGTACTATTACAGATGATGTAAGTGTTGGCAAACATGTAAACTCTCTAGATGTAAATGGGCTACATCTCCCATGATTCTCTGCCTTTTGGCAGGCAAAACAAAAGTTGAAAACCAGCTAAAGAGAGCTATGTGTTGGCTATCCTCTTCTTTATATCTGGCATTGTATTTATCTTCATTAACTATGGGTAACAAGCATGGCAAATGTATGCATCTAATTAAAATGAAGATGATGAATTGGGGAAATAGGTGGAAAATGCTCCATATGGTGCAGTATCATTGTGCTGGTGGTCCCAGTAGGAAAATGGAATGTTACACAACTGGATTCACTGGGCAATAAATGTAGAATTAGCCAAGTATTGAAGTACAGCAGTGCTTCACAGGTGGTAGAATTCAGGAAATTGAAGAAGACTTTTTCTCGGAGGAACATTTTAATGCCACGCAGCTGGTATCTGATACAGAAATGAGAATTAGCCTTATAGTGTGCTGTAACACTGATTACAACATTCATGATCTGAAGGGCAGTATGCATCAATGTGTTTTGGAAATATCATTTTTACCAGCTTTTCAGGTAGCCAAAGATGGATACTTTTATTTTAACACTTTTGTGTATTTTTATTTTTTTAATCTATTGATACTGTAAGACATTCAGATGTAGAATAATATATTTTGTTTATACACCTTAGTTACTCAACAGGTTTTTCAATGCAAATTTGAACAATGTGATGTTTAGGGTTTAGGAAAAGAAAAAGGCATAGGGTGTGTACCATTAGGACAGGGGTGTCCCACCTCCGGTCCTCCAGCTGCTGCAGGACTACATCTCCCATAATGCTCTTTCAGCTAAGGGGCTGGATGAGGAGTATGGGAGATGTAGTTCTGCAGCAGCTGAAGGGCCGCAGGATGGACACCCCTGCATTAGGAGGAACTGGCTTCCCTTAAGAGAGATACTTGCCTGGTATGATATATTGCAATGCCACACATTGCAAAAAATCGTTAGTGCATCGAGCTGTGCCAACATTAATCACATGAAGCACAGTCAACATCAACCCTACATTGCCCATGGCAAATCCTGTTAACCAACAAACAGCTAGAATGTCAGGGCTTTGGTCAAGACAGATGTTTAGTGGGACAGAAGCTGTGCATATTTGGCTGTACTGCTATAAGCAGAAGATCTTACTTGCACATTAATTTACACAAAATATGTTATTTTGATCAACACTGACAAATCCCCAACTGCGTTCTAAATAATCAAATAAAGGACGCATAAGCTAGCAAATTTCTTCTCAGGGTGAACTGAAAATCTGTCTCAAGAATGAACCAAAAAACTATTGTTATGGCACTTCAGTTTAAAAAAATGTACATTATTTTCATTTTTTATTTAATACTGAAAGAACCCACAGAGCAGTAGATCATTTTAAGCTTGATTGGTCCAAGAAATGATCCAAATTATGTTTTTTAACAGAAGCATTATTTTAATTAATTCATACCTAAACTAAATATCATTATGCATTGCCAGCTTTACCATAGGTGCAGCCTGCTGTGGCAGCTGGATTTGTTGTTCTCATAGGACAAGAAGAATGCCTAGACCAGCCCTGACAATCTATTCCTCTTTTGCATACAGATCTCAACTGATGTGTTAATGATAGTATCCCATTCCATAAACTATGAATTATATAGCCAAATAGACTTTGCTAATAAGATGTGTACGATGTGCAGCTATCATCATTTATTCTTAGCGTATAAGGTTAAAAATGAGCTTGAGTCCAGGATGTTTTCCATTATTACTTAATTATGGTGTGAAATAATGGAACTAAACTGATAATAGTAATACCGTATTGGCTCGAATATAGGCCGCACTTCCCCCCCCCACTTTAAGTCTTTAAAGTGGGGGTGTAGCCTATATTCGGGGTCTAGCGCCTGACGCCCGGGGCATGTAGTTCCGGGCGCCGGGCAAGCAGCAGGGTTAGGATACAGATCCCCCGCAGCGGTGCAGGGGACCTGCATCCTACTCTCCGATACGCTGAGACAGCCTCCCCTGCCAGCACTTTCAATGGGGGGAGTGCCGGCACGGGAGGTTGTCTAAGAGCATTGCGCAGATGTTCACTGGCAGCGGCCATGTGCGTAAACAGCCCCCGCTGCCGGCACATCTGCACGATGTGCTTTAACAATCTCCCTTACTGGGAAGTCCCACGGGGGGAGTCCCGGCAAGGGAGATTGTTAAAGCACATCGTGCAGACGTGCCAGCAGCGAGAGGTTGTTAACGCTTGCATCGCCACAGCCGGTGAACGTCTGCGCGATGTACACTAACAATCTTCCTTGCCGGCACTTCCCACGGCGGAAGTGCCAGCACCGGAAGTTGAATACGCGTACTGCGTAGCTGTCCCCCGCCGGCCCTGCAAGACCCCGAGGAGTCTGCACCGGTAAGTCTAGGGGGGGGCCTCTTGGGGACAGAGTGGCAGCATATCTCGGGGGGGGATAGAGTGGCAGCATATCTCAGGGGGGGATAGAGTGGCAGCATATCTCGAGGGGGCACATCTCGGGGGCAGAGTGCATATCTCAGGGGGGGATAGAGTGGCAACATATCTCGGGGGGGGACAGAGTGGCAGCATATCTCGGGGGGGGATAGAGTGGCAGCATATCTCAGGGGGGGATAGAGTGGCAGCATATCTCGGGGGGGCACATCTCGGGGGCAGAGTGCATATCTCAGGGGGGGATAGAGTGGCAACATATCTCGGGGGGGCAGGGTGACAGCATATCTGGGGAGGGCAGAGTGGCAGCATGTCTGGGGAGGGCAGAGTGGCAGCATATCTGTTCCACTAAGTGTTTGTTTTTTTTTACTAAGAAATTTTTTTCTTTAAAAAAGCACCTAACTTTTAGGGTGCGGCCTATATTCGGGTGCGGCCTATATCCGAGCCAATACGCTAATAATAATAATAGAAATAAAGAACTTGTAAAGTGGCTAAATTGTTTCTAACCTGGTTTAGAATATGTTGACTTAAATGAACACAGCAGAAATCATATACGCCTCAGTGCATATTATAGCTGAATGGAGCCTTTTCTATTTGGTCTCTATTGGCTCCAGCGCTGGATTGGCGAGCAAGTTAGGAGGGAGTCTAACTAATTGATTTTAATGGGAGTGCCTTATTCAAGCAGAGGGGTGAAACCTTGGACCTCGGAAGAAGCGTTCTGAAGCTGCAGCTTCTCCTAATGGTCATTTTATTTATTCATGCAGGATTCATAAATACATATTTAAGTTCTCACAATGTAGTTACAGTACTATGTTTATTTCTAAAGAATTAATAAATGCATCTAAAAGTGTTTTCATATGCATTTTTTCCAGGATGCTGCCTCGGACACTGAAATGTCCCTTTGATATTGAATTGCTAGTGATGTTTCATCTTTAACAATAAAATAAATACCTGCCTGATTAAGCATATACAGCTCATGCATAGGCAAGTTGAAGTAACACTTTTTGGGGGGTTATAAACATAATACATCTCTGTTAAAGACTTTAATGAACTCATTTAAATTAGTACATTTGCAGAATAATTGCCATTCTGTTAGCGCTCAATGCCTGACAGTCATCTATTAACATACATTGCTTAACGCTTGTAACGAAATGTGATTAACATCAGAAGTAGGAAGTGCTCCTTCTGTAGCAAGGGGGGAAAAAAATCTCAACAGAAAATAAAGAAATATGGAAATTATATGTTAAAGGTTCTAAAAATTTGCATTTAGAAATGTCAGCTTACGTTTTGCTTGGCCTCTACAGTTTTGTATTAGATTTATTTTTTCAGTGAACGTTTCTGGTCTTAATGCATACATTAAAAATAAATAATAATATACCGTAATTGAATTATTATTAAAGGGGTTTATTACCGGTATATAGAAAATTTACAGAACATGTTTTTGTCATTTTTTTTTTTTTCAGATGTTTTTGTTTCATGTTCTGGCCTTCCTCATCTGTATTTATTTTCTGTAGCCCTGTTTAAGTTTACGTCTTAACTATCTTTGTTATGTTTTGTCTTATCTCATTATTCTGTTTTATTCTATGAGACAAGCCTGTTTTTCTTTGTATTCCTTTCTTAGCTGCCACCTCTGTGCAAACTTCTGTACTGAAACAATCTATAGGGAACACATAGTAACATAGTAACATAGTTCATAAGGTTGAAAAAAGACCAAAGTCCATCAAGTTCAACCTATATACATATTGTGTCCCTACTGTGTTGATCCAGAGGAAGGCAAAAAAAACCTTATGAAGCAGATGCCAATTGCCCCATACCAGGGGGAAAATTCCTTCCCGACTCCAAATATGGCAATCAGAATAAATCCCTGGATCAACGTTCTGTCCCTATTAATCTAATATCCATAACTTGTAATATTATTGCTTTCAAGAAACACGTCCAGGCTCCTTTTGAACTCTTTTATTGAGTTTACCATTACCACTTCCTCTGGCAGAGAGTTCCATAATCTCACCGCTCTTACTGTAAAGAACCCCCGTCTGTGCTGGTGTAGAAACCTTCTTTCCTCCAACCGTAGAGGATGTCCCCTTGTTATAAATACAGTCCTGGGTATAAATAGGTCCTGGGAGTGATCTCTGTACTGTCCCCTTATATATTTATACATAGTTATTAAATCCCCCCTAAGCCGTCTTTTTTCCAAACTAAATAACCCTAATCTCCTGATATCTCCTAGACCGGGTAGGCTGCAGTCAGATGCAGATTTACTTGACAGAAAATGGTTTAGGAAAAAGCAGACAGTTGTACAAATTCTCACCAATTTAACTATCCATTATACAGGGCTACCAATGCTCTTCCTGTAGCAAAGGCTTACTGAGGTCAGGCCCTCATGAAGTAAAGGACAGTCAAGGAGTTAAAATTACAGCCCTCCTGACAACTCTACCTTTAGTGAATAGATCATAGTTTACTTTTACTAGAGTCTAGAGTCTGTGACTTACGTGGTACCTGAAGCTGTTAATTAGGAATGGTAAGGTAAACATGTAATTAATTTACACATGATACATACACCATAATATACAACATGTCACTTAAATGTATTATTGCAACTGTGAGAAAAACCTTTTCGTTTTAGAAGCATTTTAGCAATAGTTTCCCTTTTAAAAAAAATCTTTACATATCTTTTACATATTTAACAAGCATAAACTAAGTATATAACAAATTGCAACATATGTCGCAGCGTTCTGTTGTGAAACAAGCTTTGTTTGGCTTAAATCCACCTTCATCTCTTGCAGCATCTCTCTCTCCTCTGCCTTAAAAGCTAACTCGGTATCTCTCAATCAAAGGGGAAAAATGAATCATTCTGCTAGAAGTATGCTATGTGAAGCATGAACAGAAAAGCGACTAATTTGTCTTGTGTCTGAATGTAAAGTAGTCTCTATAACCTAGTCTGCCGGGCGAATCTGAAGAATGGTACCTTTGATAGGTTTATCATGAAGTCTCATCTGCTGAGCTAAATGAAAACATAAAGTTCCAGAGATAGGGATAGGTATGCATTACCAATGTGCATTATTCTTGGAAATGTGGCCAACACCAAAATTGCCTGCTTGAAAGAGAACAGGTTTACTTTGCAATCAGTGTCAGAGATTTCTTAAAATTTTTCATACAGTATATTACTACCGGAAGTACGCTTTGTCAGAAACCTATAGCAATTTGTAATGCAGAAGCAAAATGTGAAGGTCCTTTTAACTTGTCAAAGACTAAAAAACAAACAAACACAATACGCATCATTTTGAAAAGACATTAAAGCTCTTTTGAAGGGCAGTGATTGGATCTACGATATTATATTGAATAAACATTTAAAGTTAGCAAGGTAGCAATAATAACTATGGATGCTTAGGGCTACATAAGGGTTCGTAAGATACAAACAGCCATATCAGGGTGGACAAACCAGGAAAGCGGGGCAGCTATGCAGCGAACTGTCACGAACCGGGTGAGCAGGTCTGATAGGAGCCCAGGTGCAGAGGATACGAGGGGCTCTGTCTGTACCCCACGATACATGATGGCTTGGGGTTGGTACAGACAGACGCAAAGACAGAAGATGCCGATTAAGAGTTGTATTGTATATGATGGTACAACAATATATCAACAAGGAAAGTCACTTGGCAGGAAGCCCTCGGGATGGGGCACACACGGCAGGAAGCCCTCGGGATGGGGCACACACGGCAGGAAGCCCTCGGGATGGGGCACACACGGCAGGAAGCCCTCGGGATGGGGCACACATGGCAGGAAGCCCTCGGGATGGGGCACACATGGCAGGAAGCCCTCTTGCAGAGCACACGGCTAGAAGCCCTCATGCAGGGCACACGGCTAGAAGCCCTCTTGCAGGGCACACGGCAGGTTGCCCACTTGCAGGGCACACGGGTCAGGAACCAAAGCAGGAACAGATCAGGAACCAAAGCAGGAACCGATCAGGAACCAAAGCAGGAACCAAAGCAGGAAAAGATCAGGAACCAAAGCAGGAAAAGATCAGGAACCAAAGCAGGAAAAGATCAGGAACCAAAGCAGGAAAAGATCAGGAACCAAAGCAGGAAAAGATCAGGAACCAAACAGGCAGTCCTATAACATCAATCTCAAGGCCCAGACTGCAGGGCTGGGCAGGTTTATAAAGGCTGTCTTAATCAGGTAATCAACTGCAGCTGGACCTGATAATCAGTCTGAGTGGTTCTGAGTGGCAAGGGCGGCCACTAGTGGCTGGAAACGTGAAATGAGTAGCACCAAGTTTAAACAAGTCCATCCAGCGAAGGGTGAACGTTACACGAACAATGCTTGTAAATTGCCATTGCTCGGTGAAAACAGGGATACTTGGGAGGTATTCTCATGGGAGTAAGCCAAATGGCAAATGCTTTAAGTGAACTAGAAAAATAACTTGAATATGACAACAAGAGCTAAACCTCTTTATTACGAGAGGTACCAAGGCTATTATACTCTAAAGACCAGAGCATTTTTTGCATTTTTAAAATGTACTTTTTAAACCAAACTTTCCCTCTTTCTAATTCACTGTAGACATTTTTATTATATATCGTTTTAGGGCAATCTTTTGATTTTTATACTATATATATATATATATATATATATATATATATATATATATATATATATATATATATGTGTGTGTGTGTGTGTACAACAAATAATCTATTCTGAATACTACATAAAAATCTAAGAAATATGAAAAAATAAACATATAAAGCTGAAGAAAATTACCCCAAAATATATTCATTTACGTTATAAATTGAACTAATAAACAAGTATATATTGCACATTTCAGATACTGGCTCAGGATTTTATAAATAAGGTGTCTTTGATCTCTATATGTGTTTTGCTCAATCAGATGACATTTGTCAGAATAATTAAAATATGCAAAAAGAAATGTAATTATATGTAGTGAATTACAAAAAAAAATGCATCTAACACACAGTCTGTATTTTCTGGTAACATTGTCCAAAATTCTCTGTAATGATTTATAATAAATGACTCTTCTTTTTATGTAAACATTCATCATTTAAATGTCCCTATTATGTATGCATTGGAGAAATGGGTGTTAAATTGTAGCATAAAGAGAACACAAGCCCCGAGGGAAAGCGTCTCATACCCAGCTTCATCACTGTGAAGAGGTTCTACCGCATGAATATTTGAAGAGGTTACCAATTAAATGATACATTATGGACATTAATCATGTGTTTTCTTTCTCTGTAAGCTAAAGTTGGAACAAAAGTTTGCAATATTTCAATATAAAAATGCTAGGGGGTCGGGTCATAGACAAAATATATAATTACGTGAATGTGTGATGGAGATATTTAAGCAGAAGGGAGCTGAGTTAATTCACATAATTGAAAAGAAAAGCACCTGTAGATACGAAACACAAAACAGAAATTAGAATTTGGTAGATATAAACTACATGCTGATAAGAAAATGAATAGTGATAAGATTAGCTAGAGTGGATAGAGCTGGGAATTACAAACCTATTAAGGTTTGGCAGCCAGTACAATTCTAGTTATGCTGTTTCAATGGGAAACAAAATCTCTTTTCACTTTTTAAGATTTTTTGTATGCATTTTTGGACCTTATTCAAGACAGATAAATTCTCCAATTTGTTATATCCTATCATTATTAGCTAACTAGAGGTATATAGGTAAATATGCCCTATATGCATGGACAGTTCCTATTGGCTGCTGCTGCTCTATGTGGGTAAAGGACACCACACAAATAAGGGGCCAGGCAAATATACCACCAATGCTTTATTCCAAGTGTACATCTTATCAGCAGTCCCAAATGGTCCAATACACTTGTAACAACAAGATACTCCAAGCCAGGGGAAAAATTCTTGGAGTTCCTAAGGACTCTGCATGAGCAAAGTTGGCAGAGGCACAATCGGAATTTAATGTGGGCAAATATGGCATCATTGGGTGCTAAGTATCCTTGAGACCTAAACCCAACAGTTGATAAGTATAATGTGTTTACTTTTTCATTGTGATGTAGTGGGAGATATATAACTATGGAATTGTTTGTAGGATAGTGGCCAGGTACACTCAATCATTTGCAAAATACATAAGTTTAATTCATTCCTGTAAAGTAGTTGCAGCTTTTGGTTCCATTTTAAGTATTTAAATTGCTAAAATAAATGTATGCATGTTTCTACTTTGTTAAACTAATCCCTGGCTTTTCGTTGTAAATGTATTTCTATGCAAACTTTGTCAACCACATTTTCTATCATGGATTAGTGAGATAATAGTTGTTCCAGAGTTCTATTAGCAGGGGTTTGAGAGACTGACATAATTCATAGAACACTTCAATGAGATTTTGGAATATTAAAATTCACAGAGGTCTAAATAATTCCTATACTTGACTTAAAGTCCTGTTATTCTCGGCCAGCTATTAAGGGTTAAAGCTAATAACTTGATTACATCTCCTGAGCATCATTAGTCTGCAGAGATTCAAGGTGCTGATTTAAATGAAAATCTTTGTTACCAAGAGGCTCCTCGTATATCTTGACTAGCAGTAGGCATGAGACAGATGCATAGATCTCCCTGCTTAAGCTCTAGATCAATGAGTGCAGCCCAAGGACAGTTTCAGTTCCTAAAGGTTAATGCTCAGGGACATTATAAAGAGCAGCACAGAGATTACTGAAATAGGAGCAAGATTGCACAAATAGGACTTGCTGCAGCGCCCAGATATCACACATAAGGACTTGCCCGGATTGCATCCACAGTGGCCTCATCTCAATCTCAGGTCTCCTCCAAGTCAGGACTCTCAGTCTGGCTCACGTGTACCCTGTTTTCATTCTATACCCTTAAGGCCCAAAACATGAACAGCAATGGGTAGACTGTTAGCATACACAATACACACTACCCTTACAAATGCCTACCTATAAACACATGCATGTTCTCTGTTACCCCTAAACATAAACATCCTGACTTATACTTGCCTTTGCATCCACACACCGGCTCGCCTTTAAACCCTTGATGATAATTGACGTGCCAGATGCATCATGGTAAAACATCCCATCTGCGATATTTGACAAGCCAGGCACGTCATGGAAAAACATACTGTTGGCGACAATTGACGTGACTTTAAAAGGGTGTAGAAAGCGATCTACCATGGCTTTCTTCTCCCACCGAGAAGTACAGCAGGGACCCCATGTGGCCCTTTCCCCTGGACGTCAGGGGCATCTGATTTAAAAGAACATAAGAGGCAATCAACGATCGCCTCCTAAGCTTAAATGGTGTTGCTGAAATGCCTTGAAAGTGAGGCAATCAGTGACAGTGACCCTCCTGAGAACTGAGAAGAAAAAAAAGAAGGTCCAAATATATATATTTATATATATATATATATATATATATATATATGAAGTCCAAAATTAACAATTGCACACCAATTACCACTTTTTTAGCCCGGTGCCAAGTAGCTGCAACAGCAAATCATAAAACATCCAAAAATAGTTACCGGCACTCCAGGGACTTCTTTAAATAATAATTCAAGAAACTGCAGTTTTCTAATCAACGTTTCAGTCTGTTTATTAGACTTTCATCAGGACTGATGAAAGTCTAATAAACAGACTGAAACGTTGATTAGAAAACTGCAGTTTCTTGAATGATTATTTAAAGAAGTCCCTGGAGTGCCGGTAACTATTTTTGGATGTTTTATATATATATATATATATATATATATATATATATATATATATATATATATATATATATATATAAAGTTTATTTTTATGAGCAAGTCCTACAATTAGCACTATATCGTCACAAAAATGTTTGCATGGAAAAAGTTAAAATATTGGCATTTTAAATACCCATTAGGTGTCTAGTTTTAAAAAAATTATGATTTGTTGGGGTAAATTGAATTGGCCTTGCTCAAAGATGTTCCAAAAATAGGACATGGGCATAGACTGACTAGATGTCAAAATTAAAAAAAATGCACACCTCGCAAAGGTGGCCTTTTACCTCCCAAATAACCTGACAAACCTATGCATAGGGGGTATCACTGTACTCAGGAGATGTTGCTGATAACATATTGGGGTTTTGCTTGACAGTGACATATTCCAGGAGAGGTAAATTCATACATGAAGTAACAGGTGTTTAAAAAAGCAAACACAAAAAATACCATCACCAATTTTGTCAAAGGCTGGAAAGGGTTAAAATACCAGCATTTTAAATATCCCCTGGTGTCTTGTTTTAAAACATATATGGTTTGATGGGGGTAAACTGAATTGGTCAGCTTCAAAGTTGACCCAAATAACACATAGAGTGCAGGATGACTACATCAAAATTCAAATTTGGAAAATGCACACTTCCCAAATGTGACCAAGTGACCAAGTCATGAAGGATCATAGATTGTGATGGAGGAACACAGGCACTCCCTCTGCTGTTCATACGCTTGAGGAGGAATGGAGTTAAGGGATTTTTTGTGAGTTCCATTGGCAGTGTTGAAGTGCTGCTCTAGCTCAGGCCTTGGGTGGCAGCCCCATTAAATACATCAATGACCTCAAAGCTCATTTTGACAATTACAATTATAGCATGTGTTGCGGTTGTGGCCTGTTTTATGCAAAATTATGCTAATATTTAATACACAATTTTGACAAAACGCATCTAACAATACAACAATAAATTTATTTGTTTCAAGAATACAGTTAAATTATGTAAAGACGGATACCAAGAGACGTTATGATATATAATGATATACTTTATTAATACCTCTGGCGGTAAAAACAATATATTGAAAAGGTTACCATAACAAAATTACAGACAGTCAATAATTATATTCTACTTAACTTTAGAGAGGATCAGCATACAAAATGGCTCCTTTCATGTTCAGTGTCCAAAATGGCTCTAGATACCAGGTTAATATAGAAGACTTTAAGGGAATCTTTCAGTAGTTGTTTTCTAATTTTAGTTACAATTTTAGTTTCTCTGGCAAACTTTCACAGTTCCCTTAGCTTCTGCCATGCTGTTTCCTTCTCCTCCTTCCAGTCCGTCCTGCTCTTCCCCTGTCTTCCTGGAGTTCCTGATATCCCATGGTCATAATCCATGGTCTTAGATAAACAACAGATGTACATATCAACACACTCTAGTGCTACTTGGTGGTAGAGGTAATGGACTTCTTAAACAATAGTAATACTTGCTAATCTAATGTATGCCACAGTTAGGGGAGTGGTTTATCCAAAGGGAGATACAGATATTGCGTATATGTTACGTGAATAACTAATAATGGACAACTGAATCCATGCCCACTACATCATGGTTGTGTATTTAGGTACTTTTTTCTGATTAAAAAAAATCTGTGTTTTAGCAGAACAATTAGGTGAATTCCAAACATGCACAGAAATTTTGTTCAACAATAATATTTGTCCCAATGCGGAATTACAATCTCAATTTTCTAATTGAGACATTCTTGGTTCTTGTAGCAATTATAGGCAGATATGGTTTTTGTATGGAATCAGAAAATATCCATGTCTTTACAATACAAAGATTATATTTAATAATATTTATATATATATATATATATATATATATATATATATATATATATATATATATATATATATATATATATATATATATATATATTGTACAGTTAATGTAAAATGCTTTCATATTGATCAGTATATGAACAGTGTAAGGTTAAATAAATATAATAACTTTCAGAAAATAATGTAGGAAAAAATCCATAGAGCTTATTTTTGGGCACAAATGTGATTTCCTTTCAAACTGACTTTTACAATAAATAGTTATTGTCATTCTATTACTCTACTAAAATATTTTATTGGTTTCATTTTCTATTATTTAAAAAAAAGAATAGTTTTCTTTGTCCTTTTCAATGTAACTTATCTGAAACAAGAAAACACATATATATTATGCTGATTGTGCCATGCATTTGTTACTTAAAAAACATTTCTTTGTCAAGCTGGCAATTTTTTTTCTTTATAGATTTATAGAGCTTTACATTTTCAGTTTAAGAACAGCAGTTGAGCTTTAAAAGAGGAAACATAACATGAAAGTTAGAGCCATGAAGTAATGTAAAAAAATACAAAGGCATTCCTAATAAATATGAAAATATAGGGCAGGGAGAATTCCAAAGAACAACTACAACTGGTCCCATACATACCGTCCCTATTACCTCCGTTTTCAGAGCAAAAGGGAAGTCACCTACAGAGAAGGACAGTGCAGGCATCAGTAACAAAAGGCAATCTGAAGTCAAACGAGCCAATGGTCAAAGTCCCATGTACATCAATTTCAAATATCCAAGAGCTCCAGAACAAATATAGGACAGAACAGTTCCCAGAATAAACACTGAACTAGACATGTGCAAATGGGCTAAAAACTAATCAGACATATTTTTTGGATTGTTTTTGGTGCATTTGTTTTCTGACAACTAATTTCCTTCCCTGCCCATTCAGGTGAACTAAGGGCAATATGATGGCACTTGTGGTGACGTCCTCTCCAATCGGAGGAGAGGACATCACCGAAAGCTCTGTCATATTGCCCTCAGGGCTTTCGGTGATGTCCTCTTCCCTGATTGGAGGATTGGGGAGGCATCACTGCAGCGCTGTCATTTTGGCTGAAGTTGCTGGATTAAGTCGACAGAGGCGCGGATGAAGAAAAATAGAAGATACCAGATTAAGGATTAAAGATAAAAAAGAGAAGAGAAGGAAAAAGAGAGAAGATGCAGAAAAAGATGCGGAAGAGGAAGTAGTTGGCAGAAGCGGAAGTGATCGGCAAAGAAGGTAAGGAAACATTTCGAGAGCGTGAGAGAGTAAACGAGAGGGTGAGAGACTGAGAAAGTGTGAGTAAGTGAATGTGGACCCACGAATTTCAGATGAAAATACGTGTTTTGCTTAGTTTTCATCTGATTCATGGGGGGTCTGGCCTTGTTTTTGGGGCTTCATACGAGTCGCTTAATTTACCAAAGTTCTATAAATTAGCAATTTGTACAAATCCAAATGCACACATCTACTGCGAACTACTTAGGCTATAAGCTACTAGGTGTAGTTTTTTTTTAAAATAATTAGTTATAAACTAATAATATGCTAGGTATTTGTAAATTTGGGTAGGGTGAATAGTGAATACCTTTGTATTTGAAAACTCTGGTGTTGACCTAGAGGCAAACCATATGTTGCCCAAATAAAACTTTGAGGTCTGTATAACTGAAGAGTTTGTATACATTCTAAACATGCACAAAATATTTTACTTGACAGTATTTGTCCCAAGCACAATTGTAATCTTACTTTTATAATTTATACATTGTAGTTAGGTACAAAAAGTGATCCTTTTTTTTAACCCCTTCGTGACAAAGGCTGATTTTACTTTTTGTACCCTTCGTGACAATGGCCTTTTTAACATTTCTGCGCTGCTTGTGTTTAGCTGTAATTTTCTTCTTTCCCGTTTACTGAACCCACACACATTAGATATTGTTTTTTTCAGGACAAGAAGGGCTTTCTTTATATGACATTGTTTTGATTGTATCATATTATTTACTACTAAAAAAAGTATAAAATATGGTGAAAAATTTAGAAAAAAATGACTGTTTCTAACTTTTAGTTGAAAAATCTTTTACTCATCTATAAAAGGTAATAAAAAACCTGCTAAATAGATTCTACTATTTGTCCTGAGTTTAGAAATACCCAATGTTTTTATGTTTTTTTGCTTTTTTCTACACATTATGGGGCAATAAGTACAGGTAGTGTTTTGCTATTTCAAAGCCATTTTTTCCAAATCTGGTAATTCTTCCCCCCATGTGCCATTTCGGGTATCTTTGAACCCGGCCAATGCAATTTACCCCATCAAATCATATATTTTTGAAAACTAGACAGCCCAGGGTATTGCAAATGCTAGTATTTTAACTATTTCCATGCACCATATCTACCACCAGTTTTTGTCAAACTTTGTGGTAGTCATTTTTTTGCATTTGTTTTGTCACACACATTTTACTTCAGGTATGAATTAAAAGGTTCTCGTTTATGTCACTATCACAAAACACCCCAATATGTGTTCAGCAACATCTCCTGAGTACAGCGATACCTCACATGAATGATTTTGCCTGGCTGTTTGGGGGCAAAAGGGCCACATTTGGGGCATGCGCATTTTTCAATGTTGAACTTTGGCATTTGGGGATCCACTGCCTATGCCCTATTTGGTACATCTTTGAGTCGGGCCATTTCAGTGTGCCCAATAAACCCATATATTTTTGAAAACTAGACACCCCAGGGTATTTCAAATGCTAGTATTTTAACTCTTTCCATGCACCATATCTACCACCAGTCTTTGTCAAACTTTGTGGTAGTCATTTTTTTGCATTTGGTTTTCCACACACATTTTACTTCAGGTATGAATTAAAAAGTTCTCGTATATGTCACTATCACAAAACACCCCAATATGTGTTCAGCAACATCTCCTGAGTACAGCGATACCTCACATGAATGATTTTGCCTGGCCGTTTGGGGGCAAAAGGGCCACATTTGGGGCATGCGCATTTTTCAATGTTGAACTTTGGCATTTGGGGATCCACTGCCCATGCCCTATTTGGTACATCTTTGAGCCGGGCCATTTCAGTGTGCCCAACAAAACCATATATTTTTCAAAACTAGACACCACAGGGTATTTTAAATGCTGGTATTTTAACTCTTTGCATGCACACATTTTACCACCAGCATGTTTTCAAAGTTTGCAGTAGTATTTTTGTGTGTGTATTTTTCCCACACACACCTACTTTATGTATGAATTTACAGCTTCTGGTATATGCCGCTGTCACACGACACCCCATAATGTGTTCAGCAACATCTCCTGAGTACAGTGATACCCCACATGCATGGGTTTGTCATTTTTGTGGGAACTAAAAGGCCACATTTGGTACGTGTGCATTTTTCTAATTGGAAATTAGGTGTGTGGCCATCCTTCCCCCGGTGTTAATTGGGACGTTGTTGAACCTGGCCAATTCAATTCACCCCATCAAATCATACCTTTTTTAAAAGTAGACACCCCACGGGCATTTAATATGCCAGTATTTTAACTCTTTCCATGCGAGAATTGTTTTAAGCTAATATGCTAATTTTAGGACTTGCTCACAAAAATATATTTTTTATATATATATATTTTTTTTTTGTCTTTAAAAAAAAAAAAATTTAACATTTTTTTTCAACTTGGAGGTTCCCCTGATAGTGACATCAGTGGGAAATGATTTTTACATTTTACTAGTTTTTTACTATTTTTTTTCTAATTATTATTAATTTTATTTTATTTTTTAATTTATTTTTACTAATCACACTGTGATTAGAAAGCTGGGTTCCATTGACTTGCATGGTGAATGCAGTACCTGTATTCAACCTGCAAGTGGAGCCAAAGTTCTCTAGATGGTCTGGACCATCTAGCGTTCTTTTAAAATTTGTTGGTTCCTGTTACAGGGCAGCGGCCATCTTGCTTGATGGCGAAGATCACTGGCAGCTGCGGCTGTGGCCGCTCTCCGGAGCGGTCACAGCCCATCGAAAGGTAAGTGTTTGGTGTCGCTGGATGCCTCCTGATCGAGGCATTCCAGCGACACCATTTAAGTTTAGGAGGCGATCGTCGATCGCCTCCTAAACGCTTTTAAAACGGGCGTCCGCCGCCATACAAAGTATGGCGGATGTTGACGCCCCGTGGAGGGGCCAGAGATGGCCCCTTCGTTCCGATCGCGGCGTTGCTGAATGCCTCGAGGTCGAGGCATTCAGCAAAGTTTTTTGGGTGCAGAAAGCGAAAACAGATCGCTTTCTGCACCTGTTTAAAGACGTGCCGGTCCTGGCACGTCAATTGTCGTAAAGCACATGCTTTTCCTTGTCGTGCCAGGACCGGCAATTGTCGTTAAGGGGTTAAGCAGATGACATTTCCTTGCTGAATAGCAAAGTTGAAATAATATACCAGAGGGTTATATATATATATATATATATATATATATATATATACATACATATACACACACAAAATAATTCTTGAATAATATACTAAATAATTATATAAAGATTAAGTAAATCAAATTGAGGATGTAATACAGAAACAAAATTCATGGAATTAGTTTCTTTACTGGACACAAATGCTATTTACTTTTAAACTGACTTGTTTTTGTCATTCTATTAGCCCAATAAAACTGACAATTTGTAATTAATTGTCCCTGTTTTTAAAAGTAATTCTCTCTTTTCTTCATATAGTAGACATTGACAATAAAATATATACTGTGCTGATTGAACTTGTCATGCAAGCCATGCATTATTACTTGATAAATAATTATTTTTCAAGTCAGCAAGTTTTTTTTATTTCTTTTCAGATTTATGAAATATTCACTTTCGGTTTAAGCAGTAGTTGAACTTTAAGAGAAGAAAAGACATAACAATTTCAAATAAAATGTAGAAGTGTTTTCAATAATGTTACAATTAAAAGTACAAAATATTTCAAAATAAAAGCAACTGCTGGGCATTGAGATACAACGTAAACAGACAATAGGGACTGACATACTTTTTACCTTTAATTGTTTAAGAACTTTTTTTTTTTAAACTGCATTTTCTTCATTAGTGCAGGACAGACCACACTGAAAAGTGTCCCACACTGTGAACAAATTGACTGCCTAGGTTTTTACTACATTTTGTTTTCTTAAATTTTATTAGATGTATTATTTATTTGTTAAATTTTAATGTTACATACAACTAATTTAGATAAATGAAATATAATACGCAATACTAACAAATATTTGGAAATATTGGTAAAATCAATCCAAGCTAATTATAAATCTTGAAATGTTTGAATTTCCAGATGGGAAGGAGTTATGTTTAGCTAAGCCTACTTTTGCATGGTTCCATCCACATCGCTGTATGAAGCTAACCTCATCTCCACAACTGGGACCCATCTCCACAACTGGGAGCTATCTCCAGGGTTGGCTGGCACCTTCTGGTCCATGTGCAAAGTAAAGGCTGAGAGTACCTCAGTACCTGAGCCCCTTGTATCAAACACTCACAGTAACACACACAGACACACTCTAACACACAAATCCTTACCTTGGATGGAGCCTGTCTTTAGGCATTTTGTGCAAGCTGCTTGCTACTACTGCAGGGTCATATAATGTTGTGAATATGTAACCCCACACCGATCCCACTTCTGTGAGCAGCCTGGCCCAATTAATAATGTCCATGTTCAAGGAATTTGGACTAACCTACCCCTGCTCCTCCCACATCTCATATTAAGCAAGAGGGGGAGAGCTCCAGGCCAGCATGGACCTGATCAGGCAACCCAGGCACATTATCTGAGTGGAAATCATGCATAAATTCAATCTTACTTTTCTGTATCCGTGCATGACAAATTGCTGGAAAAATAGTTACAGAATTTGACAGCAAAACCCTTTGGAACATCTAGCCCATTTTTCCAATTGTTTTGCTAATTTTTTTTGTAGACACTTAGACCTTAATCAGTTCTTGGTCTTGTCTTATGATTCAGGAGAGCTGAACTGATAAATATACATATACATTTTTCATGAATATTATTATTTCTGTTATTAGTGTAGAAATATTGCAGCAAAATCAGAAAAACTGAAATTTTATATTTAGAACAAAGAAAACCAATTCTACTCACTAGTTGCATTGTATACATGTAGAAGTTACGTACTGTATATTGCAAATTATTAACCCCTTCGTGACAATTGCCGGTCCGGGCACGTCACTGAAAATCGTGACGATTATGACAATTGACGTGCCAGGACCGGCACGTCTTTAAACGGGTGAAAAAATCGATCCGTGATCGATTTTTTCACTCAAACGGTGTTGCTCTAATGCCTCGACATCGAGGCATTGAGCAACACCAAAAAAAACATTCCCGCCCCCCCCCGATCGCTCCTAGGAGCAAAAAAAAAACATGTTTGAAAGACTGCACGTCTTTCAAACATGGCGGCGCCCGCCGCCGAAAAACGGGTTTAGGAAGCGATCGCGAGTCGCTTCCTTTGCTTAGCTGGTGTTGCTAAGATGCCCCAGTATCGAGGCATCTTTGCAACACCTGTTTAGCAAAGGAAGCGACTCGCGATCGCTTCCTAAATGCTCAACTTACCTTCCCGGTGCCGGTGTCTTCGAAACACACGCGGTGTTTCAAGATGGCGGCGCCCATCAAGCCGGGGGGCGGAGCCTGCTGACATCATCGGGGGGGTGTTGCTGGATGTCATGGACATCCAGTGAATAACACCCCTAGTGGTCAGATCACTCATAAGAGTGATCATGATTTGATAAATCAAAGGCAATGTTTTCTAAACATTGCCTTTGATCAGTATTGGATCTGCCTCCCTCCTTCACTTGCTTCTAGTGAGGGAGAGAGACAGATCAGTGTGTTCTGGTATTTCAGGTATTCCCTAATAAAAATATATATATATTGATCCAAAGGCTCTTATAAGAGCCACCCATATAATATTAACCCCTTCATTGCCATTGATCACTGCATAAACAGTGATCTTGCATAGTGGCAATTGTTTTTGGTTTTTTTTTTTTTTACATGTTTTTTTACTTTTTTTAGTTTTTTTTACTTTTTTTAGGTTTTTTTTTTATTTTTTATTATAGCCATTAACCCTTTCCTTCCCCACTATTTTTGCTGCAATTCTTACCATGCAGCGGTATACGGCTGAGGAGGCGTATGCCTTTTTGGCCACAGATTCTGAGGCCACTGATACAGCGTCAGATTTTGACGTTGGTCAGTTCACAGATACATCTAGTGATGTATCTGTGGCTGTTAGGACGCCTACCACACGTAGTCGTGGCAGTGCACCAGAGGCATGGGTAGCGCCTAATAGGTACAAGCCAGCTATCCCTCCTTTTTCTGGAATTCCTGGCATCAATATTGATGTTACAGGATTCACTCCACTGCAATTTGTGCAGGTTTTTTTGGGAGACGATGTCTTGGGAGACATTGTCACACAAACAAACATTTATGCCCAGCAGCACCGTGCTGCTAGCCCTAATTCTTTTTGGGCAAAACAGCCATGGACTCCCATTGACGTGCCAGAATTTCTTAAATTCTGGGCACTCACAATGTTAATGGGCATTATAAAAAAGCCCTCCATCCGCTCCTACTGGAGCACCAGCCCCATCTTTAGTACCCCCATTTTTGCCCAAACTATAACTAGGCAAAGGTATGAAATGATTCTTCGTTTCATGCATTTTAGCGACAACAGCCTGTGCCCCCCTAAGGAGGACCCCCAGTTTGATAGGCTGTACAAAATCCGCCCCCTGATTACCCATCTCGCTGCCAGGTTTCCAGAGGTTTATACACCTGGAAAAAATATCTGCGTGGATGAATCCCTAATGAAATATAAAGGAAGGTTGGGATTCAAGCAGTATATTCCTTCCAAGCGCTCCAGGTATGGAGTGAAGGTGTATAAGCTCTGCGAGAGCGAGACAGGATATACTCATGCCTTCCGGGTATACGAGGGTAAGGATAGCTACCTTGACCCTCCAGGTTGCCCAGATCATCTGGGCACCAGTGCCAAGATTGTTTGGGACCTAATATTCCCCCTTATGAACAAAGGCTACCACTTGTATGTAGATAACTTCTATACAAGCGTCCCTTTGTTCAAGCTGCTGTATTGTTTCGATACGGTAGCTTGCGGTTCTATAAAAAAGAACCGCTTGGGTTTCCCACAACGCCTGGTACGAACCCGGCTAGGAAAGGGGGAGACCTCAGCTCTACGCCAAGAGGAGCTTTTGGCATTGAAGTTCAAGGACAGAAAAGAGGTGTGCATGCTGAGCACCATCCACGATGAGAGAACCGTGGAGGTTTCTGTCCGTGGCAGAGCTGGGGTCACTACAAAGCCAGTGTGCATCAGGGCCTATAACAAGCACATGGGTGGAGTTGATCTGTCAGATCAACTCCTACAGCCCTACCTCATTATGAGGAAGACAAAGGCCTGGTACAAGAAGGTTGCAATTTATCTAATGCAAATTGCAACCTATAACGCTTTTTTGCTGCACAAAAAAGCAGACACTGGGCTGAAGCTGTCTTTTTTGCAGTTTCAGCTCGAAGTAATTTCAGGTATCTTGTACCGTGATGCACCTGGTCCCGAAGTAGTGATGGGAACCAACAGAATTGGGGCTACCCATTTTATTTTTAAAATCCCCCCTACAGCAAAGAAGCAGAATCCCCAAAAGAGATGCAGGGTATGCTACAGCAGGGGGCAAAGAAAGGACACCACATTTTACTGTCCAGATTGCCCTGGAAAACCTGCACTCTGTGTCGGTGACTGCTTCAAGCTGTATCACACAGTTTCCCATTTTTAATTTTTTTTTTGTTCCTGCTCCATTTTTGTATTTTTTTTTAATTTTTTGTTACATTTACTGTTTTTTAGCTTTTATTTGCTCCACCATTTTTAAGCGTTTTTATTTGCACTGTCAAGTGACCCCTGTGTCCATTCCGTGGCATGAGGGACCACTTAAGGTGCTAGATCAAATCCCTTCTTGGAGATAGGCCAGGCTTTCTTGTAACCTGTCCCTACTGATAGTTGGGTACAAGCATTTTTCTTTACCCAGATGTAAAATTCCTACTGAATTTGAATTGCTCATGTTCCAAATGTGGCCCTTTTGCCCCCAAACAATCTGACAAACCCATGCATGTGGGGTATCAATGTACTCAAGAGATGTTGCTGGACACATATCTGGGTGTTGTGTGACAGCAACATATACCAGGAGCTGTAATTTCACACCTGAAGTACAAAGTATGTGAAAAAAACACCAAAAACAATTACTATCCCAAACTTTGACAAGGGTTGGTGGTAGGATTAGTGCATGGAAAGGGTTAAACTATCAGCATCTAAAATACCCTGGGGTGTCTAGTTTTCAAAAATATATGGTTTGGTGGGGTAAATTTAATTTGCTGGCTTCAAAGATGCCCCAAATACCACATAGAGACAGAATTACCAGATTCAGAGAAAAATGGTTTTGAATTAGCAAAACGCTACTTGTACTTATTGCCCCATAACGTGTAGAAGAAAGCAAAAAAACATAAAAACATTGGGTATTTCTAAACTCGGGACAAATAGTAGAATCTATTTAGCAGGTTTTTTCAGTAGTTTTTTATGATGAATAAAAGATTTTTCAAATAAAAGTGAGAAAATGTGTTTTTTTTTCAATTTTTCGTCATATTTTATTATTTTTATTATAGGAAATTACATCATATGAAAAAAATTTTGGTGTCTGAAGAAAGCCCTTCTTGTCCTGAAAAAAACAATATATAACTTGTGTGGGTTTAGTAAATGGGTTAAGAGAAAATTACAGCTAAACACAAACACCGCAGAAACGATAAAACAGCCATTGTCACGAAGGGTACAAAAAGTAAAATCAGCCTTTGTCACGAAGGGGTTAAAGAATGAATAAAACATTACCCTGTTTTTATTTTTATAGTTTTTACCACTGGTTTTCTATTGATCTCTTACTTTAATAGTTTATAACATATACAGTATATATTAAACTGTATATTTTTTCAAGCTTTTACTTTTTTTTCTCTTGCAACTAGAGAGCTTGTGATCCATCTTTTCTGTCACATAAATGAGTGTTTACATTTTATCCCTTTGGGATAAATGCACAATTAATTTTTTTTGTTTACAGAAGATAAATATACTAGAGACATAAGGAACTTGACTTTTACTCTACGCAGATTGTACCAGGGTACCAGGTGCAGGTCAGGTACCAGGTGCAGCTCAATAAGGTGGCTGCAGAGATCAATTGTAAGGACCATTTGCACTATGCAGGTTTGTGCCTACGTGAAGCACTATTCATCTGGGCTCACAAATTCACACTCCAAAATGTTGTGGAAAGCCTTTCTAGAAGAGGCTGTTGTAATCTTAAAAGTTAGGGCAACTGCATGTTAATGTCCATGATTTTTGTGTTGTGAGTGTTCACATATTTGGTGTGGTCATATAGTATGTGTGTGTATATATATATATATAGTTATATATATATATATATATATATATATATATATAGTGGTGATAGATGCAGCGCTGTCTAGTGACAATAACATCAGGAAGAAGAATTATGAGAAGCTGGAGTATGATAAGTGCCAGGGCCTGAAAGAAGAACTAGATAGGATGTATAGAGTAAAAGCCAAAGTCTTTGTTCAATAGTTCCCTCACTATGGCAGCCATTTTAACTACACTAAGAGGAGGAGAATCTGGCCATTTTGCCTGCACTAAAAGGAGGGACATTGATTGAGCTGATCTTCGTTTGTCCAATCAGCTCACTCCTGTCACATCATGCTAATGGCTTGTCCAATGGCTAGTAATTAAGAGAGGATATATAAGAGCAGAGCAGGCAGGGGATCCTTTCATTTCACTGTGACTGCTTTATGTGACACTCTTCTGTGAGATTCTTCTGTGTGAGTCATGGTAAGCCTCTCTAAAGTTGTAATTTAATTAAGATCCTTAATTAATTTAATAAAGATAATTTAACCAGTCCAATACTTTCATTAACCTTAACCCTATAACTCTAAGCTAATTGTGACCCTCTCCCATCCATTGGTCTCAAATTCCCGATTCAACTTTTATGCATTTCTTTCTTGCTTTCATGGAAACTGGACAAACAAATGGAATTTCCTAAAACAAAAATGTTGGATGAATTTCATTGAATACAAAGAAAAATTTCCCCCAAAAAATGAACATGAAATAAAAACACAACTGAACACAAATTTTCTGCCGGCACCCAAGTCTACTCAGAACCTTCAAACTTCCAAGCCTCTGGTAGAGGACCAAGGTTGAGGAAGACAAGACACATACCACCCATAAGTGTGAGAAGGGAATTTTGTATACTGTATTTGCTCGATTATAAGACAAGGTTTTTTTCAGAGCAAATGCTCTGAAAAATACCCCTCGTCTTATAATCGGGGTCGTTGTATAATCAGACCTCAAATATGTCTGTCTATGAGACTAAGATCCAGATCCCCCGCAGCGCTGCAGGGGACCTGGATCCTCCTGTCTTATGCCCCCCATTTAGCACCCCCCAAAACTTACCGGTACTTCGGACTCCCCGGACATGTAGCCGGGGCAGCATGTAGACGTCTACGTAATTCGCGTAGACAACTTCCGCTATAGCCGGAAGGAAGTGTGGTTAGCAGCGGGGGTTGTCTGCATCCATCGCGCAGACCTTCCCCGGCTGTCAGAGATCAGAGTTCCCCGCACCGGAATCTTGGGAATCCATCAGGTAGCATCCAGTCCCAACATGGAGATTTCTCACATTTCTAGCAGCCGACAACCAGGACTAAGAGGATCCCAAGAGCAAGGAGGCAGGTAGAGATAGGTACTGAGTAATGCTAAGGGCTCCTCTCTCGGTAGCGGGAGGCTGGGCAGAAGAACTTCCGCGGTAAGCGCTGTTGGTGCGGGTGGTCGTGAGACTGTACCACCGTCAATGTTTGCCTCAGTATATAGTGATAGGTGTTATGGTGTACCACCGTCAATGTTTGCCTCAGTATATAATGATAACAGTTATGCTCTACCCCATCAATGTCTACCTCAGTATATAATCATAACAGTTATGTTGTACCACTGTCAATGTCTGCCTCAGTATATAATGATAACAGTTATGCTGTACCCCTGTCAATGTTAATGCCTAACGATAGAAGCTATGCAGTTTTAAAGTGTGTGTGTGGGGGGGTGCCACATACAGGATCCGCCCCAGGTGCCAAATACTCTAGGTATGCCCCTGCACAGTATATAGGTGTTATTTCAGAGGCACATGAAAATAGAAGGAGGAGGTGATTTAACTGGCATAGTTCTGGCTTGTGTTGTGCTCCTACGTACCTGATGATCAGAGTCAGATATTTGTGTGAAACCAGGCTTGTGTACACACCAATTTTCCCACTCCTATGGATGATACAGGGATTATGTGCATCATACAGAATGTAAAAGCTGCAGGTCTGCTATATGACCAGAAGGATGCCAAGAGGTCCATCTGCTGTGTGTAGCAGTTTTGCTTTCAGCTATTGCTCCTTCTGTAATATTGAAACTGCATCAGCCTTCCATGTTCTAAGTCTCTGGGAAATAGTTCAAGATAATAATTCTACTAATTTCCAGTGCAACAATATGTGGGTTATATATTTAAAACCTCTTGACTTCTAGAGAAATAATCGTATTTACTCGATTATAAGATGACCCCCCAAAATCTGAATATCAATTTAGGAAAAAAAGAAAAAGCCTGAATATAAGACGACCCTATAGGAAAAAAAGTTTTACCAGTAAATGTTAATTCATGTAAACTATGTAAACTATTTTTTTTTAATAAAAGCTATGATTGAGAAAAATATTTTGTCTTTAATTCATTTTATTTTCCAACCTGCCCCCCACTTATGCACATCTGCCCCCAGGCTTGTCACTCTGCCCCATAAATGCCTTAAACCCCCTATATGCCACTGTGCCCCATGATATGCCTTTTAACCCTCTAAATGCCACTGTTCCCCATGATATGCCTTTTGACCCCCTATTTGCCACTCTGCCTCCAGAAATGCCTTATACCCCTATATGCCACTCTGGCATTAAGGGGGTTAAAAGGCATTTCATAGAGCACTCTGCCTACAGAAATGCCTTATGCCCCCCATTTAACACCCCCCCCCAAAAAAAACTTACCGCTGCTTCTTGCTCCCGGTGTGTTGTCCGGGCAGCGTGTAGACGTCTATGCAATTCGCTGCAGCCAGAAGGAGGTGCAGTTAGCAGCGGGGGTTGTCTGCGTCCATCGTGCAGATCTTCCCCGGGTGTTAGAGAGAATTCCCCGGTGAGGGGAACTCTGATCTCTGACAGCAGGGGAAGGTCTGCTCGATGGATGCAGACAACCCCCCTCTGCTAACCGCACCTCCTTCCTGCTGAAGCGTGCACCGGGGACTCAGAAGCACCAGTAAGTTGGGGGGGGGGATAGGAGGATCCACGTCCCCTGCAGCGTTGCGGGGGATCTGGATCTTAGTCTCATAGTCAGACTGATTTGAGGTCTGATTATAAGACGACCCCGATTATAAGACGCTCTGAAAAAAAACCTCGTCTTATAATCAAGCAAATACTGTAGCTATTAATTACATAATGCATGACTTGATATAATTTCAAATGTGGTTATTTGCATTCCCTTGCAGTAGGGCAAATAAATTACTTTACACCTCAGCTTCCTTGTCTGTCCCTTAGAGTACTGTAATTATTTAAGTTCATTAATGAAAAGTAAAAATATACATTTTCTCACCATTTGTCAGAAAGGTGAAGTTCATTGTTTCTCACACATTAAAATTCTTTTCTTGTACAATGAAGTAATACTTAATGCTGTTTATAGTAGATAGGCACAGGCAGCTTTCCATGCATACACTGGAGAAAAGAAAATGTGATCAGCTATTAGTGTGGAATTTGTAGAATTGCAAATGTAGCTTTCAGTAATCTAAAGATCCGAGATTGTCAGTGAAGCATGGTTTTAAAGAATAGTCTGGCATTTTGCTTTATTTTATTGAAAGAAATGAATCAGAAAATAAAAAAGGAACAAAATCATTATATCACATAAAATAGCTTTTTTCCTAGGGAATACAGATAATACGTTGAGGGAATCGTGAATGTTTTATATAGAGCACATCCCTTTAAGTAAAACATAATAGAAGCAATTCCATATTTCAGATTCATTCATTGTTTAACCTAATGGTAAGGTCAGGATGACTTTTTGGAAGCAATGGAATTTGTCCAGGTCTGAGCTGGTAATTAGTGGCCAATAACCCCTCCCACCAGAGAGTCAATGTTAAAATGCACCATGTGGTCATCTGCCTGATACATGCAGAAATACAGTAGATGTCTCTATCTAAGCTGTTGAGAAAGTGTACTGTACAGCAGGGGCGTACCTAGAGTATTTGGCACCTGGGGCGGATCCTGTATGTGGCACCCCCCCCCCCCCACACACACACTTTAAAACAGCATAGCTGCTATCGTTATATACTGGCACAGACATTGAAGGTGGTACAGCATAACACCTATTATTATATACTGAGGCAGACATTGACGAGGGTACAGCATAACCCCTATCACTATATACTGAGGCAGACATTGACGGGTACAGCATTACACCTATCACTATATACTGAGGCAGACGTTCACGGGGTAGAGCATAACACCTATCACTAAATACTGAGGCAGACATTGACGGGTACAGCATTACACCTATCACTATATACTGAGGCAGACGTTCACGGGGTAGAGCGTAACACCTATCACTATATACTGAGGCAGACGTTCACGGGGTAGAGCATATCACCTATCACTATACACTGAGCCAGACATTGACAATAGTGCAGCATAACCCCTATCAGTATATACAAAGCCAAACATTGTTGTGGTATAGGCCTACCACTTCAGTGTCTGGCTTAGTAGGGATGCACCAAAATGAAAATTCTGGACCGAAACCAAAAATTCAGCATTTACTTGGCCAAAACCGAAAATGACCCCCCCACCATAAAAAAAATCTCACACTTTTATTAAAAGTAAGTAACACATCAAAATTGGACAAAAAATTAAAATTGCAATATATATATATATATATATATATATATATATATATATATATATATATATATATATATAAATATGTGATTGTTAACAGCTATCATGCCCATGCATACCCAGGTTCTAGCATGTACTGGTTGCCTGGGCATGATAGGAGTGTGACTGCTGTTAGCAATCATATATATATATATTAATATTGTTATTATTATTGTTCACATGTGAACTCAGCACTGGAGGCATAGAATCAGACATACAAATCCCGTATTTGCAGATATACAATAATAATGTACGGAAACAGCATTGCAGGTATAGATCAACTAGAATAAAAACTCACATAAAAACTCAGCAATAAAAGGTATAGATAAAACCCCCTAAATTACAGGCATATATCACAGATTGCACACCCCAAAGCGGGCGTCCACATTGCCCACATAGAACCGGACCAGCACCCAAATTACACACACACATAGGACGTGCCATCTTTGCCCCCAAACAGCCCAGCATGAGTCTGCATTGTTCCCAAACAGCCGAGTATATGCCATCTTTGTCCCATAAACACGCTACCTGTGCCATCTTTGTCCCATAAACACCCTGCCTGTGCCATTTTTGTCCCATAAACACCCTGCTTATGCCATCTTTGCCTTTTTGACAAATCAAATCAACAGCCGAGTGTATGCCATCTTTGTCCCATAAATACGCTACCTGTGCCATCTTTGTCCCATAAACACCCTGCCTGTGCCATTTTTGTCCCATAAACACCCTGCTTATACCATCTTTGCCTGTTTGACAAATCAATTATACACCTATGATTAACACAAACACTTTTACAGTCACTCACTAATTCACTTTCATTCACACAATTCATTCACACAATCATTTATTCTTTCACACAAATTATTTACACATATTCATTGATGCATTCTCACAAATTCATTAATTCTCTCACTCATTCACACAATTCATCCACACATTAATCCATTCATTTTCTCTCTCTCATTCTGACTCTTTATTTCAATATTCTTGCTACCCTCCTTTCTCCCTATATACCCATTCTCACCCCCTTCTGCCCTATCTAACCCTTCTCACTCAATTCTCCCCACTATCCCCCGTCTCACTCCCTTCTCCCTATCTACCCCCTCCTATCTACCCTTTCCCCCCTTTTGAAGTTCACTTACCTTTCAGGAGTTCAGGAGTGGAGGTGCAAGGCCTCTGTCTCCCAGCTCTGCCACTGTATGGAACTGTATGGCTTCAGTGTTGTGCGCCAGGATCTGACAACAAACCCTGGCGCACAGCAGCAGTTGCCGCGCGGATCGCAAGGGAGCAGTATCGGAGGTCTTTAACAGACCTCCGGCTCCCTTGAGAAATTTTAAGCCGGTTCAAGGGAGCCGGCTTAAAATCACTCAAGGGAGCCAGAGGTCTGTTAAAGACCTCCAATACCGCTCCCTCGCGAGCCTGCTCCTCCAGCGGCGGACATTACTGTCCGTCTCTGGAGGGGTGCCGGGTGCTGGCAAGTTGGCACCCCCCTGATGAGCGGCACCCGGTGCGGACCGCCCCCCCCGCCCCCCGCTAGGGCACAGCCTGCTACTGGGTGCAAGGATATGATGTAATATCCTGGTGTCCACCAACGGAAGGGTCTATGCTGGCAAGTGTACAGACTTTCACCCGACTATGGCGACTGTTGAGACTCTTAAGGGAAGCCTGGGCCCAGGGCAACTTCCCTTTTGACCTTTTGAGTCTTGAGAAACCCCTGACACTTGCATTATGTGATGTCCTTAAGTTATTACTGAGGTAACCATGCCTGTAAAAAGACTGTACCATAAACCCATACCTGTACCTGTTACTCTGTTTCAAACAGCACTGTGGTGCAATGTACCCAACAGAGGGAGAAGCCAACAGTGATATTGAGATTGGAATATCTGCAATAAGAGGCAAAGCTATTAGGACTTATCAGTAAAGACCCTCTCCCCAAATAAGATGCAGTTATACAACACTTCTGTTTGCCATTTAACAGTTAATGTACAACAGTCCATTACATTGCCAGTGAACTATGTAATGGCATACGTTTTCAAATGTTGGCATTGTTGTATGCCACCTCCCTGCCACTATATGTCATTGTTGCCTTAAGGGAAATTGTAAAAAAATACATTCTAAATCTGTGTATTCTGGGGACTAAGCCAAAAGTAGTTTAAACGGAACAGCTGTGGATGCAGTAAGCTGAGCATAACAGAAATTTACACAAACCCGTATCAGGTTTTGTTTGAATTGTCATCCTGCTAGGAAAGAACCTATACTTATCAAAACAGGTGAATTAATTAGCATCTTCTAGGCTCTCTCTGTGGAAGGTAACGGGAAATTGTAATTCATTGCTCCAGGTAATTTCATTGCGTTAAAACATAAACATTTATAGCCCTTTCAGAAGTGTGATGGCTTATTCAACAGAATCCACAGGATTTCAAATTGGCAACATTTTGTTCTTTGCTCAGTACCAGACCCCATATCATCAATAACCTACAGCTCTCTTTACCTTAAAGGCACAAGTATATTCTTTTATAAAAAGTATGTATTTTTCCTGTTCACTGCTGTGAAATCTAATTGCAGTGTTTTATCAGACCTGTGTGGTATTGTGTTTTTTTTATAAGCCACAATATCTTAAAAAACAGAGGATTTAATGGGAGAAATTAGAAATTCTAAAATTCTGTACGGTTACAAATAACAAAAGTAAACAAGTAGTAAATATTATGATTTCTTTTCTTAGAATGCACAAATTATATGCAGTAGGGATGACCAAATACCCCACTGGTTTCTCATACACAAAAGGCTTAGTTGGAATGACCCAAAGTTTTCTGTTTTTGCAAAATAGAACTACACAACTCTGAATGTAACACTCTACTGTCCCAGGCGGTCCCTGAAAAACGAATCTTTGTACTTTGTAAGTACTTTAATATGTATTAATTAAACCTGCAACCCACCCCCCCTTTAAGGAGATTTGGTGGTAAGTATACTGGCCCAATGCGATTCACTCCCCATGCGTTTGCAAGGGAGACATCACAAAAATTTAAAGGGACCGATCAGCTATCATATGCATTAAAGTGCATATTATGGCTAGTGTGGTTTTTTTTAACCCGTTTTGAGTCAATGACATACCATGTATGTCATGAAAAGATGTCCCTACAGGACCAATGATGTACCTGGTTTGTCATCTAATAAAAAAGGTCCTATGTTGTCAAGATGATCATGGGTCACCCCTGTTGCCAGTCTACAGCAGATCCTGTGCAAAGCAATCACATGCACAAATACAGTCAGATAAAAATGCTTCTAAGCTTTGCGTTTGTCTAAGTTCTCTGCAAAGACACAGGAAAAGCAGGAAAATTGATCTGGTCCTATAGGATAAAATAAAGCAGGTCCTTAAGAAGTTTAAATGAGTGAGATCTAATGTTTAATGTATTTAATTTAGCATGGTTAACTAATACAAAATGTTTATGAAACCTAGAGCCCAGTCCCTACCATTTGCCATATATTTTGTTAGTGACTTAGTCACCTTGGTAAAGATTTTGTTAGGTAAAACATTGAAAGACCAATAATAAAACAACCAAACCTACGTCAGCTTTAGTATACAAATGTTATATTACAGACAATTTGTTCCTTCCAGCTCTTAAAAGATGTGTCAAACATAAAGGCTTCTTTTAAATTTCCTATAGATCCAAGTAAAACCAATCCATTTCAGAAATAACATATCTTTTCAGCCATACTTAGATCTATATCACAACCTTTATTGTTACATGGAAAGATAAAAAGAACAAAATGTAGCTGTTGTAACTCAAGCCTTAGACTTATGAATAAAATAATTTATTACAGCTGTTGAATAAGAGACTGATCCCGCCTCAGGCACAGGTCATAGAGTAAGTAGTTCTTAAAAAAAGGAAAAAAAAAAAAAAGCGTAATTCCTAATGAATACTCCTTGACTCAGATATATTACAAGAGCAAGAGGTGTTTGGGTTTATCTTTCTTGTTCTATGTATATAGTTTAGATTAAATATTATCTTAGTAGATAAAATTGTTAGTCAAAGTTTAGAGCAACATTTAACTTTTTTTTGATTTTTCAATTATATATATATATATATATATATAAATATATATATATATATACATATGTAACATTTGCATCTTTATGTGTGCCTGCTACTAGCAAAAAAAGGCGAGACATTGAAAAATTACGTTAATTTAATACACTATATTCTAGTTAAAATATCAACACCAGGAAAAAATTAAAAATCAAAATAGAAAATATAGAAATATCATAGATTGTTTTTTACTTTTTTGGGATACTTACAGGAGGTCAATATTATGCTCAAATAAAATAATAATATTAATAATTCTGTGTAATGTTTTAAGGTAACATTAAACCTAAGATTTTAAAGTTCTAGATTGACCTTCAGTTGGGCCCTTAAGAAAGCAATGTTTTCCTATTTGCAGGTATTAATTCCAGCTTAAAAGTGTTGTGTACTATAATAAAATGTAAATCCACAGTTACCCATTAATGATGGCGACCTGAACCATATGCTTGCCAACTGAAACCAATTAAAATAGCAATATAGAGATAAGCAGTCTTATTATAGTTTATTCAATACATCAACTGATAGTGTTTAATAAAACACTGAGCACTGCAAGGGGGTTGTTCGTATTAGTATTGAACAGTGCTATTCTAGATTAAATAAATAAATCTTGGACCAATTGAAAACCCACTGATGTTTTTCATATTACATCATTTAAATCTACGATACCTCAGTCTGTAGTAACAATCAATTGCTTTATAAAAATCCTAACAATTTTTACAGCAAAATACATTACTACTTGTGAGCTCAAGTTATCTTTGTTTACCAACTAACAAGATTTGATTTTTCATTATTTAAACTTGGAGGACATACAAAGAAATGTCAAGTAAAACAGAGGATTTATTTGAGCAGTACACAAAGCAGTGTGTTTTGATTCTTTTATGCATCATACTTGTTCTCAGGTTTGTCAGTACACTACCTAATCGGGTACAAAGTTTTTTTCTTTTTTTAAAAAGTCTACATTTGTCACTTTTTACCATAACTTTCATTTCATCAGAATATAAAAAAATATATTCATGTAATATCTGCATATGTGTGCACTATGGGAGTAACCATATTAAAGGGTAAGTCCAGTGTCCAGTGCAGCCTCGCCGATAAAGAATGCATGTTCATTACATTTATTTATTTAGCGCCCCTGGATTCTGTAGCACTGTTACAATAAGAGGCTGTAACATTATTTAAAATAACACACATTAACACATACTGGTACAAATCATATAGAGCCCTGTTCTTGCAAGCATATAATCTACTTGGTGGTTGAGGGGGAAATTAAACAGTATGAGAGGACTGCTTGGATAAGGAGTTGATTGAATTAAGGATGATCAGTAGAGCATGTTGATTGAATCAAGAATGATGTATAGGGGTTGTTGATCATTCAAATGGCTTGCTCACGAATGCAGCTGAGTGTTAGGAGGAAATGTTGTATGCTTCTTGAAAAAGGTGGGTGATTCTGGAGGGTATGGGGGACAATGGAGCAATTGACACAGTGGAACAGCAGATGAATGATGACAAAGGAAGGTTAGTCTTGAGGATGGATTGGAGTCATGATTTACTAGGGCGTTGCAATAATCCAGGCGAGATAAGTAAGTGGATTAATATTTTCGTTGTTACTCGTGTGAAGAATGGGTGGATTCAGGAGATGTTTTTCAGGTGACGATGGCAGGATTTAATGAAGGACTGTCAGTTTATATATGGTATTGGAAGCCAAGGGAAGAGAACAGTTGTCTAAGGGAAGAGTTGTAGACAGAGAAGAGTAGAGCCCCAAGAACTTAGTCCTGTGGAACCCTGACAGATAGCGGTAGGGAGGAGGAACAAGATCCAGCAAAGGAGACACTAAAGGTAACATCAGAGAGGTGTGATTTGAGTCAGGAAAGACCTATGTCACAGATGCTGTGAGCACAAAGGGTTTGGAGAAGGAGAGGTTGATGGACTGTGTCAAAGGTTATGGAGAATAAGCAGTGAGACATGATCTTTTGTCTTAGCGGTAAGGAGACGGTTAATTATTTTAGTGAGTGTAGTCTTGGCTGTGGAAAGAAACCAGATTGTAGAGGGTCAGATAGTTTGTGGAAAGAAAATGAGTTAGTTGATTACAAGTTAGTTGTCTAGCAGTTTGGATGACAAAAGGAGAAGGGGAACTGGACCGTGGGGATGTGGGATCAAGGGAAGGTTTTGTTAGAATGGGAGAGATGATGGCATGTTTAAGCGAGGATGGGAACACACTGAATGAAAGGTTAGGGTTGGAGAAAAGACACCGGAAAGAGATGGTAGGAAATGTGAGGGTACAGGGTTGAGGGGGCAGGGGGTGAGGTGGGAGGACCAAAGGACCTCAGAAACCTCAGTAGGGGTGACTGGATTGAAGCAGTTGAGGGCGGCTTGATGTGAGAAAGGGGGTCGAGGTTCTGACTTCTCTGCCCAAGACCTTGTCTAACTCGAAAAGTGAATGGGACTAAGTGTGCTGGGGACAGAGGAGGGTGTTAAAAGTGGGAAACCGACATTTAGGGTTTGGGCAGATGGAGGGCTGATACAGTAATAAGACTGTATAGTAACAGAGCATGAGTTTTTAATTTTGAAGGTCTTCAATAAACAAGATACAGATGTTAATGAGTACCTGAACACTTTTGGAGGAGGCAGGTCTGTGTGGAATGCCATGGCTGAGGTGGACTGTGTGGAGGGTGGCACATCATTCTAGGACTTAGACTAGTGTATACTGAGCTGTGGCAACATCAGAACAGGAGGCAGTATGGATGTTTGAGAGTAGAGACAGAAGTAAACTTGTAAGGTGTAAAGCGTTAAGGTCACAGATGTTCCGGTAGGTTTGTGGTGTTTTTGTAGGTATAAGCTCTCTGGTCAAACAGAGAGAGTGGAGTGTTGGACATTGAACACAAATTGGAGAGCACTAGATCAATTTCGTGGTCATCATGGTGTGTAGGGGAGGTGGTTCATTGTGTGACCATTGTGGTCAAAATATTGACCAAAATAAGAGGAGAGTGAAAGTAGTTTAGAAGCTGCAGGTGAATCTGTGCATAGAAGTCCCCCAGGATTAGTATAGGGATGGCGAATATATAACTGAGAGAGCAATGCAGCAAAGAGATCAGAAAATTCACAGCAACATCCACGGCATGTGAAGATAAGAGATGCACTTAGTATACTTCAAATGAGAAAGAGGGAGGGAATTGGACATTGAAAGGTAAGGCAGGGGAGAGGAGGGTTCCAACACTCCCTACTTGTCTGCCTACAGGTCTAAGTGAGTGGCTAAAGTGTAGACTACCGTAAGAGTAAGCAGCAGGAGAAGTAGTGTCTGTGGATGTTATCCATGTTTCAGTAAGTGCAAGGATGAGGTGATTAAATATGCAAAGGTCATGAACAGTAATGAAAATGTAATTCATTAATAGAGGGTTTCTTTCAATTAGTACAAACTATATAGCATTTGCGCATTTGCATTGGGCAATGGATAGCATAGTCACTCTATATTGCCTGAAGTTTACAGACTTTTTCTGTAAGAATTTAGCAGTGTTTGATTCTACCAGTCTAAATGTGCTCTGGTGAAGGACAGTGTTTACTGCAGTATTACATATGCATTAAATTTGCAACTGCATTGTGATAGCTATTCAGATGCTTTTCTGTCTGAAACCAGAAATATGTCCATTTAAAAAACATTTTACATAATACCGTATAAATAAGAACAGGTATTACACAAATGTATGATGTTATTCCTTGTCAGAATATTTGACTTAATATATTCAGAAATGCCAATACACTTTTTAAATACTTTGCCTTGGTTAAAAATAACAAATAGCTAACAGGGTTCCAAGCTACAGAATACAAGGTGCAAAACGGCACTATATCAAAGTACATTTTGTAGTAATTACCATATGTAAATATTTCCATACAGAATTTTTTTGTGGTTCCTGCATTAAATAACTGTAGCTTTCAGAAACTGCTCAGGAAACTATTAGCAATCATATCAGAAAGAAAATTGTTTCCCCCAAAACCAGCTGAATAACTGTATGCAGTGTTTTCTTTCAATTCCTGTCACAGCTAACAAATGAACTAGCATATTCACTAAAACGTGGTTTGTTGGCAAGGCCGTGCAACTTTATATTTTATGTGTTTAAAGTGGAGAGGGAATTCAGGTTCATTTACATCTAGCATGTCCTCGCTTGAAACATGTAAATATGCTATCCCCTTTAATACATATAATGAAAACGGTATAAAAAAAAAAGAAGCAGGGGTGAGGATGATGGGAATATACCTGGGAATTATACTCCTCACAACTGTATTTAAAAAGGGGGAGGAATGTGTTTTTTGTGTGGTAGCAAATTTTACAAGTCAAGAGTTATAATTTAATTTACATACCTTTTTTTGAAATCAGGGCTTATGTATCCCTTAAGACCTCACCGTGGATCACCACTTCAGCCATACAGTGTTCTTTCTTTTATACCCTTAAGGGAACCCTTCTTTTTAAAAGATAAAGTGAGATGTTGAGATGATCATAACAGAATATAGTACAACAGGAAAAACTCAGAATGTTCGGCCAAATAAAGTATATGTACACAATACATGCCCATGGTATGGTATGGTAATCAACATTTTGTTGTCAATAAATGTATTTATATTTAGTTTTCTGGTTTTATCCAGTTTCAGACTTTGATGCATAACCCAGTAGTTTTATGACATCAATAGCAGTCCACACCAAGTGAGCAGATTTATTGAAGGAAAACAAAACCGCTATCTCTGCCAGTGGGTGGTTCTACTTGAATAAATCTGAAGATTACTTGCTTCGGTTTTGAAGCCAGGAGGCTTTGATCCATTATCTCTCTAGTATTTAATGCGTGGTACTCATTATAAGACAGTAAGGTGCACCTTGCACATTGAAGGACATAGCTAGTATTAATGCTAGAGTGATGATGTATATGTGGGTGTGAATATGTGCGATTGCAATCATTATTGTAGTCATTGCATTTTTTAAATAACATTTAGATTTATATTTAGTGTGTATGATCTTGCAAAACATAGTCTTACAGTTATCTTTCAATGTAACATAAGGAAGTTTTACTTCATTGAGAGGGTGAAGGAGGCTAATACAATGAGGAAATCCATAGTATGGACAAAAGTCTGTCCTCATAAAACAAAACTGAATAAATTCTGAGTTTATTTTGGCAGAAAAATATGGGCAGTGTATTATATGTGAAGGTGATCTTTTTCTGATTTCTGTTACCATTTTGCTTTCAAACTCGTTCAAAAAGAATTACTATACAGTATGTGTTACACCTACCTGTCCGGCCGGGGTCCCACGGCGTTCCTCGCGCACGTCCCCCTCGTGTACTGACGTGCGCTCTACACGCACACGAGGGGGCGTGCGTATAGAGCAGGCACGCCTCCCGGTCAATGACGGTTCTGTTCGGGCTGCCGCAGCATATCAGCGGCGATCGGAGAAACGATCCGCCGCTACATGCTCGCGGCACCCGACCAGTACCTCTGGCACTGCCGCGTCGCTCGCGGCGGCAACACAGGCAGAGAGGACCTCGTAGTTAACCGCCGCGGGCATGCCGGCGGCGATCAAGAGGTTGATCGCCGCTGCATGTCCACGGAGGTTGTTTTACCTCCCCTGCCTGTGTGGCCCCTCCGCGTCTTTCACGGAGGTAACACAGGCAGGAAGTTTTGTTTTGTTGTTGCCATCGCGACGACGCTATTGCGCCGGTCACGATGACGTCATCTTACCTGCTCTCCCGCCATTGGCTCTATTTAAACCTTCCTGTTCCTTGTTTCATTGCCCGTTCAACGAGTCCATGTTAATGTTCTCTGGGTGCTCTTGCGAATTGATTGATCTCCACGTGTACCAGACCTCGGCTTTGTTATTTGACCTTGATCCTGCGCTGCCCGTCCTGACCTCGGCTTTGTTATTTGACCTTGATCCTGTGCTGCCTGCCCCGACCCCGGCTATTGCATTGACCACGCTCCTGTGCTGCCTGTCTCGATCCCGGCTTGTCTATCGGATATTCTCGCCATCTCTGCATCGTGGGTCCATCACCTGTGGTGCCTGATCCGGCGTAACATATTGAACGGGCCTTACCATGGACCCCGCGGAAATGGCTAACGTCCTCTCCCGCCAGGACCTGCAGGACCAGCTTCTTACGTCCCATTCCTCGCAATTACAGACCTTATCCAGCAAACTGGACACCATGACTGAACTGTTACGGTCTCTGGCTGTCGCTCCCTCGGCCAGACCGTCTTTCTTACCAAGGGATCCCAGCCCAGAGGAAGGAGGTGCTACCGCTCGCTTGCCTCTTCCGGACAAGTATGCTGGGGATCCTAAGGAATGCAGGGGGTTCCTGAACCAATGTTTGCTGCATTTCCGTAACCATCCACGGGCGTTTTGTACATCCTCCAAACGGGTGTCCTTCATTATCTCACTGTTGAAGGGTGAGGCACTGCTGTGGGCCTCTCCCCTTATTGAACAGGACTCTGACCTGATGGATGACTGCCCAGCTTTCATGGCAGCCTTGCGTTCAGTCTTCGATATGCCAGGTCGCAAAGAAACAGCGGAGACCTCCCTGTTGGAGCTACAACAGGGACATAAGACTCTAGCCCAGTATACAGTGGAATTCCGTACCCTGGCCTGTGAACTCCAGTGGGATCAAGGCGCCCTCCGAGCCGCTTATCGGAAAGGTCTCAATGACAAGATCAAGGATGTGCTGTTGTTCCATGAACCCCCATCTGACCTGGAGGACTTTATCACCCTCTGTTTGCGTGTGGACAAGCGCATTCAGGAAAGACACTCGGAAAAAGATAAAGGCAGGCGATATCGGCCGTTTACCTCCCACAGCAGTCCTCATTCTCCATCTACCACACCTAGTTATCCCTCCGAGGAACCCATGGAGATCGGCACTATACGTCATCTCACCGAAGCGGAAAAAACACGAAGGAGGAATCAAGGACTCTGTTTCTACTGCGGGCAAGCGGATCACCTCCTACGTACATGCCCGCAACGTCCGGGAAACGAAAGAGCTTAGGGGCCAAAGGAGGAGAACCCCTAAGCATTAAGAACATTTCTCCTCCTCAACGCATGTTAATACCAGTCTCGCTTAGGTGGCTAGACCACTCTGTGGTCACCCACGCTTTCATAGACTCCGGGGCGGCTGGTGTGTTTCTGGACGAACAATGGGCAGTACGACACGGGCTACCAATACGACCCAAGAAGACTCCTTCTGTGGTGACTGCTGTGGACGGTAGTCTCCTAGGTCGGGGAGTGGTCACCCAAGAGACCAGTCCGCTTACTATGTACATTGGAGCAACCCACAGAGAAACCATCACGTTTGAACTCATACAGTCACCTCATGCCCCCTTGATACTGGGGTTCACCTGGCTACGGCTGCACAACCCTCGCATTGACTGGGACACAGGCGAGATACTTGCATGGAGTCCTTCCTGTCACCGCCTTTGTTCTCTACCTTGCACACGGGTGAACCTCGTTCTGGAAATCAAGCCTACAGACCCCAAGCTTCTAGTGCCGAAGCATTATTGGGACTTTCTGGACGTTTTTTCCAAAAGACAGGCAGAACGCCTACCCCCTCACAGACCTTACGACTGTGCCATAGATTTGTTGCCGGGTACCATGCCACCACGAGGACGCACATATCCCCTGTCGGAGCCCGAAAACGAGGCCCTTGAATTGTACATCAAAGAGAGCCTGGAGAAGGGCTTCATCCGACCCTCTTCCTCACCAGCAGGGGCCGGATTCTTTTTTGTTTCCAAGAAGGAGGGCTCCCTTCGACCATGCATAGACTACAGGGGACTAAATCGCATAACCGTAAAAAACCGGTATCCTCTTCCGTTAATCACGGAGATCTATGACAGATTGAAGGGGGCTACGATTTTCACCAAACTCGACCTAAGAGGGGCATACAACCTAGTACGCGTAAAAGAAAACGACGAATGGAAGACCGCCTTTAATACAAGATATGGTCACTATGAGTACAGGGTCATGCCCTTCGGCCTATGTAACGCTCCTGCCGTGTTTCAAGCCTTCGTTAATGACGTGTTCCGAGACATGTTGCTCTCCCACGTAGTCGTCTATCTCGACGATATCCTTGTATACTCACCTGACGTCAAAACTCATCGTATACATCTACGTTCTGTCCTGCAAAGATTACGTGAGAACAGTCTCTATGCCAAAGCCGAGAAATGCGACTTCGAAAAGAACAGCCTTCCATTTCTCGGGTACATCATCTCCGCTAATGGCCTCGAAATGGACCCCAGCAAGTTGAAGGCTATCCTCGATTGGCCTATTCCCCATACCGTAAAAGCTGTTCAACGCTTCCTGGGATTCGCCAATTATTATCGGCGCTTCATACGCAATTATGCCTCCATCGCAGCGCCCATTATCGCCTTTACTAAAAAAGGGGCTAATCCCAAGTACTGGTCCGTGGAAGCCGTGAAAGCCTTCGAGCGACTGAAACAAGCCTTCTGTTCAGCACCCGTTCTGCAACGACCAGATCCTGCCTTACAGTACCTCTTAGAAGTGGACGCTTCAGAGAACGGTGCTGGGGCTGTTCTATCTCAACGAAACCCGACAACGTCCAAATACCTCCCCTGTGCGTTCTTCTCAAAGGGCTTCTCATCCGCCGAACGCAACTATGATGTGGGAAACAGAGAACTACTTGCGGTTAAAATGGCCTTTGAGGAATGGCGTCACCTACTCGAAGGTACCAAACTGCCTGTTGTGGTCATGACGGACCACAAGAACCTACAATATATAGAATCCGCTCGACGCCTGAATCCTCGACAAGCCAGATGGGCCTTGTTCTTTACCCGTTTTAATTATGTCATGACATATCAGCCCGGCAGTAAAAACGTCAAAGCAGACGCTCTCTCCCGTCAATTCGATAGCCATCGTGACTTCACCCAAGAGGAACCCATCATTCCACAAGCACGCGTCATCTCGGCCTTATCATCTTCCATGATGCATCGGATCCGTATGCAACAGGCGCACATCACCGCTTCCCAACGTCCTCCATCAGGTCGCCTCTACGTTCCCCAGCGGTTTCGTGGTGATGTTCTCCACTGGGGTCATAACCCACCTCTGGCCGGCCATCCCGGAGCCCGCAAAACGGAGTACCACATCCGGAAAACCTTTTGGTGGCCGTCCTTAACACGTGACGTCAACGCCTTCATTGCCACCTGTCCCCAATGTGCCCGTCACAAGTCCGTGCACACCCGGCCTTCTGGTCTCTTATTACCTCTTCCCGTGCCAGAAACCCCATGGACTCATATAGCTATGGACTTCATTGTCGACCTTCCTGTCTCTAAAGGGTTCACTACTATCCTCGTTGTGGTTGACAGGTTCACCAAACAGGCCCACTTTATTGCCCTACACAAGCTACCCACGGCATCCCAATTGGCAGACGTGTTCATCAGAGACGTGGTGCGGTTACATGGCCTGCCGCTCCACGTAGTGTCGGATAGGGGCCCCCAGTTTGTATCCAGATACTGGAGGACCCTTTGCTGCAAGCTAGGCATCCGGACACATCTGTCCTCAGCTTATCACCCGCAATCGAACGGCCAGACGGAGCGCACCAATCAGACCTTAAAACAATACCTGCGCTTATACGTCAATGAACGCCAAGACAACTGGTCGTCCTTGTTACCCTTGGCCGAGTTGTCCTACAACAACGCTGTCCACGAATCATTACGTTGTTCGCCGTTTTATGCCGCTTTGGGATACCACCCAATAGTTCTACCACCGCCATCTGCCGCTCGCGGTGCTTGCATTCCTGCCGTCAAGGAGCGGGTTGCCAATATGCGTGCCCATTGGGAAACCCTCAGCGACCAGCTGGTCAAGGCCCAGACCCGCAGCAAGGCTGCTGCTGACAAGCATCGTGCTACGCCTCCTCGCTACGAGGTCGGCGACTATGTCTGGCTGTCCGCACGGAACATCGCACTACGTCAGCCCAGTAGGACACTAGGTCCCCGATTTCTCGGTCCCTTCCGCATCATCCGTCGCATCAACGAGGTTGCCGTGTCCCTTCCTCTTCCTCCGTCTATGCGTATCCCCAACACGTTCCACGTATCTCTCCTTAAGCCCTGCGTGGTTAATCGCTATTCTGTGTCCCTTCGTCCTCCTGCCCCTGTCCTTGTCCGCGGTCACGAGGAACACGTCGTCCGCCGCGTGCTCGACTCCCGTTGGCACCGCGGTTCCCTCCAATATCTGCTCGACTGGCGTGGGTACGGTCCTGAGGAACGGTCCTGGGTTCCGGCCCGTGCTGTGCACGCGCCTCTCTGTGTTTCCCGGTTCCATGCCCGATTCCCTCACCGTCCTGGTCCTTCGCGCCCGGAGCGCGCTCCTGGGAGGGGGGGTTGTGTTACACCTACCTGTCCGGCCGGGGTCCCACGGCGTTCCTCGCGCACGTCCCCCTCGTGTACTGACGTGCGCTCTACACGCACACGAGGGGGCGTGCGTATAGAGCAGGCACGCCTCCCGGTCAATGACGGTTCTGTTCGGGCTGCCGCAGCATATCAGCGGCGATCGGAGAAACGATCCGCCGCTACATGCTCGCGGCACCCGACCAGTACCTCTTCTGCCTGTGTGGCACTGCCGCGTCGCTCGCGGCGGCAACACAGGCAGAGAGGACCTCGTAGTTAACCGCCGCGGGCATGCCACGGAGGTTGTTTTACCTCCCCTGCCTGTGTGGCCCCTCCGCGTCTTTCACGGAGGTAACACAGGCAGGAAGTTTTGTTTTGTTGTTGCCATCGCGACGACGCTATTGCGCCGGTCACGATGACGTCATCTTACCTGCTCTCCCGCCATTGGCTCTATTTAAACCTTCCTGTTCCTTGTTTCATTGCCCGTTCAACGAGTCCATGTTAATGTTCTCTGGGTGCTCTTGCGAATTGATTGATCTCCACGTGTACCAGACCTCGGCTTTGTTATTTGACCTTGATCCTGCGCTGCCCGTCCTGACCTCGGCTTTGTTATTTGACCTTGATCCTGTGCTGCCTGCCCCGACCCCGGCTATTGCATTGACCACGCTCCTGTGCTGCCTGTCTTGATCCCGGCTTGTCTATCGGATATTCTCGCCATCTCTGCATCGTGGGTCCATCACCTGTGGTGCCTGATCCGGCGTAACAGTATGCATTGGGAAAGTTAATGAACAGGTTAATATAATGGTGCCAAGACATTTGGGAGATGAAATGCTTTATAACTGATAACACCATTTGTGGGCACTGGCAGGAATTCCTTGTCTACAGTTCTCCCCTCCTTTTCATAGAGTGAGGTTGTTTTAAATGGAGCTGTGACAACACCAGGGGGGGGGTGTTGTAAAATGTGTATGAGCTAGGGGGTGTAGTATGTGTGGGGGTGTAGGAGAGATTTCATGATGTAGAGAGAGGGCACCCATCTGGCACAGGATGCGTGAGTATTTCTGCAACATGAGAAGCCAAGACTGTGTGCGTTTAGCAGAATCAAGAGTTTTCCCGGAGGAGTATATTTACTACGAACACTGGGATTTGTGAGTGGACATGGGAGATATCAAGGTTGGGAGCTGTGCAGACAAGATTGCAGGCAGCGACAGACAATGAACAGAACGTGGTTTCCTTGGACATCCCGCTTGCTCTACCATGATCATGAAGCTGCAGTTGTGAACTGTATCTGGATTAATTGAGGGGGCTACCCATATGTGGTGGAGGCAAAAAGAATGAGTATATGGATTCCTGCCCAGGGACCAATTGGGTTGACCTGGCCTTTTTACCCCTTGGGAGAGTGAGGAAAAAGGAACCTTGGAGAGTCCTGCGTGAAACAATGTTTGTGTGAACGTTTTACAAGTGAAAGCATGTGCCCAACTTCTGTTTCATGGTAGCTAGTGAGTAAGTGTAGTATATGGAATCCCTGCTAGGATATCTGTTGTCCGGTATTGTATGCCATAACTTCTCTAATAAATGCACCCTGTTTTGTGCCACTAATCCTTTTTGAAAAAAATATGCTGATTGAAACAGAGTAAATAACACAAAACCTTTACTTTTCCTTTCACTGATTTCTGAGCCTTGAAAGTTTTGTCCTCTGAAGTGACTACAAATTCAGGAGGGTGTTTTATCTCTGGATAAGTAAAAATTAAATAGTTCTATTTATTCCTACAGTAAAGTAAAGTATCAGTAAGTATCAGTATCAGGAGTGCTTTCCACACTGCTTTGTTGTTTGCCCCGTTGTGTATTGATGCCCCAGCCAGGCACCCCTTTAGTATTAATGTACTCCCCCCACATCCTTGTGTATTGCCCCATGTGTATTTATGCCCCCAGACAGCTCCCTTTGTGTATTGATGCCCCCACCCCCTTTTGTACTAGTTAATGTAATGCCCCCCATACCCATGTGTATTGTTAACAGCCCCCCCTTTTTGTATCGATATATGTATATATATATATATATATATGTGATGCCCCAGCCACCCTGTTGTGTGCTTATAACCCTCAGCAACCCCCTTTTTGTTGCCCCAAGGCAGCACCCCTTTGAATATGGGTCCCCTTCCATCTATCTACACGTTTTTGCTGGCTTCCTTCCCCTGCAGACTGCTCTCCTTTGACATGCTCTTCTCCCCATCACGAGGAACTCTTCCATGTGAGCCCACCCCCTTTAGCGCCACTTCGCATCTTCAAAGGGGCGGGGCAAAGAGCCTCACTAAGGCACTGGGGGGCACGGAGGCGGCTGGCCCACCGTGAAATCTCACGTTGGACACCCCTGATCTAAAGAGACCCCTAAACACAGTGTTTTCAACAGCCCATGCATAAATGCATGTAAAAGTACCTATTAAATATTAGCCCATGTATGGGGGTCTGCAGTGCTTATGCACAAATATCTTAAGTTCTTACATAGAAAATATGTTTTATTTGAGTTTGGGAGAAAAAGTAAAGGGTTTTAAGGAACATAGAAGGGTTTCTGGATAAGGGGAAGGCTTGGCCTATCATAAAGGAAATTTATGAAGACCAAACAAATATCCCATTTAGGCCTCGGGGTGGAGGCAGCTTGCATAACCAGGGCAAATTGTTCTACTAGGCAGTTATTCTTTCTGGCCTACTACTGCTCCCATGGGCTAGTTGTGGGGTTCAGGGATCTCCTTTATAACCGGCACTGTGTCTAGCAGGCACACCTCCATAGTGAACCTACTCCATGCCATGCCGTGTCAATTAAGTGTAGCATTAAAGGTTGTGATGCCCAGTGGTGTAACTACAGGGGTTGCAGGGGTTAAACTATTTTGAACTAGCACGGGGACACAGGAAAGTATCAGGGACACGTTGCGTCACATGACCCCTCGCTGAACCCAAGGCTGCTCGCACAGTGTACGAGCAGCCAGACAGAAAGCTGCAGGAGATGTGAGAGGTAAGCGGGGCAGAAGGGGTTATGTATGTATGTTTGTATGTAAGTATGTGAGCATGAATGTCTATGTATAAGTGTGTGAACATGGATGCTTATTTATAAGTGTGTGTGAGCATGAATGTCTATGTGTAAGTGTGTGTGATCATGGATGTGTAATTGTGTGTGTAAGCAAGAATGCGTAAGTGTGTGAGCATCGATATGTAAGTGTGTGTGAGCATGCGTATGTAAATGTGTGTGAGCATGGATGTGTGTGTTTGTGTGTGAGCATGGATGTGTAAGTGTGTGTGAACATAGCTGCGTGAGTGGTCAGATATAGTGTATAAGTATGTGTTAGTGAGCATAAGTAAGTGTGTGTAGTTAGTGTAAGTGTGTTTACATATGTGTGCCAGAGTGTATGTTGGAGGGGGGGCAAGGGGCGGAGCAAGGGGACAAGCTGTTTGGAGCAATGATGGCACAGACAAGCTGTTTGGGGGTTAGGATAACACTGATAATCTGCTGGGGGCAAAGGTGGCACTCACAAGCTGTTTAGAGCAAAGGCGGCACTGTGGGACATGTTGCTTGGTGAAGTTGGTGCCCTAGTGCAGTTTTTACACCAGGGCCCTGTGGTTTCTCGTTACACTCCTGATCACGGCTTATACTGGTGCTCAGCATAGAGGACAGTGGTGTAGGCAGCTAAGAAGTACCACTGCTGGGCTGTGAGATGGGGAGAATGGGTTGGAGGTTATAGAATGCAAACTAAATTATTCAGTCACATTGGATTCTACATTTAGTTTAATTATGTAATTCTGGTTAAACGTGTTTCACTGCTAAAAGTATAAATGTCAGAATTATTAGTTCTATGTATAAATGAAAAGGGAATTAGATACCTCTACGCAAAAAGTTAATTAAATGGTGAGTTTCTACAGCCATCTGCTTTGAATCATGTAAGATTATTTTCTAACTGTATACTAGTCTTTTTGCTCACATATAGTATTAGCATTTTTTCCTTTTTCTTTCTTTTTTTAATTAAAGTTTTCCAAAGAACAAATAAACATATATTAATTATGTTTGTAAATATAGTAATAAATGATTCAGGATAATACATTCTATCTTGACAAGGTGCATATGATCCAAACTAACATAAAAACAGACAAACTAATCAAACAAAAGGCAAATCGTGGCAGAAGAAGTAGATCTTAAATGATTGTCTAGCCTGTTAAAAAAGAGAGAATGAAGACATTAATGTATATCAATATTTAAATTTGCCTGGGTCCAAAGAAAAAGGAAGAGATGCGTAGATCAAATATAGATGCGTAGATCAAATATATATATATATATATATATATATATATATATATATATATTATTGTTTAATATAAGGTATATTTGTAATGCCCAAGGTGTCCATATGTCATACTAGAAGTTTAAATTAATCATATTTCATTAAATAGATTTTTCCACAAAGTATTGATCATTTATTTGTGATCTAACTACATTTAATCTAGGACAAATGTCTTAGAATATAAGTAAAAAAAATAATAATAAAAAATAAAGTATTTGGGTTTTTTTCATTCAAGGTAGATCTAAGTGAAATAAGAATGATTAAATTGAGATATTCACTTACTTACTATTAATTTGCAAACTGTACAGAATACCTATATCGGAATTACATCTTCAGCATGTTGCAGCTAAAAATAGATATAGATCTAAAATATGTGTTAGCTTTAGTTTAGACTAAATACCAACTATGTATTAATTTTGGGAACAATTCTTGAATATAAACACAATGTATTGTTTTCTTTAAAAGCGAGAATGAGTTTAACCAAGATTCAGAAGAGAATGTCATAGAGATCTTGTCTTCCCATTTGTCGGTAGTCTTTATTTTCTCCCTATGGTTATATAAACGTAAAGCTTTACTGATTCTAGAAATAATTTGAATGATCTTATTTAATATAGTGTTGTTTAAGACCCCAAAAGATTTTAAGAAATGTATAACCCTAATATATTAATGTTTTCTTTTAAGAGATTATATAACTCTTGCATTTGTGTAAATAGTATTATTAAAAATTCCAATAAAAAATCTATAAGGCCTTAAGGGCAGGTTGTTTTTTTCTTTCTGTACCCCTAGTTTCTTTTTTTCTTCAGAAAAAAGGACTTTCTTTAAATACCATTATTTTTACCATATCATGAATTTACTATATTTCTTTTTTTACTTTTATTTGAAAACTATTTTACTCACCTACAAAATTAATGAAAAAAATAGATACTAATATAATATATTAGTTATATAATATATAATATAATATAACTACATTATAGGGCAAGTAGCATTTTGCAAATTTTTTTTAAATCTGGACATCTTACCCCATATCATATTTGAGTCGTCTTTGAAGACAGTCAGTTCAATTTACCCCCATCATATTTTCGAAAACTAGACATTCCAGGGTATTTTAAATGCTGGCATTTTAACACTTTTCACGCACTTACTTTTCATTTAAATCCCTTTTAGAGAGCCGTTACATTTGATCTGACAGCTTGGGGGCCAAAAATGTTGGCCCCAGCTGTCAGGGAGGAGACTAGGCTGTCACATTTGACAGCCGGATCTCAGTTCCAAAACCTCATAATGTAGGGGGTATGCCGTTGGCTCTTAAGGACCAGTTTTTGGTGACTTATCCCCTATGTCCTCAGTCCTTAAGGACTTCGTTCCGGAGGACGGAGGGAGGCAGGAGGGAGCTGCCAAACAAGGGAGGAGCCAGAATCCCTTACCCCTATCCTTCTCACACCAAGGGGAGGGCACCATGTGTGTGGAGGAGGGGAACAGGTGCACAGAAGAGGTAATCAGGTGGGAAGGGGAGGAGACCTCTAATCAGAGACCTATAAAGACCCAATAACCCCTTCACAATTTGCTTGCTAGTTGAGCTGCTTTCCTGTGGATTCCCTATCACCTCCTTCCAGAAGATTTTGAACATTCTACGTGACTTTACGGTATTTGACCCTTGGCTCCCCTTTATTGGATTCCTCTACTTGCCTTTGCCCTTTATACTGGAACTGTGACCTCATTTATGAACCTACGCTGCCTGCCTTTGACCTTGGAACTGTTTTTGACTACGCTACTTGGCTTTGCCCTTTATACTGGAACTGTGACTTCGTTTATGAATCTACGCTGCCTGCCTTTGACCTTAGAACTGTTTTGACTACGCTGCCTGCCTTTGTCCTTGGAACTGTTTAATTAACTACACTGCTGTTTTCCTTTTGTTGGGACTGTATTATTTTGATTGTATCATATAATTTACTACAAAAAAGTACAAAATATTGTAAAAAAAATATGGAGGAAAAAAAGACTTTTTCTGACTTTTACTTACAAAAATCTTTTACTCATCTATAAAACCTAATTATAAAAACCCGCTAAGTAGATTATACTATTTGTCCTGAGTTTAGAAATACCAAGTTATGGGAAAATAAGTATAAGTTGTGTTTTGCTATTTCAAAACCATTTTTTCCAAATCTGGATATTCTGCCCCCACGTGCTATTTGGGACATCTTTGAAGCCAGCCAATGCAATTAACCCTATCAAACCATTTATTTTGTTCCCTATTAAGCTATTTTAATGATGAATCTTATTGGAAACTAGTTTTATATCCTGTGTTAAATGCAAGTAGCAAAACGATGCTTGATATAACGTCAATATACTTATTTTATACCTCATTAAGACTTTAGTACCAACCTCCTGACTCTGGGGAATACTCTCAGAAAATATTTGCAGAACATCAAATTACTTGCCTACCACGATACACATGTTGCCGAGTTTTCATTCATTTGTTATAGGAGGCTGGAGACATATACATGTATCTTCACAGGCTGAGAGTTGGTTAATGTAGGTATATATATACCAATGAGGATATATTTAATCACTCAGGTTCTGTCTGTCACCATAACCAGGTTAAGACTTGATCCTTCTAGTTCCTTGTATAGCATAAAAATAAGAATTTGTGGTCAGTCTTGTTTTTCCCCTGAATATTTGTTTTCACTACCTGTACTACATTGATGTCATCTTGTAATCAACTGTAACCATAAAAGCTTAATTTATAGACTGTGATTTGCATAATCTATTTCCCAGTTGGGTTAATAACAAATCATCCACACTGGCTTTGTGTACCAATCAATTAAAAGTTTTCTTTTGAAGTGGTAGACCAGAATGATTAACCTCTTGAGTGACTGGTGAACACTACTAAAAAGATTAATTTTATCATTGTTTTATAGCTGTACCATCACAATGAAATCTATTAAACAAGTCAACATACAAAAAAATCTCCATCTCCTGTCGCCAGGCGAATATAAATATCAAAACTTTTCTTTCCAAGTCTTCTCCCTATACAACACAAACATGTCCCAAATAGTATTACTTTTTTTGCAATGACTTCCCAACCAACCGGACAGTATATTAATTGTTTTAGGTTTTTTATTTTTACGAGGCATAATTTCTTCCTTATATTCCTACCCACACATTGCCAGCATTTTAATGGACAGGACAAGCGTTAGATCATTTGAAGATTTTATATAGTGTTTTCAAATGGAAATAAAACATACTGTTACTTGTATTACCTTATTAAACATGCAAATTTTTTACCTTATCTTTGTTTAATTGAAAGGGCTCTCTTAATTAATAGATATCTTGAGTTGATGTTTCACATTGCTTTATAGTCAGTGGACTTTAGTTTAGTTGGGACATGTTGTGTATTAAAATGCATGCCACAGAGCCACAGAGCCACAGAACAATTAAGACTTATCGTATTAAAAGGCATTCTGCTAGTTAAGGTCCAAAATGAGATTTAAAAGGTACAGACCAATAACTTTAGTAGCTAGCTCAGAGAAACTACATTTTGTTATCAGTTACTCCCCAGCAATTCCTTTTATTATCTCCACTTATCTCCTCTTTATACACTTCCATCTCCCATTTTCTTCTCTCATACTTTCTTATCCACACCCCATTCTCCAATGAACCTTTCCTTACATTGCTCTTCCTTCCTTAGCTCATTCTTTCTCCTTGCCCTCAACTTTTTCCCTTTATATTCATTTGATTGAAATGCTCTACTGGCTCTTTTTGCTAACCTCTTGACTATATCTCCTACGTCCTCTAGTAATCTCTTTTGCCCACAAGGACACTAATTCTTTCACTCCCTTAGTCCTTAAAAGGAGTTTTGACTTACTCATATATCTATCTTGGAAGATGGAAACAGGAGGGTTATTTCACACAATGACGTTTTAGCTTTTTCAGTTTTCTCTACTTCAATACAGTTTTCGTTGCCTACATCTTACTTTTGTGCACTTCATCATTTCTGACATATCGCATATCTAGCCCATGCATTGCTAGAAAAGTTGTGAGACACTAGTTTACTCTTGGTATTTCCTAATCTAACTCAGGACAGTTGGCAACTATGATAACTATGTCTGTTTCTTACGGCATTTGCACTTCACCTGCAAATGTATCAGATAATGAATATGCTATAACTGCCTTGTAAGCAGAAAACTCAATTGCTATTTTTATTTTGCTTAAAATGTTACATTGTCATTTTTTCAACAAAAAAATAGGTTAATTATCTCTTGTACCGCCTGGATTAATTAACACAACACATTTCAGTAGAGTATAATCCCCAACTGCCAGGAGGCAGCCAGAAAAACAAAGAACTCCAATAACTAAATAATACTTACATCTATTCTCATAACGTTAAATGCAATGGAGTTCAAGATGCATTAAAATATATATATATTTATTTTTTTAAATAGAATTTTGGGGGACTAGACTGTTCCTATAAATGTTACATTACCAAAAACATTTTTTGGTATACCATTTTAATAGAATGTCGATTTTTCCCATCTGTATAATTATTAAGCGTTTTGGCTAGAGTTATAGTCTAGAAAGCTCCAAATATTGTTTTTTGTATGTTTAGCGATTCTGATTTCTCGCAGGATCAGTATGCAGGTTTACTGAATAATCGGACACACACAAATTCTGCTTCCAATACCACAGGCCATTAAATTCTTCTGCACTCCAGTTGATGCACAATAAATTTTAGATGCTAGAAGCCAATTTAGGTTCTCCCAGAGTTAGCAATATCTTATTTATATCCTATTTTGTGATACAGTTTCATAATTACTGTATTTTTTTTATACAAAAAGAATTTTAAAAAATTGCTCATTATTATCCTTGCAGTCTTGTAACATTTTTGAAGAATATTTGGGTCATTAAAAAAAAAATACACTGGCGTTGCCATTATTTCAAATGGCCTGATAGAAACCCCTTTGTTTTAGGGTTATGGTTAGAGATGCAGCTAGGGGTGCAGGACTTTACAGAGACATTGTATATAACTTTACTACCTACTGATATGATGTAACGTTTATTTCCAAAATTTCATTTATACATACAGTGGGGCAAAAAAGTATTTAGTCAGCCACCAATTGTGCAAGTTCTCCCACTTAAAAAGATGAGAGAGGCCTGTACTTTTCACCATAGGTACACTTCAACTATGAACGAACAGAATGGGGGGAAAGAATACAGGAAATCACATTGTAGGATTTCTAATGAATTCATTGGTAAATTCCTCGGTAAAATAAGTATTTGGTCACCTACAAACAAGCAAGATATCTGGCTCTCACAGACCTGTAACATCTTCTTTAAGAGTCTCCTCTGTCCTCCACTCATTACTTGTATTAATGGCACCTGTTTGAACTTGTTATCATTATAAAAGACACCTGTCCACAACCTCAAACAGTCACACTCCAAACCCCACTATGGCCAAGACCAAAGAGCTGTCGAAGGACACCAGAAACAAAATTGTAGACCTGCACCAGACTGGGAAGACTGAATCTGCAATAGGCAAGCAGCTTGGTGTGAATAAATCAACTGTGGGAGCAATTATTTGAAAATGGAAGACATACAGGACCACTGATAATCTCCCTCGATCTGGGGCTCCACGCAAGATCTCACCCCGTGGTGTCAAAATGATCACAAGAACGCTGAGCAAAAATCCCAGAACCACAGGGGGGGACCTAGTGAATGACCTGCAGAGAGCTGGGACCAAAGTAACAAAGTCTACCATCAGTAACACACTACGCCGCCAGGCACTCAAATAATGCAGTGCCAGACCTGTCCCCCTGCTTAAGCCAGTACATGTCCAGGCCCGTCTGAAGTTTGCTAGAGAGCATTTGGATGATTCAGAAGAGGATTGGGCGAATGTCATATGGTCAGATGAAACCAAGGTAGAACTTTTTGGTAGAAACTCAACTCGTCGTGTTTGGAGGAAAAAGAATGCTGAGTTGCATTCAAAGAACACCATACCTACGGTGAAGCATGGGGGTGGAAACATCATGCTTTGGGGCTGTTTTTCTGCAAAGGGACCAGGACGACTGATCCATGTAAAGGAAAGAATGAATGGGGCCATGTATCGTGGCTGGGTCTTTCAGCATGACAATGATCCCAAACAAACCGCCCGGGCAACGAAGGAGTGGCTTCGTAAGAAGCATTTCAAGGTCCTGGAGTGGCCTAGCCAGTCTCCAGATCTCAACCCCATAGAAAACCTTTGGAGGGAGTTGAAAGTCCGTGTTGCCCAGCGACAGCCCCAAAACATCACTGCTCTAGAGGAGATCTGCATGGAGGAATGGTCCAAAATACCAGCAACAGTGTGTGAAAACCTTGTGAAGACTTACAGAAAACGTTTGACCTCTGTCATTGCCAACAAAGGGTATATAACAAAGTATTGAAATGAACTTTTGTTATTGACCAAATACTTATTTTCTACCATAATTTGCAAATAAATTCTTGAAAAATCAGACAATGTGATTTATGGACTTTGTTGTCTCATTCTGTCTCTCATAGTTGAAGTGTACCTATGGTGAAAAGTACAGGCCTCTCTCATATTTTTAAGTGGGAGAACTTGCACAATTGGTGGCTGACTAAATACTTTTTTGCCCCACTGTATACTGATAAATATGTATATGCTTCTAAAGTTGAAGACTGGTGCTCAATGTATGTAGTTATGATACCTGGCATTTCTTGCCTATGGCCACATGTATTGAGGAGCTTTCCTCCTATAATGGTTATGGTAAGTCCAACAGAAGATAGACCACAGAGGCACCATTTTAATGATTTAGTTAACTCCCAAACAGCACTAGAATATCAATTACACAGATGAGGTACTTGCCTATGGTCCCTGAGCTCTGAGAATGTTGCAGCGCTTTTAATGAATAATCCAGCCACTGCAACACTACCAGCCACTCAACAGTAGTGCAGGCTCCTGTAGATAGGACCTCAGTGGGGCGACATAACATCATCACACTTGCAGTACACTTGCGGCAGCTCTCATCACTTGGAATAAAGAAAGGCATCTTCTGTGTATGTATGTATATTTGTGTGTATATGTATGAATGTATATGTGTGAATGCCTAAGGGTCTTAGGCTTTTGCACATAGCTATTTTAACTAGAGGGTAAAATTACAATAAAATTGATAACCTATGAAATTATTCATTTTTCATGCACCCCCTTTTGTGACAAACATGGACTCTATTTTTTGGTTTATTAGATGTTACTTTAATCTAAATCTGTTGGTTTTATTTTAGAAATATGTCAAATTTGAAGCCACCGTGAATACCTTTTGCCAGAAATTCTGTCTAAGCTGTAGGCTAGACAAGCTAATTGATTGAAAAGTAGCATCAATATATTACATATATCCTTGGTAAGCAATTGTGATGTTTTAGTCTCCACATACATTACCCAAGGATGTTAAGAAAGTTAAAACATCACCATCATCCTCCATACAATATATTATCATTAGGTACAACACATAGGAAAAGGATGGAGCTATATAAATAAATAAATAATAATACTTAAGCTTACTTTATTTCATGATAGACAATTCTTTCTTGGTTCAAATGTACTTATTTTTCAGTTTTTAGCATGTTTACTATGTCAGTTTAAGATTGTAGTTGTCTGAACAATGAGCTTAACTAGCTGAAAGTATAATATCTGAGGAGCATATTAAAAATATGAGCATAACTGGCAACTGTCAGGACCACTGGGCTTAATTCAACAAGCTATCTAAAATCCAATGGAAAAGAATGAATGCTAAAACCACACTCTCTATATCCACACATATACACAAAACATGTGTAACATACGCAATGATAATATGCATTTAATAGGGGTTTAAATACATCTGTAAAAGTTGTTTAGAATTCTCACTTCATATCAGGAGTTTTGATTTGATCTGATTTAACAAATAGTGATGTTTAATTAAAAACAGTGGGCATTGTGACAAAGGTACATGATTAGCAAATGCTACTTGACCATGTGCCCATTAAGGTGAATCACTGACTACTTTGTAACAATTCAGCACTTTTTCAGTACTTTTCTTCCTACAATAGTCTAGAAACTAGACAGATCGTTGAATTGTGCCCACTATACCCAACGGCAGTCACATTTACATAGTTACATAGTTATATAGGCTGAAATAAGACATGCGCCCATCAAGTTCAGCCTTTCCTATATCTGTTAATTTGTTGCTGTTGATCCAAAAGAAGGCAAAAAAAACCCCCAGTTTCGCTCTTTCCAATTTTGTACTAACCAGGGGAAAAAAATCCTTCTTGACCCCAAAAAGTTGGTAAAACAGTTCCCCGGGTCTGCGAAATATAGTCCAGGTATAATACCAGGTTCTACAGCGTTGATTAAGTATGATTTTTTTGTGTGCAATTAAATATGTTGAGTGGGCTTATTGCTTTATATTGGACCAATTAATCATGCTCTTCTTTTGGTGACTGCTCATTAAGAATGGATCCAGAACTGGTTATTATGCTATCAAAATACAGTCCTTGGTTAATTTCTCACATGCATATTATACATACATGCTGTTACAAGAATTTATCACAGCATACACTCATTTTCATTAAACAAACCAAATGAAAGCTCACTTTGCCGACATCTGTCACCCTACTGCCCAGGGTTCCATTTCAAGGGATTTGTTTTCCACTCCTCTTGCTTTACAGACTAACCACTGTCCATTGCTTGCTGCATAACCTCATAGTTATGGAAAATGACTGTCTTGAAAAGCTATCTGCTCTCCAGTTACCTGCCAGATGGCCTGGGACTAAATCATCTAGAAAGCGCATTGATTTCTTGAATACATAGCAACATGTCTCTTCAGAATAATGTCATTCCAACATATAAAGTTTCTGTACAAAGTTATCTTGCAAATTCACAGACCTGTCAGAACCTTGTAAGATACTTTCCTATTACTATAGGAAACAATGAACTACCTTTTATGATTTCACACACATAGCACTAATAGTTTTGTATTGGTAAAATTTCCTGAAATAAGGAAGGCCCTTGCCTTTCCTGTTACGTGAAGATGTGGCATCTCTTTATCTGTGGCATAAAGACAAGCCCCATATTGCTTAAGACCCTCTGGGAACTGTAGTTGCAATACAGATTAAAGGAATGTTCCAGTGTCCCAGGGAACCCCCTACACAAACAAAATAACTGCCTTTAAAAGGACTTTGTAAGTATGAACTGTTCAATGTTTTAGAAAAAAAAATATAAAAATGCTCTGACCTTAGGGAGAAGCTGCAACTTCCCACCCTCTAGGGTCTGAAGATTCTCACCACTGATTGGTGCCAATTGATGTTAGGAAATCAAATCAATAAGAGCTTTTTAAGCATGTGCATGGTGTCTCAATGGACCCTGCTTGCAGTGTTCAACAAGCCAACGCTAGAACTGATTGTCAGTAAGAATATCACGTGTAAGGGGGTCTGTTGGGCCAAAGACATATATCGCATGGGAAATAGCTGGGACACGATGTAAAATGAAACAGACTTCTCGGCTATGATATGTATTAAAGTTCATTTGATAACTGGAGTGTTACTTTAGGCTTTTTCTTTTTGGCTACCAAAGTATTGCTCGAAAAGAGCATATTGTAATTTGAATGATAACAATAGATGATAACTTGAATTTCTATCATACTCAGTGTATAATAAAATTTAAAGTATACAAAGAAATAATTATAGGCATAACTAGTGTTTTCAAATTATTCCAAATGTTGCATGTAATGACTTGTTAAATTACTTCTGATTCGTGTGAGAACTATTCTGATGACTCTAGCTGATTTTTTTTTTCTGTAAAACCATTTATAGTTTTTTTCTAACAGTTTCTTTAGAAACTGAATACTTTATTTCATTTCATTTTATTCTAGAAAATTATAACATGCATTCCTTAATATTGGGTCATATAGAATTTACATGGTTTACAATTTCTCTAGAAGTGTCTTTGACTAATTCATTAAATTGGGGGTTTCAGATTATTGACTTTACTAGGCATTATGAAGGGTCAACAAATGTGAACTCAAAAGATGCTCATAATGTTCAGATTCCATAATGCATAGTGAATGTGGGAACATTATTAAGTCATCTGACTTACATGACTCAATATATGAGGCATGTGGTTATCGCAAATCTAAGACAAGGTTTGAGTCTTTGCATCAAGAAAAAGAAGCAGACAGGATTGGACCAATCTCTTTTTCTATAGTTATGCCTGCTAGTCCTCCTTGCTGGAAAAAACAGTTTATTGTAAAAATTTACAATCACAAGCATATTTCCATCACAAGTTCATCATAACTGTTTTGGTCTAGGCACATACAGTATAGCTAGGCATTTCCTAAAACTATAATAATATGAAACTAGGTTAAATTTTGGTCCATGAAGATCAAATAATATTGAGGCCAGTGTTTAGTATAATATGAAAAAGTATGTTTGGTACATGTCAAATATATATTACTATACAAAACTTTGTTTCAGTATCTTAATATTTAATTTATGTCTAATAAAAACTAAAATGAATTTGGCTCACCAATATGTGTCTTTCATACATTACTCAAAAAGGCAAACACAGGTTTATCCTTGATCATGGAACCATAGTGGACACCTTCAGTTTTCAAAACATTCCAGATTAGCACATCTCACATTCTAAAAATGTCAAATAATTTAACACATAAAAAAGAAGTGTTTTAAGTGGGTTTAGGATGAATGTAAGTGGGGTATGTATCCTCAAAAATTGGGTATGAATAGGCAGAGCCAGGAGTAGTATAACACTCCAAAATCCTTGATGTGGCATCCTTAAAAAGCTCTCATAACCATATCTGGGAACTCTTAGGGTTTGATCCTGAGTCTCAGGGTTTTTGCCTCAATCTCAGGGTGAAGGGATAAATTCTCAGGGTCACACAGTCTGGAGCTGATTCCTTCCTATTCTACACCGCTGTGCTCATATATAAGACTCCAAATTGGTGCTTTGGCTACCAGTATGTTGTGATTGATATCCCTGCTTGGATGCAGGTGACTCAATTAAGTGTAAATAATAACAAGTTATGGTTAAAATGATGACATGTATGAGAACCATTTGGATAATACATTTGGCGTCTCACTATATAGAATCTTCATGATTGGCTATTAAAGGTTTAATATTTCCAGAGTCTCAGGGTCAGCTCATTTAGAAAGTTCCCAGGTATGCTCATAACATGGATAACTTATTCTTAAGGAGAATCTAACACTGAATCTTCAGCCATTTTACAACAATGATATTGTTTACACAACAGAATTAATTTGTAACCATTGCAAACTAAGCTGATTAATAAGAAGTCATAATGTTGCTGAATGTATTCTGTGTTTTGTTTTTCCACCAGGGTTTTTCCCAAAATCAAATGAGTCAGACTATACTTTTCTTCAGCATTCATTCCAAGGGTGCATGCAACTCATTCATGTGGATGACCAACTGATGGACCTCCATGATATAGAACAAGGAAAGGAAGGAAGTTTTGAAAATATCAGCATTGATATGTGTGCCATTATAGACAGGTAGGCCAAAAAACACTTTACTATTATGATGATGATTATTATTTTAAATGTGAGGTTTGATTCTGGAATATTATTTATTCCTTAAAACATGAACAATAAAAATATAGTTTTTTATTACAAAAAGCCTCTCCAAAATAACTGCCTGTGCATGAATTTTCACATCCATACTAAAAAAAAGCTGTATAATTGAATAAGCACATCTATGCTCAAATGTGGTTGTTTAAATCTCTGCGGAAGGTGGGATGTTCCATTGTTTGCATTTTTTTGTACAACTGTTGGCAGATTCTAAAATAGGAATACATACAGGAAAAAAAAATATGGAAAACATTTGTTATTTTTTACATGATTTGGCACATTTTGTTTCTCCACAATTCACTATTGTTGCTAGAATTCATAGACGAGGTTGGAAATGGTACTTTCAAATAGACATTGTGAACAAATGAAGGAGGCTTCTACTGACATAAATTCATCCGAATTGACAAAATTGGCAAATTTAATTAAAAGTTTTATTTGTACCAATCGAATGCAAAGTCTACTTAAGACATCATTTTTCATATTGTTTAAGATAACAAGTAAAAGAAAAAACTGTCTTTAAACTACCTCTCTGAATACCACCTGTGACAACTAACTGGTTCCCCCTAGTCATACGACACTAGACCACAAAAATAACACCACATATTTATGCGCAAAACATTTTACTGTTTAGATCCATCAGGGATTTCAATTCTTTTTTTCTCAGCAATATGATGTAGCTTTCTGTCTTTTATGTAAACAGTTAATATTGGAAGCTATGAACATTAAATGCAAGATATCCCTGGGAAGACAGGACTGACATTTATCACATTAAAAAATGATGAAAAGATGGCTCCCTAGAGAATAGACATACTTTAGTGGAAATATGAAACAGATTGCTGAGACAAGATGCTGAACGCAACTTTTATAAATTAAATATTGCCATTATGTGAACTACCTTCATACATTACGCAGAATGATAGTTCATTTTCATATACATATATTCATAAACATTCCTCTCAGCATGAATTTCAAGGTATTTTTACATAGTTTAAAGGACTTGGTGTTTTTCGTAAGTAATCTAATTTTATGTAATGAAAGAAGTAGAACTCTGAAGAACTATATATATAAACCGTACATAAATATGTAGTGTATAACTTCTCTACCAATGTGTATTTGATACCATATAAGGTAAAATAACAGTTCTTTCTTACTAAAGAGTAAGGAAGAGCCAAAATAATTGATTTTAGGTAACCAAGTTAAAAAGTGTTGAGTGAAAGTAACTCTTGGACTGGGTAAAGATACATTCTTTTAACAGGTCTTTTAGCCCTGTATAGGGTATCCTGCTGAGCCACGTACCTGGCTCCTGCATCAACAGTTAGGCAGGGCACCAAATTAAGGCCTGGAGGCTTGCCCACTTGGACTTAATTCACGTTACAGGGGTGGCCATCATCATAAAGAACCATGCAACTCTTCTCATGGTCCCTGACAGAACTCCATACTTGGCTAGTCCTGACTCAGGATCCATGGTTGTCTTATTTATAACCATAAAATCAGCCATGATACAAGATTTAGAGAGAGAGGGCGAAAGTATTCTGGAATGTTTGCAAGCTTGTTGAAGGTACAAATTGGTTCTTTAAGCAGTCATTTGCAGACCTTAGAAATTCAAGGGGCTAGAAGGGATGCCTTTTTCAGTATCTCACATTTACTTAACAAAGCAATATAAAACAAGAGTTATGGTATACACATATACATATTTGTCTTTTCTATTAAAATCACTCATATGAGATCTCATTTTAAAGTGATCTACTCCCAACATTGAGAAGTTCTTCCACTTCATTCCATGCCTAGTAAACCGGGAATAATTCTCTTTCCCTCACCCATCTGTCTCCTCTCCATCAAACCATTTAACTTTCTTCATAAAAGATGACAAAAATGCCTTTCTCAGGGTGTTTTTTTTTTTACTGTTTACTGACTGGATAATTTTAATTGTTTTCCGGTACTTATAAATATGTAAAAAGTAGATCAATAAGACACAATTGTAGGTCTTAAAGCACACAGATGTGATTAGCACTACCATCTAGAGAAAGGAAAAAACTAGCATCTGTAAGCCACCAAATATCAATCTTTCCCTTCATTACGGTCGATCTGCACTGAGGTTCTCTTACAGGAAAAAATATACATCATGCAATTATTTATTATAGGTCCCGGCCGAAGAATGAAATGACCTTAAGGTTATTTTTGCCCAAGATGTTTTAGCGCACAGTGATAAAGAGGTTTGATGTTTGTGACTTAGAAGTTGAGCTCCTGTCATACGTGTGATCGAAGTTCACTTTCAGCTATATAGTATTATGTCAGGGATAATGGATGAGTGATGTCGTTTGACCACATGACGACCTTCTCCTTGATCAGCTGCGCAAAACATTTTCTAAAGGCTGGAATGAGATGGTATCTCTAAAAACTGTCACATCTAACCTGTGACAGATGAAGAAATGTCATTGCATTTTTCATTTAAAGTAATTGTCAGCTAATTTATCTATGTACAGTAGCACAGTATGAATAGCAACAAAATCTGCTCTGTGCATTGGTTTCTCCCAAATAGCTTTCTGTTGCCAAATCAATTAAATTCTTCTTGGTTCTCTAAACATCTGCATACACTTGAAGAAAATGTTTTTATGTTAAATGCATTCAACTAAAGTTTATATTAGGGATATCTCAACAAAATAAATGGGTTTATTGCGGTAGGTAGCAAAAACATGCTTCTTGCTAAAATGTTTGCTTTTTTACATAATCAAGGTTAAATTAGAAAATTCTAGCGTATATCGGCTGCACGAAGGTTTACAATTTAAATGGTGTTTTTTGTTCCTTAAATTTTCAATGTCATAAGTTTTGATTTTTCATTTAAATCCCATGTTCAATGTAAAATAGCTAGATCATTTTGTATCAGTTCTAAATGATTTTAAATAATATGCCAGTTTAGATTTTTTTTTCCTCCGGCATTATTCACACTCAAAAGAACAAAGTACAATATGGAAAATGCTACATAAATGGTATTCCACAGTATATACCATGCAATACAAAACAACACTTATATCAGTGATGTAAGCGAATGCCCATACAAAAAAAACATATTTAAAAAAATCCTTAATTTCCAATGATAGGATGTAGGTCTTCAAACGTGGAATATCAGTTACTAACTCATCTAAAACCATTTAAAAAAAATAATATCCCTGTACAATAGAATATACTTTAAAGCAATAGATGCAATTAGCATTATTATAAGCTTAATCATTTCATATTCCCTGTGTTGAGTAGAAATTTTAATACTAGTTTTAATTAATTTCTAAATAAAACAGCAATAAATATACTATACATTCCTGGTATCATATGGTGCACTTGGATCACTAAACATTTTATTTTACATAGTACAAATGGCACCAACATTTTGGACCAATAGCCCCTCTCTGAATGCGCCTACCATATGAATACATAAAAATACAAGTGCACATTATCTACATAATTGCTACTTACTCCTAGGTCCGGCCCAAGACATGGTGCTGGCTGGGTCAAAGGATGAAAAAACCCTACCAAAAACACGACCACATGCATTATGTTAGATTGTGTTTACAAAAGTCATTCATTCCTGCTCTCTCTCACTCTCATGCACACTCTCTCACACTCTGATTCACAGTCTCAGACACCTAGACTGGTCAAAAGATTAAGATACATGCATATAGCCTCAATGAATACATAGAATACTTTTTGAACTGTCCTTGTGGTTTGGGGTATGTAGAGAAAACAGATATTACAAAATAAGACAAATATATATGTAATAAGAGATATTAAAGCTTCCAATGCATTAGCCATTTAGCTTCTTTCTGAACAGTTCCCTCTTACCTCCTCTCCACAACGATACGAACAAGATACCTGTTGCAATATTTGATTTTGTAAGTGTTAATGGACTAATTGCCATTATAGGTACAACTTAATGTCCCTGGCACAAAGAAGATTAAAAACTACGTTCTTACCAGACTGCTTTATTGCTATGTTAAAGCAACATGTTCCACACACATGCTGTTTAGAGCAAGGAACTAATTTGCTAAAGAACGAAGATCAAGGCTTGTCCAGTACTGTAGAACTGAAATGGTTAAAATACTGATACCTAGCTATCCCTTCAGTTGCTGTGTACCTACAACTTTGACTTCATGACATCTTAACTGAAGGCAAATAGGAAGGAGGACCATCTACGGCTGGGAATGATTTCTATATGCAGTCATTCTGTGTAAAATGCAATTGTCACTGCAAATAAATTACACAATAACAAGGAGACACTGCTGGAAGCACAGATACTTCAGAAACAATACTTGCTTTCTCTTAGGTGTAACAGATGGCTGTTATTCCCTATAGGAGAATTCAATTAGACTTAACTTACATATTTTTGATGCTACACATGTCCTCTCTATTGAAGTCATTGTACGATATCACAGTGCGGTGTTTTAAAAATTTAATTTTTCTTCTTTGATGTGTATGGAGTAAATATACTTTGTGGGTATGTCAATACTATTCTTTAGTTGCCTGGCTAGATAAAAACAAATAACCATGGCAACTAGCGAATGTTACAGTTTATAATTATATGCAACGTCATGAGAAGACAATGCTTTTCGCTATACAAAATCATTATCGCATAAAATAGATCACCGCCATTACAAAGTGTCAGGAATGGCACTAGTTTTTTGTTTTGGGCCATAAGTGAAAACAATTGTTTGGGCCCTATCTTAAGTGTAATTAACATAAACAGATAACTACACATAAATGAAAAAACAATACTTATAATCACATTTGTTAATGAACAAGACACCTCTCCCTCATCCCTGATGAGCCCTTGGACCAACAAGGACCCTAAACAACTGTTTAGTTTGCTTAAGTGTTAGTGCCATTTGTATAAAGAGTACAGTTTGTTATGGCACCATTCTTCTTGATGTGATTCATTTAAACCTCTTTCTGACAATGACTGAATTTATTTTTGTGCCCTTCCAGACAATGTTTAAACATTTCTGTGGTGCTTATGTTTAGCTGTAATTTCCTTCTTTTTCATTTACTATATCCACACAATTTATATTTTGGTTTTTTTATGGGCAAGAAGGGCTTTATTTTGATTGTATCATTTAATTTACTATAAAAAGTATAAAATATGGTAAACATTTAGAAAAAAGGACTTGAAAAATATTTTGTTCATTTACAAAAGCTAATGAAAAAAGTTTAGAAATACCCAATGTTTTTATGTTTGTTTTTTTTGCACATTATAGGGCAATATTTGCTATTTCAAAGCCATTTTTAAAAAAATATTGTCATTCTGCCCCATGTCCTATTTGGGACATCTTTAAAGCTGACCAGTTCAATTTATCCCATATATGTATAAAAAAAAGCCACCCCAGGGTATTTCAACTGCTAGTATTTTAGCTATTTTCTTGCACACATGTTACCATCAGCCATTATCAAAGTTTGAACTAGTATTTTTGCTTTTTTTCCACACACGTTTTATATTAGGTATGAATTTACAGCTCCTGGTATAGACAAACAACATACAGTACAGTGATACTCCACGAGCATGGGTTTGTTGGGTTATTTGGGAGGTAAAAGGCCACCTTTGAGAGGTGTGCATTGTTGAGAATTTGGACATCTGGTCAGTCTGTGCCCAAGTCCTATTTTAGGACATCTTTGAACACGGCCAATCCAATTTACCCCATCAAATCATATATTTTTTAAAATACGACGATATAGTCCTAATTTTAGGACTTGCTCATAAAAATAAACTTTTATACTTTATAATTTTTTTTAAAAACAATTTACATTTTTTTGAAACCGGAAGGTAAATTATTAGTTATTTTTAACTAATCATTTATCATTTTTTCCAACTATTCTTAAAAATATCTTATTTTTTTTTAAATTATTTTACTAATCACATTGTGATTGGAAAGCTGAGCTCCATTGACTTGGTTGAATGTAGTACCTGTTCTCAGGAGGGTCTGGAAAGACCATCTTAGAAAATTGTTTTTTAAAGGATGCCGTCATCCTGCGAGAGGCAAAATCTCTCGCAGTGGTGCTTGTGATCGTTCTCCACAGTGGTCACAGTGCATCCTGGGGTGGGTTTTACCCTTCACATATCTTATAATAAGGGCATCCTTTGTATTGGGCAAAATGGGGCAGTTATTAGATTAGATACTAGTTTTGGAAGAGATTCTTGTCTGTATTAGTCATACATATTTCTGTATAAGGCACATAATGTTTATATTTACTGTATATGTCTATTTACCATATTAACCAGTTTTATATTATTGATGACCTAAGACCTTGACTTCCTTCATGCCGCTTATAAACTGTAGAACCCCCCAAAAATGACTGTAAGTACAATAAAGGACAAGAAAATAAAAGGCGGGGTAAATAATCTTGCTGCTACCCTTCCAGCTAGCTTAATTGTAACATTAAAAAGATTATATTAGTTATATATGTGGATGAATTCATTAGTTTATATGTGCCGTTATAGGCTAGTTCACGTTGCTGATAGCTAGCATAATATGCGGAGAGTCAGGATTAACTCTGGTGCAAGGTATACATCGCTGCAAGGATCTCACAAATAATCAGTTTCTGCCTGCCTCAACTGTGTAGCTATAGAAAAATCTAAGGAATTAAACTTATAACTAATCACTTAAAGTGAATCACGGTAGCTGGTCCCTTACCTGACTTGACTGCTAATAAATTGGAAGCAGCAGCTAACTATATCTACCTATATCTTAGGTGTATTTCGCCTTGTGCATGGCTTTGTTAGAGGTCCAAATGGTGTTCCGTAGAAATTCCTGCTTATTTCAATTTAAGGGCACACCTTTCTTGTAAACGATTGGCTAACATCACAACATTTTGTAAATTAGTTATTTAGTAAATATCAATGCACTACAATGTAACATGATTAAAAATCCCTTACTTGACAACAGTATCACCAATCTCATATCACTGTTCTAACACTAATCTGGTATGCAAAATATTATACACAATCGACACAGAGAGTACATAGATTCTTTAAGTCATAATGCATACTAAATTCAGTGAGATAAACATAGGTTGTCTATAAACTCCTACTTTCAAGAATAAACCAAAGGCCCAGAGAAAGTGAAATATAAAGTTTTCTATGTTTTTTGCCGTTGCTGAACAAAAATGTGGATCATTATGGAGGCCCAAGTCCTTTAATATCATTGTCACGGTTGGCTATTTGTGTATTAAATATAGCTTGTGTATTAAATATAGCTTACACTGGGACATTAATAGATAGTATAATGCTTGAATACTTAAATTTTAATTTAAATATTATAGGTTACAATAAAAGGAAGAAATAACCAATTACGACAGAGAAGATATATTCTTTAGAACTGTCAAATAAAAGGTTATCTGGAAGAGGAAGAGAAAAATGTGGCATTTGATAAACCTATGAGATATAGAAGTAATAAGTTGCAGACAATCAAAATTTACATTTATATTTGAGTACATATAAATATTTATATTTGAGTCTCATATATTTGTTCTAGAACTGAAGCGTTAATGTAGTTAAGGTTGTGTGCAGTGTCCTAAAGTGTTGGTCAATCTTGTACCGAAATTAAAGAAAACATTTAAAGCAGAATTTATATCTGAGGCACTCCTTTTAGCAAACAAAACTATTAAAAGCTGTTAAAAAAACATTAACTACAAAATAGAATAGACCCTTGACAAGGGTCAAATGTCCTCCTTTACCCTCTCGAAGACATTGTGAGGACTGGGGCTTTTTTTAAATTAATTTCCAGAGAATGCCATTTGGTAGCAGGACCAAAAATAAAAAAAAGAATGAATAAATCTCTTATTCTGGAAGTACTATAAACAGAAACCAATCCTAGTTAAAAGTAAGGTTGTAAAATGTCACTTCTTTGAAAGGTTCTCTTGACCTCTAATTAAAGCTATTCTCAGTCATCGAATAAATGGAAGGTAAGCAGCATGTGTATTGTCTACAAAATTTAGAAACTTTTTAACACATGCACTATTCCATTTCTAATGTTATACTGAAAACTGAGGTATAAGTTGTACGTAATACTTTTACAATGGCAGACTTCTAGTGCAATGTCTGTTTTTCTTTTGTCCCAGAACAATATGATGGAGTCTAAAGTGTTATCCATTTTGTAAGCAACTATTGTTTTACACCAGGATATTCATAAATTGCAGAGTAAGATTTACACGCTATCTCACCGTACTCAGGTACAAAATCAGCAGGCGCCACCGATACTTTCTAGAAATGTCAGATGGAATACAGTTGGTTCTGGACAAGTAAGAGTTGTACATAAGAAGCATGCATCCATAGTCTCTGGCTCTTCATGATTCGTTTGCTGCCCTTTCAGAATGCATCCTCAGTGCTGGGGCATGTCCCAATGCTGTTGTAGAAGTGTCATACCTAGCAACACAGGTAACTAAGACTGCATTCTACTGATAAAAAGGTAATTAGAGAAAACCGCTGTAAGAGGAAGCATTTGTTGTTAGGATAGGTTGTCCTTATTGTAAGAAATAGGTTAAACGTTAATGAGATAAAAGGTAAGAAAGTGAGCCTACAAACGTTTGGGTAACTTTTGAATGTGGAAATAAAGTAATTGTTCACACAAGTGTGACATACAGGTCCCCTGGACAGAGAAATTAACTTGATCATCTGCTCGTTGAATAAGTAGCTAAGATGTCGATGAAAGATGAGGTTATTGTTATGGGGGACGTTGACATCCCTGATGTAGTCTAGACAAAGGAGTAGAGACATCTTGAATTCTTGACAGGGATTGTATCATAGGCAAATGGTAAAAGAGCCAACAAGGAAGGAGGCTGTGCTAGATTTAGTATTTACAACTGGTAATTTAATCTCATATGCCACTATAGGAGAGTGTTCAGTGACCACCAATCAGTGTGGTTTAATATAAGAACAGAGGTTGTGCTGCGCCACACTAAAACTTTCACAAAAACTGGGACAAAATGTATGATTTGATGGCCCGGTTCAACAATGTCCCAATATATACACGGGGAAATATGACCACAGGTCTAATTTCCAATTTGAAAAATTCATACGTCCCAAATGTTACTTTTTAGCCCCCAAACAACCCAACAAACCCATGGGGTATCACTGTACTCAGGAGATGTTGCTGAACACACATTGGGGTGTTGTGTGACAGTGACATATACCAGGAGCTGTAAATTCATACCTAAAGGACAGCGTGTGTGGGAAAAATACACACAAAAAAATCCTACTGTAAACTTTGACATAGGCTGGTGGTAAAATATGTGCATGCAAAGAGTAAAAATACCAGCATTTGAAATACCCTGGGGAGATGTTGCTGAACACATATTGGGGTGTTGTGTGACAGTGTCATATACCAGGACCCGTTAATTCATACATGAAGTAAAATGCAAAAAGGACTACCGCAAAAGTTTGACAAAGACTGGTAGTAGAATTAGTGCTTGGAAAGAGTTATAATACTAGCATTTGAAATACCCTGGGGTGTCTAGTCTTCAAAATAGATGGTTTGATGGTAAATTGCATTGGCAAGCCTCAAAGATTCCCGAAATGGCACATGGGGGAAGAATTACCAGATTTGGAAAAAATGGTTTTGAAATAGCAAAACGCTACTTGTACTTATTGCCCCATAACATGAAGAAAAAGGCAAAAAAACATAAAAATATTGTATATTTCTAAACTCAGGACAAATAGTAGAATCTAGTTAGCAGTTTTTTTCATTAGCTTTTATAGATGAGTAAAAGATTTTTCAATTAAAAGTCAGAAAAAGTCCTTTTTGTCTCAATTTTCCACTGTATTTTATACTTTTTTTTTATAGTAAATGATATGATACAATCAAAATAGTGATATAATGATAATATATAACTTGTGTGGGTGCAGTAAATGGGAAAGAAGAAAATTACAGCTAAACACAAGCACCGCAGAAATGTTAAAACAGCCATTGTCATGAAGGGTACATATACCCCCTTACATCACTTGCAGCTTTCTTGCTGGGGTGACTAGCCTCATGTTTGGGTGGGCCTGCTACCTTCCTGCCTCCCTGTGTCAGGGACAATTTTTGAACCTCTGGGCATCTCTGGTCAGACCTCATCTAGATTATTGTGTGCAGTTCTGGAGACCCTATCTCCTCAAGGATATTGACAATTTGGAGAGAGTTCAGAAGAGGCTACCAAAATGGAGAATGGTTTCTGCTGTCAAATTCTATGTTTCTGTTTTAAATGAACAAGTCACCCTACTTCCTGTCCATGTTTAAAACTTAAGATTGATGTCCTGCTTGTTTCATTCCTTCACTCACATAAGGAAGGAAGACACTGGGGGAAAGGAAAGATTTCTCCATATGGAGAGATTTCCAAAACAATAAAAAAAAATAGATACGTTTTCAGTGTTATATATGCAGTAATTGTGTATCTGCATATGTACAAGTAAATAGATAAATGTATGTTATGATCATAACACATATGGTTATGTTATAATTATTTGTGTTATAAATTAGTTATGTATAGGTAAAAATAGTTATTATTCTATGACTTGAATGGAACTTCATTGCTATTTTTTTATACATATTCTGCTTAAATCTAGGCTACATACAGTATTATTGATGTATGATGGACATCCTTACAGGACCATCAAGATTTAGGAATGAGCTGCTATTATAAAAGTGCCATTATATCAGTGCCAAACAATACTTCAAATGTAGAAACTCAAGATAAAATTAAAGGGTCTTGAAAGTCCTTGATATGAAAGCATTGATCTGCTATAAGTTTATTTATAGTGTATGGAAATAGATTCAGGAACAATGTGAAACCAAATACATCAATCCCTCCACCAATGATTCAAAAATAACTTTATTTTACAAAAAAGAGTTGAATACGAAGGCATGAAGCGAAGAGATACTCTGGCCATATATTAGATATTCACTTTTGATGCTCTGAGACTTCATTGTGCAGATATGTGTATATTTTTCTTGGTTTCCTTTATTCTGAGAACTTGTTCTTACAGGCAGACGAAGAACACTCTCTCCAAAGGGATTCGTAGGGATGATTTCATTATGCGTGATTTATTTTCCCCTGTCACACCTCACTGAAAGTGTTCATAAGCTCCTGGCTGATAAAAATGAAAAATATGGTTGAAATAAACTCATTGGCCGATTTTTATAGTAGAGAAAAAGGCTTTCGAAGGAGTGGATTTAGTAAGACCATGTTTAAATGCACCCAACGGACTGTACAATTTCCTGCTTCTACAGCGGCTATACCTGACTTACACTATCATTTCTTTTTATTGGTGAGATAGATAGTTTGTCAGTTGTTCCACTCCTGGATATTTAAACTACACTGTGTGAATATATGACATTATGGGATGAGCTCATGTAAATGAAACATGTAAAGCTAGCCAGGGGTCGCATGGAAATGTGGGAGTTGCAAGTCATCAATGACTAGTGAGCCTCAGCTCAACTACTCCTCATATAATGTATAGTATAATTAATAATAATAGTTTAGAGGAGTATGTTTTTAAACCTTGTTTTAATATTTTTGTTATCTGTATAACTACCCTTTACAAAATAATACAGTTTCTTTCATAAGGGCTTTAGATGGAAGGCAAAACTTAAATGCAGAACAAATAAATGAGAAGAACTCTGGTTTTTCCACAATTAATATATAGTTGTTTGAGGAAGGGAGTAGTATTTAAAAAAAAAAAAAAAAGTACTAAGTCATATTTTTTTGTCTCTCACTCACTGTTGCATAAGCCAAGGATCCCTATTTTATCACCACACTTGGGAAGCTGAGCCGAGATTATTTAAATAGTAATCCTTCAATTATAAATCACAAAAGTTCTACTGTAGTGACTCACTAACGGTGGCATCAAAATAGTTCTTATTATTGTTCTTATGAAAGTTACAACATTTCCGAAGATAAAAATATGAATTCAACATAATGAAGGCATGGAATTCAGCTGTGACATACCAGTAAAAAAGCACTAATTAAGATGCTCAGGTATTATTAGATGAGAGTAGAATTTAAGGAGCTAGCACAAAAATGCGTGACGCTGAGAATTCCCCAGTTCACCCTATAAGTGCCTAGGCCTGTTAATCACTGGTATTATATGCAATGAGGGCTTCTGCGGTTTTATCAACTTGGTCTTAGCTGGGTTGCAGGAAAACAGCATCACACTTTATCGCAACCTTAGCACGATCAAGGTTGTCTCTTATATGAAGTCAACAGTGTATGTCACCATTGAAAGCAATAACTGATTTACACATACTGAGTTACCTGAAGTACCACCAGTAGAGTATGAACATATCTGTGAACTTTTTGACTCCAGCTACTTGGAACTTCTTTTGCAGGATATGGGTAGGAGGTCCAGCTTATTCTCTATTTTTAATGGGGAAGTGGGGTGGAAAGTGGGGTGCTGCAATATCACTCCTACAACCTGGATTATCCCTGTAGTGACCTGGAGACCTGGAAAAGCAGCATTTCACCCAGTCTCTAAGGGCAAATAACCGCAGTAAAGTGAAGTACAAATGCTGTAAAACTGCAGTAAATGTGCAGTAATACTGCAGTAAAAGTGCAGTATTGCAGTTTTTTCATGTCCAAAAAACTGCAGTATTACTTCAGAAAAAACTGCAGTAATTCCCAGGTATGATTACCACCAGCTAGTCATGCCACCAGCAATGCCTTCTAAAACAAAAATTTTGCCAGGAGGAATTTAGGATTATACCCATATAGAAACATGTTTTTTTCTGTGAGTTTTGTTCATGTAACTTTAATTTCTACAATTTTATTTGAGTGTTTCAATGGTAATACTGTCAGCAATAAAATTAATTTTTCAACCCGCTAGCTGGATAAAATCAAACAAAACCTGTGCAAGCAATTTATTTTGTACTGAAAACTGATTGAAGCTCCACATTCTAGCTGTCAGCATCATCACATAACGGTATATCCAGTTCAGACGCCTGAAAGGATGCATATCATTCAACTTGTAATAGACTGGAAGACCCAAGATGACAGGGGAATTAATGAGTTATTGAACCAGTGAGTTATACGTCTTTTAAAGGTCAGTAGGAACATGTTGGTTTAAAGGTAAAGCCCCCAAGTGTTACAGAATCCATAAATCAAACAAACTTAAAAACCACACATATAATTTTTGAAATCCATAGAGTGGTGTTTAAGACATTTAAGAATCCACATTAAGAATATTTTGTTTTGCAAGAATAATTGTATGTGAGCTTTTACAAACGATATTTTTTCTTTTGCCAACATATGTTTTGAATGTTTATAAAGTAACAGTATGTTTGTAGAAGTCTGGGCCCAAAATTTGAAGCGGTGTATTAGTTTGAATTCACAATTTGCAATAATACCAGATGTCTATGTTTTTTTAAGACTATCAATTTAATATAGGTTCCCAAAATAAATAACATGTACACATAGAATATATACAGACAATGTATTTTGTCTTTTAAGAAATCACAAAGATTACACTCGTGTTTTTTTTAGTTTCCATATTTTGCTATTTAAAAAAGTCACCACTTGCATTTCCCCTGTGGATACCTCATCTACCTACCCTAATTAGTGGGAAAATGTAATCTAACTAAAGGAGCGGTAAATAAGGTGTGTTCTTAAGTAGCACACATGCAGGTTTGCTTACGACGTTATTTTTGAAGGGTGTATTTTTACATAAGAATGCACTGGGAAGCACTATTTTTCTCTAAATTAATTTCTATGTCTGAAAATACATTAGTATGGATTTGAGGCACAGATCTTTGCATGCATGGGTTAAGCAAAGGTAGCAACTCTACACAACTATTCGTTAATCCGTAGATGACAAAACCCACGCACTTGTAGAGGTGGTTGCTGCTGCAGGATCACTGGAAAGAAGTAAAAATTAAATACATTTCCTTTTGCCAGACCTACAGAGCTGTGCTGTCATGATTGAATCAGTGGAACCCGGTAGGACTTCCATTCCCCATTACAAAAATCTGACATTTCACAGCTAGCTGGTGTCAAAGTAAAGTGAAAGTGTGGCAGTGCAAGTGTTGATATGGGAGAGATCGATGCAGTTAAGATGAGGCAAAAGTCAAATACGAGGGAGAAGGGGTAAGGCATTTGTTAAAGAACTGTGCATAAGAAAATCTCTGTGACGGGTAGAAAAGAGTACAAGCTAAGATGCAGCAAGGGAAGGTAAAAGGTAACGGAATAAGATGAAGACCTTTGTAGGTCAACAAAAGCTTCTTAACACCTATGCCATCTTGTGAGTGACATGTCAACATCATGTAAACAGTATAATGTAGCATATTTTTTTCCACTCCCTGAAACCATTACTGTGAATTTTCAAAAATTAAACTTGCAAATTGACCCAATTTAAAGATATTTGAAAAGCACGAGCAAATTACGTACACGCATTAAAGGAAATGTAAATGTATTTTTCTTACAATTCTGGATTTAATTTATGACTGTAAACTCTAAAAACTATATATTTTACAGGAGATTTTAAGTAAATGCAAAACATTTTTAACCCCTTGTAGCCAATTGATCTATCAATCACATCTGATTAGTAAAATATAGATAAAAATAAAACATATTTGAAAATTAAACATTTAGAAATAGTTAAAAAAATAAATACAAATTTAGTACATTTTAAAAATAATGATCCAGTGATGTCAACATGACATCATAAGGGGAACCATCCAGTTCTAAGAAAATATAAAATAAAAAATTAAAAATGTGTCATTTTATGAGCAAGTCCTAAAACTGGCACCATATCTTCCTAAAAATCCTGCCATAGAAAGTGTTAAAATACCAACATTTTAAATAGCCTGGGTTGATGGGGTAAGTGACTTCAAAGATGTCCGAAATAGGACATGGGCTCATGATGATCATATGTCAAAAGTCCAAATTGAAAAATGTGTGCCTCCCAAATATGGTCTTTTAGCCCCCAAACAACCTGATAAACCCATGCATGTACCTATGAGATGCTGGTGGACACATATTAAGGTGTTGTTTGGCAGTTTTACCAGGATCTGTTAATTCATACCTGAAGTACAATGTGTGTGAAAAAAAATAGCATCACAAACTTGACAAAGGTTGGTTGTAGACTTACTGTATTGAAAGAGTTAAAATACCAGCATTTGAAATATCCAGAGGGGTCTAGTTTTACAATAATGTATGGTACGGAGTAAATTGAATTGTCCAGTTTTTCCTTCTGGGGAAAAATATAATTTGTGTAGTACAGAAAGAAGAAAATTATAGCTAAACACCACAGCCATAGTCGCAAAGGGTACAAGGATAAAAAAGCTCTGTTCTTAAGGGATTAAGATACTTATGATAAAGAAAAAGTAAATAAATAAAATTATGCTTTTTTGCATGTCCATTCTTTAACTTGCTGTTTTATATTTTTTAAGATTTGTTTAAAAAAAGTGTTTTCCCATTTATTACCAACCATCATCATCATACTATTATTTCAGTGGTATTGTGTAAACTATCAACGAACCAAAGATGTATGGGGCGCAGGTATATATGCAGGGAAGAAAAAATAACACAATATAGTGTAGATGATATGTGCAAGATAAATAAAAAGTGATGTGTTGCACTCACAAATGAAAAAGGTGATTCTGACCCATCAGCATGGAGTAAGATAAATTCTTTAATTGTCTTCGTATAAAATCTAAAAATACAAACTAAAATAGTGCAGTATCTTCAAGTAAAATGCAAATTTTGCCAGAAAAATGCACTCACAATTTTTCATGCACAAAAGTGCATATGCAGGCGTTTTGTGTAAAAGTCCACCAAAGGTAGAATACAATGAAGTCCAATTTTGATCCTTCTCGACGCGTTTCGCCCCTTGGGCTTCTTCAGGAGATCAAACGGTAAGTCAATCGGTATTCTGTGAGAAATTCCGTTCCTTCTATCCACTCTCTTATAGCCGTTTCCGTGTGTGTCATCGCGTATTTGCGTCTTCCCCTGATGTCATCACGTATCCTTCATGTTCTTAATTGTTCCCGCGTATGTCAATAAAGTTGTAAGGAAGAAGGAACGAAGGCAATCTAGCCTGTATTCGGGAGGGTTTCCAAGCAAACCTCCCGATGGGCGGGGAGAGAAGACAGTTAAGAACAGTTCACAGGACCCGGCTTTGAGAGGATAATCTATATAATCAAGTGAAAAAGAATAAAGGAAAAAAGAAGAGAAAAGCAAGAGAACCCACCGAAGGCTCTAGTGATTCTTATAAACATGTATGTGTGCCATATATATTAATGTGAACAATTATTTCATTGTATTAATGTAAATGAAACTAACACAAACCTTTATATTTATTTTCACAAAAACTGGTAACATCCAGTATCTGCTGTTCATATACAAGAAAAATAATTAGCAGTATGGAATAGCATTTAGTTTTCACAAGCTACAGATGCAGCTACATTTTCACTTTTCCATCAACATTCATGATTATATGTATGTATATATATGTATATATATAAGTACACATATACATACATTTATAACTTAACCTCAAACATTTTTTAATGCTTTTTGTCAGCAGAACTAAAATTATTGACTTGACATGAGCCTAGAATCAAACGCTTAAAACTGTTATTAAATATTATCTAGTAAACCACCTGTTTTTTTTCTTCTTTTAAAATGCAGAATTCTGCCGCTTAACTATTTAATTCAATTATAATTTATTTCAGGAAAATTTCAATTTGGGGTATGTGTAAAAGAATTATTTATCAGAGCAGTACAGCAATTTGTAGTTTAATAATTTCCCACACCATGTAAATGTAACAGCCATGCCCTGAATCACGTATTATTCTTGCTGTTTTTCCTTACATTTGCCATTCTAATATTCACAGTAACTTGTTTAACCCCTTAAGGACAATAGGGGTTCTTACTCGTAGTATATTGTGGGACAATGGCTCTTTTAACATTTTTCAGTGTTGCTGTTTAGCTGTGATTTTCTTCTTTCTCATTTCATGCTCCCACACATTATATTTTTTTTTAGGACAAACAGGGCTTTCTTTAGATACCATTAATTTTATCATATCACCTAATTTACTATAAAAAAATGATAAAATATGGGTAATTTTTGTTAAAAAATTACCTTTTCTCACTTTTAAAACAATAAACTTTTACTCATCTGCAAAAACTAATGAAAAAACATTCTACTATTTGTCCTGAGTTTAGAAATACCCAATGTTTTTATGTGTTTTTGCTTTTTTCTGCACGTTATGGGGCAATAAGTACAGGTAGCGTTTTGTTATTTCAAAACCATTTTTTCCAAATCTGGTCATTCTGCCTCCCATGTGCTGTTTTGGCTATATTTGAAGCCGGCCAATGCAATTTACCCCATCAAATCATATATTTTTAAAAACTAGACACCCCAAGGTATTTGAAATGCTGGTATTTTAACCCTTTCCATGCACTGATTTTACCACCAGCCTTTGTGAAACTTTATGATAGTAAATTTTTTTTGTATTTTTTTCACACACGTTGTACTTCAGGTATAAAAGTACCGCCCCAATATGTGTTCAGTAACATCTCCTGAGCACAGTGATACCCCCCATGCATGGGTTTGTTGGGTTATTTGGGAGGTAAAAGGCCGCCTTTGTGAGGTGTGTATTTTTTTGCCATTTAGACATCTGCTCCTACTGCCACCATGTTCCATATTTGGGACACCTTTGAACTCGGCCAATTCAATTTACCCCATCAAATCATACATTTTTTTATACTAGACACCATATGGGCATTTGTAATGCCAATTTTTTAACTCTTTCCATGCGGGAATTATTGTGAATATAAAGTATTGTAGGATTTGCTTATTAATTTTTTTTATTTATTTAATTTTTTTGGTGAGAGTGGGGGTTTTTACATGTTACCATATATTTTAAATTTTTTTTGTTTTACATTTTTGAACAATAATTAATTTTTTTTTAGTTTTTTTTTTTTAATAATCACTGTGATTAGTGAGCTGGGCTCCATTGACCTTGCATGGTTGGATGCAGTACCTGCATTCAACCTGAAGGAGGAGCTCGAGAGTTCTCAAGAGGGTCTGGATAGACCCTCTGTGAACTCAGATCTATTGTTAATGCCATCCTGTGAATGACGGCAACATCATTTACAGGATGGCACTTGTGGTTGCTCTTCAGAGCAATCACAGGGTGATCGGGGTAGGGGGGTAGTGTTACTGATATGCCTGGATATCGATTCTGATTGCTTCCTAAGCTGTTTTAGTCCGCCGTTTTTCTTCCGGGGAGGGCTTTCCTCCCCAGATCCATGGTCAGCCTCACTTGTGAGGCAATGCAGCTATTTAACGACAGCCCGTACATGTACGGGCATTGTCGTTATCACGGTGCACGGCAACCCTGTACATGTACGTGGATTGTCGTTAAGGGGTTCATTGAAGACACATTAAATGAGATACTGGCAATAACATGATGTCTAGGTCTTATAGACCAGATATTCCAGTGCTCTGCTCTCTGTACGGACAGTATTGAAAACAATTAGGTTGCCACTAATTTAAAATATTTCAGTTATAATATAAGATATATATTAAAGGATAATAATATTCAGGATAATAATAAAGGTGGGTCAAGTCATCCCCGTGTATTGCATAATAATGCATTTATAGTCTATGTAGGCTCCTTCAGATGTGTTTGATGACTAAGTAGTTAACTTTGTCTCTCTTTGTCTAAATAGATTGTTATAAATAATACCTTTTCTTTCCAAGATGTGTTTTCTTTTTTTTTCTTTCTTTTTTTTCAATTTATAGAATGGACTTTCTATTTTAATTCTAAGATTTCCAATGTATTCACATTGGCAAATATAGTCTCAATTACTCACCACTTAGAAATAAAGGGTCTTATTGTCCCTTTAAAACATAAGTCAGAATACACTGAAAAAAAGTTTGTATTTTGCCTCACATTTCCTATTTCCATGCATTTTTCTGTCTTAAAAGAACATAAGTTTTTTAATTAATAAGGGCTCTCAAAAATTTAACATATTACTTATGTATAAATTCTAAGTATGAGCCTTTAAAAATATCTTCAAGTGAAGAACACTTCAGTACTGAAATAAAAATATCTGTGAGGGTCTTGAAGGCTCTCATTTAACTTTATGAAGGACCGTTACATTGTTCAATTAAGAAGTATCTTGTTAAACTCAATCTGTAACTTAAAGCATTGCATGATATTCTCATCTCAAACACAGGTGGATCTGTCACACTAATTACATTTAAATGATGAAGTCACTCTTAAGCTAAGGTGTTCAGACATATTCTGTTAAATCATTGCCAACTGAACATAGAAACTTAATGGCAGATAAGAACCATTTGGCCCATCTACTGCACCCTTCATGACAATAGCTGTTTTAACATTATCATTTACTGTACCCACACAAGTTATATATTGTTTTGTTTTTTTCAGGTAATAAATTGAGAAAAAAAGCTAATGAAACATGCTAAATAGATTATAATATTTGTCTTGAGTTTAGAAATACCCAATCTTTGTACGTTTTTTTTTTTGCACATATAGTAGCATTTTGCTATTTCAAAACCAATTTTTTTCAAATATGGTCATACTGCCCCATGTGCTATTTCTATTTACCCCATCAAACCATATATGTTTGAAAACTAGACACTCCAGGGTATTTCAAATGCTGGTATTTTAACTCTTTCCATGTGAGAACTTTTGTGCTAATTTTAAGACTTGTTTATAACCCCCCCACCACCACCACTTTTTTATATTTAAATTTTTGTTGGAACTGGATGGTTCTCCTTATGGTGATATCAGTGGTAAATTATTTTTACATGTTACCATTTTTTTAACTATTTGTTTTTTTAATTTATTTTACTAATCTCCTCCCGAGAGGTCACAGTGTGCCCTGGGCTGGGTTTTCCGTGTTGATGAATGCCTCACTATGGAGGCATTTAAGCGACACCATTTAAGCTTAGAAGGCAATCGTTGATGTGGAAATGCTCTTGGAGGCCAGGGTAACTAAGTGGATCGCCGTGAAAAGCGCATCCTCAGAGAATAAAGAACAATGAAGAGCCAAAATATGAGAGAGAGTGAGAAAGAGCGTGACATAGAATTTGTCTGAAACGAAAGGGCAGGAAACAAACACAGGACAGGTTCCACTCAGAACAGGCCTCGCCATGGTCGACCAAGGTTGTCTTTGGGAAATAGACGTATGAGTGCTGCCAGAATTGCTGCAGAGGTTGAAGGGGTGGGGGGTCCGCCTGTCAGTGCTCAGACCATAAGCCACACACTGCATCAAATTGGTCTGCATGGCTGTCGTCCCAAAAGGAAGCCTCTTCTAATGATGATGCACAAGAAAGCCAGCAAACAGTTTGCTGAAGAAAAGCAGACAAAGGACATGGATTACTGGAACCATGTCCTGTGGTCCGATGAGACCAAGATAAACTTATTTGGTTCAGATGGTGTCAAGCGTGTGTGGCGGCAACCAGGTGAGGCGTACAAAGACAAGTGTGTCTTGCCTACAGTGAAGCATGGTGGTGGGAGTGTCATGGTCTGGGCCTGCATGAGTGCTGCCGGCACTGGGGAGCTACAGTTCATTGAAGGAACCATGAATGCCAACATGTACTGTGACATACTGAAGCAAGCATGATCCCCTCCCTTCGGAGACTGGGCCGCAGGACAGTATTCCAACATGATGACGACCTCCAAGACGACCACTGTCTTGCTAAAGAAGCTGAGGGTAAAGGTGATGCACTGACCAAGCATGTCTCCAGACCTAAACCCTATTGAGCATCTGTGGGGCATCCTCAAACGGAAGGTGGGGGATTGCAAGGTCTCTAACATCCACCAGCTCAGTGATGTTGTCATGGAGGAGTGGAAGAAGACTCCAGTGGCACCCTGTGAAGCTCTGGTGAACTCCATGCCCAAGAGGGTTAAGGCAGTGCTGGAAAATAATGGTGGCCACACAAAATATTGACATTTGGGCCCAATTTGTACATTTCCACTTAGAGGTGTACTCACTTTTGTTGCCAAGGTTTAATAACCTTTTTTGAGGGGACATCAAATTTACAGTGTTATACAGGCTGTACACTCACTAATTTACATTGTAGCAGAGTGTCATTTCTTCAGTGTTGTCACATGAAAAGATATAATAAAATACTTACAAAAATGTGAGGGGTGTACTCACTTTTGTGAGATACTGTATGTATGTGTGTATATATATATATATATATATACACACACCGTATATACAGCATGTTTTCTGCAACCTTAAGCTGTTGGTCTAAAGAAGAAATATTCTATAGACATCTGCCACTGGAAAATAATGTTCATACACTGGTGTATTTAGACCACATATTGCAACATGATGTTTATTTTCAGTATACTACTTGCTTTTCTTTGTCTTCTGATTTCTGACCTTCAACTAGAAAACTAACACCTGCCTTAAATATCTGGTTGTTTCGTTCAGAACAAACATGTAGCTCAGTATGTTTTTCCATTCAATGTTCAATGTTCTCTTCTAAGGCAATTTAAAATCTTCTGACAACTCCTTTCTAACCTGGCTCAACAGAAGTGATGTTATCCGAATTTGCTTTGTTACAGTCAATAGACAAGCAAAGCATGCCTCTTGCTTAGTGCATGACAGCCAGGAAGGTCATTCCATTAAAAAAAAACAAAATGGTTTAATGCTGAACAAAGCACAGCGGTGTCAGGTTAATAAATAATATATGCACTTCCCATGCCCCGAGTAGAGTATTATTAATGCCTTATGCATCAGTAAGTGCAGGTGAAGTATGAAGGAAGGTAAAAGCAGGTGGTTTTATGAATTCATGTTGCTTCACTTGCCGTTTGCTTTATCATAATCATAAGCAGGCAATTTGGCTTGTATTTAATTTTAGAAGGAGAAGGGGTTAGAATAGGTTTACTCGGGTTCGAATGCAGACACGTGAATCTACTGGGGTTCTGCACACTAAAATAGACAATATGCAGCATGTGTGGTAATAAAGGTACCTGGAAGGCACCATCGGGCACCCCTCAACCGGACATTGGTCTGGTTATCTGGTTAGGCCTATTTTGAGTTAGAAACATAGTACCTTGATTGCTAAACTATTCCACATTTTGTTAAGATAACAGCTATGTATCATTTACTATAGTAAATGACCAGCCAGTATATAGTTTTGACTGATAATATAACACCTTAAAAAGGTATTCTCACAACCAGGAACTAGGGCCTCACAGAAGTCACAAGGGTGGGAAAACTGTGTAGAGGGTTGGAGCTAGCCAAAAACAGTGGCCAAATCTGTGAGGGAAAATGTTGGAGCGAGATATCTCTCCCCGGAGGGTACATAGAAACGCTTATTCCATCTGTTCTAAGAATGCATTTTAACAAGAGTGAATGTTTTATACAGCTCATTATATTAAAATTCTATTTAAGTAAAGCATTTGCCCTTCGACATGCAGAGTGTTCCATAATTTAAAAAATATATTGAAATGGCTACGCTACAAACTTGGTACAAAAGAACAATTACATGCATATTGAACCCAATTAAATTGAATTCCTTTTTTTAAGTATACACAAATACTTTTGGAGGCCAGAAATACATTTATGCTTACTATGTCGCCTCCAAATATTCGAAGCTTACCAATTCATGAATAAAGTGACAATTTTAAGAAATTGCCAGCACAGGCGTTGCCAAAGAAATTAATTGTTTATGTTTGTAGGTGTACAGAATCATTTCATGTACAGTGGAAATAATTGGGATAATGAGTTGTAAATTGTAAATGTGTATATATATTAACACGTATCCGCAATGCACCACAGACTTTAATTCACTGGGGCATCCTTGCTAAAATGCATTAGCTTACAAATAAAATGCGTATTATTTTACAACTTGCAAAGGTACAAATAAATGCAGGACATCTAACAAGCAGTCAACCAGACACAACAGTAAAGATAAGTCAAGCATTCCTTCGTGTATATCAATTTTATTCTTGAATTCATTTACGCTAGTTAGAATTGCTATGGGTATAAAATTTCATTCCAGGCTCCTGCAAAAACAAATAATACACATTATGGGCTATTTATTTATTAGTATTACACATTTTAAGGTCTACATATCAAACTGTATGTGTACGCTAGCTGTTGATGTATTCACCACATTAGAATGTATGTATAGTATATATATATAATATACTTGCTTTCCAGAAACAGACTGTACGTGCTGAAATATATTTGTTCCTGTTGTTAGTTTAGAGGTGAAGTGTATCACAGCTTTTGGCATAATTCATTTTGTTAATTAAAACTACCCAAAGCTTGGGCTTTCTTTATAACGGTGTAATTGAATTCTGAGGAAATGGAAGCTGAGTTTTCTATCGTGATGTTCTCTCCCTTTTTCTCACCTACTTTCTCTGAACCAGTCAACAACAATCAGCAACTTAACCAGTGAGCATATATAAGATAATAGGCGGCAGGACTGGTAATGATGGGGTGGCCATGGAACTTTAAGGCCAGTGGACGCCTAACCGTGCAGCGGCTGCATGCTACGTTTTTATGCTCATGCTGCATGTGGCTGGACATTGGATGAGCCAGATGGCCAGTCTGGGCCTGATGGCATAAATAGTCATGTAAATCATGAGAATGAATTGAAGATTACTTTTGTCATGGTATACTCATAAGGCTTGTTCATTTGGTGTGCAAACAATTTGGAAAATTTGCAGATCTGCTTTAAGTCGATACTGGTCTTGGCTAGAATTACCTAATGAATTATAAGGCAATATTCACTAGGTTTATTAATACCAGTAATACTATAGACACTGTTATGTAAGGGTTCAAAATCTACTTATATATTATGGATGGCAAATCATTTAGGGAGGAATATACTCAGAAGCTGTTATCAGGGGAAAGATGCAATATCAGCCTTACTGCCAGTAACTTGAACAACCTGGTGAAGTTGTAAATATATTTAAACCTGAGGTCCATCCAGTTTACGATATGAGGGTAAGGGTGGTGATGAATCACCCATGGTTAGCCTCAAGCCCAACATCAGGGTACAGAACTTTGGGCTAGTGACACAAATCACAGAATCCAAAGGTGTCTAAACACGTGGCTTTCCCAAGGTAATTAAGAGTATCCTAGGACATGCCTACAGCCAGTCTGGTCCCAAGGCAAGCGATAATGTCAGCACACAGATAGGTGGCTGCGTGTCTCCTGAGTAGAATCAGAGAGGATCAGAATAAGTACAAATATACAAAACAAGTACAGTACTTAGTAAAACAGTGCAACACTTGCCACTGGCAGTGAGATAAAAGACAACACTTTACTGCTAGGAAAACAGTTGTAGAAAAACATAATATTTTTTAACACTGTTTTATTTATTTACATGTGTGTGTGTCTTTTATTCTTGTGAAAAACGTGCAGTTTGGTGTAGCATCGCATGAATGTGTCACTGACACAAACAGCTGGCTGCTATGGTTCGTTTTCATTTGTTTTCATTTGCTACAGAAAAACTTTGCTGAGGTAAATGTCATTGAATATTTCATTAGTGACTGAACATTATAAATAACACTCTGCAGTTCTTCATGGTGAGAAATAGCTTTGCGTCACATCTGAAAAGGAATGAGTACTTCCCGAGATAGGATTGAATGCAATGAGGCACTGATTTCACATATTTGTTTTGCTTCACTAAGAATCTGATTTTATTTTCATAAAAAAAAAAACAGCTTTCCACACTGCATGTGTGAAACAGCTTGAAAAGTACAGCTGCGGAAGAATGAGAGGGTCCCTGGTTAAATAAGAAAATGGATGTGAAAACCCTTTCAATGACAGGGCATGATCATACCCAGGGAATCTCCAGATTTGCTTCAGAAGTTTTAGATATAAAATCAAACTGCTGGGCACATATTGCTTACCCTTCTAGCGCTAATACTATTATTATGTACAACAGAATTAATAGACAATTTCAGCTATTTGACCCATCCAGCCAGCACGGATCCTCCTTGATTTATACCAGTCTCTTGTTTTAATGCTTGTGATAGCCCCACACTTTGGTATACACACGATTAAAGCACATTTAAGCACTTTTTTGTTGCTAAAGTACACATTATTGTGACTTTTAGGGCTGTAAAACCCTGTAACACACAGAGAGGGACATTAGGTTCTTACAAAGATAAGGTTCCTCATAAACAGATGCATTTGGGAGTTGTAGCTACACATTTAAGTGCATTCTATAGAAATCTATAGAAAGTTATACATTTAACAGAAAAATTTATTATTAGATATGGTTGTTGGTTTTTGTATGGATAATATTTGGTCCTTAGAGCAATGGCTACAAAAGGACTCTTCTAATACATTGTTTTTTTAGAAACTTAAATAAGAAGACACTGTAACAGAGCTAGTAGAACAATTTTGTCAATTACTTTTGCCTTACTTTTACAGCCAGAGCTGTAATCATAAGGTGGGTTTCTAATACATATAAATAACATCAGTTTAAGTGTATTGAACTACAAACATATAAACATCAAATTTGATGTAAGGATTCTAATAAGTGATTGATATTGACTTTGATTCAGGATAGATTTATGCCTATATTCCATGTATGTTTAAAATTCCTTACTATATTAGCCACCACCAGTTCTGATGGGAGGCTGTTTCATTTGTCTACCACCCATTACAAAATGTTAAGTTGAGGAAAACTGACAGATCTACATGAGAATCTTCTGTCACTTGCCCATAAAATCTCTATTACTAGTAAATACATGGAAACAGGGACAGATTCTTCCCAAAGTCGTTTGGGTTTATGTTTGAAACCTTACTTTTTAGGGATACAAAGAGAGTCAGATGTACATGGCATAACTGTAGACCTCTCCACCCCCAAGTGATGCTATGTATATTTTTGTCTATACAACACCATGTTTTCCACCTGCATAACCTTTATCCTCCCTATGTCCCTCCATATAAAATCTGAACTTTTTGTTAACATTTTCTCTTGACTATATCTTCCACAAATAAACCAATATTTAGATTTCTACTTAAAAATTTCCATTCACCCTGATGGCAGTTAAGGTGTTGTTCTATCTACACTTAATAGTTTTACTAAATGCAACATTAGACGCTTTGCTAGTGCTGTTGACAATTCATTACTCATGTAAAATTTTGTCCCATTCAGGTTTTACCAGGAACACTTGTTATGTCATACAAAAGCAAGCAATGACAGGTTGTTGCTATAGAAACTGAAAAAAATATTTTTAAATGTTTTTATGTATTTCTTGATGTGTTTTTCAGAGGAAAAGAATGACGACAGCTAAGGTTTATCTGCTAAGTATACTAGAGAGAACAAATAATGGAACAGCACCTTTAAAATAATTTTCCCTTTCCGTTAATAATTATTTTTGCAGCCCTGGAAATATTACACAATTTTCAGTGTTTGCATACTGACTCATAAAACGTAAAATGTAATACATAAGTACCATTTTTGTAGGTTGCACCTTGTAGCTTCCATTGATGTTTCTTGATCCAGCTCTGAAAGAGATGATTGTCCAGGTAAATGGATGATATAATAAGACCCTGGATAATAAACATCTTAGAGGTTATCACAATTATTTTCAAAATCTTGATAACAACCTCTTTCCCAAAGGCCACATTATACAAACAATTTGATTTTCTTCCAGGCTTGTACTGTACTCAATACTCTTCACCCCCTAAGCATGGATAATTATATAGCCAAAATCCAGACAAAAGCTTTTCCTCTGGACCATCACAATACATAAAACACAATAATTGAATCTCTAGTGCACTCATATCGGTAAAGAAGATGGGTAGTTTAGACAAAACATTCACAGAAAATATGAAACATTCCATTTTAATAATTTTTACTGTGCTTAATTGTCATTTATATATGTGTTTGTGTGTTTCAGTTCTTTCTCTAAGGTTGGGGGGGAGCTAGGTCATTTTTACATTTTGTTATATAATTCTGATTCTAAAAGTTTCTTTATTTAAGGGGACACTGCCAAATCTGAGATTAAATGTAAAAGTTAATTACTTTATAGATATTCCCCTATATTTTAATGTTTAATATTTTGCTATGTGGTCTGCCATCTGGCTGCCACATCACATATTGTATACAGTCTTCTTTAAAGAAGTATGGGAAACAAATGTGCATGAAATGTCATGACTATGTGTTCCATGGAAGTCCACTTGCGCTAGCAGTGCACTTACATATGGTATAGTGTACTCTTGTGGCTTAGTCCAGAACTGGATTTTGTCCATGCTGCCCTGCTTCTACAATTGAGCATGTTGAATTTTGTTCAATGTCTAGTTTGGATGACACTTTAAACAAAAGCCAAGTTATATATATTCATTCATAAACAAAAATTAGAACTTCCTAGGACTGGCTATCAAGACATTCCACTCTTTACTAGGTAGTACTAACTGCTTGTGGTGGAAGTAGGCTGACCACATCAGCAATGTTTTCCAGGACACATATAATTTATACATATTGCTGACCAGACCAGATAAAGTGCTAATTGGTTCCCTTCCATAAGTCTATACATCCCGCATACTGCAGGGCAGCATTTAATCTAGGCTGGTCATCAATATGAAAAACGTATTCTTGTCCTGGAAAACATGGCTAATGTGGTCACCCTGAGTGGAAGGCCTGGACATACTTTAGTACATGGGGAATAGCTGGATCTTGGATGGGCAAGGGCATGACCAAACACCGCTACCTACCCAAAGATTTAAAAAACTTCTGGAGAAGCAGCACTTTACCCAGAGACTGGGAAAGGCCCCAGTTATGTTTATGCATGTGTTTTCATTATGAAACCAGGCATGTGCTATCTTCATGTAACAACTATTATGCTGTAGCTCTTAAATGCATGCTCCAAAACTCATAATTCAAAAAAGTAAATTACTCAAACTACGTCTTATATAATCTACCCTACGATGTAGCTTGCTCTTTTAAGCGTCAGTAAGGTAACATTCATTTTTTATAACATGTTTCACTTTAAATTTATCAAATTTAAAAACACATTCATTAAGAGTGTGGGGTAATGACATAGGCTAAGTTGTCACTCCTCATATCACAGAGTTAAGCAAATAATATCTGGACGTCATGACATTGCTTGCATGCACGGCAAGGCATTCTGAGCAGACTCAATATTTTTAAAAAGGCCAAACACATTATTACTATCATCATCTCTGGGAACCTTCTACATGTGCTGACACTTACCAATATTAATATTTTAATATATCTCATCATTTTAACCATGTATTGTCTTTTTTTATATATATATTTTTATTTCCCATAAAAAGACCATGCCTCAGGCTGGCAAGAATAAGATTCAGAGGGGATAAAATAGCATAGATTGGATCATTCCAACTTCTGTTACAAGATTTGCTGTTTAATGTCTTTTTTTTTCCTTAGTCGAATGCTCATGCTTTGCAATGAATGCTGATTATCTTCTGTCGAAGCCAGCAGGCACATCGCCACCTCATTACACATTTACTGATGAGAAGTAGCCTTAGAAATTCATTGTAATGTCTCTGTGTGCTGCTACGGCTTCATGATATGTGATAAACGTAGGGCAAACGCTGCACTGGACCAGTGTATGAAAGTATCTGTTTCATGTTCTAATTTAATCTAAAGTCTGATCTTTACCTGCTTGTTTTTGCCAATTATGGAGCTTGGAGAATCTGAGCTGTACCATGGGCTAGGGTCCTCATTTGCTGCCTGCATACAATGTCTGTTACTGGACCTGCCACGCATCATCTTTTGTGCAATTGGCATATTCTGTCATGATTTATTATAATCAATGTGACCTAATGAGGATTAATTGCCACGACGAATAAACCTGTCAGTGACCTTTGGTGGGATGTATAACAGAGACAGATTGAGATTTGGACATGTATAAAGCTAATATTGGTTGTTATGTTTTTTTCACAGATGTGTGCCCAATCAATGCGAACATGGCGGCAGGTGTACACAAACATGGGACACCATCAAATGCAACTGTGAAGGAACAGGGTACACTGGTGCCACCTGCCACAACTGTAAGTGAATTTATTTTCAGAACTTGTCTCTCTTTAAGCATGTTGTGTGTGTGTGTGTGACACAAAAGCTAAAGTTTATTACTAGAAAGAAAATGGAATGTAATTTTGGTTACATGTTGAGTATTGCAAACATATTAGTTGTGAAAGTGTGCTTTTTTCCTATTGTGAGCTCAAATTTTTTTTCTGTCCAATTAATAGTTTGAATATTGGCTGGTCACATGAAAAAAATCATTTTGGACAAGAAATCATGTTTTCTGTCCTTTCAGTTCAGATGAATTTCGGAGGCCTTTTTCCATTTGGAAATATGTTGTCATTCACACACTCTCCATTAAGCACTCTCTCACATGCTGTAGTAGTTCCATGCCTCTGCCAACACACTCTCCCCTGATTAAAGGAAAAGGGAAGAGGCTATGCCTTGTTGCAGAATCCAGAGAGAGAGAGAGAGAGAGAGAGAGAGAAGCATTTCTACACTTCTCTTTCTCTGCAGATCCATCTACAATATTCTGGTCTGGTGTAGAACTTCCTTTGTGAGCTTGATGACATCATGTTTACATTATGATGGTTGGTGCATTATACATTACACCATGGCTATGATGAAGGGTGATTAATTAATTAATAACAAGGGGTCCATTTCATCAGTAAAATGTGGTTGTTTTTTTTTTTTTACATTTTTTTGTTAAATATTTTAAGTGGAACACTAGAACACGGAGGCTTTATAATAGGTGTGATATCACAGTTGGTAATTGCCCTAACTACAGTGCCTGCTTAAACTTTAGGGTTGCAGGTTCCAATCCTGCCAGGGTCAACTCAGCCCTTCATGCTTCTGAGGTGGATAAAATGAGTACCATTGGTTGGGTAATACTAACATCTATAATTCAGCTCCTGAATTGAATGAGTGTGTGTTAAAACTGCTTTGAGCCCTACTGGGAGAAAGGCGCTATATACAAATACTGGTTGTTATGTTACCCCCTTGATGAAAAAAAGTATTGTCTATCCATACATGATTTCACAAGGAAAAACAAATGGTCAACTCAATTTTATTCAGAGCAACGAACTTCTACTTTCTAGTGTGATTACTTCATATACAGATCCAATTTTTTAAGAAATGGTTGTTATTTCTCAGCTGTTATCATGGTGATAGTTTTATTGATTTATATCCTTACAATACACTAACTGAGAATTATGATTCTTACCAAGTAATTTAGAATTCTAAACGCAATATCAGCAGTGAGCCCTTTTTCAAATACTAACTAACTCTTTTTCATAACTGAAACAGAATATATAACAATATTTGTGTTTACATTTGAATAGCTATTTCTTCTTTCACATTGAACTCTCTCTATATTCTGAGTTTAGCCATGAAAGAGAACTTTTTAAAACTCAACAGTTGAGTCAGCTCCAAATCTCACCGCCTCTAGGACAAATTAGGGTTCTTGTGTATGCAAGTTGTTTGCTATAATGTCTACATCACTAAATTAATTAAGACAGGACAAGAACACATCATGTGATCTGAATGTGAAGAACCACCAGGCAATGCAACCTTTTGACTATGGAGCTCCTTTAACCACAATCCATGATAGCCTGATAACCAAAAAGGTTAAACTAAAAGGAATCAACAGTTAACACTCTAGCTTTTGTGATTCTCTCTCAGGTACTCCCTTACTGCTTTGATAAAACCAGACATGGAGTTGTTGGGGTCTCTTTCTGCATTGTAATTAGTGGGGCTTGTCTTCAGTTTTAGATCCTTTGATATGTTTTTATATTAAATGCTTAATAGTCGTATGAAGAACATTGACTATTTGCTTTGGTTGTTCTGTATGTCCATGTACTTAAATCTACTATGCCAACTTTTGCCCCATAATAAGTGTTCCTGGCAAATAATTATGAATGAGGCAATATTTTATAAATTAAAGTAAGTGTTGAGTTCAACAGAGTTGGAAGAACAGCATCTTTAATCTCTCAATATTCTGGAGCATTTTACTAGCAGGCATGCTTTGAATGCCAATGGCTTGCAATTCTTATCACATTACCCTGCAACTAATAAAACGTAATCAGTAATATGCATTCTCCCACAATTAAAATAAAATAGAATAATTTATATTCCAAGCATGTATAGCACGGACTTGTCATTGATAAATGTTTATATCGTAACGTGCAGAAAATGAGAAGTAATTTATTTTAAAGCAAACAAAGGAACAGACATTCATTGTATATTTTTTTTATTACAACCCCATCGGCAATCCAAATGTTTTGATAAATTGTTCGTACTCTTAAGAGTCCAAGAGAAACATATTTATTGTAATGCCATTTATAGCCCGATACCTTCTGGAGAGTTTGAAAATAGTTATTTTTTTAGAAATTGCTTTCAGTTTGTTTTCCTCCTAATCATAAACACTTACTTGCAAATTATCCAGATGCTTCAAATCATAGTGGAAACGTTCAGCCTGCAATGTTTTTCTGTTGCTTTAATTTAAATTGATTGGAACAGGGTGTTATATTGATTTCCATGGAATGTCAAGTGCAGATCATTAGAAAATTGGAATTAGTTGTTTAAAGAAAAAGGTATGTAAAACATTGATGTCAATTAACTAACAGCGAGTTGACTTCACTTTGCATTACAAATGGTCAACAACCAACGGGCCTCTCCTGCAAGTGTTTTCTCTTCCCATGTAATAAAAGAAAACTAAAAAAGCATTGTAACTGTCCATAGTCAGCTAGTTGAAAGCAGCAGGATCTCCAGGTAACATGCTAAGGAGGGTACAAAATGGCCAAAGGAAAAATAAGAAGTCCTCAACCTCATTCCACCACCAAGAATAAATTCCCCCTACAGCTTGGTGCTTTATCATCAAGTCATGTACAGTTGCTTCTTATAAAACCACTAAAAATTATTACTGTTGGCAAGTGCCTCATTGGCCTACTATGAACATTTAGGAACTTGCCAGGATCGCCCACCCATAGCTCTTAAAGGTAATAGGGTCACACAATTCCAAGACCTGCCATTCGGGCAGTGAGAAACCTAAATCCTAATAAGATATATGCGCGTGCGTGCGTGTGTGCGTGCGTGTGTGCACGCGCACACACACACACACACACATATATCTTGGAAAACACAACATCAGGAAATGAATGAGATGATGATGATGATGATGATCCTAGTCCTGCCACCAGTTAACACTTACACTAGATATATCCAGAACAATTACTTTGATTGATAAACAAAAAGTACAAGTTAGTGGTAGTTTTTATTAACTCATTTAGTTACTATAAAAGCGTTAAAGCCAGTAAAATTATTTATTAGTCATTTATTACAATCAATTATTAAAACTTTGTAAAAGATCTACTGTAACGAAACTAATATAAATTATCTAATTCATTTACCTGATTAAATGTTATTATGGCTATAACAGTTTTTTATTATGGTTATTTATTGTTTTTATAAATTTAGGACAAGTTTAAATAAGTGCCATTATAAAATAAACACTGTAATTTGAAATAGTTTCTAGTAAACAGCATTTTTTCACTCTATATTTCAGATTAAGTGTGTAATCCTTGGGTTTTTGTTCAAATCCCATTAGATGAAGAATAGACCATCAACCACTGTCAGTTTCCAGATACCACCTTCATTAAATACTACACACTAATCCTTAAACTCTTGTAGATTTTCATTCAGGATTGTGCTCTGACACCTACAATAATACCAAAAGGCAATAAAACAGCTGTACCTGCCCCATGGTATCAAAAAAGGATTTAGAAATATCTCATTGTGCCTTCCATCTAAAAAGACAAAGTAAAGCTATTGGGTTACAATAACATAGGCCATCAAGGGACAAATGACCTACAGAATTTTACTAGTGTAACTCTGGTTTAAATGTGATCCTTCTCTACTTCCACCATTTCTCCGTTATCTTTCATATTAACATTAAATATAGATTTTTGCTGTTTTCTATAAATACAATAATTTAAGTATGGGCTAAATTGGTGATAAAGTTAAATATAATCAAAGCAGTCGCCATGTAGATGGTGTCATCCAAACATAGTCTAATATAAGACAAAGACAATCTGAGCAAATACAAAATGCAGCTTTTAAATAATAATAATAAAAATATTTATTGAAGGTAAAGAGTTAATCGAAACCTAGATCACCCATGTTAAAAAGTAATTGTCCCTTTAACCTTAAAAACTGGTCCGGACTTTGAATAGGCCTCTCCAAAACCTTCTTTTTGTTTATTTTGAGGTTGGCTTGCTGCTTCACGTTATTGTCTTGCTACATAACCCACTTTTGACTCATCAGACCACAGAATATAATCCCAAAACTCTTGGGGGTCACCTAGTTGTTTTCTGGCAAATGTGAGACGAGCCTTTGTGTGCTTTTTGGTCAGCAGTGGTTTTCGCCTTGCAACTCTCCTTGTAATTACTTTTCACATAGGGTCGGATAGGGTTGAATACCTTTATAAATATATGGACCAAATGGACAAAATATGATTCGGACAAACTTTTCATTTCGTGTTTAGTCCATTTGTTTTCCCACAATGAATTTTGTTTTCACTCTGAATGTCTCCCTTCCTTCTACGATAACCACTTCCATGTTATTCTTCTATTTCTTCTTCTCCCAGCTCTGCTACTCCAGGGTCCCCCTTGTATCATCATGGCCCCTTCTGTATATTTCTACAGAGCCTCAGCAGACACCCCCCCCCCCTGATTGGAGCAATGGGGGAGAGGTTGCCCTCTTGGTGTTCTGGCTTGGTGTAATACTTCCACAACAGGGCATAGCCTCTCCCTCATTCCTCCTGTTGGGAAGAGGGTGTGTGTGAGACAGAATAAGAGCGTGTGAGAATGGAAAAAACAAAACAACATTGCAAATTAAAAGTTCAGAGCTCTCTGCTTCATTTTGATGTTAGTTAAAATTAAAATAGATATAAATTTCAATGCACAATACTGATATATAGATATAGACATAGATATATATCTATATATATATCTATATATATATATATATATATATATATATATATCTATCTATCTCTCTCTCTCTCTCTCTCTCTCTCTCTCTCTATATATATATATATATATATACACATACATACACACACACACACATTTGGCTTAGTCTTTGTTGCATAGAGCTACATGGAATGTGCACACATTGAAAATACTGTGCCATAAAACCAGAACACTTAGAAAGAAAGCCAGAGAGAAAATAGTGAGTTATTTTTTAATAATATTGGCTGTCTCCTGAACTAACTATATAATTTAATTTCCTCCTTTTCTCTTATAAAACCAAGAGTGCTTTATCACTTTTTGTCATACATCACAGAAAGGAACGAGAGCACCTGAGACTTTTTAAAACTAATATTGGAAACCATAAAAGAAACTTTTAAAAAGTTCAGAAAAATCACCTTATATTTTATATGTGGGGTTTTTTTCCGATAATGTGTGCATATTTTATCAATGGGCAGACGATTATGTAGCAACAAAAATACATTATAAACGGGAAATTTTGTTCTTCAGGATTTTGTCTATTAATTAATTACACACATTTACATATTTGGGAACTCTCCGGATTTTGGAAATCAAAGCTGATTATCAGCCATCTGGATTAAAGCATGAAATCTAAGGGAGACGAAGTGGTGCTTGGTCTCACTCACTCCCCGAACAGGTCCTACTGCAAACCTACACCTTCACAACCACTCTAAATGTGTTTAGGGCTGACTCCTAAGTATGAAAAGAGGAAAAGCTGTTGGTGGGGTACACAACATCTTACATTACTTCAACACTAGGTCAGACTTCTTTAAAAACAAATAAGTTCAGGAATAAAATATCTCCCTATTTGATAAGAGTAAGCCCGACAATGCACTCAAACCCAGAGAGTTCCCAAGTATGACAACTGGCTGTTCTCATGAAAGATACTTTTCTTGTTTTGCCGGATTCATCTGTTGGCTACAAGGTGGTTTTCATGAGCAAGAAGCCAAAGATAGCCAAAGCTGGCTCTCCGTCCCTCCTGACAAAAAAATTATGCAAACAAAAGATAGCACAACAATTTCAAGATACCAAGATGGGGCTACCATCTCCCTACTAAACTTACCTTCTCCGGTAGTTTTATGTCTAATAATTGTTATTACTGAATAACTGCCAAACTCAACAGATCATAACAAAATCAGAGTAGATGCCCAATCATAATTAGGATCACCAATTCTCTGGGATCCCATGTGTCCCATTTATGCACAATCGTTACATTGCTAGTTAGTTATCCTTAAATAATGAACTGAGAATGTACTTCATAATACAATTATATCAGAATGTACAACATAGTAATTGTATCAAAAGCCATGTGTATATGTTAAAAGTAACATCGGTAACAGATGTTTAGTAATTTGTATTCCTTTGAACAACTGAGAATAAATATGCTACAAAATTTATGATAATGTACTACATTCTGTCTTAGAAATAAACTATTATTCAATCACCGAATTATTGAACTATAAATATAAAAGTAAACTGAATGTTACTATTGCTATTCTTCAAAAGATTATTATATTTGACAGGGTGTGGGGAGGGGTTATAAAGGGGCATATACCCTTCCAGGGTTATTTAACAACCCCCCACCATGCACAGGATGGCAGAAGAGGGGATAATTATTAACCCCTCCTGGAGTAACATGGGTCCTCTCATGCTACTGCAAACAACTCACAGATTAGGTCAGTCAACTAGTCGAGTTTGGCTAATCAATTTAACCCTTAACTCAATTTACCACTCGACTTCTTAGTGAATAGACCCAAAACATACATTACATTATATATACCGTATTTGCCCGATTGCAAATGCTCTGAAAATACCCCTCGTCTTATAATCGGGGTCGTCTTATAATCAGACCTCAAATAGGTCTGACTATGAGACTAAGATCCAGATCCCCCGCAGCGATGCAGGGGACCTGGATCTTCCTCCTGTGTTATGCCCCCCCCAATTTACCGGTGCTTCCGAGTCCCTGGTGCTTAGTCCGGGCAGCATGTAGAGCTCTACACGATTCGCGTAGAGCTCTACACGCTGCCCGGACTAAGCATCGGGGACTCAGATGCAGGGGACCTGGATCCTCCTGTGTTATGCCCCCCGCCAACTTACCGGTGCTTCTGAGTCCCCGGTGCTTAGTCCGGGCAGCGCGTAGAGCTCTACGCGATTCACGTAGACAACTTCCGCTCAAGCGCGTAGAGCTCTACACGCTGCCCGGACTAAGCACCGGGGACTCAGATGCAGGGGACCTGGATCCTCCTGTGTTACCCCCCCCAACTTACCGGTGCTTCTGAGTCCCCGGTGCTTAGTCCGGGCAGCGCGTAGAGCTCTACGTGATTCACGTAGACAACTTCCGCTCAAGCGCGTAGAGCTCTACATGCTGCCCGGACTAAGCACCGGGGACTCAGAAGCACCGGTAAGTTTGGAGGAGGGAGAGGGAGGGAGTGTTAAATGGGGGGCATAAGGCATTTCTGGAGGCAGAGTGCTCTGTGAAATGCCTTTTAACCCCCTTAATGCCACTCTGCCTCCAGAAATGCCTTTTAACCCTCTATGCACCACTCTGCCTCCTGAAATGCCTTATACCTCCCTGCCTTATACCTCCCCTCTATACAGTGGCATATAGAGGGTTAAAAGGCATATCATGGGGCACAGTGGCATTTAGAGGGTATAAGGCATTTCTGGGGCAGAGTGGCAAGCCTGGGGGCAGATGTGCATAACTGGGGGGGCAGGTTGAAAAAAAGGAAATAAAAACAAAAACAACATATTTTTCTCAATTATAGCTTTTATTAACAAACAATTGTTCACATAGTTTACATGAATTAACATTTACTGGTAAAACTTTTTTCCTATAGGGTCGTCTTATATTCAGGCTTTTTCTTTTTTTTCATTAATTAATATTCAGATTTTGGGGGGGTCGTCTTATAATCATAATCATAAACTTATAATCGAGCAAATACGGTCAGTGTCATCAGGTTCCGTAGCGCTATTAAAATAATTATTTAACAGACAATTAAAAAATTGACAATAACATTAACACATAGTAAGACGTATGCTAACAGAACTCCTATGAGCTCACAATCTATTGTTGATTAATCAGAACAGAATGATTGATTATAACCAATAGTAACAAGATGAAGACATAAACCACAAATGTTCTAAAATTATGTCTATAGCAAACAAAAGTGGAATATGTACAGTAATCTTTATATCCCCCGTAGCAACAATACCCTTAGTTCTTCAGTTATATATCAATGATGTTTGTATTATTTACCCTTCTGATCATTTCCCTGCACACAATTTACAGGGCTAAAGGCATCTCTTTCTCTCTCCCTATCTTTAGTCTTTTTCTCTATGTTTGTCTTTATGTGATATTTTTTTCAATTTCCCGTGGTTCATTTTTTTCCTGGGCTTCATTTATATTGTGCAGGGCCTTTACACAAAAAACTCATAAGCACTCATCAACCTAGCAGTCACAGAGGCACAAAATATAATTGATGTATGATTTCTATTATGCGCTTCTGGCATTATTCAGTTTTCAATTGTTGCAACCGTTTGCCTTGGTTTTGCAAGCACACGACACCTTGATAAGTTATATTGAAACCTTGGAGGAATGAGCATTCCTTTCTGAATTAAACATGTTTGATCTTAAAGTAGAATATTGAATTTCATTTTATAATTAATATTCTGAATGAACAAAGTAGGTAATAGTTTATTGGACCGAATTCATCCATCATGTCAATGGCCCGTTATGACTTCAAAACCAACCTCATGAAAATAACTAATGGTAATGCTGAATATGACTGAAGGCATTTAACTGGTGAATCTGTTTTTTTCTGTTCAGGGGATGGGAAAAAAAACAGTTTAAAATGTAATTCCATAAAAGAGGCGATTTTCCCACCTGCCATAGAGACATTGGAATTATTTGCGAACAGATTAATCAGCAATCTAGGGATTAAAAAATCATCAATTTTTTTAATGTAAATAATTTTAATTTTACGTAGCTATAGATGTCTATTCATTATCTGCTGGCAGTTATGGTTAACAGCTTTTGGTGTATAAACACCATAGAGTTGATAACGTAGATTAAACTGACTTTCAGGGAAAGATGTCCATCTCTTGCAGAACATAGAATCCAAGTAATTTATGGTGATATCCTTGCAACAGGCATAATAAAGTTTATCTACTCACATTGGTGCCAGGAGTTCAATGGTCCATATGGATAAAGAAAAAAAGGGGTTTGAAGTCGGCCAATATGCTAGTCAACATATGCTGGTTGTACCATTATTCATTTTTAATTGCGTAAGAACATAGAAGCCTAGAATTTCGCCCATCTAGTCAGCCCATTTTTTCCTGATGTAAAGACTCAGACCTTAATAAGACCTTGGTCTCATCTTAGATTCAGGATAACCAAATGCCTATCCCATGCTTCTTTCCATGGATCACTGGATTAGCCTATGACACATCTGCTCGGAGGCTGTTCCACTTATTTACCACTCTCTCAGCAAAGTAAAAAAAAATACGTTTCAACTTTGTCACTTCTGAGTTTTGGTAAACAGGGGTGAGTCAACCACATTGGCCAATCAAAGAGTGAAAATGTTCAATATGTTTGGAAACAGAGATAACAATCATCATGATTTATATCGGGCTCTTAGCCAAAAGGACAGGGAGATGATAAATGTAAAATTTGCAGTAGAGCAGTTTGTAACATATAACCTGGGTTATTTTAACTGGTTTAGAAATATTGGTATTGAAATAGTAAAGGAAAAAGCAGAGGGTTTTAGTTTTTGTTGTATCTGCAAAATTAATTTAACCATAACTTACTGTCTCCATAATTTCTAAATAGACAAAAGTAGTTAAAGAAAAGATGGAATATGTAGTCATAGGTAATATTTTTTATTGGGCTAACATAAAAAGGAGGTACAGTAACATAAGCGTTCAGAACCTCAGAGGTCCCTTCTTCTGGAATCCCATCTGAAGTGGAGACTCTGTTGTCCCAAAAGCCTATGGGCTATAACACTATACATCTTTTTTCCATGGCCCAATCAACGGTATCTCCTTAACTAGATACTTGATGATTTATTTCTACCCAATGGTTTCTTTATTACAGTACTTCTCCTTTGATACAACCATGAATCCAGGAGTACACATATGAGTATTCTATGGAATACCCCACACAGACATGCCAATATATCAATTAGACTAAATGGCACATATGTACAATAAAATGATAGTTTGGCCTTCAACCAACTCCAAAAAGCAAAATACCTTCTGTTTTATCAGAATGTGTTATAAACATCAACTGGCTCCAGCTCATGTTTAAAACGCCGCTGATTTTGGTAAACTTCTAGAACAAATAATAATATCAAGCTCTGTAGATATTTCCTATATTTTTATTAAAATTGTAAATTTTAAGTATTTGGTAATAGAAAAATTTAAATGACATGTAAATACTCTACAGTGTACTACAAACTACAAATGATGATGATAACAGTAATAATAATAAGAGCTATAGTCAGTTTATTGGAGGCAAGAAATGTGATAATAGAATTGTACACAGAATTGTGTAATCACAATAAAGGTGTGAGAACAAGCTTAAAATATATTTTTTTTTCTAGGACATTATGAATATGAAGTAAAATCCATACAAAGTTCTACTTTCTCCTGTCACCATTGGGGACAAGGTGTAGCAGGAGTCAAGTTAAACTGTTTAGGCCAACTCATCTTTGTTGGCCAAAATTAAACAGCCTGTCTATTCAGCTTTACTGCCAACTCTGAGCCGAGAACTGACCACCAGCCTTTTCACATCAATTTAAATTGAGTTGGCAATCATGTTGAGAAATGGACAATGTCAGTTTGACTCTTAACACAGCAAGGGTGAACCTAAGGTCACTGACACCTGGTGCAATATTTTTTGGTGCCTTTACTTAACAAACATAACAATTCTACCCACGCCCATTCTCTATGGGAACCATTCCACCTCTTTGGGCCACCAACTTCAGCAACACTGGCATAACTACAGGGGTTGCAGTCCATGCCTGTAAAGGACCTGGTGCAACCCCTGCTGCCCCTTCTTCCTGTGTCCTCATACCAGTTCAAAATTGTTTAGAAAGAGTCCTTCCAACCTGAACTGCACTGATCCATGTCGGAAGGCACCTTTCTATACTATTTTGAACCAACACGGGGAGACAGTAATGTATCGGGGGCCATATGACGTCATGTGACCCTGCAGTGAAAGCGATGCTGCTCGTACAGTGTTTGAGCAGCCAGAGAGGAAGCTGCAAGGGGCGCTGAGAGAGGTGAGAGGTAAGTGGGGACGGGAGGTGGGATATATGGATATATGTTTGCATATATACAGTGTATATATATATATATATATATATATATATATATATATATATATGTGTGTACTTGTGTGTGTGTGTGTGTGTTTGAGCATGCATGTGCACTTCTGTGTGTGTGTGAGCATGGATATGTAATTGGGTATGTGTATATGCATGGATGTGTAATTGTATAAGTAGGATGAGATGGACTGTGTGTTAGTGAGTATGAGTAAGTCTATTTACATATGTTGTATGTTGGAAGGGGAGGCAAGGGCCAAAGAAGGCACAGACCAGTTGTGTGGGGGAAATGGTGGCACAGACCAGCTGTTGAAGTTGGGAGTCCGGGGCAATTATTCGCACCAGGGTCCCGTTGCTTCTAGTTACGACCCTGTTAAGCAAGTAACATGTCAACTGCATCCTGACAATTTGCCAGTGCCATCTTTGCCCCCCAACAACTTACCAGTGCAGTTTTCGTCCCCAAACAGTATGTCAGTGCCATATTTGTTTCCAGCTTGTCAGTGCCATATTTGTTTCCAGCTTGTCAGTGTCATCTTTGTGTTCATCAGTTCCATATTTGTCCCCAAACTTGCCAGTGCCATCCTTGCCCCAAAAAGCTATTCAGTGCCATCCTTGCCGCAAACAGCTTGTCAGTATCATATTTGTTTCCAAACAGCTACTCAGTGCCATCTTTGAGCTCCAACCAGCTTGTCCGTACCACCCTTGTCCCCAAACATCTTATAAGTGCCATATTTGTGCCCAAACAGCTTGGCAGCACCATCTTTATACCCAGCACCTTATTAATGCCATTTTTCTGCCAGGACAGCTTGTCAGTGACATTGTTGCCTCCACAGAGCATTACAGTGAATGTTCTGACTTTAAAGAATGGGCTGAGCCGTAGCTAGCTCTTTTTGCACTTGAGGCAAGAACAGAAAATTGTGCCCCCCACATTAAATTTTTACAGAGGTTATTTTGAGGAAAGTGGATAAATAAATTACAAGGAAATAAATGATGGAGATAATTAAAAAATAGTAAAACACATTTCCCCAAACCCTGTGATTTACTTTACATGTTATGCTGGTCGGAGCAAGTGTTTTGCATGAAGTACTTTTGGAAAAAGGTGAAGCCAACGTGTGCACCACGTGAAAAGCCTCTTCCTTTCCACCCATTTGTGGAAGCACTCAGCTGGCACAGACTTCCCTGCCCTTTGTGCCCCTGCTATTCAGAGAACCCATGTGTGGTTCACCCTGTGCACTCGTCTCGGCGTGGCTCTGAGGACACGGTTGCACGACTCAAATTGATTGTATAACTTGACAACCAATTTGTAACAACAAATCAAGTCACTTAATTGGAGACCTGCAGTGTCTAATGAATGGCTCATCATGAAACCACAGTCATTGATACTGTATAGTGACCCCTCCCTTAACTTGTGATGAAGGAAATTTAGGTCTAAAAGTCTTTTGCATTCTTAACCATTTACTTTGGGGGGCTGGGCAAAATGAGCATTTAAGGGCAGCTTTAATCACAGCGGGTATTTGTGCATTGGCACTGTAAATAAAATGTTCATTTGGGGTAGGGAAATAAAAATAGACCCATAAATCACAATGCCACCACTGACCCTACAGCTTCTCCTATCTACTATTTCAGCTTAGCTTTTCAGTTTGCACACTTGGTGTCATCTGAATAGAACTCACTCAAATGACTCTATGGAATCACCAAATTCTGAGCATGCGGCCATGCGTATCCTTATTGATAAGTATGCAACCCTATCGGTCACTAGCCCATCAGACATTTGCCCCTTATGCCCAGTCTGGGCCAGACACTGATACTTGCTGGTTCTGAAATAAGGAACATAAATAATAACATTGGAAGGTAAAATAAAAACCTTCTGTGCGAGTCAACTAATTAGCTAATTTTGTGATTAGCAACCAAATGCGCTTTCTCATTAAGTGCAAGAGATACAAGCTAGGTCTTTAGGTGAGTTGTTACATGTAGATTGGCTCTGCCTCATTTAGTACATGATGCTGTTTAATTAGAAGCAGGGAGATCATCCCACACTGTGAAAAGAATAAGGTGAAGTAGTGATCCATTGTACATTAATAAAAACATTGCATTTTAGGGCATATCTATGAGTTCGAAAACAATGAATATAATCTACACAGTATGAGACATTCAGCCATCTGACTTGAAGCCGATTGTTGGATTGTGTAAAAGAAAGCTTTATAAACTTCTCGACTATCACGTGTAATTACGTTAGTGCTCAGAAAGAATACGGCAATAAGAATTAAAAGCAAAGAGACCTGAATTATATTTAAATTTGCATCCCAAAGTAATTAAAATTAAATTACAGTACTGTGGAAAATAAGGAAATCAAAGTATTAAAGTCATCAGGGCATATTTAGTGTAATATTTTCTTTAAAAATCTATTAAAGGTAAAGTCAATGTTCTCAATTAAAGAAAAAATATGTTTTTGTTATAAATGTAATATCATTGGGATAATGCAGTAACAAATTTAATTTGAACAGAAAAAGATAATTTAAAAACTTGCAGCCTTGAAACTTTTGGATTTTGTTAAAAAATTAAGCTGCATAAAAAAGTTCATTTCTCTATGCTGTGCTTTCTTAAAGAATGATATAATTTTTTTATACTTTATTTTCTAAGAATTCTGACCTTATATTTGTTTACTTTTTATTACACGATACTTAAAAAGGGTTAAATGGACATTCTACTGCCTTCAACTCATTCCACGAATATTCACCCGTTCCTGTGTTCGGTTCGGGCGAGTATTTGTGTACATTCTTCGTGTTCATTTTTTTTCTTCGTTTTTTGTAGAAGGGGTTAATACAGGGTTAACACGGCACTACACAGCAGCTTTGGCGCCAGGATTTTAAATGTAATTACGAGCAACTCTATTGGTCGCCTGCAGGGCTTCCTCTGCCATCAACCAGTGAAGTACACCTGTTATCTCCACTGGAAATGCCCCCTCTTCGTCCACTCAACCAGCCTCCCAAAAGTCATAGAGGATAATACAATGAGTGAATTGAAACATGTATGGCGTTGGCACATGATTATCCTCAACCTAGAATGAGACCACGGACTTAAAAAAAACGCTATAGCAGATGGGACGATATGTAATACTCAAGTGATAGTGTAGGAGGGATTTTAGAGGTTAATTTAGTGATTGCTGAGAGTAGTAACAAAATAACATGTAACCTGGTATTTGGTGTCATTAACCTTTTCACTTCCACAATCTCTGCACTGTCGCAGCCGGGCCCATAGCCCCCCCCACACACACACACACTCGTGACCCCCTTGAGCACTGGAGATTGCTGAAGGTCAGTATCTTATACTTAAGGGGCTTTCTTAAGATACGATTATTTTTATCATATCATCCAATTTACTATAATAAAAATGATAAAATATGGTGATTTTTTGTTAAAAACAAAAATGACTTTTTCTCACTTTCTGCCCCATGTGCTATTTCGAGTATCTTTGAAGCCGGCCAATGCAATTTACCCCATCAAACCATATATTTTTAAAAACTAGTCACCCCTAGGTATTTCAAATGCTGGTATTTTAACCATTTCCATGCACTAGTTCTACCATCAGCCTTTGTCAAACTTTATGGTAGTAAAAAACTCTTGTATTTTTTTCTCACCCGTTGTACTCCAGGTATTTACTGCACCTGGTATATGTCACTGCCAAACAACACCCAATATGTGTTCAGCAACATCTCCTGAGCGCAGTGATACCCCACATGGGTTTGTTGGGCTATTTGGGAGGTAAAAGGCCACCTTTGTGAGGTGTGTATTTTTCGGAGCAATCACAAGGCTATAGGGGTAGGGGGATTGTGTTGCTAAATGCCTCGATATTGAGGCATGTCAGCAACACCGTTTATGCTTAGGAAGCTATTCCAATCGCTTCCTAAGCTGTTGTATCTTTGATGATCAGTGCGGCGGTGGCCATTTTTCTTGTGGGGAGGGCATTCCTCCCCGGATCCACGGTCAGCCTCACTTATGAGGCTTCCGTGGATGCTGCAAAGCCGCCGATTGCGGCGATACTGCTGTTTAACGGCATCCCCTACATGTACAGGCTTTGTCATTATCACATTGCACTGCAAGCGTGTACATGTACGTAAGGGGTTAAGGTACATGAGCTGTGGCAAAACATGCCAAACGTATACAGAGTCATCTGAGGAATCCTTCTAGGAATTTGCATACAAAAGATATACAATTGTAATGCTTGGCTGTCATATGCATTAAAAAGTAAATATTTTAAGGATCCTGCCACTGTATCCTTTAAGATTTTATTTGTTTTTAATGAAATTTAATGAAATTAGTTATATATTTTTTTTACTAACATCTTTAACATACTTAAATCTGCGTGTATCCTAACCCTTCGCCAGTAGCCACCAGATGAAAGATTGCTACGTAACTTTGTGTTTCAGCAAAATTCTTTAATAAAAAAAACGTCTCCTCTCCAGGTATAAAATGTCTAATAAAATGAATCATAGTTGAATAGCTGAAAGCCTTAGGCTTTAAAGTAGAAGTGTGAATTTTAGTCCTGCATTTTACACTTGGCCATACTTAATAAACTTATTTAATAGCTTTTTGAGATTAAAATAAGTAATTTGCATATATACTACACCACCTTACCACCACAATACTACATCTCAACAGCTTTGCCTAATATACAGTACATGCATAACTACTACAGCTGTAAAGAATACTTACATTACATACAAATACTTGCAAACATAGCATATGACTGTAGATAATAACCATTCATTCTTGTCTGCTGATTTTTCCCTTATGTAAAAACCTGAAACCTTAATCAGTCCTTACTCTTTTCTTATGTTCAGGATGCCCTGATGATATCCTATGCATGTTTAGATTGCCTTACTGTATTAACCTCTACCACTTCTGATGGGAAGATGTTTAATTTATTTACCACTATTTCAGTTATGTAAAACTTCCTTCCTTTAGATTTATGTCTCTGATCCTGTGGTTTTAGCCTATGACCTCTTCTCATTATATTTATTGCTGAACCCTTTTATATATTAAAAGGGATTAGTCATACTAGCTTATTGACCTGTCATTAAAATGAAGTGCCAAATAAAGAGTTATGGGTTCATTTAAGTGATTTTCTTGTGTAAATATGCAGATATACCCCCAGGGGATTACTTTGGGCCCAGACCCTATATTGTGCCCCCACCTCACCCTACAATCGCATAGGCCCTTAAGTGTGTGATATTTTTCCCAAAGATTGCACCTTTTCAGTGTGAAAGGAGTCAGCAGCGATTTTTCACTGCCCACCCTCCTGGCACCTGAACAGTTCATGGTTGGAAATGTCCATGCCTCTCCAAAGGATTTTCTGGGCAATTAACCTGAAAGGGCAGGGTTTTGACAGATGCAACAATAAAGATACATACTGGAATACATAGCCCCTTCTGTAAGGTTTGGTGGACGAGGGATAATGGGGGTAATGAGTTCTTACAGGGTTTGGGCTGAGCCCTCTTTTCCCAGTGAAGGGTAATGTTAATGCTGCTGGGTACAAAGACATTTTAGGTAATTATAGCTTCCAAATTTGTGGTGCCAGTTATGGAAAGGCTCTTTTCTGTTGAAGCATGACTGTGACCCTATGCACAAAGCAAGGTCCATAAAGACATGGCTTGGTGGGTTTGGTGTGAAGGATCTACAGACACTCCAAAAAGAGTGGAGGCTGCTATAGCCACAAAGGGTGGGTGGCAACTTCATATCAGTACCCATGATTTTGGAATGTAGATTACAAGCTCATATGGGTGTGATGGCCATGTGTCCACATACTTTTGGTCATATAGTGCCTACAGACAGAAGAGAGAGCTGATTGCTCTCTTCTCCAAGGCATTTGATATTCTATACCCTTAATACTTTTTGTCTTGAGCCCAATCTAAATGTAAATATCTGCTTGTAAACATACATAAGCAAAGAGTAAACATATTAGTTAAGTCATGGGTTTATGAATAAGACATTCACTTAGTCACTCAGGCTGACCCAGTCACACAATATCAGGTGTTAAGTTTTCTTTTGAGGGAACTAGGGAATTGTGTTATTAAAATATCAATCAGATGGATTAATGCTTTATCTACAGCATACCATCTAAAAGACTTATGAATGTGTTATGTGCTTAAGATTACAACTGATCCAACAACAGATACATCCAAACACATATCAATGAAATCACAATATGTATTCGGATATATCTCCTGAAGGCTAATGTGTTTTCTAGCTACAATAACTACACTTATCCAGGTGAATGGGTGTATGGATACACTTATGAAATATGCACCGATAAACCCACCCACTGGCTTATTAAGTTAAACAATCCCTGTTCTATCTCTTCTAACTTTTAAGGTTTGAACTGAAAACTTTCGCTTCTTCCAGAATGCAACAGAATATTTTGAAACAACAACAGGATATCCAAGAATCCACAATGCGGCTATGATATAACAATACAAACTTTTACTAGAACGTTCCAAATATAAAACAATACAAATAACAGTACAATAACAATAATCCCCACATTAATTGACACACTTACAACAAATACATATATATAAGTTCCTATTTACAATATTCAAACATGCATGTTCATAGTTACCTTCCCTGAGAGCTCCAGGTTAGTGATGTTCCTTTGTCTCTTTACTTTCTCTCCTCTTCCCTCTTTCACTACCTGTCCCTTGATATACTAGAGGGTCCCAATTGAGTCTACTGGGAGATCCCTGATTGGACCCTGTGGTTGCCGTAGTTACCCTTTGAAGTTATTCCCTTTGGCCAACACCACACCCTGGGGTCTTTACAATCATGGGCCAGTAAAACCCAAAGATCTCCTGACCTGATTCAATCTGTTTCATGAGAAAACCTGTCTTTCTTCCACACACCCTTCATCACGCATATCAGTGTTATCTATAATATTTATCATTCCCGGCCACATCCCATGCATCTTGATTTAACTAGTATTAACAGAAACCATGATAGATATATATATATATATATACACATACACATACATACCTACATATGCATATCTACACACATGTACATCCATACACCCGCATACACGTGTCCATATACATATTTATTCACACAACTGCTTATAGTGTAACACAGGCACATTGTTTGAAAACAATCAATTTTGGTTTTCAGTAAGGACAATTCCGTTCCAAATCTACGAAAGATAGTTCAAAGAAAAACTTAGGTTCCAACTAGGCAAAAGTTGTTTATTTCCACCTGTTTTTAACAGTTAATACATAGTTGAATCAGACAGTTTCATCCAGCTTTGCAGTTTGCCACTTTGTAATATGGCAGAACTTGCATTAATTATCTGCATAAGTACTTGCATAAGTATTGTGTTCTATCTTTACATCCTCAAGTTTATTAAAATTACTATAGTATTTAGCCTTTGTTAGAAAATGTATCTGGAATCTGAAACATGGAAGGATGTTAAGACTGAAGATGAAATATTTTCATGAAATTCTTACATGGAGGGCAATATTCCATACGCAAGCTGGGCTTGAATTAATGATGTTATACAATGTAACACATGGGATTCAACGGAGTATGGTTCTTGTTAAAACTAGTGGAAGACTTTCAACTTGTTCATACTCCATTTGAAATGTTTTACTGATCCAGTGTCTGCACAAAACTGAGACTAATCTATTTCTTTTTTCCCCTACATGGCTTAATATAATAAGTGGACATGGTGATGTTGTCAAGAAACTGGTATTATATTTATATCCATCCAAGAAAAAAGAATGAAAAATATTTTACCTATGCCAAGAACCCATTTTAGGGTCCCAGATATGAGAGAAAACTAATGATTTCACTGAAAACTTCCAAAGTTTTCATTAATGATATCCAAATTGTGATGGCATCTAACAGTGGTTTCTTTTTTCCTACAGAGTTATGTTAAAAAATGAGTTTACCTTTTCATTCTGCCTTTTGAAAGAGAAATAAAAAACTATGTTTTCTCTGAAATGTAAGTTAAAGTGTACCAGTTCAAACAACCTCCAATCTATGCATCTTGCTTGGAACTAATTTCACAGCTCATGCATTATATGAATGAGACGTGAAAATGATTTTTGTCCCTCTTATCTGCCAGAACACAGCAGTCACTACCGTGCTACATAATTCTAGATAATGAATAATAATAACTAAAATAAAACAACAAAATTAAATAAAGTATGATATTTCTCTATGATCTCATATTGGTCCACATTGGTAAGAAGATCATACATAGATAAGTGTTTCAACACGTATTTTGAATATGGATTTTTCATAGCCTAGCATTCATTTGCATGTGCTGGTCAGCAACATGTGAAATGTGTATGTATCATGGGCAGTACCATACCTAGGACGGGTGCCAAATACAAGAGCTGCCCCAGGAGCCAAATGCTCTAGGTGCGGCCCGATCATGGAAAAAAATGTCTGACGTGGCCACCCTACCACTGAGCAAGCTGTGAATGCCACATTGTACTGAAACCAGAGATTTTTGGTTCCAATGAAAAATTTCAGAAGCTAATATTTTTTTCTTCATTCGCCTTGCTTCTATTTTCTTTTCTTAATTGTTTATAGTAATTAAACACAAAAACACATGGGGATAAAAACAATTAGGTACAACAGGTTGGAACGTAACTATATGATGGTATCATTACATGGGTTACAGATGTGTCAGCAAATCAAATCCCAATTTTAGCACAACTGGGGCACAACTGCTTCTTCACAGTATCTTATGGTAATGCTTGACATATTTGCAAAACTTTTTACCCCTTACAACTCCTTGCTAGAATAATCTGTCCAAGTTATTTCACAAAAATAAAAAATTCTGCTATACAAATAATATTCTCTGATGCAAAAGCAAGCAGGCATTGGGGGATTATAGTGCCAGACTTAAAGTTAGACAAAGCAATGAGTATATGGTTTTATTGGATTTACAACGCTTATTGGTTTTAGTGAAATTCTGCAAACTTGCATTCACATCCAATTACTCCGAGAGCATTGCACGCTGTACAGAATATTACACATCTTACATGCATCATTTTTTTGTGCTAGATTTCTCTAAGTGAATATTACTTTTTCTCCTAAATCCCCTTTCTTTATGGCCCTCTAAAGTATTTTGCCGACCCCTCGGCTAGTTGTCTTTAAGACTATCAATTTGTTTGAATCCCCAGGTTTGTTTATACTAAGTATCAGTCTGGTGGTTTAAATTAATACCTTATTGTCTGTATACTTTAAACTTAGATATCTTTCTGCAGGGCGTACATGATAATTGAAATCCTTTAAAAGTTCATTAGTTAGCAGCAGGCGTCAGTACAATAGATTTGGAGAAGTACCGCTGCATAGATATAAAACTGAATTAAAGTATGTGTAAGAAAATGCTTCTTGTACTTCACAAAATCAAAAAAGCTGATAAAATCTGCAATGATGAGCAAATATACTATTCTTTAACTATTATAGTATATACAAAGTAATAATGAATAAATGACAACTAATCTGCTTAATGAGGAGGAGTGTAAAGTTGCCCTATAGGTCCTTAGACAACTACCTCAGCTGCTGGGGTAGTAGGGTGGACTGCTGTCAGATTCTGTCCTATATCGTACCTCACAACATTTTGAGGTGTTCCAATCTAGACACCTGTGTTGAGGATTTGTCAAGAGGCAAGGGACGGCCCTGGAAGAGTGCATGGTGCCCACTTTTCCTGGATAGCCACCTCACAACGTTAGACACGTAGAGGCTGCAATGGAGATCTGTGCACAGCTCTTATGCATTTTGCGTTGAAATTATACTAGGCCATCCTACAAAGGATATCATCTATAGACTCCAGTATGTATACCTCTCAGAAGAATTAATAGCATGATCTATTTCCATATCCAGCACAGTTCTTATTTGTTTGCCCCAAAGATTCTCTGGAGAGTAAAGCCATGGACCGAACAGAAGATATTTAACCAATTTACGTTTGGATGGTTTTCTTATCGTCAAACTCATTTTTGAAAAGTACTGATATTGAATACATCAGAACCGAAGCCATTCCTGATGTTGATGATTCTAAAAATATATAGTTCTAGATTTTTCAGTATTTCAAGGTACTAGTTAAACCTTAAAATAGTTGAACATTTGCATAATGGCAACCTGCAGCTTAGCTGTTTAAATGATCAAAAAAAGCTTGTTTCACACAATCAAATAGTAACATGTCAAGATTTCATATGTTTTAATATGTAACCCCCTGGGAGAAAATGGAGAGGGGTATGATAGAAGCATTCAAATATGTCAAGAGATAAGAAAGAGGCACAATTCAATAAGTCAAGATACATTTTCCTCTGTGGGAGTTTGGGCCAATGTTCATACTTTCTCTAAAGTTATCTCTTGGGGAAACCTAATATATAAATTTTCCAGGACATGTTAACCCCTTAATGACCTGGCCTGGCACGTCATGGGGTTAAACAAGCACAGAAAGTAATCAACAATTGCTCAGCTGGTGTTGCTGCAATCCTTCGACATCGAGACAGGTCAATAGAGCCCAGCTCACAAATCACTATGTCATCAGTGAAATACATTTTTTTAAAAGGTAAAAAATTGTACTCGGGAGATGTTGCTAAACACATAGAAATTACAAAGTTTGACAAAGGCTAGTAGTAGTGCATGGAATTAGTTAAAATACTAGCATTTGAAATACCCTGGGGTGTCTTGTTTTTAAACATATATATTTTTGGGGGGTAAATTTAACTGACTGGGTTCAAAGGTGTCCCAAACATAGAACATGTGAGCAGAATGATCAGTTTTGAAAAAATTGCAATATGCTACTTGTACATATTGCCCTATAACTTGCAAAATACACTGGGTATTTCTAAACTCAGAACAAATAGAATCTATTTAGCAGGTTTTTTCATTAGCTTTTATAGACAAGTAAAAGATTTTTTAAATAAAAGTAAGAACAAGTGCTTTTTTCAGTTTTTATGGTAAATTAGATGATATGATCAAAAAGAGAAGGTAGGTACACTAAATGAGAAAGAAGAAAATTTACAGTTAAATACAAGCACCGCAGAAATATTAAAACTAGACTTGGGTGCCAGCAAACTCTTTGTGTTTGTCTTCTACTAATATTCACTTGCTCCCGTGTACGTTTTGGGCGAATATTTGTATATGTTATTCGTTTTTCTATTCATTTTCTGCTTCTTTTCTAGCCTTTCTTAATAGGCTATAGCAGGGGTTAATGCGGGAATCCGCAGGATTGCGCCGAGATTTAAAGGTCCGTAAGAGTGACTCTATTGGTCGCCGGCAGGGGGCTTGTCTGGCCTCCAGCAATGAAGACCAGTTGCCTTTCCCATTCACACTATAGGAGATTCTTCATGTTGTGCGTCTTCGTATTCATGTACCTTTATCCGCAGCCATATTTGTTATTCAGTTTAACCACAAAGAAAACGCAACATTCGTGTTCGTTTTCATGTTCTCCTGAAAACGAATGCTCAAGTCTAGTTAAAACAGTCATCAGCCATTGTCACAAAGGGGTTAAGGTATTCAAAGATACCTAGTTTAAAGTAAGCAGTATATCACATGATAATATAGGGAGAAAATATACATTTTGAGGATTAAAACTCCCATTACCCTCATTATCACTTGAAAGTGATGAGAATTGTGGTCCACTCATCGGCAAATTTTATTTACAAATACAAAGAATAAATGCACTTAAGTGTATGATTTTACTATTTTTTTAATGGGAAGCATTAACAGTAGAGTGGTGTGCACAGCTTTATAGTGTGCCATTCAGGCACATCTGCTTCTTTACTTACTTTAATTGTCCAATTCCTGTTTTTGAGGGAGGGATGCCATGTGAAAGTTTCATGTTGGAATTTGTTCATTTCCGTGAGAGTGAGAGTGAGAGTGAAAGTGAGAGTGAGAGATTGAATAAGTGTTCAATTAAAAAACATTTTCACAGCCAATTCTGCACATATCATAGCCTGAGAGAATAGGAGTTCAACTGGGCTCTGTATAAAAGCAAAAGTTATTGTTACTAGCAAGGTCGAAAAATACATTAATACATTAATTTCAACAAATCCTTAATTTGTATGTATCATATTACTGTTATTATCATATATGTGATTCTTTACAGTTTACTGGAAAGAGCATTTAATGGCATAGCACCTTTTATTAATTTATTTTTTAAGCTTTTTTGGTCAATGTCTGCCTACTTTATAAGTAAAAGAATCTGGGAACAGAATTCTCATTCCTGGGATTGTACTTTAAAGACACATATTCACTCTAATCTATTGACTATGTTGCACCCTTTTAGCAGAAACAATGCAGAATAATGTATGGAAGAGATGTATATGTATGTGTAAATTGACCAGTGCTTTACAATTTGTTTTTTTATAGCTATCTATGAACTTTCCTGTGAAGCTTACAAACACCTTGGAAAATCATCTGACTGGTATTGGGTTGATCCAGATGGCAGTGGTCCTCTTGGGCCTCTGAAGGTTTACTGCAACATGACAGGTAACAGAATATTTGTAACTGCTCTGTTGCTTTAAGAATATACTTAGTGTTGCTACTGTGCTGTTATAATCTTTTATTTACATTGCGCCAACAAATTACACAGACCTTCTTACAACAGACACACTGAATAAACTAGAACTGAAGGACTGCGACAAACTTATACATTAGGTAAAGAGATCTCTGCTCACAAGCGTACTATATATAATTATAAAAAGTACTTAATTGATTTAATAGGGCATAGTAGTTCATGTTGATGTTTATTATAGTTTGAAGTAATAATAATAATAAGTAGTATTTAAAACAGCAAAAATTCTACCAAAATGTAAAAGTTATATCCAACATTTTCCATAGTCATGAATAACATACAATTATGTTGCACTGTAACAGTTAGCAGCAGCTTTGGCACCAGGATTTAAAGGTCCATAAGACTCTATTGGTCACAGGCATGGGGGCTCCACTGGTGTCAACCAATGAAGGGCAGCTGGCACCGAAGCCATTGCCAGAGTGACTAAAATCCCTATTCCTCCCAGGCCAAGTTGCTCAGAGTGGTTTTCTCAGACTCAGGTTCTTGAAATGATGGAGGAGAAAGAGTAGAGGATAAAGGTAGAGGTGACCTTACCCTCCTACCTTTTTACAATATTACCTTCTATGACAGTCTCTTTGAGGATATATCTATAGATCTCATGTACCCACTATGTCATAAAATAATCCCAGAGAGATCTGTACCGAAAACATCAATACCTGTTTTATCTTTTTCACGTAATATAATCTCATGCCTATAATACCAAACCATTGGGTGTCAGGCAAAAAAAGTATCTTTAAAAAAGTATCTTTGACTTAAAATGCAATGCATATGTTTTTAGACAGGCATTAAACTCCAAAACTGGCACTGTAATACTCAATAAATGCATATTCCATGTTTGTTCCCAAAAAAGCTTTTGATTTATATAAACTGTAATGGTGACATTACAACCGCTCCTGGAAGCCACCATTTTCTAATTTTTACATGAAATGTAGAAGCTGAAAATACAATGAGCAATTACTGACACATTTCTTTATAAAAATAAGTAGTATGTAGATATATTTCTGTAGAAAAAAAAGAGATGTTGAAATGCTGTGAACAAAAACATTTTTACACTCAACATATTATTCATTTTTCTGGAGGGAAGTATATTTCAAGGAGAAAAAAATATTAATACAATAGGTCATAGTTTGACGGTCAGAGACTTATCTGTAATATAAGGAAGTTTTATTTCAGGAGATGGTCAACAACAATCTTCCAGCATAAGGTTTAGAGGCTAATACAATAGTAAGGACATGTAAAAATGTCCACATAAGCACCATTTAGGTCTTACATTTTGGTTGCTCACATATAAGATGAGCGTCCAAACAACATTTATATCATAGTTTATGGATTTCATTTACAAATATTTCACAATTTTATGTAAAAAATATGCCTGCACATCAGAACATTTAAATCCAAGATCTCCCATAGAAACAAGCACCAACTCCACAACATTACATTTAATATAAGCCATAGGTGAACTAGACGCAGAAGCTAGATGGTGCTAGCATTAAGACACGCACATACTAGCTGGAATAAACCACAGTGGAGGAGGTCAGTATATTATGGAGATTTTAGGCTGATCCAATAAAGCTAACAGAACTCAAAAACCCTTTATCATAACAACTCTATGTTCTTAATTAATCAAGCTTTAAAAAGTTCACCTTTCTGCTTTCCAGTGAAAAAATAATGCCAGGTTCATTAAAATATACCCCTAAAAAAGCAGAAGAATGTTGAGAGCTGAACATGAAAATAATTGATGAAAAATCTTGATTAATAATAGCAGGACCAGTTTATAAAATGTGAATTGTTGTGTTCCAGTCCCTCATTCATTTTCCTCTGCACAATTTAGTAGAGGAACACACTAAATTGGTACCACAAATCACTGCAAGTTATCTACATTTGTTTTGCAATAACGGATGCTTTTTATCAAGCGACTTTAATGCTTTTTAATTCTCAGTTGAGCTTAAATGAGGAACAATATTATTGCAAAGCAAAACTCTGGGCTGTAGATTGAAGAGAGCTAATGACCAATAAAAGCAGAATCCATGACATCTGTATAGGTATCTGTGGGAAACCTAACATTCGGAGGCTGTGTAAAGAGAATGTAGTTATGCCTCTCAATAGATAGATGTAACCATCAATTAAATTACAGTTTTGATTGACACTTGCCAGTGTTCAAAACCATAATATAAATCTGCACTTTTTTTTTTTAAAGCAAAAACTAATTTCTCTTCTGCATATTCTACGACATTTCATACAGAATAACTGTTTGAAGAAATTAAAGCCACAACACTACAGGAATGTAATTGTTAAAGGTGACCAGTCACAGTATGAAATTTATATCTTATTAAGTTAACTTTCAGAAACTAATTTTTTTTCCAGTAACTATTTTGTCACAGTTGTACACAATTGGTAATTAACCTTTTTTTGTCAAAAAGTGTAATACATTATGAACATAGTTCATAGAGACTGTTTTGTTTTTTTAACAGGACTGTTCCATATCAATTAAATTACCTAATTTGTATGTTTTGTTCCTCATTTCTCCTGAAAAGAGCGCAATTTCTAAGCGCAGATGTTCTTAAGTAATTGGGTTACAGTAGTTGTGCTTACGAGTTTCTATTTCATTTTTCTCAGTCCTCAGCATTCCAATATCTATGAATGATACAGAGAGAAATCAGTTTTTTTCATTTACTAACCTTCCTAGGAAAATAAATCGTATTCATCAATGATGAATATTTTAACGGCTGCCTGTTTCACATACCACTTGTCATCCAGGCTTTGGGGCTTAAAGTTGGATGTAGTAATGAGAACTGCTCAAGATCTTAGTACGCATCTGACCAGTAACTACCATAACATTGCTCATAAGGTCAAAACTGTAATACACTATGTGTTGACTAGCTTTCTGTTATTTTCTCAACAGAGGATAAAGTATGGACAACCTTATACCACGATCTACCACCAATGACACCAGTAGTGGGTGCCAGCCAAGAGAAACGAGTCATACTACAGTTAAATTACAGTGCAAGCACGGACCAGATTTCTGCCATCACCAGCAGTGCTGAATACTGTGAACAGTACATCTCGTATTCCTGCAAGATGTCAAGGTTGCTGAACACCCCAGGTAGGCCAACAATGGAATGTCACATGAAATAACCCTTGTGCTTCATCACTTACACACATTCACTTAAATTCATCTAGGGATAACATGTGAAAATATGTTTGAGGTTATTTTTTTTCATTTTTGAAACAGATGCACTGAAACCTGGATATCCCCTTTGTTGCAAAAATGTCTTTACTTATTTTGTTCTGTGATCTAAAAACTTTGTAAGAGATGGTAATTAATTTTAGATGCAAGCTAGCCTTATGTGATGAAACAAGTTTTATGCTAGATCTGCTTTCATGAGTCAAACCTTAACCCCGTAAGGATCAAACTGTTTTCTTCTTTTTGTATCCTTCGTGGCGGAGGCTGTTTTAACATTGCTCGTGTTTAGCTGTAACCTTCTTTGCTCTCATTCACTGTACCCACACAAGTTATATATTGTTTATTCAGTACAAGGGCTTTCTTTAGAAACTATGACCATAGTATCTAAAGAATACTGATCATATCATCTAATGTGCTAAATATATATATATATATATATATATATATATATATATATAAATGGTGAAGATTTTGTAAAAAAAAAAAAACACTTCTGACTTTTACTTGAATCACTCATTTACAAAAGCTAATGAAAAAATGTTAAATAGATTCTAATATTTTAGAGTTTAGAAATACATACCCAATGCTTGTTGGGGTTTTTTTGCAATTGCAAAACCATTTTTTTCAAACCTTGTAATTCTGCCTCCATGTCCGATGTGGGACATCTTTGAAGCCAGCCAATCCAATTTACCACCATCAAACCCCCATATAGTTTTGAACATTAGACACCCCAGGTATTTCAAATGCTGGTATTTTAACACTTTCTATGCATTAATTCTATCACAAGCCTTTATTGTTTTGCGTTTGTGATAGTAATTTATCTTTCAGAGATACATTTACAGCTCTGGGTATATGTCACTTCCAAACAACACCCCAAATGTGTTCACCAACATCTCCTAAGTACAGGGATACTACCCATGCATTGTTTTTTTAAAATTTTGAAATCTGGTCAGTCTGTGCGTATGTTCATTTGAAACCAGCCAATTCAATTTACCTCATCAAACCATAAATGTTTGAAAATTAGACACTATGGGTATTTCAAATTCTAGTACTTTAACTCTTACCATGCCAGGAATTTTAAGAAGATACAGTGTTCATTTTTGGGCTTTTTTGGAATTTTAGAACTTTTTATTTTTTCAATATTTTTTCAATATTTTTTTTTTACATTTTGTTGGAACCGGATGATTCCATTAATGGTGACATCACTGGATAATTATTTTGGCATGTTACCACATTTTAATGTATTTTTTAAAACGTTTTATTTTTTTCTTGTTTTTATTTACCGTATTTTTCGCTCTATAAGACGCACCTGCTGATAAGACGCACCTAGATTTTAGAGGAGAAAAAAAAGGAAAAAATATTTTGAGCTAAAAAATGGGCTAAAATATTTATTACAATAACTGAATAAGCTATGAACACAGTAAGACACACGCAGTAAGACACACACAGACACAGTAAGACACACACAGACACAGTGAGACACACACACACACACACACACAGTAAGACACACACACACAGTAAGACACACACACACACAGTAAGACACACACACAGTAAGACACACACACACAAACACAGTAAGACACACACAGTAAGACCTCCCTCCCTAACCCCCCTTCTCAGTATCTCCCCTCTAACTCCCTAACCCCCCCTTCTCAGGATCTCCCCTCTAACTCCCTAACCCCCCCTTCTCAGGATATCCCCCCCCCCCGCCCCGGTCACTTACCTTAAACTCCTGTGTTGGAAGCGTGAGGCGTTTGTCTCGGGTGCCGGCGCTTCACTGCTGAGCGCCGGCGTCTGACGTCATATGCCGGCGCCCAGCGTAAAGCGCCGGCACCCGAGACAAACGCTTCCAACACAGGAGTTGAAGCGCTGAGGCAGGCGGCGGTGGCGGTGGCGGCGGCTGCCGCCAGCAAAGGATTCCTGTATATCTGTCAGGCAGAGGGGCCCGAGAGTTGCCGAGCGGTTGTCTTCAGCAACCGCTCGGCACCCCTTGGGCCCCCCTGACTGGCAGAAATCCAGGACTCCTCTGCTGGCGGCCGCCGCCGCCTGCCTCAGTTGCGACCCCGGATTTATCGGCGTATAACACGCAGGTAGGGTTTAAGCTCCGGATTTTAGTTAAAAAAGTGCGTGTTATACGCCGATAAATACGGTATATCGTTGCCCCCCCTCCCTCCCTCCCTGCCTGCCTGCCTGCCTGCCTGCATGCATCTTCGCTCCATAAGACGCGGCTGATTTTTCATCCTACTTTGGGAGGAAAAAAACTGCGTCTTATGGAGCGAAAAATACGGTATTTTATTTTTACCTTTATTCAACCTGCAGGAGAAGCTCAGAGTTCTCAGGGAGGTCTGGAAGGACATAGATCCTGTTTGTTTTTTAGTGTGCTCTGCCATCTTGCGAGAGGCAACAACCTTCAATACCACGCTTGTTGTGACTCTCCAGAACGATCACAGTGTGTCCGGGAGTGGGTTTTCGGTGATGAGCTTGACCGAACAAAGCTAATTTGCTTGCAGACCCTTTCTCCTTGACAGTAGCTCCAATAAAACAAGTAAATTGCCAGTTAAAAAATAGTATTTTAATTTGGTATAAAGGAATAAGTTGTTACATGAAATAAATGTTTTCACAGTTCTCCAAATAGTCCCCCCATCAGCCTCCTTTCACCTCCAACAGTGTTTTTGGCTTGAGCAGGGAAACAAACTGAATCAACTCCTCAAGTGATCTGCTCTGAAAAGTATAAGTGGTTAAATTTTTTTGTTTCTCATATATACATAGATTTTCGGTACTTTTATTGTCCAATGAGTATTTTTGTATTTCTTTTGTATTTTTTATATGAGTTGCAGAACTACATTGAACATTCCTTTACTACTTATACAAAAGTTAAGTACCTAATATTTTGCTAGGTCCACAACATACACATTTCTAGTGCACCCTATTACTTCGGTATATATTTTATTGTTTAAATAACATATATCACCCTCTTCAGCAATCAGGCTTTCTGGCGCACCACTTCTCTCTGTGCTGGTTGGGGAGATCAGAGATCTCCCTTGGAATTTGCCCAGTTACACTATGGAAGACAGGGCCTAGAGACTGATGTCATATGCTGGTGCTCATCATAGAGGATGGCAACCATTGTGGGCTGGTATGGGTCAGGCCTAGAGTAGGTCTCCATTAAAAGTACCGGTACTACTAGTTATAACATATAATTTGATGCAATATCTGTCATATAATTCCCCAAAAAAGTATTCAGATGTGACAGGTGAAATGTTTTGCCATCTGTATAGAAAAGTGTTACCTTATTCATCAGGCATTTAAAGTGTTAAGTATAGCTATAAGAGGCACTAGATTTAAAGGCATGATTTAAAACCAGAAAAAAATTTAAACCAGCTCCAGCTGCCTTTCTTGTGCTAACTTATCTCACAGATGCCTTATTAACTTTTCATTGGAACTTCTAGAATCATTATAATGCATTATAACCTGGTCACTAATGACCAACTTTCTGCAGTATTACCTTTATTTATATTATTTCTTGCGGAAATTTCCCTGTAGTTCATCCCTCAAGAGACTTTGATTAATAAAAAGACTTCTTAGCGAGCAATATTTTCATGGTTATTAAGCCATCCAACCAGCCACATCTTTGTATCGAATGGCTCACAGAAGCATGAAACTAACCTCGGTTTTGCAAGGTTACAGGGGTGTGTCGCTTAAGTGAAACATGACCCGGTATCGATCATCGAAGAGCCATTACTGCAGATAGGATCCTAATTGGCAAGTGCCTTGCTGAGTTTTTTCTCTAGTTATGGATCAATAGAACTATAAATATAGGATTAATATCTCACCTAATTACCATTCAAGAGCAGCTTTAACCTGTGAACAAAGTTTCCCGACAATCCTCTATATAATGTCAAAATGTAATGTTCAGCTTGCATATTTTGCCAGTGTCTGCTTAAAGATAAAACAACAATAGCAAAATAATAAAATTGATAAATTAAAATACTCTGCGTCTCCTTCCAAGGAAGATAAAACACAGTGTAAACAATATTGTACAAAATCCATTGTTTATAAACATATTACATCTCAGAACAAACAGAGACATTTCTTGATAACAAGAAATTAAGAAACTTGGGATATTTGGGGTATAAAAGGGGGTCATGCTACTACCTGCGTTAAACACTTTTTACTAGTATTCTTTGGGCATATTCACTAACAGTGGTCTCACCCTGGGAATCTCACTTTAGTCATTTCTATAGCTTCAACAGCTTGTTGAAGAAACTTACACTTGTGATAATCGTCAGGAGTGGGTCTGTGTTTTTAAGGGTCCTAAGAAACACGGTACCTTTGATCATACAGTATTTATCTTCTGTGCTTCGTAAGGCAGTACCTCCTGTTGACCCTTTCACTCTTTACTGCTGAACATTAGGATATTACTTTGGCATAGTCCTCCTTAGTGCAAATGGACCAGAGATCTCTCTTGATTAAGCAGCAGTGGCCATGGGATCTTCTCCCAGACCTACTGCCCTTGTCAACCTAGGCCAAAATATGTCACGATTTATGAATAAAAACAAACATTACAGCTATATAAATATTTATATTCTGCGTTTTTTCCCATCCTGCATCATCTGAAAGGGCCTTTAGCCTCTGCCTAATTTGATTATCTGGAAGCACCACCTATGGGAGTTGGGAGTTTTCCTATGAGTGATAGATTTATTGGGCATCTCCTACTCGCTTTTCGGAATGTTTTGCATGTTAAGACCCTAAATGCTAATGTTTGCACATAGACCCATTAGACAAAGACACTAAGATGGTGGTAGATAAGTGGAAGAGCCTTTGAATAGAAGAGGTAAAGGTTGATACTGTGAGGGAATTTTAACATACCTGGCATTGGCATAACACTATGCTGGAGGTAAGCAAAGGACTACATAAGGGTAGAGGTTATTAAAACAGGAAAAAATGTGCAGACTAGATGGGCTAAATGTTTCTGTTTGCTTGACTTCAAACTGAATGGCAGTTGGAAAAAAATGACTATATTAACCCCCAAGTTGATTACAAGTTATAAATTTGTTCACCTAATTTTATGCTGCCTTTTCTAATACAGGTCAAATGTAATGCAACTTTAACTACCCCTACCCCTTAAAAATACATTTAAATACTCCATTAAACCATACCTGGGTGTGATGACGGTGGACAGTAAAAAAAGCACTTGGCACCCAAACATGGCAACGTGCAACCAGTGGTGTGTATATATGTATATATATATATATATATATATATGAAAAAGGTTCACTACCAGGACTTTTTAAATACTTTATTCAATAAAAAAAGGTTTCAGGAAACTCAATGTTTCAGTTCCTACCAAGGTACTTTTGACAGTAGACATCTAGAATCCAGAAAGTTTTGTATAGCACTACTGTTTGCTCTGACACCCTGGGATAATGGTCTTATACCTTTTGTTGTAGAAAACACATCATTTCTTCAACACCAATATAAGAGAAAACAACAATTAAAATGATTACTTTCAAACATATAATTATACTTTGATCTGTTATACCTTCATGCTAGATGAAGCACAGTAGGATGTTCTTTGCTTACTTCACTTTCGTTTACAAATATGTACACGTAATGTATTAGTCTTTGCGCAATCTTCGGAGTGTCAGGTAGAACATTATGTTCTACTTCAGCTTGATAGCCCCATGCAGCAGGTGGTGGGAGCAGACACTGCTGCTTCCTAAAAAAAACAATAGTGATAAGGGTAAACAAGCAATATAATTTTGTGTGCTTGTAATTATTAAAATATGATGGTTGCTGACAAATGTATGTACAGCTCCTGTGTAGAAATTAATTATAAAGCTTGCTACAGTCAGTTTTGTTTAACAGCGTGACATGTTTATTGTTTAGTGTACAGCTATAGAAAATGTCTCGATATTTGCTGAAGAAGGTATATAAAGCTCAGTCTCTATCTTCACATGATTTATGTTCTCTCTCATTAGAAAATACCCTATGCTTGTTTTAATCCTGGGTACTAGTCACACGATGAGAGATGTCAGCAGATACCTTAAAAGCCATGTAGCATGGATTGATGAGTAAAACCTTGTTAGGACCTTGACCGGAAGGATGCACAAACTTATAAAATAACTACCTGTATATCTGAAAATGAGTAATTTTCATGCCCCATATATAGTTAACATTTATACATTGCCAATATGGCACATGAACCTCTAAATGTGGGGAAGTTCAGATCTTATCCCAACCACCTCTATCTGGAGTGTCAGTGCAGCACAATATGTTCCAAAATTATTATTATTTTTTATTTATATAGCGCTAACAATTTATGCAGCGCTTCATACAATACATATATTCAAGGGGTATGACAAGACGAAAACTGACAGACTAAGACAAACCGATACATTAGGTGGAGAGAGCCCTGCTCGCAAGCGTACAATCTAAGAGATCTCTTGCTCCTTTACATTATATGAGCATCGGGAACAAGAGTTCAACTCACTTCCCATAGTATTTTTAAGCCAACTACCTAGGTTATCATAATATAGCAAAGGCATTTGTCTCTGGCTCACACACATTGATTGCATTCATAGCAGCATATGCTCATTTTATCTTTGAACATCCTTGATGATCCTGGACTATTTCTTGTCAGACTAATACATTTTATATTTTTAATTAATTAACTATTACCTTTTAAGACATATTTATTGAGTAATTGAGGGACATACGCTACTGTGCAAACATTTTTTAGGCAGATGTGAAAAAATGCTGTAAAGTGAGAATGCTTTCAAAAATAGACATATTAGTTTATTTTTATGATTTTACAAAACAGAAGAATATAAAAAAATCAAATCAAAATGTGGTGTGGCTACCATTTGCCTTCAAAATGGCATTGATTCTTCTAGGTACACTGCAACAAAGCCAGGGATTTTGTAGGAATATGATTAGGTGTATGGGTGATAATGGAACATAATCATTAACTGAAACAGAAATAGCTGTGTAGGAGGAATAAAATTGCATTAGAGACAGCCAAGGTGAGGTTGTTGAAGTCAGTTTATTGTCAAAAGTCATACAACATGGCAAGACTGAGCACAGCAACAAGACACAAATGCATCACCAAGGGGTTTCCAGATGTTCTTTCCAAGCTCTTTGTTGAGGACCATAACCCTAGTGGTCAGCCAAGGAAACAATGCAGCAGATGCAGACACAGCATGCCTACTTCCCTTTGCATTCAGAAGATGTCCAGTGTGCCCTCAACTTAGCAGTGACAGAAAACAGTGAGACCCTGATACGCCCAACCTAGTGACCAAAGAAGTCTGGTCAGAAGTGGTCTCCATAGAAGACTTGTTACCATAAAACCATACCTACAACGTGGAAGCAAGGCCAAAGGGGACAAAATATGGCAGCAGTTTCCCTGAACTGATGAGTCAAAATTTAAAATATATGGCTGTTGCAGAAGGCAGTTTGTTCGCAAAAGGGCCAGAGGGCTGTTTGCAGGCAACAGTGAAGCATGGTGGAGGTTCCTTGTAAGTTTGGGGCTGCATTTGTTTAAATGGAGTTGGAGATTTTGGTCAGAATTAATTATCTTATAAATGTTGAGAAATACAGGCAGATACTTATTCATTATGCACAATACCACAAATGTATTCTACAGCATGACAACTACCCACAAACATACAACCAAAGTCATTAAAAAATATCTTCAGCCTAACAAAAAATGAGTCCTGGAAGTGATGTTTTGCCCCCCCCCCCAGAGCCCTAATATTAACATCATTGAGTCTGTCTGGAATTACATGGAAAGGCAATTGAGGCTGCCTAAATCCATTGTGGTTAGTTCTCCAAGATTACTCGAACAACCTACCTGCCGAGTTCCTTATGAAAATGTGTGAAAGTGTACCTAGAAGAATGGATCCTGTTTTGAAGGCAAAGCGTGGACACACCAAATATTGATTTGATTTAGGTGTTTCTTACTTTGCATTTTGTTAAATGATAAAAATAAACTATTAACATGTCTTTTTGTGAAAGCATTCTTACTTTACAGCATTTTTCCACACCTGCCTAATATGTTTGCACAGTACTGTAAATGTATATATATATATATATATATATATATATATATATATATATATATATATATATATATATATATATATATAGATATATATATATAAATGCAAATGTGTGTTCAGATGAATGTCTATTTTCTTGCTATCAGAATTATTTCTACAAATCAGTAGCAATAACAGTCGTAATGTAGTTATTATAAGATAATTGCCACTTCTCAGCCCCTCATTGAATCTGTGAAATTACTGCAACAATCTTCTTTGTACGACTTTTATCATTTATTTACTTCATTATTTTTCTTGATGTTCTGGTTTTATAATAACTTATTATAGTTTGGAGATATTGTGAACAGATTAATTCCTATACATCATGTAGAAGGTTGAGGATGATCCTTTCCTGTAGAAATTAGTCACAAGTAACATCAGTTTGTGAAGTTCATACCAGTGTTGTCATAATTCTGGTATTTTATTTTTTCTCCAATTAACATGAACTCATACATAGAAAATGATACATTAATGCGAAACATGTTATTTTTAAACCAGATGGTTTGTCAGGTTTGTATCCCTCCATGTTACAGATTTTTCAGATAGATTAATACTTTAGAGGTAATTTAGATACCATATGTATTATACCTTAAAGGTGTATCATATGTTTTGATGTTTGCTAATGTCATGATAATAGCATGATAAGATGAAATTGTAGGACTGCATATATAATCATTGCTGATATGATTTTCTTTTCCTAAACAAGTTTTAAATTAAACTTATGCAAACATTAAAGCAATGGAGTTTCATAATTCTGAACATATATTTTCTAAATAGAAGATTAAATAAATTAAATCTATCAGGTTTCAGGATTAGGCGAGTACTTTCCAGGTTCAGGATCAGATATTTCAGATGGCTATAAATGATGTGAAGGCTTTACTCCATCATAAGAGTACAATGTCACAACACAAGTACTAAGTCACAGACAGTAACATTTCGGCTAAGCTCCTGCTAAAATAAAGCATTTGGTACATCACAATTTGACCTGGTGAAGCTGAGCAGGGAGAAAGAGGGGAGAAGCCCCCAGACACGAGTAAGTTATCTGTATATCTGAGTTTAATTTCAGTGGCAGAAAAATGAAAACATTAAAGATGGCGGAAACCATGTTTTGTTGTTTAGCACGGTACAAAGCTAGAAAGAATGCTTCAAGTGAATTATATCAGTTTAACATAGCATGAAGGAACCATATTTTTGTAATGTGATTAATGTTTGAAAATATATCATGAATATTAGGAATGCACTGTATCTTTTTCGTTTTTCAACTGAAATTTGAGAAGGCCAGGATTGCAAATATCTCAGTGGAAGATGTGTCATCCTTTTGGAGATTTTGTGAGATAAACTGAAAGAGCTAATCCACATATATTTAATTTGGGCAGAATTCATCTGCTCAAATTGAAATTTATTTTCATTTTATTTGGTATGGGTTTATTCTTCGTCTGTGGTGTGTGAATTCAGGCTGAAGTCTAGATTTTGAAGTTCTTGAAAAGTACTGACATGAAGTACACACCATTTAAGTATTTATACAAAAAACAAAAACTCTCTGCGCTTCCCGCCCTAATAAAGTTGGCAACAAATATATAAACATAATATAATTGACATGGCGGGGGAGCTTATATATGCTTCGGCCAATTCATAAAACCAAAACCTCTCATTTATATTATGTTTATATATTTGTTGCCAACTTTATTAGGGTGAGAAGCACAGACAGTTTTTTTGTATACATTGTACAGCCAATACACTGTATTTGCCGCATGCTTACACCTGTTTGGTAGGCCTTGTATTATACATTTGTATTATTTGAGCCTGTGACTAGCTTAGTGCACCGACATTTTTTCTTTTCCCTTTTTAAATATTTATGTTTATAATATTTGTTTCCATATTTTTATGTAATAGGCTCACATGTTCTGCCTTTCAAGCTGCTAAGCAAAGCATTGATGCTTCTCATTTATTGAACTGTACATGTGAAAATAAGATGTGTGGGAATGATTCAACACAGGAGGCAAATATTTTGGGTTAAATATGAGATGCTGCCATGTCATATTTTTTCTTAATTACCAGAATAATTTTATCTTAATTACTAATAATTATATATATATATATATATATATATATATAAATATATGGTGTACTATTCTTTTCCTAATATTCACCATTTTATGTATATGTATCGCCTCTCAGAGAAAAGCAATCTTCAGTATGCTGCAAAATTAAACCTTAGCAAACCTATAATTTATTCTTTCCCCAGAAGGTTTAATTATATATTTTTTTAAAAACACAGGAACTTTTATGAAGATTTGTTTTTATGGCAACGATTTGTCAGTGAAGAGTTTTCCCACCAAAAATTAGAATAATTTTACATTATTATTCCTGGGAAATGTATGACCATCCAACAGCACTTGGTACTATATTAATTCTCTGTAATGTATCATTCTTCTACATTGCATATTTGTGTATCTCTTTTATGCATTGCTGTGTTTCTGCTGATACTATATATATATATATATATATATATATATATATATATATAGTATGTGTCAAAATGCTGTGAAAGTTTAATTTTTAAAGTCTTCCAAAAATTAAAACATTGCATTGTTTCCGTTTAGTAGGCACTTATCTGGGTGCATATGTTTTATGATCAGAAAGCAAGTTAATTTCCTGTTTCTAAAAGCGCAACCTAGATTAAAACAAAAATGTATAGAGCAGCATTGTTAAAAAGTCCCTTCAATAGAATTAGTGCTGAAATATTCTTCCATTGCCTCTTTGAAAGAAAAGTACCTCACACTGAGATTTATCCCATAAAAATGCAATTATGTTCAAAATGCCCTGTTCCTGTACCTTTCCTACAAAAGGTACAAAATCTGCATTTAAATAGGAACAATAGTGAGAGTAAAATAGCAAAACTTGCTGTTTCGTTACTAAATGTGTGCTGCATAAAACATTTTCAGATGCCAATACCTGTTGTTAAAAATGAAACCACTACGATTCCAACATTTATTTCATTTCCTTTATTTTGTTTATTTTTATTTATATTTTGTTTAGTCTACCATTCTCACATCTCAATACCCTTCAACACATGTTCAAACTGAGAAATCCTCACAATTTTTAATGCTATATTAATAGGCAACAGTAAAATGTTTAGTAAGACATTGCATACAGCGTATATTTGTAGTAGCAGATGTACATTGCTTACTTAGGGTTTTGTTTAGCTCTATAAGACAACTATATTTTAAAATTTTACGCTGCACTATTGTCCATGTGTATGCAGGTAATGCAAGTACAATGCATTTTTGCCTGATAGAAGAAGTGGCTTCATTTAGAAAGAGCTGGGCAGATTCATCTAAGTAAATTCATTAACTCCCAAATTGATGATCAGAAACTTGTTTCCCTGCATGGGAGGGGTGGTAAGAAGGGCAAGAGGAAATTGCCCCTAAGCTGCTCCAATTTGAAGATTTTGCCAGAGGCCTTTTCTGTGTATTTACTTGTAGTTTTATTGCTCCACCACCCGGCTATCTAAAGCAATATAGGCTTTAGGTAAGATTTACACCCTATCTATAGCTTTTCTGTGCTCATTTCATGCAGTCCATTTAGGAAAACAACCATTGGACAGCGTCCTCCCCTGATTTTATAGTAGAGCACTCTGGAAATTCTCCTCTACAAATAGTCTTGATTAGTCTCCAAAATAACCTTACCATAGACAAGTTCTGCAAATTGAAAGGAACACAGACTTCAATAGGGTGTTCTAGAGTTCCAAACCCCATGTTAGTCAAGCTACAATATTATGCTTATGGTCTAAGGATAGATCTTCTTCTCTGTGCATTTCATGGCTGTTTCTAGAGGAGCAATGAATTGGAAATAGTTACCAAAGGGCAAGAGGAAAAAATGGTAAGACATAGTTCTAGATCTTCTACGCTATACAAATAAGTATGACAAGAAGATTTGAGATGCTTCCAAGCAGGGCACGCACCATAGGGTAGGCTTTCAGTTGAGTTGTCCCCATGCCCCTTTGTATACTATTTATTGATGAAATTCATAAAAGATTCTGGTTCTTACAGATCATAGCTGTTGATCTGAATCAAATTTTGTTATGGTTGTGCATGCTCTTGGGACCTTCAACCCCAATCTCCAATCAAGCCAGAGTTGAAGAAGCAGCCTTCACATATACTCAATGTTCAGAATTAATTCATTCTACTGACATCACAGTCAGCAGGGTATAGATGTGCCTTGAACACGGTCATTTAACCAAATATGTTTTTACCCACCAGATTTTACGATCTGTAAGTGCACAAAATCCCCAAGACTTGGGAAATGGAGGTGTTGAGAAAACATGCTGCCCATGTTACCACACTACACAATTGAACATCTAAAAAATGTCAGTTTAATGCACTTATTTATTGTTTATAATTATAATAACTATTAATAAACTATCCTGGTGCTAGGTGCCTTTGCTCATATACTACAATTGCTTGGGGGATTTTATATCCCTCAGTTGGTGCTATCTTGAAACGATCTATAATGAGAACATCATGCAATAATCACACTGTATATAAGGGAATAAATAATATTTTTTGTCAGCTGTTCCACATTTCCATATACTTTTGTATTGTTAGTAGAAGCTCAATGCAAGGTCCATCAACATGTTTTCATTTATAAAAATGGCAGCTCAGTGACTTGTCTTACTGATGCATCCCAATCTTATTTTTAGATTTTAACCATTCCCTCCTGCATATATCATACGGGCAACAACTGTGTTAGAAGTAATTCTGTGTTCTGATGTGTTCACTGAGCTGAAATGAAGCCATGGAATCATATCCTAATCAAACATAAAAGTTTATTGTGAAAATCTGTGTGTCAGCAGCTTAATCCTCTTTAATGCTTCACTGCAAGAGAAAATCTGTTCAGTATGGTCCTCAAGAAAGAAAGATGGCTTTCTCAGTGACTTCTTCTGGAAGGCACTGTGCAGATCTAATGTTACATTTGCTCAAGTAATATCTTTTTTTTAAATCATTTGAAGATATCCATCCATCTTGTCATGACTTCCATGTGTGAAATCTGTCTTTGTTCTTCTTAGAAGATATGCATCTAACCCATTGATTGATATTGATCTAGGAAAGCTCTTTTTATCACATGCAACACTGCAAGGTATTGCTAGATACATTTCCCGCTACACTGGCGAGATGCACAATCGTCCATTATTGTAACCTACCCGAATAAAACAAGATGTGGAAGTGATGTATCTACTTTAACCCATTGTCTACCAGTATAAGCCTCATACTGATAGCTTGGTAGCTTTGATACAAAACAAATATTGTACGGCACTCAATACCTTCTCAGCATCGGGTGGTAGGCAATATTTGCATATTTGAACAAAAGTTAAGATTGGATTTCAGTTTGTTCTATGAATTAAAATATATTTGTTGATTTAATTATGTCATTTTTAATCTAGTTTTAAAGCCCTGGGATACCAGTGCTGTCTTTTTGCAGCTAATTTACCTTTGGTGAACCTGTATCCTTATAGGACATTATGTGGCATCATACTATAAAATTGTAGGTACTTGCACCACCTAGTGCTCAGGGTTTGTGACACAATGGTTTTACAAAATAAGTGGTCTGGAAAAAAAATAAGTAATAATCGCAAATACTAAAGTAAAGGCATTACGCATTTGTTGTTTTTTATGATTTCATTCAGACATATACTACTTTTTAGTTGTCAGGTAATTTTCTCTGCAAAACTATAATGAGTTATTGTAATGGCATTTATTATGCCTTAATTGGGGTTGTTTTCTTGTAACTATTATTTTATCCTAAGAGCTGCGAAAAACAAAAGAGGTCTAAATTGTTTATAGCAGCCCTTTTGACAGTATATTTTATATAATTGTATAACTGTTGTATATTACTTGTAATACGTAAACGTGTCTACTGTGTAGGAGTTGTTTAAATGTATAATTGGTAGAAATTTTTATCAAAAGATCACAGGAGGTCTTTTTTTATTATTGTATTTAGTGTAGTGAAATACAAAAATATACAAAAAAAATAAAAAAATACAAAGCAAAGAGCTTACAAACACAGCTCTTAATTTTAAGAGCCTGATGGGGTCAGAAGGTACATATCAGGACAACTTTACTAAGAGGCCAAACGTTGGACGGAAGTAGTGTCTTCTTTCATGGCTACTCACATTGAAAAAAGGTTCCTTGGGATAATAATGGCTTTTTCTCAACTGTTTCAATACTGTTTAGCAAAGCCACCCCAAGGAAGATTTCATTCGTTTTTGATGCATAGAAAGATAGACTGAATGAATGTAAATGAATTGAGAGTAATAATAAAATAAACAAGCTATTTATTTGCATTCAGCTACTGTTCCAGGACCTTAGATGTTAGATATCATGATTTTTAATATGAATTTTAATCTAAAACTAGAGGATTGGAGGTTTAGCGTAAGGATGTTTTACTTTACCAAGAGGGTAAATAGATAAATTGAACAGCCTCCCCTCAGTGGTATAGGCTAATTCAGTGAGAAAATTTAAACATGCATTGGACAGGCATAAAGCTATCCTAAATCAAGACCAAGGACTGAGTCTTTCCGTCAGAGAAAATGGGCAGACTATATGAGCCAAATGGTTCTTATCTGCTGTCAGATTCTATGTTACTATTGGTTCTGTCTACTCTACCCTTTCTGTTCCTCTCTTTGCCTACATCCTTGTATCTTCCCCTCTCTCCTGGAAGAACCTCATCTTAGGGAGCAACAGGGGCAGGTTTTTACACCATACCCATATCAATGTCCCCAGGACAAAGATCTAATTGTAATCAAGTATTTCACTTTAAAATTGGAGTGGCTGGTTTTGGCATCTATTTGTAAATAAGCATCATGTATGATGTGTGCTATACCTGTGGCCTATTTTTTAATGTACCTGATTGATAATCTAAAAGAAAAAAATTGTAAGGGAACTGTAGGGAAACTGCAACTATTTCATTTGATTTTGTCATGTAAGCTGAAAAACTTAATTTTGTAAAAAAAACAGCATCCACAGTAACAAAGAAAAAAAATGTCATATAATGTGGTTAACATTTTTTATTTTGATTTTTCTATGCTTTTTATTCTTTGATCATACTGCCATATTATCATCTCAAACACACCATTCAACACTGCACAATGCTGACGTTGTATTATAGTGATCTATTTCCTGAAAAAAACGAGGGAACTAAAAAATGTATCTATAGAGGTACATTTTTAAAGTGTCGAGTTCAAAGGTGCTTCCTCATCATGCTTGCATCTAACTCATTTGTGTGGTTACCAGACTCCCAGCTAATCCCTTGTTAGAAAAGACTTCTTTAGTCAAGGCTGAAGTTACTACGATGAAACAGAATACAGTCCATACAAATTGTATTGTAGCTTTTTACACCCAGTGTCTATAAATTATTCAGATTCGTTGGAGATAAGGTTTAAAAGATTAAACATTGAGGGAACTAGGTAGAGATATGTTCAGTGAATACCAAAAATACTTTACTGGGAAATAGATTCTTCTGTTCATATATTAGAAATATTATGTAAGTAAGAGGCATCTGGTACTTCACTTGATGGTTGATACATCTATTTCAAGCGTTTTTACAGATATGGTGTATGCGATACATGCCTCTAACACTCGGGGTTTTAGTCTAGGCGAAGATGCATATGATTTCTTTTTTTGCATGGACCCTTTTGGAAAAAATCAGGAGAGAAGGCATTGTGGATCATTCCTGCATGGGCTCTTAAAAAGTAAAGTCAATCATTTTTTATTTTAGGTGCCATCCTTTGGGTACCTATCCCATGGCACACAAAGAGTGCTTGAATGGACCCCCCTTACCAGAGAGAAATAGAGTTAAGGTCTGGTTTTTTTCACTTCTCCCCCTCTATTCCATAGGGCAGGGAGACACAAGATATTAACTATGGCCTGTCAATAGGGATATGTATGTATTTTTTATTTTTCAATCAAATCTCTCCTAAATAGGCAAAGGTTGGGGGACTAAAATACCCCCTAAGAGTGATTTATTTTAACTTTAGTCACATCATTCCACTGGGAACCGAATGTACATTATGGGGGAGACAAAGCATTGAGTCAGTATTCAGCCCATAAAGCACCATATACCCCCTATGTGTAAGGACTTACCAGGAGTTGGAGCCCAGTTGCAGGGGATTGTGCAGACCCTTGCAAAATAACATTGCTCAGAGCAACAGGATGGAGAAATCACTTGAGCAGTGAGAGGCAGGGAATATCCAGTAGTCAGGACCAGCAGACAGGGTTCATAAACGTGTATCAAAGCAGAGGTCAAAGCCCAGTAAATCAGGCATATCACTCTCTAGCACCTCCAGCAGCAAAAACACACAACCAGATACTGGGCTGGAGGTGAGGCTGATCTTTAAAGCCTGTTGACAAGGCCAGGTGAGAGAGGCGGGTTCAGTCCATAACAGAACTAGGTAATGACACATGAGTCCAGTGAGTTTAAGTCCAGCCAGACCTCTTAAAGGGACAGCCACGCCTTGTGGTCTGTGGGACTCTGGGTGATGCCTGACACTGTGTGCTTTAATTAGCTCCTATACTTTGGTTAATAGCAGTTCAGAGGTTTATTTAAAAAATATATACCGTATTTGCTCAATTATAAGACAAGGTTTTTTCCAGAGCAAATGCTCTGAAAATACCCCACGTCTTATAATCGGGGTCGTCTTATAATCAGACCTCAAATAGGTCTGACTATGTGCATAACTGGGGGGGCAGGTTGGCAAATAAAAGGAAATAAAATATATATGTTTTTCTCAATAATAGCTTTTATTAAATAAGAAAAAATAGTTTACATGAATTAATATTTACTAGTAAAACTTTTTTCCTATAGGGTAGTCTTATATTCAGGCTTTTTGTTTTTTTCCTAAATTAATATTTTGATTTGGGGGGGGTCGTCTTATAATCAGGGTCATCTTATAATCGAGCAATACGGTATTCAATTTATTAAAAAAAAATTTGTAGCTGAGGGTTGGATAGTTTACGAGTTTCAGGCGAGGACATGTAAAATTTCTTCCATGTCCTTGCAAATAACTGGGTGAATCTGCAAGGTGTTTTGAGAGTGTTAGCATGCAAGGGAGTGTGACTGAAGTAAAGTTTGGTCAGTCCAGTTAAGGCCTAATGTGACTTCTTTGTGAATAGTGTTTGATCCTGAATCTGAAGTTGGTTCCTCCATATTCTACTCTGATGGTAGTTGAGTATCTCAAATGCTGAAGTACTCACTTATATGTCATAGATGAAATTCCTGCTTCAAAACACGTAACTTAATTCAGCATATCAGTACCTCCTGATAATTTTTAAAAGGACCCACATTAGAATGTTGTGGTTGCCAACATTAGTGGTACACTTTAATAGAATGAATATGGTCAATTATTAAAGGGTCAATATTTAATATTGACATTCATGGGATAAGCTCTTTTATAGATTTCTGTCAGGAGCAGGAATCAGGAAGGACCAGTTCAATAGGGAGCAGAGCTCAATATGCAGGCAGAGGCGTTTAGCAGATAAGGCCAACAACGCTGTCAGGACTAGCCGAGGTACGGTACACGAGCGGGCAACGAGGTACAAAAGGGTCAGGCAAAGCCGTAGTCAAAGGAGAGCCAGGAATCACGAACCGTTTAGTAGATAAGGGTCAGGCAGAAGCGAGGTCAAAGGAAAGCCAAGTAGGTACACGGAGAATCACTAGGAAGGCGCACTCAGGATGTAGCAGGGAAGCACAATAACTGAGCACTGAGCAAAGCTCAGTGCTTGGTTTTAAACTTGCCGCTCGGGGGAAGCTCCGCCCCCGAGTGGGAGGCTACAGCGGCGAGTTCCCGCGAACCTTGTTCGGGGAACAATAAAGTTAATAGAGGGCGCGCGCGCGCGCGCCTAGCAAAAGCCGGTCGAGTGGAGAGGCCGGTAGGACACCTGCTGGATCCGATGCCCGCGGGTAGCGGGCATCCAGGTAAGAGACCGCGTCGGGTCGCCGGACCCCGGCGGGTACCGCAACGGGTAGCCGGACCCCGGCGGGTACCGCATCGGGTCGCCGGACCCCGGCGGTTACCGCAACGGGTAGCCGGACCCCGGCGGTTACCGCAACGGGTAGCCGGACCCTGACAATTTCTCAGCTATGTTTAGCATTTATGAGTGATGATAAATGTACCTCTGTCCAATACAATTAAGTAATTGTACAGAATTTTTTCAGAACTGCCACTGAAGTCATCTTTACCAAGAAAAAAATACACCCCAATTTGAATAATTCTAGTCTAAATGCATAATGTAAACTACATAAACTGAGTAAATCTTGTATTATAGGAGACATGTCTACAGTGTGTTTCAATAAAGGTATAGATAATTGTGCAAACAGTATATATTTGGTAATGTTGTAAAGTAACATTTCTGTAGCAATAGCTCAGTTTGCTTTCATTGTGTTAGTTGCTACCTCTGAATTAAACAGCTGATAAAATCTCTATGGCCAATTATAAGAAACAAGGTTGTGGATGTTACTAGCACAATCATATTATTGTCTTTACAATACACCAAATTACTTCTAATTTCACCCTAAACGACTGTGCTTTTTGTTAGGTATACCATTCCTTTTGCCACTTACATTTTAAAATGTGATTTGCATTAATGTCAGAAGTTGGTATTTTGCAATGTACCATGAGAATGTGTTTTATTTTGAAAATTAGATTCTTCAGATCCATGTTTGTCTTCTGAACATTTTATTGAATTACTCCAAAACTAAATTATTTGATTGGTAAATCACCCTGTGCATTGAAAACACTGGTTTGTTTTATCGGATTATCTGTTGGAAATATGTGAGATAACTGCATATGACCAATGACATGTAAATAACCGGGGACTATAACAGACCACTTTTACAAACAGACATTATATGTATATCTATATATCCATATCTATCTATCTATCTATCTATCTATCTATCTATCTATCTATCTATCGGGACAGATGGTTTCTTTATTGGGTACTGAGCAAAAAATCCGATCAACAGTATTAAAACCTAATTTCCATAGAATAGATTAAAAACATTGGACTTTATCTCAACATTTCTTTAGTGCTTGGTGCCATTAGAATGCTTAGAATACTTAGACTGTAGCGGGCAGCCTGAGTAGCTTCTTCACAGACTCTCTCTCTGAGGTCATTACTTTCAATCGATGCACAATCCCTTGATCACTATGAAAAAGCATGATGTAATATCTTGTCCAAGTGCTCAACAGAAAGAATGACACCATTGCAAAAGCTTTTTGCAAATCTTATAGATCCTAGCTATATTACATTCTCTACTGCTCATAAAAGGGTGATAGATTACCTTAAAATTTCATAAATAAAAACAGGGAAGGGGGCACTGCTCTGATTTTGAGATCATTGATCCCTTTACATATGGTCACTAGAGTGTCAGTTCAACAGTCAAAAATGGTCTCATCACCACACACCACACACACAATTACACATCCATGCTCACATACCTACATATATACAAACACATATGCATACATCTGACCCCTTACCTGCCTTGTTTACCTCTCCCCTCTCTGGCAGCTTCCAGTCCGACTGTTCACTGCTGGGTCACTTGATGTAACGTGGCCCTGATACGTTCCTGTGTCCCTGTGCCGGTTCAAAATAGTTTAGAAAGTGCCCTTCCAACCCAGACTAGTGCGGTCCAGGTCGGAAGGGTTCTTTGTAAACAATTTTGAACCGTTATGATGAGAAGGGAACAATGGGTCTCAGGGGTCGCACCAGGCCCCCTAGACCCACGGGCCCCTGTAGACCCCTATAGTTACGCCACTGGTCCTTAAGAAATTTTTTTTGAGTACCAAACACTGTCCTGGTCCCAATAATCAAAGCAAGACAAAGTGCCCTGCTTCCTATCACAGAAACATATGTTAAAATCTTAAAACACCATCTTACTTCCTACCCTCAAAGTCTTATTCCTGGGTCTAAAGACTCCAAACAATTACTAAGTTGTTTTCCTATCTAAATTTTCACACAAATAATGCAATTAGCATTTTCATTTTAATGCCTTAAGAAGGATGAAAAGCATATTTAGGCAACTGTGCTAATTATGTCTTTGTAAATAGCCATATGTTATTTTGTCTCAGAAAACTTCAAGAGATTTCTCAACACGTGGGTAAGAGGCATACGGCAAAGCAGAACTGTTTGAAAGTATGCTATGCAGTTATTCGACTGTATAACTTACTTTAGATGATGTCACCTGTCCTTTGACAAGTGGTTATGAGGACTTACTCGCATTTTCTATTAAATAGATTGGCTTTGATAAAATTGGCACTGTATATAGACTTACAAGTTTCGAATTAAGTATTGATTTATATAACGGTATGCAAATACAATCAGCCCTAGATTTAAGATGTAAAAAAGTGGCAAGAAAAAGTATGAGGAAACCTTTGGAATTACCAGCATTTATGTGTAAATTTGTCTTAAAGTGTGGTCTGGTCTTCATCTAAGTTACAAAACACAATCTGTTTTAACTAATAAAACACAAATTATTGTATTGTTCCTATCCACATTGAATACATCAGTCAAATGCTCACAGTGTGGGTTGGAAAATGTATGTGAAGCCCTAGGCTAATGACTCCAACAAAAGCTAATTGAAGCCAGAAGTTAGCAAACCTGGAGTCTAATCAATGAAACAGTGTGTTTTAGAGCTACTTTGACTTACAGTATGGAAAACATTAAAATATTTTGGGTTAGCTATTCACAAGGCAATCAATAATTGGTGATTTGGATAAAGCTAAAAAGGGTTAAAAAGTAAATTCAAAGATGTCATTTATTCAAATTCAAATTGTTTATAAATGGAAACAAGTTAGTACTGGGAAATATTCTCCCTAGAAGTTGGCTCACAGACAAGATTACTTCAAGGGCACAACACAGAATGCTCAGGGAGGTAAAAAAAGAATCTGAGTAACAGCTAAAGGCTTGAAGGAATCATTGGGACTGGTTAACATCTGTGTTTATGTGTCTACATATGGAAAAAATTGAACAGGCAGGAGACTACAAAGAAAGTCGCTGCTCTTCAAACAAAACATTGCTGGGTACTTGATGTTTGCCAAAGAAAACTTTGACACTCCACAGTGCTACCAGGAAAATGTTTTGTGGACTGATAAAACTAAGGTTTAATTGTTCAGGAAGAACACGCAGAACTACATATGGCAAAAAAGGCATCACATACCAACAATAAACTATCTTCTGTATGGTGGAAGGAGCATCATGACTGCTTAGGCCCAGATGCTCCGGAAGACCGAATCCAACACCTTCACCCACCCACCATAAATAAAGACATGAATCACTGGTGTGGGTAAGGGCATTGGACACAGCTTTATTAACAGTTCCCCCATAATCACATGACATTGCCATAACCAATAACAACCTGCCAGCTACTAGGCCTAAGCCCAGCGGGCGGCTACAAACCACCAGCCATCAGCCACCTGCTGGACCTGCCTTCCCAAGCCCATTTGGGCACAGCTTCCAGATGCCACCACTCCCATGCTGACCAAAAAAGGGGGGGAATCTTCTGCGCTGTGACTAAAAGGACCACAGAAAAAAAACAGAACCAAACACATGCATAATGAAACATCACAATACAGTTGAAGGGGAGGGAGAGTGGGACAGTGCCTGACCTTACGCTCCAGGCAGGAAAAGAGGTGAGTGCCTTTGTCCTCCACTTTTAAAAACTAGCATGCAACAATGTTGCGCCCCACTACCCAGTAAGGGCCAAAATTATCCTGACCTCCCCATGACCTGACCTGGGCCAGCAGTCATATTCCCCCTTTCCTTATATTCCGGGGGGGCTTGGTTTATGGCTACTTTGCTGCCTCTGGGCTTGGACAGCTTGTCATCATCGAGTGGACTTAGACAGCCAAGGCAGTTCTGGAGGAATGTTCTAAAACTCCTCCTGAATGTTATGCAGGTCTCATCTGCAGCTACCAGAGGCACATGTTTGAGGTTATTGGTGCCAAAGGAGGTTTGACCAGTTATTAAATCCAAGGATTTACTTACTCTTTCCACCAGCGCTGTGAATGTTTAATGGGTGTGTTTTATAAAGATATGAACAATTATTGTTTGTGTGTTAGCTTAAGCATATTGTGTTTGTCTATAGATGATCTTAGATACAGATCAGATCACATTTTATGAACAATAAGTGCAGAAAACCAGGTGATCCCTAAGGGTTCATTTACTTTTTCTTACTTTTTCTGTATATAGAATGTTAAAGGGGCATTTTAATTCCAAAAATCCCACACACAACATTAAGGCATAAGTACTTACATAACTTAAAACATAAATTACTTATATTATGTAGATGCTGCAGAGGTGTTAATGTATCCGTAATCAGCTCTTCACAATTCCCATCAGTTTTGTCTGCCTCTTGCAGCCTATCACTGTGCAGGTAAACACTCCTATGGTAGTCAATAGTAACGTCATATTAGCATGCATGCAGTATTCTTGTTTAACCTCTAGGAATCTAGTGCGTATGGTCAAATGAGACAGGAGATGAGAGGCAAGGAAACCTGCTAAATGCCTAAAGGAAATTCTGGAAGGCAGTGTTATGTAGCAAAAATCAGCAACTACAAAGTGACACTAAGCTATCACATTTATTAAAGTGCGTAAGAAGGTTGGTGTGTACCCTTAACAAAATAGGTGTTTGGCTTGACAGGAATTGTATTACGATAATATCATGGGTTTAGGTTAGTGATGTTTGGCTGTATCATTAACAGGGGTGGGCCAGCCCTGAGGGGTTAGGGGGCAAAGATATCACATATGTTTTAGTGAATATATTATTTTTAAAGAAAGGGGAAGAGACATGCAGTTTCCATAGCTTAGCCTCAGAAATTTGAAATCAAACATGGACTGCTTTTCAAACTGTTAGAGTATATATCTTGAAAGTGAATTATAAAGTTCAGTAAGAAGACTGTTCAGGCAAACAGTGTTTAATCACATATCACTGTAAATATTAAGATCACTAGCCTCATTATTGTTATTTCAACTGACACATCCAACAATGTTTTCATCACATATTCCCCACTGATCCTCTGAAAAATGCCTCAAATTATTGTGTTATGTATCTGTTATTAATGAAAAGGGGTATTTCTTCCAAAAGTGACATTTTGTAGCATAATGGGAACAATATGCATTCAGAGGAATGTAGAAACATTTTAACCAATGTACCATTAAGAGAGTCACTGTAGAGCCCCATTATCAAAAGATGACATTCTTGTTAAGGCTTCATGTATGAGTTAAAGCAGAACGTTCAAAGAAGTATAGAGTGTTTTTAAGTTGTGCGTTTAAACTGAAGGAAACTGATTGGATATGACAATATAATAAAGTTTTTATCACCCTTTGCCAAAAATCTCAACATCCCTACAAGTTAGTTCCTTAATTTGAAACTGAATGGTCGTTTGTATTGATTAATTAATTAATTCAGCTTTACTAAAAAGCAAGGCACCTAGTAAACCCTAACCCTTAAGATTATGGAAAATTGAAGGTTGAGTCTATGATCAAAGATCATACATTTTATTGAGTCACAAAAGCTTTGTAGATCTTGAAGGTCTTTTTTTAAGAAGAAAATCAGAAGACACCTCTGAGGTCCCAAAAGCTTATGTGACTTTACATCTTTTTCTATGTTGATCCAATAAAAGGTAACACTTTTAACTAAAGACAACAGAAAAAATAGTGGTGCTCTCACCAATTAAGAAAGGGAAAGTACATTGTTTACAGAAAGGTGAATTATACATATGTTTGCTTCAGTGCTCTCTATCTTTATTCCAATGCCAAATGAAATTGTTCATTAATTAAGAATTTCGATTTATGGTGTCTTCTGAATATACCAAAAGCCCCTAAAATGTAGGTCACATAAAAACGAACATAATATACTAAAGAGAATGTTCACAGTTGTTCTGATAACAGCCAGAAAAATGGCCTACAGATCACTCTGAAAAGTTGCCTACAGAGCACTTTATAAGTTGTTCAAACTTCTTGGTGTGGATGATCTAAAGTATTGAAACAAGGAACTTGCTTTTTATATTTTGCGTTTATTTGATCTACGGAGGTTGGCAACAACTTCCAAATGGGGGGAAAGAAATAGGCGGTAATTCTAGCTAAGGCAGTATGTATTGAAATAATTTCTTTAACATGTCTTCTGTGTGTTACATACACCATAGACACTCATGTATAAATATTCTTACATTGACATTTATAGCGTTATTAGAGCAGACCAGATGTAGGCAAGCCAAATTCTCCAGCTAGGAAGGAACTATAAACCTCATATTACGCAGGTAAGATATGGTGTTATGACCCCACCTGGTGGCAACTCAGTGGAAAACATGCATGTTTTCTGCTGTTAAACTTTATTCTGGTCAATCCTTATAAAGTAAACACACTGTAGGATACATTGGTATTTTATGAATAATAATGAGAACAAGAAACATAACATTGTAAGTTCAAACAACAGATCTGTTTTGTTGATGACCTACATACTCATGTAGTCAACGTGGGTCTGTCTAGCTGTTAACCAACAACAATTTCCATGATGCTGTAAGAGATAGAAGTTATACTTAAGCAGCAGGATAGTTGCAAAATATCTTACATGTCAACACATCTAATCTTGCACTGTTCAAAAATGCACAATAGAATAGTCAAAGTAAACACTATTCAGTATTATAACGCCAGGGAATCTTAAATGATTTCTGAACATTGGCTACAAATTCAGCACCTCGAGTCTGAGAGTTGCAGATGTGCAGTTGGAACTGGACCAACTGCAGTCATAAGGCATCAACCCTATATATTCTAACCGTTCTTTCTGGTGGCTTAGTGGGAGAGAGAAGACATGATTAGTGCTTCCATTAGATCAAATTAATTACACTAATCAGATGCAGAGAGTAAAGGTGCAGGGTTCCTGAAATCATTCACTTGTGCCCTCATTCACTACTGTCTTGGACCTATTAGAGATATAGATCTCCATCCCAGGAAAGGCAGAAGTATCAGTTGAAAAATATCGTTGGTGGGAATGTCACTTTAAATTGTTCTAAAGCCAATTTGTTTATTCTCCTGTATGTTACAGTTAGACTGTGGAATGTAAAATGAGGGTATTTAAGAATGATCTATTATAAAGAGTCCTTCGTTTGTTATATAAACCTCCCACTAATACTCAAAAGGCTTAGTTAATTAGTAGCAAATTTCATTATTTCTACAGTCATTCTGCAGATTTGATAATCAATAGTCAAGCTTAAAAAAATGTCTGAACGTGTAAAAACTCAGGTTCCGAAAGATTAATAACTTAATTTATTTGTAGCACGTAAGGTTAAACGTTTAATTATGATATGCAAATAGTTATTTTCAGAGTTAGGTAAAGATGATTAACAGACGTACATTCATACGACAGTCAGTGTTTTGTTTTTTAACCCGACAATAAAAAATAAAAGTTGGACTAATTAGATCAAATTTAAATGCTGCCAAAATTACTTATTGGTGTTCATTTGTTTAAGGGGTGAAATTAATTGTGTTTGTTTTGGGCGGATTAAAAAATATTAAAATATAGATTTAGAAATTAACATTAGGTACTGGTAACAAGAGTTACACTACATATTGGTGTTCATTTGTTTACGAGTTTAAGGTGTGAAATTAATTGTGTCTGTTTTAGGCGGATTGAAAAATATTATAATATAGATTTAGAAATTAACATACGGTACTGGTAACAAGAGTTACACTAAATGGGAGTTAAAAATGAAGTCTCCAAGGAATGAAACTTCAATTAAAACCTTATTTAGGTAGGATTTCATCACCCAGGTCTCATATATGTATACATATATGTATGACCAAAAGTATGTGGACGCCTGTCCATCACACCTATTTGCGCTACTTGCACATCTATGGGCATTAATACCTTTTGTGGCTACAACAGCCTCCACGCTTCTGTTAATGCTTTCCACAACATTTTTGAGTGTGCTTGTGGGAGGTTGTGCCCATTCAGCCAAAACAAGATTTTTGAGGTCAGGCACTGATGATGGACAAGAAAGCCTGACTCACAATTCGACCTGCCAATTAAGTTAGGGCTCTGAGCAGACCATGTCTTTATGGTCGTTGCTGTGTGCATAGAGGCACAGTCACGCTCAAAAAAAGGAAAGGGTCTTCCTCAAACTAGTGCCACAAAGTTGGAAGCATGCCATTGTCTAGAATGCCTTAGTATGATGTAGCAAATATACTACCCTCACTCACAGTTTGGGTGAAGCTACAGTGCTACCCGTTCTACTGCCAATGTTTGTGTATGGAGGTGGCTGCCCATGTACTTGATTTTATATACCTCTGAGCCATGGATGTGGCTGAAACATCTAAACTGAATAATTAGGAGTGGTTTCCACACATAGTGTATATAGACATTTACATAATAATATAATAATATATAATACATTTATTTTGTGCTCAAATACTTTCAGGGATGCCTCTATGTTTTAGTCGACCTAACCTTAAATTTGAGGGCCCCATCTCATATACTGACAATAAATAAATATAATAGGGCTCATATTTCAGCTGGGACCCTAAAAACCTTCATTAGCTGCTTAAATTTAAAGCATGACCAATGAATACTTTAATGAACGTTATCTCTGGAAAGAAAAAAATATATCTACAATATGCAATCAAGTGGATTTGAGTGGTGCATGACTCTGCCTACATCCCTTGGCCTGCCCTGTCCCTCCTGAGTAATAAATGGAGAGCAAGGGAAGGCCTTCATGCACAGATATCAGGGAAAAACAGTTAAGATGTGCAAATCTAGTTGAATTTGAGGCCTGATGAGGGAAAAACCCAAGCAAAATCCCAGCCCTTATAACTCACCTCCTTACCACCATTATCTCTGCAGATCACTGTGATATAACATCCTATCTCGTAAGATTTTTCCCTGATGAGGGAAACACCCAAGCAAAATCCCAGCCCTTATAACTCACCTCCTTACCACCATTATCTCTGCAGATCACTGTGATATAACATCCTATCTCGGAAGGTGCATAGTGCAGATGCAGCATGTATTAATGTGATGTTACAAAAGAGATCACTTATCTCCATAACTGGCCCATTATGTAAGCAGTGCAACAGGGCTGATCAGTTAATAGGACCTGCCACCCTTGATATAGGCCACAATACACTACTGGAATGGTCATATATTCATATAATTCCATCTACAATATGTAATGTGTCTCTTAATTCACTTATATGTGTCAGTCTTTGGTGATTGGGATGGTAATAACAATAGTGTATACAGTATATTATCAGTTCTGATTGATCATTTTCATACATTCTCAAGAAATAAGCAAATGCGTGTGCTTTTTACATTTTTGTTCACTTTTTATATTTTAGGACTAATAAATAGTGCGTTAATAGGGTTTCAAATGAAGCTACTTACTTGTCATTGAAAACTATTTAATATAATTAGTTTTTTCACTAAAAATGAAAAGGGGAAATTATTGTTGCAAAAACTCCTGTATTTAAGGTGTAAAACACCCTTGCTCATAAAAGGGTTATATTGTGATGAGTGCAAATTACATTAGTGAACACACTTAACCATATAACATTGCATCTGTATGTCACACTATATCATAACACATCTTTCTCAATGTTAAGCTGTGAAATTCATTGGTAATGTAACAAATGTGGTCAGGTAAGACTATACTATCTTTGTTAATTAGACCTTGTAAGGGTTCTTGCTTTCTTTCCCTCAGATATATATATATATATATATATATATATATATATATATATATATATATATATATATCATATAAACTGAGTCTTCTGTCCAGTTAAGAAACTACTTATTCTGCTGTTTCATGGTATCACCACTCTCTCCTTTCATCAGTCAAATTATGATGTCCCTGTAAAAGGAAACATTTGTTTCAAAGGGTTCTACACTAATGTTTTATTTTAATTCTAATCAGCAGTACACAAAAAGAAAAACTCATATTGCTATTTTTATGCCTGGAATGGTAAAATTTAATATACTTAATATACACAGTAACTGTAGTTTCCCAAAGTCCATATTTATATTGCTTACGTTTTAAGCACTTTTTAAATCTATCGGTTTCTATATCCTAAAAATGAACTAATTATTATTACAAAAAGCTAAAAAAAATATAGCTTAGACTGTGTTAGTCACTGAAAGGAAAAGACCAAATTTGGTACAGGTGATACTTTTATTGGCTAGAGTATAATAGACTGCAAGTTTTCAAGATGTTATTATATATAGTATAATATATATTTTAGCATATACACATAACTGGGACGCGGCAGCATTTTTTTGTTTAGTTATATGCTAATAGAAATAAGTGAATTAAAAGTTAAAGTTCTAAGATGTTTCTGACTCAAGATGCTGTGTTATGTACAAGCAGTTGACAGTTCTCACTTTACATGATCTCAGCTTACAGTGATTCATACTTACATCATGCCTGCAATTAAGAATTGGGTCTAGGTTTGTTTTTCCTTAGATCACAACTGCTCAAACTACTTGTATCTGAAGACATGTTGCTTTCCTTGCACAAAATGTTTTGCCACTTCATCCCTGTGTAGTGGCTAGCTACTAAAACGTTTGATTTTTACACATATGATGAGGTTTTCTGCTGCATGTAAATTATTTCACAATTCAAGAGACACGTATAGTTTGATTTCCATCACGTTTTTGCAGCCACCAGCGCATTATTAATGCTGAATCCTGAAAGTTCTTACATGTGTTTATAAATGAATAGTGGGTTTTGGTCAATTGATTTAAAAGATCATCAGTGTGGCTGATTCAGTTCTCAGGTCAAATGTTCTAATGGATGTAAAAGTTCAGCAGTTCAGGCGATTCTGCAATAAAAAGTAAGAGTATGTTTTATTCCCTGCAGTTTGAAGGCAGATGGCTCATAAAAAGTACAGTGTTAACTTGCCTTCTATAAAACACTAATAATTATACTGCTAATACAAGTTTCCACACTTTTTCTTCACCATATGCAAAATGATGTAGAAGACACCAGCGCTGTTTCTCTTAACACCACTCAGGAAAGATGAAATAAAACAATACATAATAGACAGTTTTACAGAGTTATTCAAATACTTAAAAAGATCCAAAAAATACAAGAAGTCATATCCTGAAACTAAGGACCAGAGACTTACATACATAAGTGCAACATATGTGCACTGAAAATGGTGTTGGGTAAGTAGAAAGTAGTCTTGGGCACCAGGGGGCTCTTCTTCTTCGTGCTCGTCTTCGGCAAAAAAAAAATCTTCATATTCCTGTCTTCTCTTCGGGCGAATATTCGTGGACATACTTCGTGTTCATTTTGTCTGCCATCAACCAATGTTTGATGGCAGACAAGCCCCTTGCTGGCGACCAATAGAGTTGCTCATACGGACATTTAAACTCCTAATGCACCAACAAAGTCGCTGGTACGGACATTTAACTGTTGCAGCAGGGTCCCAGGTTGTTTTATTTATTTTTTTCTGAATAGCAACCAGTGGTAAGGGGCCGTGCGAGTGAGCCTATTGGTCGCTTGCACGGCCCTTTAACCTACAGATTTCCGCTCCCACAGGAGTTAAAAAGGCCATGCGAGTGATCCTATTGGTCACCTGCAGGGTCCCTCGCACTGCCCTGTAACCCCTGACGGCGAACCTACGGATTTTCGCTTCTGTCAACTCCTGCGATGCCGCGAAGATAAGGTAGGCTAGATGGGGAAGGGACCGGGGAGATTAGTAGACAAAGATGAAGACTATCACGAAGATTCTTCGTGTGCGTGTCTTCGTCCGCCGATCTCTTCTCTTCTTCGTGTGTTCGGAACGAACACGAAAACGCACTCTTCGTGTTCGTTTTCATGTTCGCCCGAAGACAAATGCACAAGTCTAGTAGAAAGTGGGCAGGCTAAATCTTCCTAAACGTATCTTCATTGAGAATATAACCAGCAACATAATTGTGAAGCTCCTTGTGTATTCTCATGCTCATTTTTCTAACTAATACAATATGATAGGGGCATTCAGTCCAGCATTTCTCATGTGAAGAGAGTGTCATCATATTCTAACATTGGGCCAAAGACTGAGTAAGGTCCAAGATTTTACATCAGGAAAATGGGCAGACTAGATGGGCCGAATGGTCCATCAAATTCTATGTTTCTATTAGACTTGGGCACCAGGGGGCTCTTCGTGTTCGTCTTCGTACTCGTCTTCGGAGAAAAAAAACCCTTCATATTCCACGAATATTCGCCTGTCTTCTTTTCGGGCGAATATTCGTGGACATTCTTCGTGCTCGTTTCATCTTCGTCTTCTCCCGGCTGCGTAGCAGGGGTTAATACGGGGTTAAGAACACATCGGAGCAGCAGCAGCAGCAGATGCGTTCGCGCCGTGAAGGTACGTGTGTGCGACTCTATTGGTCGCCGGAAGGGGGCTGGTCTGGCATCAACAAATGAATTGCAGAACTGCAGAATGCACCTCATTCGTTGATGGCCGAAACGACCAATAGAGTTGCACACACGTACCGAGGTGTACTGTACACAATACACATTGCCCGAAACTGAGGGCCAAGTTTCTCTCTGAGAACTAGACAAATGCTCCAAGGAACTTGGCCTCCTTTTTATCATACAGTCACACATCCATAGATGTTTAATAAAAGAATAGGGATTATTTTACATTTTTAAATTGATTTTGGACCACTTGTAATACATGCCTAACATTTGCTACCTATCTATAATGGCATACTTTGCAACAACCCAACTTTTACTGGACAGGACTGGAAAAAGCAGGACTGTCCACGAAAATGGGTGTGTTGGCAGGTATGCGAATGGAAAAATGTTGGACAAGAACTAAAAAATAGCTTAGGGTTAATGTACGGTTATTTTTAAGATTATTAGCAGTGCACTTTTTTTTGGTTAAAGATGTATTATTATTATGTCTAAATATAATTTAATTTTAATGGGTTTATTTAATTTTATTTTAAAGTTATATTTATTATTATTTACTTTATTATATTTTTTTTTTATGTTGTAGTGCTGCCCTACCCAGCTATACCTATGTGCACTAGCATACCTAGTTTAGCTAAATTTGATGGGACAGGAAAAAAGCAGGACTGTCCCTGAAAAAGTTGGGTCTGTTGGCAGGTATGTGGATGGAAAAATGTTATAGGGTGAAGTGTAAGTTATAGCGTTAATGCTAGTGAGTGTAGAAGTGAAGGCCATGGCAAAAAACAGGAGGAAAGGTCCTTGTGATTTGTGAATAGTACATGTGTGTGTTATGTCACTGTGGGTTATGTGTGTTATGTGTTATGTCATTGTGTTATATGTGTTATTGTGTGTGTTATGTTTGGTAGGTTGTGTATCAGACGGAAAAAAATGAAATGGAAATGGAAAAGGAAATGGAAAAGGCGAATGAGTGGGCAATTGGCGACCCACTCACCTGTTTCACCCCAGGGCAAAGCATCCAAACAACTGTCAGTCCTAGACGTTTGGTAGCGGACTTCCAGAGCTCAGACACTAGGCCCTAGCGTAAGCTGGCTACTCCGGCGGAGGTAGCAGGCGTTGCCACACCGCAAACAGACGCAGCCAGGGGGGAGAAACTACCCTTACCATTAGGGACATTTTGGGCATGACTCTAGCCAGGAAGGGAACTGGCATTAAAGAGACGCTGGCACCACCACCAGCAGCAGCAGCATTGGGAAAGGCGAATGAGTGGGCAATTGGTGACCTGTTTCACCCCAGAGCAAAGCATCTAAACACTGTCAGTCCTTGGCGTTTGGGAGCGGACTTCCAGAGCTCAGACACAAGGCCCTAGCGTAAGCTGGCTACTCCGGCGGAGGTAGCAGGCATTGCCACACCGCAAACAGACGCAGCCAGGGGGGAGAAACGACCCTTACCATTAGGGACATTTTGAGCATGACTCTAGACAGGAAGGGAACTGGCATTAAAGAGACGCTGGCACCACCACCAGCAGCATTGGGAAAGGCGAATGAGTGGGCAATTGGCGACCTGTTTCACCCCAGAGCAAAGCATCTAAACACTGTCAGTCCTTGGCGTTTGGGAGCGGACTTCCAGAGCTCAGACACAAGGCCCTAGCGTAAGCTGGCTACTCCGGCGGAGGTAGCAGGCGTTGCTACACCGCAAACAGACGCAGCCAGGGGGGAGAAACTGCCCTTACCATTAGGGACATTTTGGGCATGACTCTAGCCAGGAAGGGAACTTGAATTAAAGAGACGCTGGCACCACCACCAGCAGCAGCAGCATTGGGAAAGGCGAATGAGTGGGCAATTGACGACCCGCTCACCTGTTCCACCCCAGAGCAAAGCATCCAAACACTGTCAGTCCTAGACGTTTGGCAGCGGACTTCCAGAGCTCAGACACAAGGCCCTAGCGTAAGCTGGCTACAACGGCGGAGGTAGCAGGCGTTGCCACACCGCAAACAGACGCAGCCAGGGGGGAGAAACTGCCCTTACCATTAGGGACATTTGAGGCATGACACTAGCCAGGAAGGGAACTGACATTGAAGAGACGCTGGCACCACCACCAGCAGCAGCAGCATTGGGAAAGGCAAATGAGTGGGCAATTGACGACCCGCTCACCTGTTTCACCCCAGACCAAAGCATCCAAAGACTGTCAGTCCTAGGCGTTTGGGAGTGGACTTACAGAACTCAGACACTAGGCCCTAGCATAAATTGGCTACACCGGCGGAGGTAGCAGACATTGCCACACCGCAAACACGTGCAACCAGGGGGAGAAACTACCTTGAACATATTGGACATTTGAGGCATGACACTAGCCAGGAAGCGAACTGGCAGAAAAGAGACGCTGGCACCACCACCAGCAGCAGCAGCAGCAGCATTGGGAAAGTTGAATGAGTGGGCAATTGACGACCCGCTCACCTGTTTCACCCCAGGGCAAAGCATGAAAGTCTGTCAGTCCATGGCGTTTGGGAGCGGACTTCCAAAACTCAGACACTAGGCCCTAGCGTAAATTGGCTACACCGGCGGAGGTAGCAGACGTTGCCACACCACAAACACGTGCAACCAGGGGCAGAAACTACCTTGAACATTAGAGAAAGAAAATTAACTTTCCAAGCTAAGAGCTGGGTAACCCAACTTGGGCAGATTGAATTTAAGAAAGGCAATCTGCTCCATCAGATGAGGTGCCATGCGTGAGTGCTGTGGACTCAGTATGTTTCCATAGAAAACACGCGCTCACTTTGAACAGTGGTTGGCAGACATGATAGAAGCTGCTGCGCAACCCATGAGAGTGCAGGCCACACACTCTTCTTTTCATCCCAGTAGCTAAGAGGATCAACATTAGGTGCAGAAGGAACTTCACAGAGGTAAAGTTTGACCATTTCAGCAGCACTACTCTCCTTTCTGCTACTAGCTCTGTCAGGTGGTCCAACTATACTCCCAAGTTCCTCTTCCCAAAACGCAACTGCTCCACTCAGCTGTGTTGTGATGCTTGTGGCACTGCTGCTGATGCTGCTGCTAGAAGTAGCAGACCACATAATCTCTTCCTCCTCCTGCACCTCTCCCTCCTCGGACAGCATTCCCGTTTTACGCTGCCAGTCACACACCTTGACTAATTGCTCCCGGTAGCTACTGAGAACATTGAATTTCAAAGCTAGCTTTCCATTAATTCTTGGATCACAAAGGCACGCTAGCATCATTTCGGGACTCTCTTCCATGCGTTTGCGAAGCTGTAACATAGTAACATAGTAACATAGTTCATAAGGTTGAAAAAAGACCAAAGTCCATCAAGTTCAACCTATATACATATTGTGTCCCTACTGTGTTGATCCAGAGGAAGGCAAAAAAACCCTTATGAAGCAGATGCCAATTGCCCCATACCAGGGGGAAAATTCCTTCCCGACTCCAAATATGGCAATCAGAATAAATCCCTGGATCAACGTTCTGTCCCTATTAATCTAATATCCATAAATTGTAATATTATTGCTTTCAAGAAACACGTCCAGGCTCCTTTTGAACTCTTTTATTGAGTTTACCATTACCACTTCCTCTAGCTTTCCATTAATTCTTGGATCACAAAGGCACGCTAGCATCATTTCGGGACTCTCTTCCATGCGTTTGCGAAGGTGTACTTTTAGCAGATCCTTCAGCTTCCTGACTATGGCTGCTACGTCAGGATGTAGAGTGCCACCTTGAACAGCCTCACGGTTTTCAAGGAACACATCCATCTTGCTGCCTTGATGGGAGAACACTGGGATTACCTGGGCCAGACTGGCAGTGTTTGAGCTTAAATTTTCAGTGGCATCCCTGAATGGTTTAAGGACTGCCACTAGCTGGGCGATCACTGTCCAATCCTCCCTATTCAATGGAGATGTAATCCCAATATTATGATCTGAGGCAAGATTATGGATTGCCCTCTGCTGCTCCAAAATCCTCTCCAGCATGTCTAACGTGGAGTTCCACCGTGTACTGACATCCTGACATAGGCAGTGTACGGGAAGACCTGACCTCTCTTGCTCTTCCCTCAAAAGTTGGCCAGTCTTAACACTATGGTGAAAGTGCCCAGCGATCTTTCTGCAGCGGGACAGAACTACTGCTGCTACATTAGTTCCTTCTGACATTGCTGCCTTCACTACAAGATGGATGATGTGGGCTGCACAGCGCACACCAACAATATGACCATCTCGCAGCGCTTTCACCATATTGGCACCTCCGTCAGTTACCGCAAAACCAACTTCAACATTGGTGCCTGCCTCTGCTCCCACCCAAAGGCTAAACATTTTCCTCATCGCATTCAGAATATTTTGGGAAGTGTGCTTTTCATCCATCACTTCTGCATGGAGAAGGAATGATCGGTAGCCTGCTGCAGCAGCTTCCTTGGGCACACCGGGCTGCCACCAGTGTGCTGTCAAAGAAAGAAAGGCATGCTGCCCACTAGGTGCACTCCACAAATCTGTTGTGAAATGAACAGACTGACCAGCAGCCTTGGAAAGCTCCTCTTTCACTGCTGAAACACAGGACCGATACAATGAGGGGACAATGTTCCTGCTGAAAGTGGAACGTGACGGAACTGTATATTGTGGAGCCACAGCCGCCATCAATTGTTTGAAAGGCTCCCCTCAATCATAGAGAAGGATGCCCCTCCAACAGCAATGAACTGACCAATAAGTCGCGTTACTTTATTGGCCTGCTGTTTGGGCATTGTTCTCTTGGAGTGGAATGCCACAAATTGTTCCAGGGTGGGCTGGACATGCAGTGCTCCAACCTGCCTTGGTCTCTGGCTGCCAGCACTAGCTGCTGCTGCTGCTGCTGCTGCTGCTGCCATTGGCTCAGAAGCAGCTGTTGGGGTTTTTCCACGGCCACCAGCTATGCTGCCTGCACTAAGTTTTACTTCTGCATCTTTCCCCAATAGCACAGCGTTGTGTTGAGTGCTGAGGTGATGCTTCATGCTAGCACTGGTAAAATGGCCAGACACTTTCCCTCTGCTTATTAGCTTCCCACAATGTTTGCACTTTCCATAGCGCCCTTCTTCAACATTTTCAAAGTGCTCCCAAATTGGGGCGCGCATAGCCTTGGAGTGTGCCTTGGGTGCTGCTCCTACTGCTCGGGGTGGATGAACAGAGGCAGAACTAGTGGTGGTGGGACTGGTGGTAACAGTACTGGCCATAGTGGGACTGCTAATTGCTTTAACTCTAGATTTGGTAGGTTTTGCTGCTGCTGGTGGTGGTGATGATCGTAGTGGGGAAGGTGGAGGCTCAGGGGAAAATTGTGCACTAGTCATTTGGACACTGCTCCCTGAGGAATCTGATTCCTGACCACTCATCTCCTCTACTTCCTCTGGCTCATAGTCTAGTTCTTCATTAGCCAGATCGAATGGAATTCCTGCTAGGCTGGAGCTAAGACTGATATCGTCGTGAGACTCGTGACTAGTAGTAGTGCGAGCAGGAAGAACAGACTCTGCACTTGGCCTCTCAGTCTCAGGCTCAGGCTCCTCTGCTACTTCGCTCGGTGGAGTTCCACTATGTGTAGCCCTCTCTCTAACTGTCTTTACAAAAATATTGTAAGGACTTGGTGGCTTGCTAGAGGTACTAGGAGGACATGGCGTGGCGGTACCAGTGGGAACAGTAGGCGCAGCACTAGTGGTGGTAGAGGCGGTAGAGGTGGGGGTGGTGGTAGAGGCGGTAGAGGTGGGGGTAGTGGTGGTGGTGGTGGTGGTTTTCCTTACCAAGGAATGAGATCGCTTTGGTTTGGGAAAACCCCTCTGTGTCTTGCTGCTAATTTGGCTCTGCTTGGTACCTTGCATGCTGCTTGTGGATGGGGAAGATGCTGCTTGGGGCAAAAGGCACTTCTTTTTACTCACTGGGCTAGGAGAAGTACTAGTTGTGCTACCCTTTAACTTTGAGCGTGCTTCTGGTGCTTTAGGCTTTCCATAAAAAACCATAGAGCTTGTGGGCCTAGCCGCACTACTACTGCCTGCTTTTGGTGCCTTTCCTTTACTTGATGATCCTTCAAGCAATGCTTCCCCAAATGATAAGCGAGAGCTTGGCCTACTTGGCCGACTAGACTGACGCAAAGGCTGCATCTTAGAAGTGGTGGTGGTGGTAGATGGAGCTTGTCCCTCCTTAGTCCCAAAAGGAGGATCCATTTCAAATTTTGTGTTGTGTGTGTGTAGTGTAGTGTTTAAAAAAACTTAAAAAAAAAAAAAAATTAAAGACTTTGAATTTACACGGGCCTAAGAGCCTATCCTACTACTATGCTAAACCTAAAGCTATATTTCTTAGTATTCTAGTCTAACTCTAGGCAGATGCTCTGAAGCCCACTAAGCTAAAGTGAGGTTAAGTTATATACTATTTTATATAATTAATAGATTAGAATTACTTATATTATGGATTATAGATAGAATATAGATTATGAATTAGAAAGAATTACTTATATATATTATAGATTATGAATTAGAATTTATTATATTATGTTATATAATAATTAATATTAGAAGAATTACTTATATTATGGATTATAGATAGAAGAATATAGATTATGAATTAGAATTTAGAATTACTTATATTATAGATTATGAATTAGAATGTATATTATATTATGTTATATAATATATTATAGATTAAGATTAGAATTATTTTAGTACTACAGCTAGTAGCTTGAAGCTTTGCTTAGTACAGTTGTTGTCGTCACACAGTCAATCTTTCTTGAAAAGAAATTAGAAATAAAATAAAATGTCATAGCAAAACAGTTAGCTTTACTGCTTGCTGAAACACACAGCACTTATGCGGCTGCACTCACTAGCCCAACAAGTTCACTTCACTGATGAACTGAGGTGAGCAAAAAACTAAGGGTACTTTTAATAAAATTAAAATAAAATGTAAAATAAATGACAAATTCTTTGCAAAACAGTTAACGTCACTGCTTGCTGATCAAAAAAGAACACAGCACTTATGCGGCTGCACTCACTTGCCCAACAAGTTCACTTCACTGATGGACTGAGGTGAGCAAAACAAATGAAATCAAATGAAATATTATTAATTAAGAAAAATTGACTTGGTCTCTTGCTGTTGCTAAAACAAAGCACAAACTAAAGAGCTGCAGCACCAGTACTAATAAGATTAGCTGAACTATAAACTAGTAGTAATTAATTATTAATTTTATTTATAGCTAATTAACTATTAAGAATTATAGAATTATTGATATTACTGAATGATTTTAGCTTAGACACTAGTAGATGTCTTGAATGTCTACAGTACACTCTACACTAGTATACTATTATTACTAACTATAGTATATATAACTGACAAATATATATATAATTTTATAATGTATTCAATTATTAATTAATATTACTGATTTTAGATTAGACACTAGTAGATGTCTTGAATGTCTACAGTACACTCTACACTAGTATACTATTACTAATACTATACTAACTATAGTATATATAACTGACAAATATATATATAATTTTATATGTATTCAATTATTAATATATTCTATTAAATTCTATTATTTAATTTATTTAAGCAGGACAGGCAGTAGGCACTAGTGCCAGCCCAGGGCAAGGGCACCCCAATGCCAGTGAGGCACTGGGTGCGCTGTCAACTCAACAGCACTACACAGTTGATGACAGACAAAAGCACTGAAAAAAAAATTAAATAAAAAAATGATTAAATTAATAAAATTATTAATTCAGTAGATGTAGAAGTGAACACAGTACACTGTGAGAAATGGCAGGCTGAGGCTTACCAGTCTCACACAGAACAGAACAATCTCTCTCTCTCTCTCTGTAAGGCTCGGATGCAGCACAGCAGTGTTGCCACAGCAGTCACAGCAAAAAATGAATGGATCTCTCAGGCAAGCTCTGGTCTTATAAAGGGGGTTTCAGTAAATCAAAAAACAGCAGCACAGGCATTGGACGAGACCCTTAGCGTGACGTCACAAGAGTGAGCTGATTGGAGAGACGAGGATCAGCTCACTCCTGTTTGAAATTTTGGCGGCTGCGCGGCAAAAACAAAGACGATCTTCGATTCTTCGTGGTTGTGAGTCTTCGTCTTCTCCTATGTTTTGCTGGCACTGTATTCTCTTCGGCGTGTCTTCGGAACGAACAAAAAAACGGCCTCTTCGTGCTCGTTTACATGTTCGCCCGAAGACAAATGCGCAAGTCTAGTTTCTATCATATCAGGAGTTGATAGAAACACTCTGAATATTATCTGTTTACCAAGCCATCACAGAGGTCCTAAAAACACAGTGATCCTCTAATGTTTGGAAGCAATTGATTTTATTAAGAGACCTTATGAAAATCATTACTTGCCCAACAGTAAAAATATTTGAAATTAAGCACCTATATTCAATCAGTGATAAAAGCAGAGGCTATGATACTCAGAGTAGAATATGATGTCAGTTCCAGACTGTGTGGCCTTGATAACTTACCCATTAACACCGTGAAACTGGTCTTTCCTCCCCTGATCTTATCATCAGTATAGGTTAGTTGTGAACTTGTGATGTAATGATTCAAAAACGTTTTAGGAAAATATCATTATTATTATAAACTGATAGGAGGTCTGCTAAATTTGGGGGATGACAAAACTAAAGGGAATACCAGTTGTTTAATTTAACTTACATACCCAACATTTCAAAATGTGAAAGAGGGGCGCTTTTTTAAAAAAATCACTCTCGCAGAAGTCACCAATACAAGCAATTGCACTTTACGATGTCGCACTTGCATCGCCACTTAAAACATGCTTAATTTTTGTCAGCACAGTCATGCATATTAAAAATAACCAACACATTTAAGTGAATTCCCAAGAGGCTGCCCTTACACTCCTTTTCCCACATCTCGTACCTCTTCCTCCATCCTTCTTCCTCCATCCTCCATCCTGTGGTAGGAGCGTGAGGTCTGTCACTTCAGACCTTGCATAACTGGTCCCTCATCACTACGTGCTGGCTATTGATGCAAAGCGCGGGGGTATGACTTCATATGCTTATAATTGTCAGGAACTGGGTCCATACAGACAACTGTAATGACCCAGAGCGCCCAATGATTGTGTTCAGGAGTTCAGGAGCCACAGGACCTGGTGCAGGGCGACTGCACTCACCCGGGTGTTGAGCACCTAGGGTTGTGCAGCCACATACCAGCGCCCTGACATAGCAGCGGATGTTGTCCAGAACAAAACAAAGTGATATCCTACAGGCACCCTGGAGCAGACATATGAGACATAGTACTAGAATCATGTGCAGGATGCTGCAGGCTGGGAGTATGGAAGCTAAGCAGAGTAACACCTAAAACATAGCGAGCAAGCGGGACAGAACAAGGAACAGGGAGACCGAGCAAGAAACATAACCAGACAATACATACATGGTACAGGACACAACAAAGGACAGGGAACAAGGCAAGGAGTAAGGAGCCAAGATCCTCAGACGCTTCTCCTTTAAGCAAGGATAGGAAATCTTAACGGGGACATGGGGAGAGGAGAGAGGAACCGAGATCCTCAGATGATTCAGGGAATAGAGGACAAAGGCACATAAGAGACAGACAAACATGAATACAGGAACTAGCCTAGGACTATGTGAGAACAATTGGAGATTCCGTCACATCATATGGCCATAGTATGTTTAGCCCACCACTACGCCAAAGTACTCCAGTATTCGGTGGGTCCTAGCACTAAACGCTGCCTACTGAATAACTAAAGCTGAAACTGAATATTGAATCTATACTCAGAACAGAGAAGGACATACCTTTAGACTGCAGACTGAGACAAACATAACAAATGGGTGGAGCACACCTTATAAAGCTGAAGCAAAGAGCAGAACTGGAATCAAGGAATCAGAAGCACAGAACAGAGCATAAGAAAATACAGGAATGGACTGTAGCGAAAAAGGGAAGACCAGAGATATGCAGCTCCGCAGCCTGGATGGGGCATGACAATAATGTAGGTTTATGCGCAAAAGCAATATCTATTTAGAATCAATTTAATAATTCAATTAAAAAACCGATAATACTGTTCTCTTTTTTTTTGTCTTTACATCTTTTATTAGTAATATAGAATATTTGTACTCACTTAAGTGAGTTACAAGTGGTGTCCTTGTATAGTAAATAGAGAGAGAGTCTCTATATGTGTATATATTGTCTAATATATGTTCTGCAGAGTCAGGTTTTTTATTAATCTATTTAATTTATATTTTGTGAGGATGATAAAACCTATTAACATAGATTGCAGTTTAAGCGAGCACTGGAAGCAAACAGACAGCTCATTAATTGATTTTCTAAGACAAGGCAAACCAGTTCTGAACGTGATTACAATACTGAGCTTCTCCTCCTCCTTGTATAACTGCTCATCCCAAACTCAGTGCTGTCAGCAGCCAGAATGAGAATATTTATCTTAGTTTATTCTCCTGAGGATGACTTCTTACATTGCAAGGTGATGTTGTCCACATTATGACAAAACCTGTGAATGTATTCTTATCATGACCGAGAAGGCCATACAATTTAACTTTGAGAAGTTCTCAAAGCGTAAATGTCTCGTAAACAATTTAGTACCATCATGAGGAATTAACTGATACAGCAATCTGTGTAGTGCACGATAGACATGAAAGACTTCATGAAAAGGTATAAACTGCCTTGCACTCATTTCACGTACTGTTATGCTGTAATGAGGTGTTTAAACTTTCTTATAGAAATAACTGTAGATAAGGCTTTATTGTCTTGAAATATAAGCATATATGTAAAATATTGAATATAGTTAACAGCGGAAGTGACAAGGAGCATATAGATATACTTATACCTGGGTAGCCCTTGAGCCTCTGGTGAAGCACTGCTTACATGGGTCTCTGGTACAGTTTCCACTTTCCCTGGGCAAATGAGTGATGTTTGACCACGCCCATCCCTCCTACTCCCCTCCCACTTAAAGTTATCTAGAGTTAGCTCTGCCCCTCGCAAAGCCACTTCCCTAGGAGAAAGAGTGCTTTGGGTAGCCTACTCTGCAAAGCTTGCAGGTATTGATATACCAATATATGCTGTGAAAATGGCAGATTTTAAGTGAAAGGTTTTGTGAGGTAAGAGATTAATTCACGGCAAGATAAACCAGTTTGGGGCAAGATAATATAGCAATGAATATCATTATTTTTTACTCTTAGGTGGCATCCCTATGTTCTTCCAAAACACATATTCCACACCTTGAATAAGAAACATATTTCTTAAGGTAGGTGGGGATGTGGCAAGATTTAGGCAGTTATGTCAAAGAATGGTCTCCAAAGATACAGGTTTTATCTTTTACACAATATGATAGAGCATAGGAATAATTTTGTTTGCTTTAACAACTTGCAAATTTCATAAAATGTGTATGATAGGCTTGTCATAAACACTGGATCTGATGGAGAGATTCCCAATTAGTCATATCACAAAGTAGTTTGTAATATCATGATGAAGCACATTAGTTCCGGCCAGAACAAAATGATAAAGACTAAAATTAAACTTGGCATCTTGTTATTAAAATTGACATCTTGTAATTTCATTCCCACTGGTGCTGTCAGATGTTTTTTATGTTTCATTTAAGGGACACTCCAGTGTCCCAGAGACCATCTGGACAATGAATGAATATGGGAGTAACTTTTACGTACTTTCTGTGCATTCATTTTACCTGAAAAAAAGACAGCTCCCATCCCCCAGTGTCCAAAGTTTCGCTCCATTGATTGGCTGCTTCTAAGAGCCAATCAGTGACAGAAAATCAATCCAGGATTGTTCGTCAGGCCAGTGCTTGAGGTGATTGGTAGTAAGTAAATCACATGTCGGGAAATGTGATCAGCCAAACTAATTTCCTGAATGGCAAATGACTGGGGGATGGGGAAAGAGGCAACTGCACTCTTTTGCATGGGGACGCAAAAAGGTTTGCATGGGGACGCAATGAAAATTTAAAGGGATCTCTTAGATATCCTACCCATTAAAATTAATATGATGGCTTAAGTCAATAAATATAATTAATAATAACCTTGTATGATTGTTTAAACTATTTGTATATGTGCTAGCTTAAACCACAGTTCATTGAATAAAAAAAAGGATTAGGTAAAAATGAAACTTTGTTTTGAAAACCTGTGTTTTCACCTTACATTACTTTTCTGCAGCAGTGCTTTGGACTTATGATGATGACTTAAGTGACTTACATAACTGAGGTGAATTGAACTCTAATATTTGAATGTTGTAAATGTTAAAGATGTCTTCAGATATTCTCTGCATTCACATGGGCCCTGCACTATAAATGCGTGGGTTAATAGCTGCTCTGTTTTGACAAACATATTGTATATGTCAATAGCACACCCGATTTCCACTGTGAAGCACTTACAGAGCAACATCGACCATTGTTCCTGCAGGTGCGCCGCTATAATGAAGTGCTAGATTGCAAGCATATGTCTTCTGGGTTTTTAGGCAGACCACACTCGAAAACAAATGGATAACAAGTGGACGGTAATGAATGGGATGTTGCAGTTAAACTCTTATGGTTTGAGGCATTGTGTGCTTACATAAAAGCCAGACGAGTTCATTATGAGGGATCCTTGAAATGGATGCTGAGGAAATAATTCTTGCTTTCCACTGATTAAGTATGTCTTCAAGCCGAGTAAAGTCTAATTTAATGTGTTAGTACATGCCGTATATTCGGGTGTATAAGACGACTGGGCGTATAAGACGACCCCCAACTTTTCCAGTTCAAATATAGAGTTTGGACTATACTCGCCGTATAAGACTACCCCTCTACCCAGCGTACAACAACCAGCCAATCACGGCAAGCGATGTACCTTACCGGTGATTGGCTGGTTGTTATACAGACATATACATACATACACTGCCCTTACACACACACACACACATATCTACACATACTAACATACACCTGTCAATACATACACATTTATACACTGCCCTCACCACACACCCCTGCCTTTACACACACACACGCATATACATATATATATATATACAGACACACACACATGTGTATATATATATATATATATATATACACACACACACACACACATATGTGTATATATATCTATACATACATACACACACACACACACACATGTATATATATACACACACACATGTATATACCGTATATATATATACACACATGTATGTATATAAATATATATATATATACACCAGCTTACAAACACACTGACCATCTCACACCAACATACATACACTGCACTCACACCCCTTTCTCCCCATCTCTTACCTTCTCATCTTCTATCTTCTTTCTTCCATCCAGTCATGGGAGCGCGAGGTCTGTCATGTCAGACCTCCGTTTACTGCTCCCTCATCACTACGTGCCGGCAATTGATGCCGAGCGCCGGGACATGACGTCATCACCGTAGTGATTAGGGAGCAGGGAAGCCGAGGTCTGATGTGCCAGACCTAGAGCTCCCTAATGTCGGGCTAGTTAGAGGGAGGTCGTGATCTCCCCAACCAGCTCTGCTGATCAGGGCTAGTTGGGGAGATCACGATCTTGCACCTACCTCGGCGTGGCCCTGAAGACCGGCCCAGGGGAGGCGGCTTCTCCACTCGCCCCTCCCCTAGAGATTTGTGGCTTCGTGGGACTCTTCGGCTGGGTAAGTATTCGGTACTCGGTTAGTACCCGGCGTATAAGACGACCCCCGACTTTTAAGAAGATTTTCTGGGGTTAAAAAGTCGTCTTATACGCCGGAATATACGGTAATTATTTGTTATGCTTTTTTAGAGATGAAATTTCACTTGCATTTTTTGCAGAAATCAGCCCTACACCCTCTGTCCGTTCGAGTACAATTGATGTATTCATATGTTGACATACTAATGTATATACTGTAAAATCATGCGTATAATACTGCATATATCAATAATGCATAAGGTGCAAATGGTAATGGGTAGAATAAACTGCCCAGAAACCATTTTATGCCATTTTATTTCTATCTAATTAAAATTAACAATGGTTTAAGTCAATCTCTGATCCAAATAATACGCTGTATTAGCCATGTTGCACTAACTTATTTCAGCATGAAAGCCTAATGTAAGGCAGAAAAAATGATTCACAGCTAAATTAGTCACAAGTTTATTCTTGTATACTTCAAGGCTGTAAGTATGTCAGTATCTATTGTTCCTTAGTAATCAAATACAACAGAACATGCTTCAGTTAAGTGGCACAAGCTGGGGCTAAAATAATTAAAAGCACATCCTTATTGGTTCACAAAGCACATATGAAATGATTTCTCTAACTTTTTCTCCAGAAGTGATTTCTTTCTGCATCTCAAAAGAAATAATGACATATGTTTCATCCTTTTTGAAAAGGAATCAGATGCGCATGTTGAGGAATGCCATCTCTGCAGTCTTGGTCACCCTTACTCAATTTGAGTATTGAACCTTGGTCCAGAGGTTGACAAATTTAATTTGGATCTAGGAGCCAGAAAAAAAATGTAAGCGTCATGAATCAAGGAAATGTTTACTAATAATAAGGAATCAAAGCTGAAAAAAGACACAAGTCCTTCAAGATTAACTTCACAGTTGACGCAGAAGAAGGCAAAAAATACACATTGAAGAGATTTCAAATTGTGGCTCAGAAATAACATTAGTTTTTTTGAGGAGGCTAAAACTATTCTTACACTGCCACAGCAATGTTAAAAAGCTTTGCACTTTACTATTGTTATACTTATTTTTCCTACAATGACCAGTCTGATTTTAACCCAGATCAATAGAGGGCAGAGCCGGCCTTAAGTGTTCTGGCGCCCTGTGCGGACTACTCCTCTGCCCCCCCATCCCAAAAAAAAGAAAGGAAAAAAATATCCCCCCTCTGCCAACTTGGAAGTAATCACAGTTTAGCGAATATGCCTCATTGAATTCTAGCATTCAGTATCTTCACATGTTTTATAAGCTGATGTAGAACTGGTACAGATAATAAATGGTTAATGATTTCATTTTGTCTTTATGCTGAGTTCCACTGAAAAAACTCTAGCTCTAAGTATCACCATTTGCTTTGTATTTTATAACAGTTACCGGAAAAATACTCAATTACCTGTTCTGCTTTAACCCCTTCAGTCCACTATGGACGTACCAGTACGTCCAAAAAACGCATGTTTCTCACTCTCCTCACATGCTGAAAAACAAGACGAAGAAAAAAAAAGGTTAGGGATTTTACAAAATAAATAAAAAAATCAATAAAATAATAAATAATAATAAAAAAAAAAACAATAAAGTGAGCTAAGTGATGTCATTGTGACATCACTGGCATTAGAGGACATCTAACCATTTAAAGACTATATAAAAAATACAAAAAAATAAAAAATAAAATACAAAATACAAAAAAGATAATAATAAAAAAGAAAAAACCCTTACATACCATTGCCCTAACACAACATCTAAAAAGTCTAAACCTTCTGCCCCCTGAAGGGGTTAAAATGTGCACAAGAGGAAAATGTTTAGTACTAGACTCTTCCAGTTAATAAACACAGTCATCACTTACAGAGAAGAAACACTATACAAAGTGTAAGCGTTAGGTGTCTCAACATGAACGATACAACCTACTCCACGTATTCTGAGAAACACAACATTTAGAATAAAAGCAATCACATTTAAATAGAGAAAGTGTTTATCAATGCATTCTGCACAAGTGAGATTATCCGCGTGAGCTATACTGTGCCTGATTAACAGAGTCTTTGCATAATACTAGACAGTGCCTTCTTCATTAGTAGTTCCATCATTTTGTCAAAACATGTGTTAGTTTGATTTTAAGAGCTTGCAAAAAGGGTAATTTCATTAATTGAAGTTAAATTAGGTTAATTGTTCCATTTACAAAAGAAATGCTTTATTAAAAGCATGCTGAAAATGTTGCATGGAAATATAAATACAGACTAAATGTTATCCTTAATATTATGTTGAATCCATTATATGAAGTCATAGTGTATATATTTATTTTTTATGATGTAATACCATTCAGCCCATGTAGTCTGCCCATTTCTTTCTGCTTTAAAGACTCAAACCTTAATCAGTCATTGGTATTGTCTTAGATTAAGGATAGCCATATGCCTATCCTGTGCAGGTAATCACTTAACTGTATTAGCCTCTACTACTTTTGATGAGAGGTATTTCCACCTTTCTACTATATCCTTTCATTACATCCAAACTTTATAGTTTTTACTTTCTCATACATCTCGGTCATGCTCAGATTAATAGTGTGTTTTTTTGGATGCAGGTTACCATTTTTCTCTTTTATACTTTCCCCAGCTTTTCTCTCTCATCTCTAATGATTGGAAAAAAGTCCCTTTGCGTTAATATAATAAGACATGTCAATTTAGATGTTATGTGAAGTTTAGGAAACAAAGTATAAGGGCAACGTGTCCTATTTCTCCCTTGTGTAGCCAATGAGCCAACTTGTATACACTATTCATTGTTGAGAATTTTGTGTAATTTTAATGAAGTTGTTGCTTTTACAAGTATTAATTGACCTTTTGAGCTTGTTCTTTGTTGTCAGACACCATCTTGTCTACGTGTCTCATATTGTGCAGTGACATTTGTTGACATTTATCAAAATGACAGTCTAAATAGTTTGCTTTGATTTATGCATCTGGGTCAATAGATTATTTGTGAACAATGTTTAAATGGGGCCATTTCTTTTAAGTCGTTGTGTGATGTTTAAAAGGAATTCCTAAAAGGGATATTTAAAAATATATATGTAGTAACATAATAATGGCCAGTATCCTCTCCTTTTAATTTCTTATCATACTATGCCACTACGCATAGCTAACCCCACTGCATTGTCAATGCCACACACCTTCATGTCTCATCTAAGGAGCACAAGAGGGGGAACTCGTGGCAAGTTCCTATGAATATGAATACCAATCCTGGTATAATGACAACATATTCTTGTTCCCTCATGCATTATAACATCACAACATTTTAAACACAAAACCCTCAGCGACAATATTTATTTTTCCATGGACCTTCCAGTTCCACTAAAGACCAAAATTATAAAGTAAAATGGGAATCTACCAGCTTCAGTAAGGCTGCATGGACCTCCCTGGACTTACATTCATATGACTTAACCAGCACACAGATTGCACCCACAGTGGTCTCCTCTCAGACTCTCAGGTCATCTCTCAAGATCTCAGTATGGCTCACGCGCACCATTTATTCATTCTATACCCTTTAGGCCCAAAACAGTAAAGGTACTGTATAGACTGTCAGAATACACACATATAGTCTACCCTTACAAATGCCTGCCCATAAACATACACACCAGCTCATACACACATATATAAACATTTACACTTCCCCTTACATATAAACAACCTGGGTCACACTTGCTTGCCCTTAGACATACTTGCTTTAACACTTTCAAAACCTAAGCACACTCTCTCTTTCTCATAATTTCTCCCCTATCTTATTATCTCTCACCTTTCTCTCCCCTTTCTCTTAACCCCCCCCTTTATCTCAACTTTCCCTTTTCTATTTATCTCTCTTTTTCTCTCCTCCTGCTTCCCTTAACCTCACATTTTTCCCAAATCTCTCCCCTCCCTTTGATTCTACCTTTTCCCATTACCTCTTTATCTTTTCTCTTCCTTTTCTCTTTATTTCTCCTCCATTCTCATTATCTCTTCCTTTTCTCCCCATCTCTCCCATTTCTCTTTATCTCTCCCTTTTTGCTCCCCCATTTCTCTTTATCTCTCCTCCTCTTTATCACCCTTCTCATGATCTCTCCTCTTCTTCCTCTGTATCTATCCTGCTTCTCTTTATTGTTTCCTTTCCTTTCCTTTTTATCCCACTTTGTTCTCTTCATCTTCCCACCGTCTCTCTCTCCTGGTTCTTTATCTCTCCCTTTCTTTTTAGCTCTCCTTCTCTTCGCCTCTCCCTTTTCGCCTTTATCGCTCACCATTTTCTCATTTTACCTCTCCCCTTTTTTGATTCCCCCTTTCTCATTATCTTGTCTCTTTTTTTTTATAAAGATCTTGCATTTCTCTTTATCCAATCTAATTTCAATTTTCTCTCCCCCTTCTCATCTCTCTCTTCATTTCTCCTCTTTCTTTTTATCCCATCGCTCCTCTTTCTATTTTATCACTCCTTTTTTGCCTGTTTCCCCTTTTTCATTATCTCCTCTTTGCCTCATTATCTTCCCATTTTCTTGTTATCTCTCTCTCTTTTTCTCATTATCTCTCCTTTTTCTCATATCTAATTTTCTCTCTCCTTTCTCTATCTCTTCTCATCTTTGCCTCTTTCTTCTTTCTCTATCCCTCATCTTCTTTATCTCTATCTCTCTTCTTTCCATTTATCCCTCCATTGTCCCTATCTCTTATTCATTATCTCTTCTTATTCTTTATCTCTCCATCATTTTCCAGTCTCTCATCATTATCTTCCCTCTTTCTTTCCATCTAACTTATACTCAATATCTCCCGCTTTCATTACCTCTCCTGATAATCACCATTTATCATCATTATCTCTCCCTCTTCTCTATCTTTCTCCCCATCTCTCTCTGCCCCCTTTCTCTCTTAGCCTCACTTACATTCCACTTTCTTACTATCTAGCTCTCCCCTTCATACCTTTCCTGTGGTGCTGTTCGTGCAGGCCCCTGTCTCCCTGCTCCCTCATACTGCGCATGGCCTCACTGCTGAGCACTGGGATATGATGTCATCTCCCAGCATTAATAGCCAGCATGCTATGTAATGGAAGAGGTTAAGGGATAGATATATAATTGTGTACACAGCGCCTTCCAGCACACCAGCTATATAAACAGACCTCACACCCCCTTTTATTTTGGGACGGTTAGAGGGTGATCTATAATCTCTCCCAACTGGCCCTGTTCCTCTAGCTTAGCTGGCAGGCTGTCGCCAAGGATGTTTCTGTCAGGGGGCACATGGAGGCACAGTAATTTGTAGGTGGGCCCTGACCCCCTCTGCCCCTCTAGCGATGCCATTGATTCTCACTCCCTGTTGTACACTTCCCATAATGTGGCACAATATTTTAATGACAGATGCCACCTTGCTTGGCTATCTGTTGCTGTATCCTCAGATAGGTGTGTCGGAATTTGTCCCAGTGCTGTCCACAATTTGTGAGCAGGTAAACAGTTCATGCTAGGGCTTTCGAGATTGCTTAATAATGGGTATCAGGATGTGATAGATGCCCCTTTACTTTTGGAAGGGACAACACTTTCTTGGACTGAATATTTTTTAATAATTGTTTTAGGATTAAAAGAATGAATCTATATAGGTATCACAGTGGACACAAGAGCTTTGATAGTAGGTTATTTTTTTCTCATCTACACTCAACTTTGGGCTATTTTAATACAAAAAGCACTACAAAAGCTTGAACCATGTTCCATGTTATTTTACTTTGTGAAAGCATAACTTTGTATATGTTTCTGAAGGCTTTTCAATTTTTATTCCACTTGACACTCAAAGTGGAAGCAACTGAACTAAAAATAACATGTCCCAGTTAAAGTATATATTTTATAATGTCAGCTTCAAGATAATAATAAAATCCTACATTATATAACTACCATTAAGTTCAAGTCCTTTACGCTTTGACACTTGTGTAGAGCATGTGAGAAATCTTTAGTCACTGAGGTACAGACAAACGTTCTATCATAACCAGGACTAAATGATTGGTTTGAATTTAATGGAGCAACATCACGCAGAGAGCTTTTAATGCAACGAGAGAACCTTTCATTCCTTTCAATGATACATTTTATAAAGATTATTCCTTTCGTGAACTGTGTTCAAGAAATGAATGACTGTTGTGCTACCTTGTAAAACGTGCTTCCCCTGGAGATAGTTGTTGGTAGACATGGCCTGTATCTGTTGAATTTTGTACAATCAAAGGTACAGTATGATCATTAAAACATTAGGAAATCAAAGAAGGAAATCTCGTATAGCCTTTGATAGAACAAAATTATAAATAACAATACCCGTTGTTATGCCTGTCATCAGTTATACATCCAATGTGTTCAAGTTGGTATAGAAAGGTGCCTCAATGATATGACAGTCTGACAAACTTGAGGAGAGGGGGTCATGACCCCGAGGTGTCAAGGGGTAACCGTGTCAATTGGGTCATGTCCATGTAGCAGTCATAACATATACCAAGGGGTTTGCTGGAAAGACGATTTAACCTGGAGCTTCGTGGCAAGAGGTAATGTGCTAATATACACTGATCATCCATACTATTGTGATCACCTGCCTAATGTTGTGTAGGCCCCCCTTTTGCCACCAAAACAGCCCTGACCCATCAAGGTGTGGACTCCATTAGACCTTTGAAGGTATGCTGCGGTATCTGGCACCAAGATGTTAGCAGCAAATCCTTTGGACTGGGATATGGGGAATTCGGAGCCCAAGTCAACACCTTGAACTCTTTGTTTTTGCTTTGTGGCAGGGCGGATTATCCTGCTGAAAGAGGCCAATGCCATCAGGGAATACTGTGTCCATGAAGTGATGCACATGGTCTGCAACAATTCTTAGGTAGCTAGTCAGCACCAGCATTAACTTTTTTAAGCAATTTGAGCTACAGTAGCTTGCTTGTTGGATTTGACCACATAGGACAGCCTTCATCCCCCATGTGCATCAATGAGCCTTGGCTTTCCATGACCCTGTCGCTGGTTAATCGCTTTTCTTTCCTTGTACCACTTTTGATAAACACTAACCAGTGCAGACCGGGATGTGTAACTGTGTGTGTATGTGAGCATGGATGTGTAAGTGTGTGAGCTTGAATGTGTAATTGTGTGTGAGCATGGATGTGTAAGTGAGGTGAGATGGGGATTGTGCTAGAATGAATGTGTACGTGTGTGTTAGTGAGTATTAGTAAGTGTGTGTAATTTGTGTATGTGTGTTTACATATATGCGTCAAAGTGTATATTGGAAGGGACAAGGGGCAAAAAAGGCACAGACAAGTTGTTTGGGAGCAATGATGGCACATACAAGCTATTTGAGGGCAATGATGGCACATACCAGCTGGTTGGGGAAAATATGGCACTTATAAGCTGTTATGAGGTTAGGATGGCACTGATAAGCTGCTTGCGGGCAAAGGTACTCAAGCTGTTTCGGACAAAGGTGGCCCTGTGGCAATTTTTGCACCAGTGCAATGTGGTTTCTAGTAACGCCCCTGATAAATCAAACAAATGTGCAAAAAGTGTACCTTGGAGCTAAACCAAAGGCAGCTCATACCTTAAGAAATATCCTTTGGGTGAGCAGGATGATGGTGATAGTATATTCATAATTAAATTTACTATTAAATATCACAATATTTGAAAGCTGTAAAATAACTTTGCTCTTTAATTATTCCTTGTAACTATATAATTTGTTTCAATCAGATTTCTGCAAGTCTTAAACATGATTTGTATTTGTTATTTGTCATATGGAGTTCTGCTGCTGAGCGATTTAAACATTTTCCCGGTGTTTACCTAAAATCACAGAAACTCATAGAGTTGGCGGCTGCTGTCAGCTTACACAGGCACGGTATACAAGCTGACAGGATGGGACTCAGTGGGGACCAAAGAAATTTGCTTGTTAAAGAACCTCGAGCAGTATCAGCAGTAACTCCCCGAGCACGGCTGGCACAATCTGTAACATGTTCAGCAATCTTTCGGCTTCAGTAAGTGACTGATAAATACTTGTCATTACTGAGGGCGAGGCAGTGGATAAGATGAGTTAAGCATGGGTCAGCACTATATCACAGAAGGGCACCATTTTTATTTAGTGATGACTGTGACAATGTCAAGTAATCAGACAACTAAAGAATAAGAAAAAAAAAAGGGCAGTGACTGAGAAGTATGCTAAGAAAATGACAGTTACACTGCATGTTCCCCTTTCCAGATTGTTCTGCATTTGCTGTGTTAAAGAAACCTTCCGGCATTTCATGAATATCTGGAAATGTGAAACAAAGCTTTATGGCCCAGACCACCTCTTATCTGGATACAGCTCTTAAGACTATAGTAGAAATAATTGAAATATCATATACATGTATCAGGGTCATTCCTTTTCCCTCGACAGCTGCTGAATGGCACTTGTTCCTTTGACTAGTATATGGACAATATTTTCTGGGTCAGTTTAGTTGGAAGTACCTTCCAAAGCAATACTCGGGGAAAATTAACATCCTTTTAGTATGTTCTGGTGGGCACCCCCTGTTATAGAATAGTTGGAAAAATGTTTGTAAAACTACTTCAAAGTTTCTGCACTTTTTGATGTCCAATGAGATGGCTGGTTTGTTTGCAGAGGAGTTACCGTTTTAACTCGCTGCCATTACAGCATTTAAAGGGTTAACATTACCATATAATGTTCAAGAAATTATGAATTGCATAATTTGAGTGATTTGCACTAAATCTCACTGGTTTAACTGTTTAAATGGCCAGCCAGTTCTTGTTCCCCAAGAAGCCCTTCATAATGCATAATGAACCCGCTGCTTTACTGAATAGTCGCCTAGCTTAGGGCCAGCTGTTAAAAGTAGAGGTTAGGCCCCTCAGGCTACGAGACAGAAACTATAAGCCAGGGTAGAAGGAAAAACGCTTAGCATGTGTTAAGAATATTATTTCATACTTTGCCTGAGGCAGCCATGTGAGTAGGGCCGTTCCGGCTCTAACCTTTTCAGTTGCGTGTGAGCATTACCTTGGTGCACTGGGTATTCAAACAATTGATTCCATTCTAGAAAGGTATAATTTAATAACTTTCTCCACTTAATTTTCCTTCTGCATCAAAGAAAGAAATGTGCTTTTAACAGTACTTAGCAATTTTTCATGGTCAAAATATGCTCGGCAAGGGAGTTCGGCCGTAGATGTCTTTTATGCACTTAATATATTTTAATGATTCCTGAACTGTTAGAATGACATTTACCTAGGACGTAAGGAAAATCTCCTGCCACACATCAAAACTTTAACATCAAAGCATATTGTTGCTTTTTCTTGTATCCACATTTTCACCTGCATCTGCCTAGTTAATATTCTTCATTTACACTGTGAATCTGCTGAAATATACTGCAGATTATATGCTAATTTTGACGAACTTTGAAAAGACGCTCCAGAATATTTCCTACATTTCACTAGGGAATGGTCAGTCATTCTCCTACATTTTAAGCCATGAAAGTAAATTGGGCTTGCAACTCTAATAAGCTCAAAGAGCTATTAGTCATATAAATGAGGCAGAAGGGATGTTCAAGTAGCTGTATTTTCTCTGTACACCCTTTGATATCCAACAATCGATACAGAGCGAGCTAGTTAGGCAGTTTTGCCCATGTTTCAGACTTTTCTTTAAAAATTTAAGCACAGTAACATGCATGCAACCTATGCATCTTAAGTCAGTTAATGTTTTTAAAAAAATCATATGGGTTACACTTTATGTATAAATCTATTAACCATTGCTACTAGAGTCATACATCAAACTGTTTTTTACCTCGGATACCCTTACTGTCTGCTTAATCGGTAATCAACAGTATACTTTTTGCTGAGGACCTGACTCCTAAGAAACTTAAGACTCAAACAAATAAGAAAGACTGTCAGATCAGAAGCATGCGTGGCAACGTTACCCCATCGGCAGCCAGACCATATGTCAAGCCTCAAGGCAACTTTTAAGCCAGCCAGCTACTAAGATGTCACTTCTGGAAAATTATCTCTCTCCGCTTGATATGTATCGAAGTCCTGTGATTTCCATCCAAACTGGTATGAATCGAATCAGTCAGCAGCAAGATGTGCTAAGAAAATTACACCAGCTGTTTTCATTCCATGCCATTTCCTTTGTTATGTGAGAAGAAGAGTGAAAAAAATGACAGTAACAGTCTACTAGCTTCTTCAGTTCTATATTTTTTTATAGAAGCGTTAAGTGTGTAGGCTTTCTCAACAAAATAGTTAAAATTTATCATTGGTTTAATGGACTTTGGCAGCAAACTTTTATATTGTCTAAATCAAATATTTTAATATTGGACACACAGCTATAGAGCTCCTATGATACATTTTGTGTTTTCTTAGGTAAAATGAAAAATAGAAAAAACAATAAAATAGAGTCATAATTTTCTGGTCCAAGCATAATCCAAGCTCTTCAAGAGATTCTCAGTAAAATGTTCTACCATTTTATTGAAATGGTCTTTTCACATTTGCAGTTTCAATACTATTATTACTTTTCATTATTCAAAATATAAGTTAATTCCAAGGGTTGTGTTTTGGCTTTTTGTTTCTTGCCAAGGGGAGGCTTTGTACTACATGACCTCGACCATGGATGTTAGGGGACATATATCTTGAATGTGGTTAATTTATGAACTCTTCATATGCCTGACCTCTTGTTGACTGTGGAATTGTTTTGAATAAGCCAAATTCAGGACCCAATTTGTTCATTACTTCCATATGACATGGCCACATTAATTAACCATGGAGTGTGTTCTTAAACAGCCTAGTAATCTCAAGAAATAAACATTTTTCCTTGGCCCTACTTCCGGGTGAAACCTGTAAAGGTTTCCAATTACCTGGGACCCTTGTGAGTCCCATACATTGTGCATTTGAATAACTCATGGAACTCAACAGGGGCCTAACTCATAAAACGACATGGACATTGTAAATTGTTCTATGCTCCACCTACTTCTAGTTTAGCAAAGACTAACCTTGGGTTTTGGGAATATACCTCAGTGCTTATTTTCTGGCATGTTCTTCGTCAACTATCCCTTCACTTTTTAAAACATCCAAGGAGAATTCACTTACGTACTGTATATTCCAACAATGATCATGTTAGTTAAAACATTTTCTTTTAATTGTATTCTTTACAGTTATATTGGTTATAGTCTCATCATAACCCTATTTTATATCTGTAAGAATAAACATTTTAACTTTGTGTCTTCTAGTTCTTCTAGAACTAGGTCATTGTCTTAACCACAGGCTTATGTTGATTTTATAGCACCAACACATCATTCTATATAGACATATATACAGTATGTAAACACCATAGCATTGGTGTGCACTGGAGTGTTCAATATAAGATTTTCAAGTGATTTTCATGTTTTTAAGATCCGAGCTCCCAAGTGCATCTTAGCCAATCATAATAAGCATGTTTATAACTTTTACAAGTTCACAAATCATTCTGTTGTTCTGCATGCTGTATCGTTGATGGATCCAATAAAAGTTTCTCTTTTTGTGGTAAATTGTTTGGTATTTTCAGTAATACAAACCATTATAGGTAATATTGACTAAAATGATGTGTTTGTAGTTACTCCTTTGTGTACTGTGTTTTGAAAATTTAATGACTACCTTTTGAGAAAAGCCAATGCAGTTGTTTGCCAAGAGTCCAATTCCCTTTATTCCATGACAATTCTCTTCACATATTGCAGTTCACAGTAAACTTGACATAGATATTTTGCAGGACTAAGTGTGAAATAAACATGTCTTTGGAGACCAAAAATCGCACACCTTTGATTTGCATCTTACACAAATAGATTTCAGCTCAGATAGAAAGAGATAAATAATATGTTTTGTCACAAAATATTGTGTTCATTGGTATTACTTAAGCAACAGAAATACTGTAAAGTGACATTTTGGAATATTGTTCACTTAGAATGCATGTATTTTTGCTAGTTGGAACACAGAATGCATCCATGTTAAGTTTAAAGCAAATATGGCACTTTTTCCCCAAACTATACATTTTGGGGAAGCAGTGCTAACCCGGCAATCTCCGGGTCAAACCCGGAGAGTTCCCAGGTACGGTTATTGCTACTTTTTGGTAGCAGTCATTGTAATGGGGGAAAAGAAGAACAGGGAGTAGTTTGGCATTAAATGTAGAACACAAAAGATGTACACTAGCATTCCGGAGAACTAGCATCACAGAAGTGTAATTCTCTACACATTCAGCTTTTTCTTTGCAGTGGTGTTTGGTCACACCTACTGTCTGCCTGCCCCTCACTAATTAAAGGCTTCTGGGGCTAGCCTCTATGTGCAGCTTGCCCCCATCCCGACAGATGGCTATATCGACCACTTCACAAAGCCAACTGAACTAACCTACCCTGGGACATTCCCAGACATGTTCATAGCCACTGTGTCCCTACAGCATATATACAGTATATATATATATATATATATAGTGGCGTTTTCTAGTCGGCCTAGGGCAGCAGGACCAGAAAGTGGCAGCATAACAGGGAGCTCATGGGCAGTCAGGCTCCCTGTAGTGCCACTGTTGAAGGAGAACAGTTAAAAGGGTTCCACTGATCTCCCCATTTTGCCTTTTAACACTATGGAGGAAGTGTGGGTCCTTTAAAAGGCTGAGAACGGGATATGACATTGTATCCTGGTGCTCACCAGTAAAGGACAGTGGTGTGGAGGCGGTAGCTGGTGGTGCTGCCCTAAGTTTGGTCTACGGCAGCGCCAAAGTTTAATATGACACTATATATATATATAAATATGTATATATATATATAAATAAGATAGTATATCATTTTAAAGTGTGGATTGTGGTTGTGTCGTTTCAAAGCAAAAGATGTTTATAAACCATCTAATGGTCTATACAAACAAAGTTTCAGAGTACTGAATCTTTTTTAAACTTTAATCTCTGGTGGGACAGGTTTTTACAAAATACTGTGTAAAAGTAAAAGTAATTGGCAAAACATACTCCTCACTCGCTGGAAATTGTATGTGTGAAGTTGTTTTTTAAAAAAAAAAAAAGAAATAAGTACAAGATATAAACTTTCTTTAAGCTCAGGTCTGGAGGTGGAGACATTCATGCAGAAATTAACCTTTCTGAAAGCTGCGAATGTGCAATTAACGTTTGCTCAAAAACAGCTTCTTCTCTGCAAGCTGTCTAAATAGTCGGCAACAAAAAGTGTGACTGGTATAACACTGCATAACGTCAATACTGGATTATTTAACAAGATTAATATAAAAATATACTACTGTTAACACCAGATAAAACCTGACTAGAAAGGTGCATATTCTTAAAATTATTTTTTGTTTTCCTTTATTTGACATGATTTTGACATATTGAATGGGTAGTAAACATAGCCATCCATGTTATTATCTGCAACAGGCAAAGGTTTATTGAATTCATTGGTTATTTATAATATATATTGGTATATTTATCAAATTGTCTGCACTGTCCTGCTTTTAGGGGCAGATAAATAAATTTTTGCACCCGCGCCTAATTGATCCTAGGATTGGCTCTGATTTACATGCTTTTTGTGGATTTCCTATAAATGGCACAAACACCTGACCATTACACGAACAGGGACTTTTATGACATTATCTACAAATACATAGACATACATATGTAGTTGCCACCCCTGCCTTTTCAGCTATGACAGCTTCTATTCTTCTGGGAAGGCTTTCCAATTCATTTCGATTCATCCAGTGGAGCATTTGTGAGGTCAGGCACTGATGTTGGACAAAAAGGCCTGGCTTGCAATCTCCGTTCCAGTTCATCCCAAAGGTGTTCGATGGGATTAAGATTAGTGCTGTGTGTGGGCCAGCCAAGGTTTTCCACACCAAACTCATCCAACCATGTCTTTATGGACCTTGCTTTGTGCACTGGGGTACAGTCAAGCTGCAATAGAAAAGGGCCTTCCCCGAACTGTTCCTAAAGAATGAAACTTGCCACATCTGAACTGGTGATAATTATGATTCTGCATCAATGCTTTCCAATATCTTCTTGTGACAGCATAAAGAGCACGTGTTATAATACACTGTGATGTATTTGTCTGACACTTCCTGTATTGAGCTGCAACTCACATATACCTATTTACAACACAGAAGGTGCTGTCATACATAATGCTTTTTTTTACCATAATTATTTAGTTCTTGCCCCTGGCATCTAAGGTATTACTGCCTCAGCAGGGTGGGACATACTTACATTATTTGTTGCATGGACCTTGTTTTTAAGGCATGAGTAATTCTCACCTATTTCTTAATGCACGGCTCAATTTCAGGCATTGAGGATCTCCTAATAATTAGGACACTGCGGTAGATCAGCCAGGACATAAACCAAGTTTTTGCAGGGCCACACTGTGGATGAAGAAAACCGGTGGTAACATAATTACATAAGTGCTTCCGCCAACTGGATATGTGCAGCCATAGAGTAAATTTTTATGCTCATATAGCATGCAGCCAGGCATATCCAACTCTGAGTATAAATTAAACATTAATCCTACTGGCATTTCTAAGCATTACATAGAGCCAATCCCAGTAAGTTTCTACTGCAAGAAGGTTGACCATATGGCCTAATTCATAGTTAAGAATCTCATGTCACCACATAAGGTCTTAGGGAACCCCAAAGTTTCTTGATGCAGAAATGGGCCCTTGAAAAAAAACTTGTCTATGTGGCACGACGGCTGTCTATCGCATGCCCACAGTTTACCAATATGCAGCTCACACACTGTGCAAGGAAACTCTTTTCAGGTCTAGGTTCTTGCTTCCGCTTGGCGGGAAAAGAGTTTCCTCACACAGTGTGCTTGCACCACAGTGGTAAGCTGCGGGGCGTCTGCCCGGCCCCAGTGATGCTTGGCCAGTTCCCAGACCAGTGAAATCTGCAAGAGAGGTAAGCGGGTACAGGGGGAGTGAATGGGTGAATGAACAAATTAATGAGTAAGTGTTTAGGGGCAGAAATGGGACAGGCAGGTTGATTAGGGGTCCAGAGGTGGCACAGGCAGGTTGTTTCAGGGGTAGAGTTGGCATAGGCAGGCTATCAAGGGGCAGAGTTGGCACTGGCCGGCTGCTTCGGGGGCAGAGGTGGCACAGGCAGGCTGCAAAAGGGCAGAGGTGGCGCAGTCAGGCTGTTTTAGGGGCAGTGGTGGCACAAGGCAGTATTAGGGGCAGAGGCCTACCACTTGAATGTCTGGCTTAGTGTAGGGGTCGTGCTGCACTACCGGCAATGTCTGCTGTATAGTGATGGGAGTTTTTCTGTAACACCATCAATGTCTGTGTCAGTATTTAGTGATAGAAGTTATGCTGTACCATATCTGTTCAGTAAATGTTATCCGTTTAAACTTATTTAATTTATTTATAAGTAATTTTTTTCAGATTTCTAGTTTTTTTGAGACCAGGGGTGTTAATTACTTGGTGCTTTTTGGCCTATATACAATTGAATTTAAAAAGTCAGAATTTCCAAAAAAGAAGTTAATATAAGTATGCTGGTGGATTTTTAATATATATGGTTTTGTATTAGATCACTGTCAAACATGGGATGTGACAGATCCTCAGCAAAGGCAAGAATTCAGATTCCAACCAACTTAAATTATAGACTAACCTAAAGGAAGACAGTGTCAAGTTAATGTGGCACTTTAAGAAGGGACAGGTTTTCTTAATGTTTGATTGAGCATGTGAATATTATTGGAAGTCTTGTTGCTGCTTCAGGGGATGAAGGGCCAACATTTATGTCAAAGCTTGTTTTAAGGCATAATTCTTTCTGAAGCACTGCCCAAAAAGCAGAAATCCAAGAAGTGGTGGCTGCAGAGCACTAGGATTATGGCTATGTCTCTACTGAAGTAAATGTAGAATTGGATTTATAGAAGCCGTATGTTAGCACATTTTGGAAAATTGTTATATGCGGCTTTGTAACAATTAACCATCTGCTTTAATTGCTGTTAGGGGTTGAATCTCAATGACGAAAACATTCTAAATATTTTCTATGCCAAGTGCATTTAATTTGTTAGCTTGCAGTACAATTTGTAGCCTTGTAAGTTACAGCATATGAAAAACACACAGCATAATTCTGCTAAATCAGATACAAAATATGTGAATGCTGTGGTAAAGTAGATATATGTATTACAGGCAGACTAGACAGAAGAAGAACAAGAGTAGAACAAATGGATGGACTAAGAAGAATACTAATCGTATTCACCTTTGTTAAATTCATTTTTTTAAGCTGCGGTAGATGTTATTGTGTCCTTGTGTCTTAATGTTTTGATCAATGAGGGACATTGCAGTAGTTTTAACATAAAACACTGTTGTAAAATCTTAAGGAACAGCAGAAAAGAATGGAAAGTTAACCCTGCAGACAAAACAGAAATTTAGATATATTGGAAACACATGTAGAACAAGGAAGGTGCACAAAATACTGATCTGCAGTTTGTAAATAGAATAAAACCTATTCTAAAAAACTATTCTTTCCTGACAAGAGCTGGATTTTCATCCTCTAATACTCAAGGCATCAAAGAGTACTGGTGCCTATGGATGGTGTTATTATATAAGCATATGACACAGCTGATTAGATCCCATTCTTCTTGGTGGCCCATTAGAGGATGAAGGAGAAGACCTTTCTGTGTATCAAAGGAGGAAGAATGTTTCGGCTTAAATGTGACGTAAAGAAGTTTTATTAGACTGAATAGGGATGTGGGGTATAGACAAAAGTATTGATGGGTAGGTTTTTCTACCATAATATTATTCATTCGCTTCCCATTGTTACCATACAAAATAACGCTCTATACATCACTACTGCTCTGAAGGATTCATTAACCACTGATGATACAGCTATTATTTCGAAAAAGTAAGAGCTAGACACGCAAGTAAATTAAATGACAAGCAAGTAAACTACAATGATTACTACTGGGATATCTTTTCACACATACAAAATACATTAGGATGATTTATACACATTGCCAGCAACACTGGATCATCATATTTCTACTGTGAATTAAAATTGGAAGGTTTAACAATAATCTCATAAACACTTTGATTCCTGGGGAGCTAAGATATTTCTTTTGAAATTAATTTTAATATGCTAGCAGAGATTGAGACAAGTAGTCTTGCACATGTCAAGCAACATAATACTGCTTTTGTTAAAACGTGACAGGTGATCACTACAGCTTTAACCTTATAAGCAACAACTAGTATTGAGACTGTTCTCTTCTTTAATTAATACGATTCCAGCAAATAAAGTTTACCTAAGAAAACATTTTTATGGAAAAATATCATTGTTAGTATTTGTTTATTATACAGTTTTTCCAAACGCTCTAATATACCATAGATAGCGCTGACTTGTACCTCCCATGATATATATTAACCCCTTAAGGACAATGGGTGGTCCCTAAACCCATTGAAAACAATGCATTTTGAGCCCGTACATGTACAGGCTTTGTCATTAAGGGGTTAATAAGAGAGAAAAAAACGCTGCGGCCAGGTGTTAGCTGTTCTTCAATAGGAAATCGCACAATGCCATATCCACTTGGCGTTTTTCTGTTTGGCGTTTTTTCAGTCCTCTTTGGGGTTTTTTGCTTTTTTGGGCTCTGTGGCAGTTTTTCAAAATCGCAGCATGTTGACACTGGCGTTTTTTGCAAGGAAATCTTGGCGTTTTTCTCCAATAGAAGTTTATGGGAGAGAGAAAACGCCATGAAAAAGCCATGTGGGTTTTGCCTTGGCGTTTTTTATGGCGTTTTTTTCCACAGTTACAATGCAGAGGATGGACCCAGTATCTGTGTGTCCTATGTGAAATAGGCTGGAAACAAACAGTTTCACACAAAACAAAGTTCATATTGAATTTTACACCATTGGGAACAAACATGCCATTACAAACAAACATACCCAACTGGATCCTGCCTGCCAAAAGCAACAGCAAACAATTTGCACCATCATTTGGGGCCAATCTTCCTAGAGGAGCAGACATTCGGAATAAAGCAGGCGTGTTTAAGTAGAACTCTACCAAGGAAATGACATCAGGAGGGGGCAGATACGTGCCATTTATCCTAATCCCTTTTAGCTGGGTGAAAATTCCAACGTGTAAAGGCTGGAAAAACTGCCTAAGGTCAAAAAAGCAATTTCCACAGAAAGGCTAAAACGCCAGAAAAAACTCCAGAAAAAACGCCAAAACGCAGGAAAATGCAGTGGCAGTTTTTCCTGGCATTTTTCATCAAGAAAAAAACGCAGGACAAAAACCCAAGTGGAAACCTAGCCTTACAGAGGAATATTTCGACATGAACTGTCCAAAATAAAAACAGACAAATCCACGGGACCCAATGGGATACATACAATGTTATTAAAAGAGCTTTGACGAGTCCTGGCAAAACTGTTGGCAGACTAACTTAACCAGTCACTATTCACAGAAGTAGTTCCACAAGATGAGAAGCTGGCAATTGTGGCATCACGTCACTAAAAAAATAACAGGGACGACTCAGCCAGCTACAGACCAGTAACTATTACATGAGTAGCTGGGAAATTAAACCATACTAAAGGAAAAGACATGGGGTTAGTGCAGGGAGATTGTGTCAAACTAATTTTTTTGACTGGATAGCAAAAATAATAGACCAGGGAGGAGAAGTGGATATAACCTATCTGGATTTCAGGAAGGTATTTGACACTGTCCCTCATTTAAGACTGATAAATAAATTACAGTGTTTGTATGTTAAAACAATTGAATGGGTAAGTCAATGGTTTTACCATACTGGAGAGGGTTCAGAGGAGGGCTACTAAAACGGTAAATGGTTTACAAATACCAGAAAAGATTACGGTGTCTTAATGTAATAGAATCATTTAAATACTTAAAGGGATTTAACGGAGAAGAGGATGGAATCTCTATTCTGCAGGAATGTTTAAATGACTCTTTATACATATTTATAAATGCCCTTTTTTTCTCTGTTTTTTTTTCTCTCCCATCTTTCCTCTGTCAGCCTACAATGCTACTATCTAGACAGTGCCAAAATAAAACCCTTTAGGTCCCATAGGCGCATGCACATATACATACACATACAGACACACATACACACAGCACAAGTCTGCTTATCAGTCAGATGCGTGGCTGCACTCCTTTATGCAAACAACAGGAGCTGTTTCTCTAGTGGCATGGTGTCACCTAATGCTCTGTTATAGGACAGATTGCCCATTAGGGCACCAAAATCTTCTAGAGATCAGGCCAGCACTGAATTTAGATATGGATTTATGGTCATCACAGGAAACAAGAGATTGTTTTGTTTACAGAGAACCACTAATTAAAACTCAAGGCATATAATAAGGCTAATAGCTGAAACTGTCTACCATTATTTGAACGTCCTTAGTATCCTGCTTGAAGATCCTGATTCATGGGTGGTGTTCTAACAAAGTATTTACAAAATTAGAACAATCCCTTAGTCTATGTAATCAGGGATTGTAAAGTTAGTAGCTTTAATCAATGTTTAATGAAGTTGCGTGGTTGCAAAGGTGCTGATTATTTCATCAATATTATACAGGCACCTACGTGAATGAAAAATGGCTTGTTTGTGTTGTAAAACTACTAAAAGCTCGTAAACATTGAGTTGCCCATATTCATGCTGTTTTCAAAAAAATAAATGAAGTAGAAAGCATGACAGGGTGCATGACTACAATGTAAATTCAGCTGGAAGCCAGTTAAGGCATTTCACTCTTCAATTTACCATCATTTCACTGCACAACACAAATTAGTATATTGCCACTCTGAAATTATTTATTTAACCCCTTAAGGACAATGGGCGGTACCCTAAACCCATTGAAAGCAATGCATTTTGAGCCCGTACATGTACGGGCTTTGTCATTAAGGGGTTAATCAAACTTACCATCTATCCATAAACATAAACGTAAAATAATTATTGTTTTGGATTGGCAACATGCAATCAGAGAGGGGTACTGAAATATGCTACAGCTGGAAACAAAAGCGGCCTCTACAGAAACCTCCATCAAATACACTAAGCTGCCAACCCATTCATTAGTTTATTGCTAATGATCAGAGGTATTTATGCAGCTGTTCCTCCCTAGTCTTGTTTCAAGCTTTAAATATATTATAGTTGTTACAAACAATTGAACACAGATTATAACAGCAGCGACTCTCTTTACTGAAAGAAGATCGCCGCACTTGAATGGTCAATTTATTAAGGTGCTATTAGAAAGTGTAAACGACAGCTACGTTTGTAGACAATATTTAGATATTTATGTAAAAATACGTTTAAAGGGACACTACGGCCATCACATGTACTTTAATGCCACCACCAGTCAGCTCCAGCACTGATTCCTCAAGAGTAATGGTTGTGCTCGAGCTGCCGCTTCTTGTAAGGGTACGTTTATAAGGTAAGATTTTTAGAAAAAAATATGTTGAAGAATACACATTAAAGGACAAAGTACTTCATTATGTATTCTTTCTTGGCGAGAATGTGTGGAACACTTGAGCTATCACAAAAAAGTAAAAAATATAAAATCAAATTATAAATTCATGAAATATGCCTATATAAATAAACATATTTTGTTTCTGATTTAATGCCAATCTTTGAGCTCCTTCGAACCGAAAAGGTGCAAACTAAGATAAGGCTTTGTTATTGACATGCAATTTAAAAGAGAATGGGGTTAAGTTTAGAGATTTGGGTACCTCTAATCAAGTAGACAGTGGGGGTAAATGTTTCCGATTAAGATACCTTCTTCTAAGTATACAGCTGGGTAAAACAGTGCACATTTAGGTACTTCTAATCAAGTATACAACAGGAGGTAAATGTTATAGATTTAGATGTCTAAAACCAAGCATTCAGCTGCTGTAAAAGTGTAAATGTTATATATTTAGGTACTTCCAAGCAGGCAGCTAAGAAAAAGATTATTATTATTGATTTGTATAGCGTGATCATATTCTGTAGTGCTGTACAATTCAAATTACAGGGATCTTTGAGCAAATCAACTAAGAGAAATTTGGAGTGACTCACAATCCAGAGAGATAACATTCTCGGCAAATTTACTATTCATGAAGCATCTCCAATTTTCTCCATACTGAGTCCCCAGCGGTGAAACATTTAACACATTTGTGGAAAAATTGTGGAGTTCAAACTTACAATATCCTTGACCTCCAGTGGTTTTAGAAAATACCACGTTTTGGAAATTGTACTTAAGGGTTTAACCTGGGACCAGTCTGCCCCTAGAGAATAAAACCCTAAGCATGGCAGTGGCTAGTAATGAGGTCTTCTGGTCCCAAAGTTGTCAGTGGCCAGGAATTTTGGCATCAACTTAAATCACACTCTGTTTCCCTTCCTCTTTACGTTAGATAAGCAACCTCGCATGATGGATTAAAGGGAGGTATTCTCTTTCTTCGCTCTTTTTTTTCAGTTGAATATTTAGGATCTGCAGAGAGTTAAACTGTTTCTTCGTTATTACAGCATTTTTACATTTCTGACAACTATATTAATGTGCAATCTTTTTTTCCCATGAAAGCCTTCTTTAATTATCTTATCTATTCTTCATTCTTGATTAAGCTAAGTGTGATTTGTTCTTGGCAGTTGTAGAAGGATTAACAAGGATGCTTGGTTGCAACTTGCAATCACATTTCAGAAGAAAACTTACATGAGATATCCTCACAAATCTCTCATTTTGATCAGACTGTTATCATCATCATCCTTCAAGCATCAAAAGTTTCTAAAGTGGTGATATAAGCTTAAAAAAGTTTTGTGCCTCTTCACAAGTCTCAAAAAGATGAACATTAGTATCTTACATACAACTAACATCACTTTTCAAACTTTAAACTGGTCAATTTCTGGCCCATTAATCCAACACCTTGTGGTTTTTTTAGTCAATGTTATTATAAATATCCTCACCATTCATCAAACAACTTATTTTATTGACCTTTGATCACCCTTACATAATATATTATTAATACACAATTGTGGAGAATTTACATATATTCAAGTGGATGACAATCTTTCCAATAATCTTAAATAATGCAGCAAAGCATGACACACAAATAATCATGCATCCATAACTTGACTTGAACAGCTATAGTAGGTTGCATACTAATTTACATAGAGTCTTTAGTTGATACCTTTATTGGGCCAGCAAGGAAAAAAGATGTAGTTACACAGCCTTTTGGGACTTCAGAGGTATCTTCTTCAGATGAAAGGTTCCATCTAAGCAAGAGACCTCTGAGGTCCTGAACGCGTCACTTTACATCTTTTTCTATGTTGGCCCAATATAAGTTTATCACATTGGGCTAAAAACTAATACAGCAATATCTATTTTTCTTACACAAATCTAATAAACTGCAATACAACCCATAGAAAAGCGTACTATTGCTATTGCTATTATTCCCAGTTGCTACAATTTTGAGTGAGCTTGATATTTTTTCTCCAGTATACAGATCGATAGAAGATTATCCTTAATCTCAAGGAACAGTTTTATATTATTTATCTTCTTAAACACACACACACGCGCACATACATACATATATTCTAACAACTATTTACATTACCATGGAAATTGATATTGGTAAAAATATGCAGTTTTTATATAATTATTTGTCCCCGTTAAAATATAAGGCAGCCACTGTGAATATTTCCTTGACTCGCTCATTCTCAATCTGCAACCTAGAATATCAGTTCATTTCTCAAAATTCACTAGCTTTAGTTTGCATATAAATCATGCAAACTACAGGGTCTTCCTAAGTACAAAACTTATTTGAAATGACAGGCTAAAATCATTCTTATGCTAAGTCATTGATTCAACAAAGCTTCATTTCATTTAGCAGAATCACAAGGACTATTCTAACCATTGTTTAATCTCTTCATAAAAAAAAAAAACCTCTTGAAAATAATTTTTTCACCACTGACAAAGAAACTCATTCCATTACAATTCTCTTAAATCTAGTTACATCAGAAAAGAAACCATGGTTCCTACTTTCGTTTAATTATACCTCTCAAAATAAAATTATATAACAAAATATAGATAGAAATAAATTGGATCAGAGTCTTATTGTGGTACATTGGATGAATATGTCCCAGCTCAAAATAAAAAATAAAAAAATCTATATTATGAAAAGTATTCACTAAAGAGTCGAATAATGAGATGGATTTGGCTACTGTATTTAACTTGGAGTGACAATGTGACATAGCCTTTTATTGTCTTAATTCAATTCTGACAGCGAAATTAATTAAAAAAACACTGCCAACTCAATGGAAATAATCACAATACGCGATCAGAGTACCAAAATATTGTGAAGCATGTTAATACACACATCACATGTTTCACATCATGGCAAGCTTATGCAGATAGTAGCACTCCAATTATCTATTTTAGCATATACAGCAGAACAAAAAAGAAATAGGCATTCCTCATTTTATATCCTCTCTATAATTAACATTGTGTCTCAATTTTAAATCTCAGGTTACATCATGGCAGACTCAGACTTTCATCATATTGCATTTTCATTATCAGGATTTTTGAGCAATGGCCATACCCAGGTTAGACCAACCGGAGTTCTTCCTCCTGTAGGGGAATGGCTTGATGAAGAAGTGATGCTAGCATGGCATAGGGGCGGGGCTAGCCCTAGATCGTCTTTAGTGGGGGGGGGCGTGGGCATGGCCAAACATGGCTCCCCTGAAAGAAAAGTATATACAGCCTCACCACTGTTAATATGGATGGGCTCTGTAAGCTATACAGTCCTGCCATGTGAAGCAGTGAGCCCCGCCCCTCACACAGCTAGCCCCTCCTTTATACACGGCTAGTCCCGCCCCTGCTTCAAGTACGTTTTGTGCAATTGATACCCTATATATGACCATCAGTTATTTTTCTATGGCTCTTGGTATGCTTGAAAAGCCTTCGTTATAAAAGTAAAGGGACACCTGACACCTTGAAAGGTTTGCCAACAAAGACCTAAGTGAAGCAATTCCACTTTATAGTTGATCTCAAATTCCAGTTCTCCATGAGTAAAGTCCTTTACCATTTAAATTCAGTATGTATTTTCTTTTTAAAAAATGCACAAAAATAAAAAAAATGTAAATGAAAAAACTTCATAGGATAAAACAACATTTTCCTACCAGGAGACTTATTATAATTCAAAGTGTTATTTTTTCACATCTTTCCTTTGCAATTCCAGTAGCCTGCATCCCAAACAGATGGTTTGTTTTTGGACTTCTGACTTCAATCTTTATTATCCCCACGATAGAGATTGTCATGCTCCATAATGTCTATTACCCTAAATTGAATTTTGCATGGTAGGCTGTGTCATTTTTGACTCTGGCCTGAAGCCCTCAAGCATAACAATACTTTGAGCGTTTCAAAACCATAAAAATCTCTGTTTTCAGACAGCATTAAACCAAGAGGGACACAAATTTTGTGAACTATGAATGTCTTGCTCATGTTCTTGCGCAAGGTGGATGAAAACAATTATGGTTACAAAGTGTGTTGCTAGGGTTCCATTTTATTTTCATTAGGTAATGTAGATTTGCGTATATGAGTCATTAAGTCAGCAAACAACATAAATATTATATGTCATACTTGTAATGGTGCTTATAAATATTTATAAACATTTTTTGACCTATCTATTGTGTTTCAGAAACAGTACTAAATATGCAGCCCTGCTGTCCACAAATACTTGTTCACAAAGCCACCACTGTTTTGTGTAGGTTGAATTCTAGGCATAGATAGACATCTAAGACTCAGTGGTTAGAGGAACATGAAATGTAAAATAATCCTTACTAATGGAGGCTCATGTGAATTAGGAATCAAAATAAAAAAAGTTGGTTGTGTATCAACATATTTGGCATCAAATGGTTTTATGAAGCAAGAAAGATTATAAAGACCATGGAGTTGCCATCAAGTCACAATGTTGACCTGGCTCCTGATTAAATTCAATGTAGACTCAGGTACAGACTGGTTAAAAAAGGGCGTAGCATATTTAAATGAACTACGAACATGTGAATTAGGTATGTAGCCATTATTTTAGTGATGTAGCAGGGCATGATTGTCATCATCTTTTGCTATAATTTTATGTTGGAGGAGTTGGAGGACCTTTAATCTGTGTTACCACTTGTGCTTTTGCTTTGCATTGTGTGTGCCCTAAATTTTCCACTTACGCCAGTACTGTGTTAAAGTAATGGTAATTTATTCCTGAAGAAGAGGAAAGGGCAGGCCAAGAGAATAAACAACTTCATATATTGACAATAACAAAAATCTACATCATTGTGCTACCTTACATCTCTAAAGGGTATATGCCACAAATATAAATAGTACAAATTGCCATAAAACAACCCAATCAAATACAGTGTACAAAAAACATATATAAGCTGGCAAATTCGAAGATTCGTACGAAGCCAGAAAAATGAGGCCAGACCCCCAAGAAGCGAATGCAAACGAATACAAGAGCTCTTCATTTTTCACTGTTACACCCTAACTCGCTCTCTGACTCTCTCATTCTTGTTCTCTCTCTCTCACGCTCTATAAATGTTTCCATACCTTCTCTGCCGTCCACTTCCGCTTCTGCTGACCACTTCCTCTTCCCCATGTTCTTGTTCTTCATTTTCACTGCCCCTATAGTTCATACATCAGATGAGACACACATATTGTAAATCACCTATTCATGCTAAACATTATAAAACTAAAAATTACACATTTTTGACAGCCAGAAGAAATGAACAGTCTGGTAGTTTCTAAAGTAAAATTTTTTTTTAAATGGTGTTTTCAATGATAGTTTAAGGAAAACCAGATTTTTGGTTACTAATGGGGATTTGCATATGCAAGTTTTCTAAAAGTTTTTCACGTAACTAGATTTAAATGCTGTTGTCTTTGCTGTCCCTACAATCGCATGTACCGTGGCACAAAATGAATGAAAATGCATTTATTTTGCCGCTGCAGGGTGATCATGATGAGGCATAGACCAAATTTTAATGCTAATGTAAGTTTTTGGACTACTGACTTGTAATTTCATTTGGAGGTATAAATTGTAGCTGCAGGGGATTCGTTCACCTTTTCTTGTTTTTCTCACCAATATCGTCATTCAGGAATCCAGTAAATTAAGTAGAGCTCTCTTAAATGACAAGCTATTTCTTAAGGGGATCAAAGGGAACCAGAACAATAAAAGTAATGTACTGGGAAATGTTTGTTCAAAATACACAGAAAGGCTTCAAAAGACAAATCTGTTGGAAATGAAACCAAGAAAATAAAGAACTATAATTTTCTCTACTTTAGTACAGAATGGGGGAAAATGCCTAATACTTTAGCTATTCAGTCATGTGCATTTTATGTTACTTTAGTGTTATTTTCAAAGATGTCTATAACTGAAATATTCATGACCTTCTTTTTGCCAGTGCAAAAACAAGATGGCCACCTCTCTTGCTGTTTTCTAATGTTTCCAGACATGTTTTCCCATCGTGTTGGCATCTCTCAACTTTTTTAGCAGCAAGTTTAATAATAAATGGCACATAAAGCCATCTGAATCTGCCTTATGGAGTTTAGAATGTGGCGCAATAAATAATTTCTTCATCCTGGAATATGTTCTTGCCATTATGCATAATTTGGATCAACAACTAAGAACATCTTTTGCTATGGCGAGTTCTGGCTTTTTCCCCCAAAGGCATCTGTCTCTTTGACAGTTGATTTCTTGTTTTGAATTGTATATTAGGGGTGCGTTGCGTGGTGCTGGATGTCGAGTTGCAAAGCTTTTTGATGTAGCTGAGCTTACTGTCATAATATCAGAAACATAAAGGATTGCACTGTCATGGCTGTTGGCTACAACAGGTCATCATCTTCCCGTCCTGTTACACTGAACGTTGATTTTTCTTTTGTGATTTTGTCTAAATAATTTATTCTTTTGGCTGTGTCCTATTGCCATGGGTAGCGTGTCAGTACTGACGCATCTATTGTGAACATAATGCCTACATTTCTATATTATGACTTTTTTAGATAACTTGGTGAAAGGATGATGGGCTTCATTTTATAAAGTCAGTAGTGGTCACACATTAATATATTTTGTGGCACGACTATTAATATGCCTTAACTGATTTAAAAAGAGTTTTGATAATATCATTCCATGACGTCCCAATCTTTGATACTAAAGACCAACGAGGAAGCGAATGAGTAGTGATCTGTTCCATGGATGGAATATATCTGTTTCCTTCTCCTATACATAGTTGTCACTGAAAGGGTCAAAGGTATTGCTCTTTGTAACTAAATGTAGTGTTAGGAAAATTATTCATAGAAAAGCTGAATTCCCAAACCCCTTCCAAAAATAATTTGGAATAATGAATAATTATGCTTCATTCATAATTTTTTGTCACACAAAGTCAAGTGCTAATAGGTTGTTGCCATAGAAACTGAAAATATTTCTTAATAGTTTGTGTTCTTTTTATGGGATGATACCATCAGGGAAAAAATAAAATGACGAATATTTGACATGATTGTATTCTGGCAAACAATGATGCGCATCTTTAATTGTTCTAGCAAGCCATAGACTTACTAATCAGTGTTGATCAAGCTGAAAAAGGAATATAGACAGCTTTAATAGAGTCAAGATGTCTTAATATAAGGCACTTCAGGCCAGTTAATATGTTTTATGAGCTGCCTTCATAAGTATATTCACACTTTGCAGAAAACCATTACTTTACTACAAAGAACCATTTCAAATCTTTGGATTGCAGCTTTCTTTTCAATGATCATGCTGGCAGACTATATCTGAAATACAATGGAACCAAATATTTCTTGTAGAAGATTACATTAATGCAGCATATAAAAGATGGACACATCCATCCTGATGTAATCATTAATTAAAGGTGGCATTTAGCCTAAATGCTTTGATTTATCCATCACTCAGTATTTAGTACTTAAAAGATGGATCTTATGAGGGTTGGATTGAAAATGCCCCTGTTGCTAATATATATTTTATTTCCATATCTGTTTTATTAGCCAAACTTATTAGAGAAGATATACAATTCTCAGCAGAGTCATAAACATTAACAACACAAAATGGATTGTTTAGATGTGCACTCATTAAATTTTACTTCAGCACTGTTACGTCAAAGACCTTGATGGTTGTTAAGGAAAAGTTTCAAGCAAAACAGTGATAGCACCATAGTTTGTACACCATTAACAGAGTCAATGGCATAGCCCTGTCTAAGTGGTGAGCTAGTTACTAAAAGATGATCTAGCAGGAGCATGACAGCCCAGACATTAAGCCTGTACTGGACCCCAAGATTTTTCATGGCTGTCCTGGGCATTTTAGGGAGCAGGTTAGGTAGGCTGGGCTGGTGAGCTTAGAACAGGCTAGTAAGCAGCATTAGAAAAGAGCCGTTCCGTTTCCAGGTAAATTTAATGTTTTGGGATAGTTAAAGCTTGCTAGGTATTGTGTTAAACAACCCAGGACTTTAGCATTACCAGGTCTGCTTGAGTACATGGGAATTCGTTAAGATATGAATCATAGCCAAGGATTCAGCATTGAGGAGGGGTTGCTTGACTGGGCATGGAATAGCATTACCATACACAGTGCCCAGGGTTCAGTTCAGTATGTGTTGGCAGAAGAAATTAGACATGGAAGGTGTATAGACAGTAGAGCTTCACTGACTTCAGACATCTGTGAATAAATCCCTCCCTTTTTGCTTTATTTTACAGTCAAGATCAGTGCTGGTGGGAAGTCCCCAAGGGTTGGCATTAGCTGTCTGAGGTTCAGCTAATTCGAGTTGTATTAGCACAAGTAGCTAAGTGCAGGGCTCACCACGGGCTGAGTCCAAGCTGGGTGTCAAGCAGCGTGCCCCTCAAGCAGGGGCTGTTACAAAGGTGCTTTGTCTTTGTCATTACTCTCAGAGACCCCACCCAGTCGTCAAGTCATCATCATTTTCTTACAGTTTGTTTGCCGTAAAATAAATTGTCACAGTGTCCAATAACACTGTGGTAGTTTATCTCCATGCCTCTTTTTCTTTATTTTAAAATAATTTAATTACCACCAGTTTAATGACATTGCACCTGCCATGTACCACTGCATTATTGTTTTCTCCTTCAATAAGGTTACCAATAAGTTGTAGCAAATGTGCACATTTATAAATAAAAAGCTTTACTCTCATACTAAATAACTCACACAGATGTATACGTTGTTGTGAGCACATTATAAAGTTCTCTAAAAAATTAACTTCCCATCACTCTGCCAACCATAACCTAATGAGAAAAATTTTAAATTCTGGGAAGGAATACTTCACTAACAAAAGCCCAATAAAAGACTGATGTGCAGAGGGAAAGGATCATTCGATGTAATTAAAAACTTGATGTTAAACAGAAAAAGAAGTTAAACAGAAACCTAAAGGACTAACCAATTGTAACCCAATTTAGGCATATGCATCTATATATATACATTCGCAATAGCTTGCATACATGACCTTTAAGTTTGAGCTTGAATCTAGTGCCATCAAATGGTATTGTGATACAAAGGAAGCCACTGGGAACACAGATTCGAAGCTTGTGCTTCTAGTCTCTAAAATCTTGGGTGAAGGAGCATGTGAAAACTGATATCTTGACAATGAATAACCTTGTGACATTTGTACCCCTGTGATCATTGTGCATGCTTATATTGTGCAGTTTCAATTTGTGAGCACTTTTGCAGGTGTCTTTGTACCTGCAGGCAGCAGTGTATTACCCTAGAGCCAAGTAGGCCTACGGCAGCAGTCCCAAGGGGTGCTTCCTGTAGCACCACTGCTCAATGGGCTTTTTAAAAGTGAGACCACTTTATCTCCCCAACCAGCTCATAGGTTGCATTAAAAGCCACTGCGCTCCTTTAACATACAGAGCACCAGGATATGACATTATATCTCAACAACCAGCACAGCAGTAAAGACAGCAACACGGAAGAGAGGCTCTTTAGGGCAGAGCCAAAGATAAATACGCCATTGTCTGCTGCAGTTCCAACAAGAACATTTTCCATGTACACTTAAATTATAATGATAATGTATTTTTTTTAATTAATACTTACATTAATTAGAAATAAATGTTAACGAAATGAAATGCTTTTAAAAAGCTAATTAATTGGTAATTATGCAATAAATTGCTACTGATGGCTATGGAACATTGGGTATTCTAAAAATTGTTTCTAAAAAAGAGATTTTATCAATTGATCGAGATTAATCCTCTCAAATTTACCCTAAAACATATTTTCATGAATCCAATTAACATTCTAACAGAAATGGAGTTTCGTTAAGTACGTGATGGTCTATTTACTATTCAAAATCCTTTTTAAAAAAACCAAACATTTTATATAATATAAACTGTGTGTTAACATCCATTTTCTTAACTGTGAATAACATATCCAGTAGACATGTCTAAATAGGCCAAAAACAATTCGGACTGATCTTTTGGGTTAGTTTTTGGCCCATTAGTTTGCGGGCAACGAATTACCTTCCCTGCCCATTGCGTTCAGACAAAAATCAGGGGGCATATTTATATCTTTTCTCTTCGTCCGCATCTCTGCAAAAATAACCTGACATGATCTTCTGCAAAAATGGTAGAGCGTCCGGTGACGTCTTCTCCCCTGATTCTCCAATCTAGGGAGAGAACATCACTGGAAGCAGTATGATTTTGACCTAAAGTGAGCTTCTGCTAAAATTGTGTTCCTTACCCTGATGCCCTCTCCCTCAAGGTTTATCTAGCTCCGTTTTCACGGCTTTGTACCATTCGCTGAATTTGCCAGAATTCGGTAAATTTGCAGTTTGTAGAATTCCAAATGCACAAATTTTGTATCCACTGGACCTTTACATATTATAACCATGCATTGCCACTGGGAGAATGCTTATATGCACTCCTTATTTATATACTTGTTGTGGCTGGGTTGAGCTATTAAACAGTCGACTGCAATGAGGTCTCTAAACTGGGCTGTATATACTTAACTGTGATGTTGTGTGGATGTAGCACATGAGTTGGTAGACTTTACCGATAGATAAAGGTATCAGCACCTGGAAATCTCCCTATAACCTATTTCCACCATGTTAAACCTACAGCTTGTTACAGTCACTATGCATCAACAAAGACCAACCCTGGAGTTTCACATTAAATGTTGAACTGGCCCTACATAGTTATTAAAATGATGAGATTTGTTGAATGTAATCTCACTGATTTACAGAACTAGAACTTTCCAATGGTAGGCTACCCAGAGCTCTTGCTTTCTGGGCGTAGGCTTCACTAAGGGCACTCCATACCTAGACCTACATGGTGTTGGGTTAACACGAGACAGTCTTAAGTGGCCATTTAGTAAGAGGGCAGAATGCAGTAAGTGACCATTGTCAAAAGCTTCTCCCCTGTCTGGAGAAAGAGGAGACTGATCTGGAAACTCAGAGTCAGTGCTAATTTGACTGTCCAGGATCGACCCATAAATAGCTGGAAGTTGAAATATACAACAAACCACTACAAATCCATACTTAAAACATTATACAGCGGATAGGGGATTGGATGTCTTTAATTTATTATTAGATAAAACTGGTTTATTTACCAAAATGAAGGGGACATACCAAGACATTTTGGACAATGCTATACTTCCAACTTTGTGGGAACATTTTGGGGAAGGCTCTTTTCTATTCCAGCCTGACTGTACCCCAGTACACAAAGCAAGGTCCATAAACACATGGTTGCATGAGTTTAGTGTGGAAGAACTTGACTAACCCACACAGAGCCCTGACCTCAACCCTATAGAAAACTTTCGGGATGAACAGGAACGGAAATTGTGAGCCAGGCCTTTTTGTCCAAGATCAGTGCCTGACCTCACAGAAGCTCTACTAGATGCATGGGTAAAAAAAGAGTGGAAGCTTTTATTGCTGTCATAAATGTCTCTGTTGGTGTAATTGTCAGGTGTCCCAAAACTTTTGTCCATATAGTGTGTGTGTGTGTATATATATATATATATACGATGTCAAAAAATAGAGTATTGCAGAGTATGCGGTGATACCTTTTTTATTGGACTAACATAATATTAAAAAGACAAGCTTTCGAGAGTTATCCTCCCTTCATCAGGTCTGAAGCAATACTAATCATCATGATAGAGGTTACAACTTAAAACAAGTGATGGTATAAGGGGGGGGGTTGAGTGGGGTGTCGTAAATAATAGGTCTGGAGGTGAGAAATGCAGAGAGGTAGAGAGATAACCCAGGGACAGAACAAATAAACTTAGGGAACCAATAACCACAGTAAAACATCAAAGATAACAGCAATTAGACATTGGATGACTAGATGAAGTTCATATGAAGTTCTGGTAGTGTGTAAGGAAACCAGAATCCACATTAAGTCCCTCTTTTATGGTGTTAAAATGTGTAATCATTTTCATCTCAAATGTTTTTCTTTCCTGAGAGTCTCTGAAATTTCCTTTGAGTACTTTAATTTTTAGGTTTTGGATGGAGTGATTGTTCTGTGTGAAATGATGTCCTACCGGGGTGCAATATTTTTCTTCCTCGTGGTTTTTGATGGAGCTTCGGTGCAGGTTCATTCTAAGGTGCAGCTTAAGCCCAGTTTCTCCAATGTAGCACCCTTTGTCACAACATCCCCCATAAAGATGGTATTGAGGCCTGCATCAAATTCCTCTCCTCCAGCAATGCCACACAAAAATATGATAGTGAAACCATCGCCAAGCTCATAGAATTTATACTGACACACAACTATTTCAAGTTCTATGACACTAACTACCTACAAATGACCGGGACAGCCATGGGCACCAAAATGTCACCGCAATATGCCAACCTTTTCATGGCTGACTTGGAACAGAGATTCCTAGCCACTCACCCACACAAACCGCATAATTATTACCGTTACATCGACGACATCTTCATAATATGGACAGAAGGAGAAGAAAACCTTTTAAAATTCCACGAATCTTTTAATTCATTCCACCCATCTATAAAACTCAAAATGAATTTCTCAAAACACAGTGTGAGCTTCCTGGACTGCACCATAACCGTCACCTCTGGCTTTCTTTACTCTTCCGTGTATAGAAAACCCACAGACAGATACAGCTACCTTCACAATTCAAGCTTTCATCCCAAACACACTAAACAAGGTGTCATTTACAGCCAAGCCATAAGATACCACCGTATCTGCTCTGACACTCAGGACAGAGACAAACACCTGGGCGCGCTGGCAGAGTCATTTAAGAAGAAGGGCTACAAGGAAAAAACTATATCCAAAAAAATTAAATCTGCTGTAAGGACACCACGGGAAAGGCTTCTAGAATACAAAAAAAAGGATAACACAAGCAGGATCCCTCTGGTAGTTACCTACAACCCAACTCTTGAGGAAATCCGCAAAATTATTAAAGACCTACAGCCGATATTCTCAGAAGACCCCATACTGAAAAAAATATTCCCTCAGCCCCCAATACTGGCATTCAAACAACCACCAAACCTGAGGAAAAGATTAGTGCGCAGCAAACTGGCCCCAGAACAGGAGCATACACAGAATGGCACTGTACCATGCAACAAATCCCGCTGCAAACTTTGCCAACATATATGTGACAGCAACACAGCCAATCACAACAACAAAACATACAGCATCAACGATTCTTACTCATGTACATCGGCAAACGTGGTGTACATGATACAATGCTCTGCATGTGACAAAGGGTGCTACATTGGAGAAACTGGGCTTAAGCTGCACCTTAGAATGAACCTGCACCGAAGCTCCATCAAAAACCACGAGGAAGAAAAATATTGCACCCCGGTAGGACATCATTTCAAACAGAACAATCACTCCATCCAAAACCTAAAAATTAAAGTACTCAAAGGAAATTTCAGAGACTCTCAGGAAAGAAAAACATTTGAGATGAAAATGATTACACATTTTAACACCATAAAAGAGGGACTTAATGTGGATTCTGGTTTCCTTACACACTACCAGAACTTCATATGAACTTCATCTAGTCATCCAATGTCTAATTGCTGTTATCTTTGATGTTTTACTGTGGTTATTGGTTCCCTAAGTTTATTTGTTCTGTCCCTGGGTTATCTCTCTACCTCTCTGCATTTCTCACCTCCAGACCTATTATTTACGACACCCCACTCAACCCCCCCCCCCTTATACCATCACTTGTTTTAAGTTGTAACCTCTATCATGATGATTAGTATTGCTTCAGACCTGATGAAGGGAGGATAACTCTCGAAAGCTTGTCTTTTTAATATTATGTTAGTCCAATAAAAAAGGTATCACCGCATACTCTGCAATACTCTATTTTTTGACATCGTGTCTACTGGACTAATACGGCTTCACCCTTTTACATTATATATATATATATATATAATAATTTATTTAGATTAAATGTGATATAAATATATTGTATTTCACCAGCCTGTATAAAAATAGGAAGAAAATGTCAAATATTTCTGCGCGTGCTGGATATAAAAAGCTAATTAATTGCATATTATGCAACAGAAATAATTAAGTTCAAAACTCCTGGCACATTGGTAATTCCGTAAATTGCTTCTATTACAACATAATGGGATTTTATATAACAAAGTAGTAAGATTAGTCATTTCTTAGAGCAGCTTTAAAAAAAAGCTGTAGGAGTTTCAAGCATGTTCCAGAGCTCATTTTAATAAAACAATGTGTTAGAAATCATACAGTGAAGATCATTATTTTTGATTTATGGATAATGATTTAGTGGGACAAAATTAATGTTACAGGCACCCCCCAGTCAAGAGTACTGGGACACAGAGTCTAAAATAAATGTTTAAAAAGGTTGGAAATGTGGGATAGTATAGCCAGTTAGCCACAAACGTGCAAAGCATGAGCAACATTTCTAGGACATGAAATGAGGTGACGTGGCCAAAATGTGGGGGCATTGTGGGACTGTTAAGCCCATTTCCTTCACCTCCTTCATAGTACATGTACTTTAGATACATGCCTAGTTGCCTTATGATAACCTTGAAGGTTTGTCTTCAACCAAGGCATGATCTAGACTTCATACAATAAAGAGCACAGGGAAAGGAAGTATTGCTTTAGTCTATTGTATAACTTTTATATTGTAGTGTATTGGATAAACAGATACACAAAGGTAAAACAGCACATTGCCATTGCTACCACTAGAACCTCAACTCAACACACACCAACTTTTTTTGGAGCATTTTGCAGTGAAGTTACTCTTACATTATTTCTCTTACATAATTTTTTAAAACTGTGTTATTGCTGGGGGGGGGGTCCAATTGGGTAATGTTAGCCAGGCCTGGACTAGCCATCCGGGTAGAGTTTGGTAAAGGCCCTTAGTTTCAGTGGAGAGTAATGTTACCTCATACAAAGACATTTTAGACAATTGTTTTTGGCACCAGTGGCTGAATGAGCACTAATTTTCACAAATACACTCCACAATCTGTGGAAAGCTTTCCTGGAAAAGTTATATACGCACAAACGGGGGGTTCCATACTAATGCCCATATTTTTGGCATGGGATGTCCAATGTCCACATACTTTTGGTCATACAATGTATCATGGAGTTGCTTCCAGCTGATGTATAATAGGCAAGCCACGGTATAAAAGAACAGTCTACTCTCAAATAGCCTCACTACCAATTAATGCATATTAAAATATTTGCATCTCCTACAAGCCAATGAGCTGGGTGACAACAAATTCAATAAATGAATGCTTCTATGATTTTGCATGTAAAAAAGGGTATAACGTGATACTAACTCATCATGGTCATTAAGGTGCATATGATGGCTGGAGTGTAGCTTAAGGACCTTGGTGAGAATCTTCTTGACAATGGTATATTTTTAAGGGTGATTTTAATCATTCCAGCAGCCTATGAGGCTATACACTATTAAATATGTATACATACCTGGCGCTGAGCTATAAAAAAGGTGTTAAGAATTGCTGGATTGTTTAAACAAATACGAAATTGTAACAGATATCAGTTTCGGAATAAAAAAACCTGAATAGCATATTTAGCGATAAATATGATTTAATGTTTCATCAACAATTATAGTTACTTTAACTAAAGCAGACTTAAGTGTAAGGATTAAAAAGATGATATAAATAGCTGAGTTATTTTGACCTCCTTGGTTTGTCATAGTCGACTTAATTGCTGTTTTACTGGTTCTTACTGAATATCAGCAACGCAATTAAAAATGTGATTGTCTACAGCGAGAGTAGAGACCTCCATTATGAATGCGGGGAGCTTGTGGATGATGCACACAGTGGGGACCAATTATGTTAATTGCAGTAATGCAAAATGAACTTTAAGCTCTCTGATGTAAAGGGCATGTCTAAGTAAAAATAAACACACTAAACATTAATAGTATTGGTTCTGTGATATTATAGGAGCCACTGCCATTCCCTTTGAGGCGATTATCAAATGTCATTGTATGGAACAACCTAAATGCACGCAAGTGATTTGCAGTTACTTAATTAAGCGAACGAGAGGACAGTTACATGCTTGCAGGATGTCATGTGGCCCAAGAGAGCGTGTGCTGAATCTATCAGAGATTATTAAAATGCAGATAAATTAAACTATGCATTGATATACTATGAAACACAATTCCCAACACATATATTTTTTATTTATTAATTTATATCAAGCTCTCGTTTAAAAAAACATGTTTCATCTACTGGGCAGTGAGCGATCTTCTCTACCGTCATATATTTTTTTTAAATTTTGTCTTTTTAATTGCTGTATTCGGCAGGAGCCAAACAGGACGCAATTTTAGGACTTTTGTCATTAACCAGGATGGCTGATTGGTGTGAGTTTTGTATGAAAACACATAACAGTATGTTTAAATGTGACAACAAAATTATGCAAACTGGCAGAAAAACAGCTGCTTTGTCAGATTCACACTGCATTATCGACAATGCTGAAGGTACTCATTCACACATTGTCAAATGCATTCACATAGCAACAACTTATTTGTCAAGTTTTATTTTATCTGTAAGTTAAAGTCACCAATTCCCTTCAAAGTGGTAATTGTTTAAACTAATACAATTTAACTCAGCCCTTTCTCAATATATGTATAACGTAGTAAAGGCTGCTCTCTCTCACTATCACATATAATATAGGTGTAAATGATAGCTGACAAAAGGGGGCACAAGGACAACCATACCCAAGGCTTTTCTGATTTAAATGTTTTGGGTCGCTATCTTGATTTTTGTGTGTTTTACTTAAAAGAATAATGGATAGCACTGGATGGTGTACATCTACAAAATGTGTTTTGGGCTGCCTTTTTATTTGGCAGCTTGGCTGGACTCATTTGCCTGGAGAATGTTGCAGACCTTTTCTGGAAACTACTGCTATTATGATTTAAAGGGAGGTGGTTACACTTAAGGTTTGGAAAGATGACAGCTAGTTTATTTAAGGTGCATCATCTAATTTATTAAGGTAATCTGTGTACACGAACATGCCTACAATATTGTAATTATTCCAAAGTGTGTTTTTGTCACTAGGCACACAACCCTCGTGCAGTATCTACATCAGTAACAGTATAATAGTTGCATGTGTAAATGAAAATGGGATTGTTGCACTTAATAGTTTATTGATTATGATAAAGCTCGGATTTTGTTTCTCACATGCTTCTCACATAATCTCCTATGAACTAAGTATCCTTGGCTATTGAGACAATTAGCATATGTGGGAAGTCTCTGGGTTTAGCCTGGAGTCTCTGGGTGAATTCCTGTTCACCCATATTAGTTTCTTCTTTCTACATGCAGAGAAGTTGTATTTGGCCATGTCCACTCTTTGTCTACTCCCTACCAACTTCTCTTTCAATAAAGGCTGTCTTGGGCTAGCCAGCATACCTAAAGGGGGCAGGGTGGGGCGGTCCTCCCCGGGTGCCACTCATCAGGCACCCAGACAACCCCCGCTGCTAACTGCACCTTCTCCCGGCTGCAGCGGAAGTTGTCTACACGCTGCCCAGACTACGCACCGGGGACTCAGAAGCACCGGTAAGTTTGGAGGAGGGAGGGGGAGGGAGTGTTAAATGGGGGGCATAAGGCATTTCTGGAGGCAGAGTGCTCTGTGAAATGCCTTTTAACCCCCTTAATGCCACTCTGCCTCCTGAAATGCCTTATACCTCCCTATATGTCACTCTGCCCCATAATATGCCTTTTAACTCCCTAAATGCCAGAGTGGCATATAGGGGTATAAGGCAATTCTGGAGGCAGAGTGACACATAGGGGGTCAAAAGGCATATCATGGGGCGCAGTGGCATTTAGAGGGTTAAAAGGCATATCATGGGGCACAGTGGCATATAGGGAGTATAAGGCATAAATTAATATTCAGATTTTGGGGGGTCGTCTTATAATCAGGGACATCTTATAATCGAGCAAATACGGTATTAATTTTAGAACTTGAGGTGGCATGCAAAACTGTCTTTTTTTTTTAGCCTTGTCTTTGATTAATGGTTTGGGAAAAAACGTAAAAGTATACTCTTGCAACTTTCCCAATCTTCAAAAAGGCAGAGCTGAATATTTATCCTTGTTATCATTTACAGCTTTATAACCACTTTCAGAAAGTAGAATGCAGCGACAAGTTCACATGTTTAATTACCTAGCCTTTTTTTAATTATAAGGTGCTTTTAAAATACAGTCACTCTTAGTAATTTTCAGTATGGCGGAGATGCATGTTTTATGCTGCAAGGCATATATTTGAACCAAGTTTTTTTACTTTTTAAGAAGCAGCTGTTTGTAAATTGCAGAGCTGTCTTACAGCTTCTTTCCAATTTTAATCAGTGACACTGATTTTGAGAAAATAAAAGAATGCTGTCTTGAATGATTGTGCAAAGCCACTATCTAAAGACGAAACAGTCTAACATAATCCTATTTTCAAGGGCTCTTGTCACATAGTTACTGGATGAACTAGTTAGCAACGAGAAGCAAATCTTATTTTCTTGGCACAAAACAATATGTTTTCTTGATATCTTGTATAAAAGTGCCTCTGGTATAAAGTTTAATATGGTCTTATCACTATAGCAACCAATTACCTGATTACCGTGACATTTTCAATTTTTGCTATGATGGTAACACTTTTAATTAACTGTTTAATTCTAAACCCCATTATATTATACCCCCAACTCTGCTTTTAAGACTCTTTAGATTTTCAGTATCTCCCTACATCAACTTGCTCATGTCAATCGTTCCTTCTGATGTATTTGTCTGGGGATCAGTCACTAAAGAGGGAATTAGCGGAGGTGTTTACAAGAGAGTTATAGCTTCGACTCTCTTATAATCAGGGTCGTCTTGTAATCAGACCTCAAATAGGTCTGACTATGAGACTAAGATCCAGATCCCCTGCAGCGCTGCAGGGGACCTGGATCCTCCTGTCCTATGCCCCCCCACACACACTTACCGGTGCTGCTGATTCCCCGGTGTGTATGTAGACGTCTACGCGATTCCCCGCACCGGAACTCTCCTCACTGACAGCCAGGGAAGGTCTGTGCGATGGACGCAGACAACCCCCGCTGCTAACCGCACCTCATCCCAGCTGCAGCGGAAGTTATCTACGCGAATCGTGTAGACGCCAGAGTGGCATATAGGGGTATAAGGCAATTCTGGAGGCAGAGTGGCACATAGGGGGTCAAAAGGCATATCATGGGGCACAGTGGCATATAGAGGGTTAAAAGGCATATCATGGGGCACAGTGGCATATAGGGGGTATGAGGCATTTCTGGGGCAGAGTGGCAAGCCTGGGGACAGATGTACATAACTAGGAAAGGTTGGAAAATGAAAGGAAATAAAAACAACATATTTTTCTCAATGCTAGCTTTTATTTAATAAAAAATAGTTTACATAGTTTACATGAATTAACATTTACTGGTAAAACTTTTTTCCTATAGGGTTATATTCAGATTATATAGGGTTATATTCAGATTTTGGGGGGGTCGTTTTATAATCGAGGAAATACGGTACGAATGCTCAATCTTTTCAAGCTTCTCCAGCAAATGCTCAGAGCCGGGCCTACCTAATGTATAATTTATTCAGTGAGAGGATTTTGGAGAAGTATCACTGTTTTAACTATGCATTATATGGTGCCAACCAAGCTCTTCTTGCAAGAAAGGCTTGCTGGGGTTGGCCTTTTATCATACGTCATATCAGGAGGGGAAATATTACATGCAAACTCTCACTTTTGTTAATAAACCTCTCTGTGCCTCTCTTGTGCACTCCTAATAACTTTTCCCTAATGGCAGGACTGAGGACAAAAGCCTACAAGTAGCTAACTGTGCCAAACAGGATAAAGCAGGGCAAGCTATGAGCTTAGAGTATCTCCCACCTACCTTTAGCATGCTGTAAAAGAGTAGTGGGTGACCACCTTTGTTTTATTAGCCATTGGCCTAAATGTTTGAGGGACAATTTAGCTAACCTGTCTGATATTGAGCTAATGTACTATTAATCTAGAGTAGGCTGAGCCAAGTGCCGATGCAGGGTTTTTACATAGAAAAACTCTGTAGAGCATGGGGGAACAAAGGGACAGTTAAACATCTCCTAAAGAACCATTATTAAAATAAAACGTAATATGTTACCCAATTTCTGACATACTCCTGTCCAAGGTGTCACGCGTTGTGCGACTTACCCGTCCTCCCTGCGGGGGCAGGCCGAACTCAATACAATGTGTCTCCAGGGATGCCAGGGAGACAAACCAGGAAGAGGGCCGGCCCCCACACTCAGCATTACGACACACACAGCTGTTAAACGAGAGAGGAGCGGCCGCCAATCTTCCCTGGCTTCAGAACAAGTCATGGACACCTGTAGCAACCAAAGGGTGGAGTTTCACCTTTAAAGCCCTGAACAATTGAGCCTTCATTGCTCAGTTGTTCTGTGCTATTCGCAGAGAACGTTTGGCTCCTGAATCCTGAATCCTGTAGTGCTGTATACCTGTTCTTTGACCCTTTGCTGCCTGGATTTCTGACCTCTGGACCTGCCTGACTACGCTTTCTGCCTGAACCCTTGTAAATTGACTTTATACCTGATTTTGTTGAGAGCTGCAACTGAGTTCCTACCTGAGATCCTGACACAAGGATACCACTGCCGCTGTTCCCATGCAAATAATTTCTCTATGTACTAGTCTTACAACTTTACCTTACAAGTTTATAATCATCCTACCTAGAGACAAAGATCCCTTTTTATTTTTCCTACATGATATTATAATTTATTATTAAACAGTAATATTAAATGCTAATAGGAAACAGATTCATTTATTCAATGCTATTCAGAAGTGAAAGGGTGAATATCCAAGGGCATTTGTTTTAGCAGTTTTCTAGCTTTTGAAATCATAAGCTCTGTCTCGGCCTTGAATTTTTAGGTCAAATTAGATTAACTGAATGTGTACTGCTTTATAATGGAACACTTAGCACTTTTAGAAGGTGTTATAGGCCTGTAGCAGTATTCATCAGGAAGTATTCTGATTGCCGGATAACAGGTCTAACTGTTTATTGAACGATGCGGGAACTTATGTGGAAAAAAATATAAAATATATGTGTATCAGAAATCTGATAAAACCATGTACCTGCATTCAAAATGCAAAATGATGTTGAGCGTTTTTCCTCACATTAAGAACGTTGAAATGTATTTTCTGAAAAAGAAGTGCAGAACAGTTGTAACATCTTTCATCAGATATGAATAAAATTGTTATCTTGCTTTTGCCTATCATTTTAGTTTTAATAAACATTTTGGTCACACTTATCCCACAATAAATAATTTTCATCCACCCACATGTACCCATTTCAGAATGCACAGGTAAGTATAGAGACTGAACGCTCTTAAGTCACCTCACAACCCTTTAATACTGCATTTACTCGAATATAAAACGATGTTTAAAAAATACCCCTCATTTTATAATCAGACCTGAAACAGAGGTCTGACAAAGATCCAGATCCCCCACAGCCCTGCAGGGGACCTGGATCCTCCTCTTTGGCAGCTGGTGGACGTCTGTGCAATGCGCGCAGACAACCTCCGCTCCTACCCGGAACTTTTGCTAGCGCTTCTGTGATGGAGCGCTGGGGTGACATGACCTTCCAGTGCTTTGTCATAGAAGCCTCACGCAGACATCTACCGGCTGCTCCCTCTAAATTAATATTCAAATTTTGGGGAGTCATCTTATAATCAGGGTCGTCTTATAATCGAGCAAATGCTGTATGTTTTGGGTTTTTTTTAATTCGTCAGCATTTTGAAGAGACATTTCCCACTGAAAAGGGCTATGCAGAGGCAGATAATTTGATGTATCATCAAACATGGAGAAACTCTTTTATTCTGCATGTGTAGGTAGTGTTCGGCCTGTCCACTCCACACAATCCTATTTTTGAAATGGCAGGTAGCCCAGTCTTATATGCCACCGGCTTCACCATCTAGGCTGTTGTTTGAGTCAGAATGGTGAGAGCTTTAGATGAGCCATCTTAAAAAGTTCCAGGTACTATACAGTGGATATAAAAAGTGTACACACCGCTGTTAAAATGCCAGGTTCTTGTGATGTTAAAGAATGAGACAAAGATAAACCACCTTAAATGTGACCTATAACATGAACAATTCAATTGCAAAACAAACTGAAATTGCATTGTTGAAAGATATCAGTCAGGAGAAGGGTACAAAACAATTTCCAAAGCATTAGATATACCATGAAACACAGCGAAGACAGTCATCATCAAGTGGAGGCAATATGGCACAACAGAGACATTACCAAGAACTGGACTTCCCTCCAAAATTAATGAAAAGACTAGAAGAAAACTGGTCTGGGAGGCTTACAAGAGGCCTACTGCAACATTAAAGGAACTGCAGGAATTTCTGGCAAGTACTGGCTGTGTGCTACATGTGACAACAATCTCCCGTATTCTTCATATAAATGGGCTATGGGGTAGGGTGGCAAGACGGAAGCCTTTTCTTACAAAGAAACCCGGCTGAACTTTGCAAAAACAAACATCAAGTCGCCCAAAAGCACGTGGGAAAATGTGTTATGGTCTGATGAAACCAAGGTTGAACTTTTTGGTCAGGGTGGAGGGAATTATGAACAGTTCCAAATACCAGGCAAGTTTGGCATAAAACCTTCAGGCGTCCGTTAGGAAGCTGAAGATGAAGATGAAGTTCACACATCCAAATCCACAAAAGCATGGCTTCACCAGAAGAAGATTAATGTTTTGGAATGGCCCAGCCAGAGCCCAGACCTGAATCTAATTGAACATCTGTGGGGTGATCTGAAGAGGGCTGTGCACAGGAGATGTCCTCACAATCTGACAGATTTGGAGCTCTTTTGCAAAGAAGAGTGGGCAAATATTGCCACATCAAGATGTGCCATGCTAATAGACTCCTACCCAAAAAAGACTGATTGCTATAATAAAATCAAAAGGTGCTTCAAAAAAGTATCAGTTGAAGGGTGTGCACTTATGCAACCATGTTATTGTGTTTTTTTTTAAAAAAAACAAAAAAACATTTTTCCCCTCAAAGATTTTGGCTTTAAAAATATCATGCATTCGCCCTATTGTGAAAATAGACTGTTTTGCTGAAAAAAGTCAATACTGGTACTTAAAATAAGTAAAAAGATTAGCAGAGCTAAAAGCTTATGTAACATAAGCCCCTGGCATCTTCCTTATCAGTATGACTAAACAAATTTATTTTTAAACTACGGTAACATTTTATGAAACCAAGTGAATACCTCCCAAATGGCCCTCTGGCAACTAAATCCCTCTGGCCCCCTTTCATTCCTTTGGTGTCTCTTCTTTATAGGAGGTCAGGAAGTTTGGTGGGTATGAGTGTATCATACCTGCAAATTGTCCAGATCCCATGGGAGAGGAACCATGATCCATTAATGATGCCAAATAGTTGGTAGGCATATTGTACCATATTGATATTGTATCATAATACACTACAACAATAAAAATAAATACTTATAGACATAAAAGGTAAGAAAAGCACATAAAAGCCTGAGTAAAGTCTTATCCCCAGCCACTCCTCTGTCTACTCCACCCTAAAAAAAGTGATGATTAAAATGATTTATATTGTATTTGTGCAGTGGCGTCGCTACAGGGGGGCAAGGGGAGGCAATTGCCCCCCCTAGGATATTCCTTGCCCCCCCTGTTGCCCCCCCCGCCGAATTTGGAGTCACCCAGGACAGTCCCGCAATGGGACTTTAACCCCTTGACTGCTAACGACGGCATGGTGCCGTCGCTAGCAGTCCCAGTCAGGTGCTAACGACGGCACCATGCCGTCACTAGCACTACCCTACCTTAATGGAGGTCTGTGGACCTCCATCACCACCTACCCCGGCGATCCGCCCCTCAAACTGAAGGGCATAACCGGGGCCACCCGATCCGCCCGGTGACGTCTCCCGCAATGACGCGATGACGTCACCGCGCAACTTTATTAACAACTGACAATTGTCAGTTAAAGAGGTATGGGGGCATGCTGCTTAGATGCCTGTATCTCAGGCATCTAAGCAGCTACAGACCCCCAACATATACCGTTGGAAAGGTAATTACTTAACGGTATATAGCTTGTAAAACGAATAAAAAATATTAAGTTAAAAAAAATTTTTTTTTTAAAAAGTTAAAAAAATTATTTACCCATAAAGTAGTTTAAGTTAAAAAAAAAAAAAAGTTTAAGTATTCTAGCTAAATGATCCACTGTGGTAGCCAATGTTACCACAGTGATCATATAGCTATAAAAAGTCACATTCCCTTTTTAAAAATGGCCGATACTAATTTTTAATCCCATGATCCCTTTGATCATGGGGTTAAATTTAGCCAACGGTAGAGGGAGGCAATTTTTGAAATCCTGATGAACTGCAAATATTAATAAAATCAGCCATTTAGCCTGTATGGTACGTGAGTAACCATCTTATCCCTGGAGCGCCTTGCATTTTTACTGCAAAACTTATTTTTGCTGTAAAAGTGATTTTTTTTCTCCCTTTACCATCATTTCTTTGGGATTGTAAGGGGAAAGAATGGTGTGTGCTTCTGTGAGTGAATGTATGGAAAGTATGGTGTGTGCTTCTGCGAGTGAATGGAGATATGAAAGGCGTGTGAATGATCAGTAATTAGGGTTGAAGCCTTGACGTGGCATTACTGGTCACGTAGGAAGTTAAATTATGGTACAAAAAGTACACATTTGCAAGAACTACACCCCTTGGCGCATCAAATGAGAGGCTGTATGTGTTTCTAGTACAAACCTGGAGTGCGCAAGACACAAATGAACATGTCGCTATGGTTAGAAAAAACATATTTTCTAGCCAAAGCGACATATTCCATCATTTGTGCAGTCAACTTTTGTCCTAGAAATACATGTAGCCCCTCATTTGAAGCTCCAAGGGGCGTAGTTTCTTAAAATGGATGAATTGTCCGAATGAGGGAGAGGATGAGTTAATGTGTGGATGAGTTGTCTGAATGAGGGAGAGCATGAGTTAATATGTGGATGAACTGTCTGAATGAGGGAGAGCATGAGTTAATATGTGGATGAATTGTCTAAATGAGGGAGATCATGAGTTAATGTGTTTGTGTGTATCATAAATGTATAATTGTGGAAGGGCAAAGATGGCACTTGCAGGATGTTTGAGCCTTGGGGACCAAGAGGGGCACAGGCAGGGTGTATATGGGACAAAGATGGCAAATCTTATGTGTGTTATCTGGGTGCTGGTCAGGTACTATGTGGGCAGTGTGGACGCCAGGGCTGACTTTGGGGTGTGCAACCTGTGATCTATGCCTGTAATTTAGGGGGTTTAAAATATACCTTTAATACTGTGTTTTTATGTGAATTCCAATTGACCTACACCTGCAAAGCTGGGTTTCTGTGTTATTCTGTAGATCCATATCTGCTATGCTATGTTTCCATACATGATTTATGTATACCTGCAAATACAGGGTTTGTATGTCTTGTTCAGTTGATTAATACCTGCAATGCTGTTTCCACGTATTGATTTTATCTATACCTGCAATGCTACATTTCATAAATTATTATTGTATACCTGCAAATACAGGATTTGTATGTCTGATTCTGTTTATTTGATATATACCTTCAGTGCTGAGATCACAAGTGAATTTCAATTGATCTATACATGCAAAGCTGGGTGTGTTAATGTGTTAATCTATACCTCCTATCAGCAGCAGGATATAATATTTATATATATATATATATTTTTATATATATATCGGCAGCAGGGACTAATATTAATATATATGGGCAGCAGGGGCTAATATATATATATCAGCAGCAGGATCTAATATTAGGCCCTGAAATCATTTAGTGCAAAAGTTAAGGTATTGTGTTGTTTAAAGGATTTCAAGGATTAGTCGTACTAAATTGTGGCTTCAGGCTTCCCATGTTGAATGATCAAGTATTGTATTGTCCAATAACAAAAGTATCATTCCATAGCACATTACTTTTGGCAATATATATATATATATATATATATATATATACCGGTGTGTGTGTGTGTGTATATATATATATATATATATATATATATATATATATATATATATATATATATATATATATATATATATATATGCTTTTTCAGTGGTATGATTTAATGGTGGAAATTATTAATGCTCCCCCAGTTTGACTGTGGTATCTTGTGTGCCCCCTCTATATATTGTTTCTAGAGTCGCCACTGTATTTGTGGTATTAAAATCCCTAGGAGTATGTTTAGTAGGATAGATCAGCAGATAATGTGTATATTAAATATGCATACAGCATGCAGAATTTTGAAAGGGGCTAGACACTATTTCACTCTTCAAAATATACATACGGGTCCAATAACCAGGGCCGGCCCGACAATGGAGCCAAGTGGGGCAACCGCTCCAGGCGGCACTTTTGAAGGGGCGGCACTTTGCCCCCCCAAGCCCTTTTTTTTTTTTTTTTTAAAGCGAAAGAGAGAAAGGGGCGCCGAGTGGTTTTCGCTTACCAAGCTGTCAGTACCCGCTCGGCGCCCCTCTCTCCTCTGCGGCGAGTCTCCCTGTTCGGTCTCGGTGCCGGCTTGTAATGCTGAGTGCCGGAAGATTTCCTCATAGCTGGCACCGAGACCGAACAGGGAGACTCACCGCAGGACTGCTGAAAGGTAGGTACAAGGGGGGGGGAGAGGAAGAGTAGATAAGGGGGGGGGGCGGCATTTTAAAATTCGCCCCAGGCGGCATTTTGCCTTGGGCCGGCCCTGCCAATAACACATCTCTGCATGTGCAGCACCTTGCTTTACTTTATTCTATTTGTTTGTCTAATAAAAAAACTTCACACAATATTGATCAAAATATGAAATTCATATTAGAACAGGATTTAATTAAAAACTAGTTTTTAATTAAGTCCAAATAAAAGATGGCACATTTCCAGGTTCATTAGCACAGCTGTGCACACTCTATCTGATGATACTGCTGCAATTCAGTCATCTGAAATACAAATGTATAAATATTGTGTATTCATCTCAGCTGTTGAGCGGGACTCAAATTAATACGGTTCACTTAATTATTTCATAATTATTATAGAAGGGAACTATTTCAGTACAGTTTTTTTTAAAGATAGATTTATAATGAATGTGGTCCACATACAATCCCACGCTCCATTGCCCTGATTCCAATTAAGTTTTCAAGCCTGCAGATTTACATGTTAAACATTTTTAAGTATGCTAACACCTCGCTCTTTGCGTTTTCTTGAGAATTTAACATTATCTTCAATTAGTCTTACACAAGAGTAGTTACTTATAGTAACTATGTATTATATGTTTCCATAGTAAAGAAGACATACACCGATCAGCCATAACATTATGACCACTTACCACTGGTGGGATATAAAAGGCAGCAAGTTATCATTACGGCCTCAAAGTTGATGTGTTAAAAGCACGAAAAATAGGCAAACGGAAGGATCTGAGCGACTGACAAGGGCCAAATTGAGATAGCTAGACGACTGGGTCAGAGCATCTCCAAAACTGCAGCTCTTGTGGGGTGTTCCCGGTCTGCAGTGGTTAATACCTATCAAAAGTGGTCCAAGGAAGGAAAAGCGGTGAACCAGCAGCAGGGTTATGGGTGACCAAGGTTTATAGATGGGGTTGAAATCCAACAGACGAGCTACTGTAGCTCAAATTGCTGAAAAAGGTAATGCTGGTTCTGATAGAAAGGTGTCAGAAAACACAGTGCATCGCAGTTTGTTGCTTATGGGGCTGTGTAGCCGCAGACCAGTCAGGGTGCCCATGCTGATTCTGTCCACTGCCAAAAGTGTCTACAAGCGGCACGTGAGCATAAGAACTTGATGCAGCGCAATGGTAGAAGGTGGCCTGGTCTGATGAATCACATGGATGGTCGGGTGCGTGTGCATCTCTTACCTGGAGAACAGATGGCACCAGGATGCATCCATGAAGGCCCCACCTCGAAACTTACAGGACTTAAAGAATCTTCTGCTAACGCCTTGGTGCCAGATACCACACCCCTTGACGGTTTTGTGCCAAAAGGGGGACCTACACAATATTAGGCAAGTGGTCATAATGTTATGACTGATCGGTGTATATGATGAGTAGAGTGTAATAATATTTTACATAATTTAGATCAAAAATGTTTTTGGATTGGAAACTTTCCAAGGAAGGCTACTTGGAGCTCTCCCTCTTCTTGGGGGTGGGGCTAGTTGCTTGTAGGGTTTGGGCAAACAACCTTTAGCAGATGGGGAGCGGGAGGGAAGTGGGCACCACAGTGCCGCCCCCCTACTTGGAGACTTTGGGTCAAACCCAGACATATCCCAGATTATCAGTTACAATGTAAACAATGTTGTGTAAGAATCCACAATGCACATAGACTTCATAGTGGGTATAGTAGCACATTATTGTTTTATAGTTTGGGGCAGTTACTCACAAAGGTGAATATGTAAGGGAGAGGCACATTTTTCATTTTGTTGATCCGTCAATTAGGTGCTTATTTTGCATATATCACTACTCCGGCTCCTGATGCCGCCGCGGTTCACGAACGCCCGCCGTGAACCGGGCGGTCCTCCATCCGCGGCACATGTGGTATTAGCGGGAGGAGGGTTGGCCGCGGGTCCCGGGAAACCATCTCGCTGGGCAGTGGACAACCCTCCGCCCGAGGTACACGACGATCTGGGGAATCGGTCCGTTCCCCGGATCGTCGTCCCAGGAAGGGGAGAACCAGCTCAGGGAACAGCAGTCGTCGGTCTGCCTCTCGGGCACGCTGCGTGCTGCTGGGGAATTGATGGACGGCCGGGGAGCGTGGTTTTGGTTATTGTCGAGGAGGGGCTTGTGAAGTGGCGCCAGATTTAAAAAGCCGGTTGTGCTTCTCACAGGCACCCTGTTGTGGTCCTTGCAGTTAGTGTATTGCTGCTCTTGCTGTCACTTATTGTGTTTTGACCCTCGCTTGCCTGACATTCCTTTGCTCCACGATTTGGTACCGTTGCCTGTGACTTCTGTTTACCGAACTGGCTCGTCTGACTACCCGCTTAGTGAATCTGACCCCTGGCTCGTCTGACCACCTGTATCGTGTACCTGACGCCTGGCTCGTCTGACTACCTGTATCGTGTACCTGACCCCTGGCTCGTCTGACTACCTGCTTAGTGTATCTGAACCCTGGCTCGTCTGATTACCTGTATCGTGTACCTGACCCCTGGCTCGTCTGACTACCTGCTTAGTGTATCTGAACCCTGGCTCGTCTGACTTCCTGCATCGTGTTCCTGGTACGTGCTGCGCCTTGCTGCTTTTGCTCAGTGCCTATCTCCAGCTGGAGGGAGGTTTTCCACTGTTGGGATCATCTAAGTCCTGGACTACTGTTGCCGGTAGCTCCTCTCTCAGCAGCAGTAGCTTGGGCAGAAGAAGTTCTGCGGTGAAGACCTCCCTTAGAGACCAGCTTAATAGCGACAGCATATATAATACCATGTTATCTATTACCGTATAGTGTCAACCAATGTTATTGTAGCATTGGCAAGATACATTTAATAAGCATGAAATTTAACTTTGCATGATGATTTCAGTACTACCGATAACTAGGAAAGGTAGAATTGTTTAAAACTTTAAATTCTCATTTTTATTTGAAATTAAGAAATAATTCTACATTTTTAAATGATTAATGCACATGTTTTTCATTTCTCAATATAATTGGCTCATCGCTGTTCTGACACCTGGAATCATAACCCTAAAAACTAAAAAAATATATTTTCTGCTGGATTTACTTTTTTTCATCAGATTGCACAGCACCATCTGTACTAATTACCCCACAGCATCCCAAGCTGCACAATGCTGCACCATGTTTCTCATAGGAGCACTGAATTAAGTACAGTATATTAACCATGACAGCCTGTTCACTTCCATGCCCTCTGATGGCTTGTGGGTTGAAAATGTAATTACATTAGCCTCAAACTACAGTACGTGGTCAAAATCAATCTAATTGCTCATAATTAATAATTAGAGTCTGATAGTTACATGCTCAGTTAATGTTCACTTTCACGTTCGTTTTCAGTTGTGCAAGTTTTGTTTTTTTTTACTTAAAGTTCGATAGTTAGACTGTAAGCTGGTATGTGTTGCAATAAAACTTTAAAAAAAATAATAAAAAGATGAGTTCATATTAGCAGGTAAGCTAAAAAGACAAAGGCTTTTATGAGGTTGTTATTGGAATGTAAATGCAAGAGGACATGAAGGGAAATAGATTCTTGGAGTAAGTATTCCATAATACATTTAATACAAAAATAAATAAGTTAAAGAAGAAGAAGGCAAAAAGGCAGAAGAGCCAATACCAAAACCTTATATGCTACCCAAATGTATCACTTTAGGAGAAACAGGTTAGAACTCTAATACTTCTGCGCCTCTTTCCATCATTTACGTTCCTCTAGTAGTACTGTGTTCCGCTCACAATAATGTTTATAGAAACAGCAGGAAATATGTTTAAACACTAAACTGTATGAATTAAATACAATATTTTTCTTAATGCCTTTCTTAGTTACATGAATCATTATGAATAAGTAACAAAGTCACATAGAAGTCTCCCTCTTTGGTCATTTCATATGTCAGAGGCATAGTGGTATCACACAACATTGCGACATAAAGCTTTTATTAAGAGAATACTGCTATATGACAAAACATTTGTCTTCTTTTGATACATACCGTTTTCTAAAGAAAAAAACACATTAGAAAGGTAAAACAGAACTTTTTCTCCCACTCTCTCACACTTTCACACACTTACGCTCTTTAACACTCTCACACTCTCTCTGTGTCTCTCTACCTTCTCTGCTGACGACTTCCATGGCCTTTCTACTTTTTTTGCAGCTCCGCTTCTTCTCTTACCACTTCTTGTTCTTTTGTGTTCTTGATGTTTTTTTTGTCTGCTCCTCCCTGCTATACGCTCCGAGGGAAAGAGGGAGAGGCTCTCCCCGTGGTGTGCTCCATGGCTCCGCTCCTTTGCGGAAGTACTCCAAGAAGCTAGAATAATGCAGACGGACTCGCGGAGAAAGAGAGCAGTGCAGAAACTTTTCTTTTTTCTGGAAGTCCGTTGAAATCCATTGAAAAATAAAGCAATTTATTAGATATGTAGTTAATTTGTGACTTATGACATATCCCCCCATGTGTTCTGTCTCCTAAACTCCGCACATTTCAGGACGGTTTTACATATTTTATACAAAATACTTTTTTACCATTAATATGACTTGCCATGACACTGCTGCAGTAAGTATATTTTAGCTTCCCTGCTGGAAATGAATGCAAATGGGACTTGGAATTCATATTCTTGTATTCACATAAATAAATGAAAGGGATTTGATTTATGGATCAAACCTCTTTTGATCATTTAATCCCCATACTTTGGCAGTGTTAATACCAATCATGCATACTTTTTTTGTCAAGAACTAATTTTCTTATTTCATTTTTTACTATTACAGCGCACTGTTGTAGAACTCTATGAAACCTCTTAAGGCTATACAAATTCCGCTTTAACAAAAGCAGAATGCGAATCTTGCAAAATAAGTGATGTTCTAACAGACTATGTCCTGCTGCTTAAAAAAAAGGAAATTTGGAGGTACTCCCATTGCTTAAATTAAATGTTAATTGAATCATATGTCCCTACTCAAAATTTCTAACAAAAGCAGTCTCCAAACAACACTTACACTTTTGTTCTGAAATTATATGTTCTAGTTGTATAGGGGGTTATTTCGGTGACATTATCACAGCTGCAAAAAAGAATATAACTTAATCTAAGCATCCAAAAATATTGTTATTGATCATTAGCTATTACAAAGAAGAAAAATATAAAGAAAGTAAGTTACTGGCAGTAGTGAAGATTGCTTGGTCCACACATGATTAGCCTGATAATGAATTAGATGTATGGTTTTAAGTTAAACTACATTTTTATCTAGAGCAGAATTGTCTTACTTTTTCTTGAGATGAAGGGTGTGCAGAGTCGATTAATAAGCTAGAACTAAAAGAATCTGAAGGTTATCACAAGATCCAGGCTGTACACCAACTATCCCTCTGGTTGGCATTATTTTTTTTTAGGATAAATAATATTTTAGGATTAACCAGACATTTAACAGTTGTGTTTTTCAAACATACCATCCAACCTTTAAAATGGCTAAAGCGGTGGGTCACCTTTGTTTTAAGGGAGCTGTCTTTTCCAAAATATTTTTTTGTGGCTTTAACTTTAATCCATATTGGAGTCGGATTTTCCACGGTCTCCAATGAACTTTACTAAATGTAAATCAGTGTAGTTATTCTTTAAACTATAAATGTCTAACTGCTCCCCTGGCTGCCTCTACTGATGTGTAAGTAGGAAACATGGACTTGAATATGCATTTAACATGAGTTCACTTTTAAGGTTTGTGCCAAATGGTAGAATTGTTTTTATTTATACTTTTATTTTATTTATACAGTCAATTTATGAGCACCTTTTATCTTTATTCTTATACCAAATGTATGATCAATCACTATTAAAGTAGAGATTGACTAAGATTGACTAGAGATTAAGAACCAGAGTGTTCAGTTAAGATAAAGGTTGTTGAAAAGTTTTTCTTGTCTACAGGTTACTTTCTTAAACATTCTTGGGTTCAGAATATAATTGACAATGTAATTATTGAGTTGAAAACTTGCTATTATCTTGCTGAAATCTCTAATAAGAACTTTTCTCAGTGTTAAACCTTTGAACGACCTTGAAAATGAAAACTATCTGGGTTAGAACGCCAAGAAAAAAATAACAAAATTAGTTTTTAATTCTAGTCTTATGCATTTTGTGGAAAGATAAAATTGGGACACATCTTCAACTTGAACTGATTTTGTGGAATATTTTAACTGGAACTAACAAGAGCAGCTTATATTGTGAAAGGATGAGATTGTTATTGTCATGCTTTTTGGTCTTTAAAATTAAATTTGTGAAGATATCAAGCGTGGTATAATCAAGATAAAACAAAATGTAATACATGTTAAATAGGGATATATAAAACATTTTCTACTTTGAATTCAAATATATATATATATATATATATATATATATATATATATATACCTATATATATAAGAAATGTTCTGACTTCTGGTAATGAGGAGCAGGAATCTAAAAGAACAAGTAGTAAAATATATCAGGATGAATTTCTATTGTTTTAATCACTTATGTTTTATCTCAGATATCCTTTTCCATTTGTATAATGATTAGTATTTGTAGAATGATTGTAATGATTATAATGATTAATATATTCTATTCTATTACTAGCTTTTTCTTAGTTCCCTTTAGTAAGTTGTTATCATAAGTTGCTGAAGTTGAAGAGAAAATGAACTCCTAGCTGTTAATTAACCATAACTATAAATCTGTGCTAGATCTGGCACAATAATAGCTGCAGTTACATATACATATATATTTATTTTTCTTATTCTCAGATGGAAACCCATATACATGGTGGGTTGGAAAAGGCAACGAGAAGCATCATTACTGGGGAGGCTCTGGCCCTGGGATTCAGAAATGCGCATGCGGCATTGAAAGGAACTGCAGTGTCAGCAAGTTCTACTGTAACTGTGATGCAGATCAAAGGCAATGGTAAGACCTACATTATCTAAACAACAGACATTAATTGCACACAAACTTGCCTTGGTATGTGGTGTGTTTTGGCAGAATGGCATATTTTTGTTTAACGACGAACACCCATGCATGAATACAAAGCCAATTATGAAAAAATGTAAGCTTTATGGTGTACATGTAAGCCTTATGGTGTCTTTGGGAAGTGTCATTGCATGTAGGAAATTAGCCTAGTCATTGTCTATTATCTATAACCTACTTTGAATGGGTAATATGAATAGAGGAATTACAGCAGTTTAGTAGTTATGTTCTGACATTATTTATCTATTATATGTCTATCTGTCTATCAGTCATATCTCTATCCATTTTACTAGAGTTGTACAGATAATATAGGGCTGAATTTTGAATAAGGAGACTAAGTTGAATTGTTATGCCCTGTATGCTATTGTACTACAGTATAATTGTACAATAAGAAGCAGTTAAAGTAATTCTGTTGTCTACACTGTGAATTTAAATTGCAGAAAACCACACCATTACAGAATAGGTTAACTTTTCTGTAGCTTGCAGTCATGAGCAGGCCGTCTGGCACACGCATGAGCCAACAGCACCACACAGTCCCCCTGCCGTACTCGCACATATCTAGCGGCCGGCCACACTTACATCATCAGTAAGCCGCTGGCCTTAAAGGGGCAGGGCTGCCCTGCCATCACCAGTCCAACCCTGGTACCACCAATGTATTCTGCAACCTTATGGGTACATTTTTATACAACATAAGTATAAGTGAGTTTTATGATGTTTTTACTCAATGTGTAGGTTTTAAACTTAAATGGTGGGCTCATGAAACATTCCCAAAACTCAGAGCCAGCCAAAAGGTTGAGCAATACTTGCTATGATACAGTATCCTTGATATTAAGGCCTTGATATTAAGGATATTGTGTCTAGCCATATACTGCTGAGGATCATAAGAGTTATGATTTATTAACAGAGAACTCTGTTTGTTAATACCAATTAATTTTTGCAGAGGATGTCAGGCACTTGTCACATGGCTAACTTGCATGAAAATAACACAAAACAAATAACCAGCGTAGAATCTGTGCCTGCATAATTAATCACAACTGATTAATTTGTGATTAAGGCATTTTTTCTAGATTCCTAACAGGTGTTTGACGTTTAATAAAGGCCAAGTGTGGACTATACTAATGAATTGCTGACTTGTGCGAAAAAACCATATATATATATATATACTGCGGTTTCCCAGAGGTATAATGAATACAGTTACCAATTATACTGCAGTCTAACATAATTATTCCATTAAAGCATTTGTTTCCATTATTTTATGTCCAAAAGACTACACAGCTGCAGTGTCATCAATTGTAACTGCTATAATTTTCCTACGGCCTTAGCAACTCCTGATGAAACATACAGACTGATTGCACTGTTTTAATCACCCCTTGGCATGAGAGGAGATGATAATATGATAATAAATGTAAAAGGTAACAATAATTCTATGTAGCCATCACTACAGAATTTCCACTGCCAGTCATTATGGCAATGACTTGATAAAAGTAACAGTTATAAAAAGAAATCTGGTTGGAACACAGTGTTTTTGCACACTATGGTGCAACTGTCAGGACTGCCGTCTCAATGATTGAATGCCCCTGTAGGGCCTTTGTTCACAACGCATTACCTCATCACATACCGAATTTACATTTATATTACGAAAGTTGATAATATGCACCATTGTGTATATGTCTTTTACTGTAAATCAAATCTGCAAATGAATCACAATAGCATGGTCATATTCAAAAGCAAGGTCGAGCAGGGTAAAATCTTCTTGTTACCTTAAAAATACTGTATACTGCTGGCTAAGGGGATTCTTGTTAAGAGCTACCCCTACTTAATTACAAGCAGGGGTGTTGCTAGGTCTCCAAAAGATCTGAGGCTAGAGCCCATAGCAGATTTGATAGCAGTTGAGTCCACTTTGGCAGTGGTCACTGCGCAACACTGCACATATACAGTATGTTCATACACACAAATATTTGTAAAGCATTTCTCACTCTTCCTCAGACACACACTTTATTAATTCTATATCCTTTCGACCCAAAAAGTAATGGAGAGATTGCCAAAATGCACACATATACTTTACTCTTACACATGCCTGCCTATAAATACATACATACTCATGCACATTCACACTTGCCCTTACACTTAAACCGGCTTACACTTGCCCTTGCATGCACACGCTTTCTGTAACATACAAATACTTTACAAACACAATCTCTTTTTCTCAGCTCTACCTTTGCTCTTTATCTCTTCTCCTCTTTCTTTTTATCTCTTCATTTTCTCTCTATATCTCCCATTTCTCTTTATTCCCCCTTCTCTCATCCGCTTTCTCTGTCATTTTTCTCTTTATCGCTCCAGATCCAGATCTCAGGGTCTCAGACTACTCCTAAATATAGAATGAATTTTCACTGGTGTACTAGGTTGAAATCCCTGCTTGATTACAGCTTTTTAAAGGGACTATAATTATGGGTACCGTATTGTTATAAGGACCCTAATTGTGCTATTTAAGGTTTACTTTTTCGAGAGTTCCATTGTCACTTATTTATAAAGTTATCTGGTATGATTGTATACACCATAAACACCTCAAGGAGACATTTCACTAAGACCTACCCGTTTGTCCCTGGTTTAAAAGGGTAACTTGACATAGAATATACTAAAATTGACACTAAGGGGCGGTGCTATCTTGGGCTCACATCAGAAGCATCATACATATAGATTGTTGTCGTAAAGATGCATTTTGCTATTTTTTAAACAGTATGTGACTTGTGTAAGAATGTTGACACTATTATTAGACTAAATATTTATACAATTTTTTTGCACACTGCATTGTGGCCAATCAGTGCAATATTCGGATCTATACAGGTTGCAAAGCTTCACAAAAAACAGAGAATCGTGGGTAGAGGTCCGTAATAATAAATAATCGATAATGTTGCGGTATAAGACATTTTGAAATAAATTTAAAAACAATTCCCTTACAAACATACGACAATATTTAAAGGATATAAAAGTATGGCGGGAGTCCCTCTTTAATAAAAGTAAGTTACACTTCTAGTACAGTTCCAATAAAATCTTTCAGAAAATCAAAGATTGCATGGTTGTATCTTTTACTTAAAATACCGTAATCCTTACAGAAGCTTGTTATTTTTTCTATGCTTTGCGGTAATTGTCGATAGATGAATTCTAAGCACTGTTTTAAGAAAAATTATACAACTGAAAGCCACATCTGTCGTTTTACATGCAGCGTAGGATGTGGGTGTTTTCTAACAAGGTCATCTGTTTGCTAATTAGATGATGATGAAAAAACAGTGTAGTTTAAATAAAAATAATAGTTACAGACATATGTCCATGTTTACAAGCTGTGGAAATTGACAAGTATCTGCCTTTTGCCCATGTTTTCTTGCAGTCTGCCATTCCTAGTGAAAACTATCTGTTAATTACCTTTCTGTTTAGCCATTAACGGAAATGTGCTTACTGTTTCTCAAGCATTAAGCTGTAAATAATTATTACAGATGAATGGCAAAGCATTAAAACTGTTGTAAAAATGGATGTTTAAGTTATTGTCGAACAGAAATGCTTAAGTACAGCTTTTTGGCGTGTGTTTGGGTACTTGCATATTCAAGTACTGAGTTTTAGCTCAGATATTTAAGAGATCCTTATTAAACCAAGATAATATGCAAGAACCTAGAATAAATAATCACCACGAATATACATCCCAGGTAAATAAAAACATGCAGCTGCATATTAAAGCACCAAATCTGTCACGAAAGTGGCAGCAATGGCGAGTGACCCATGCAAACGCCCGATAGGTCAATGCCAGGTGTTGACACACAATAACTCCTATACTGGTCTTCTTTACTGCAGTTGTGATACTTTAAATCAACGTTTCAAAACCACATAGGTCCCTTCATCGGGATTTAAATAATATAGCAATAAGTGCATCAACAGCATCTAAAAGCTAATGATAACCAAAAGTGATTTCAGTGCTCCCAGCATGTCTCAGCTGAGTAACGAAATACTTAGTTAAACAAAGCCAGAAAGTTATTGCCATGTTTAGTCATCTTGATATTATGTATATATTTTAATATTGCTTTAATATTATATTAATGATATTGATTTAAAAAATCAGTACCATGAAATTACAGATTTGCTCAGGACGTATTAAGTATGTATTAATAAGTTCATGAATTGTGCTGTGTTGTCACCATTCAAAACTATTGCAAAACTATTCGTAATCGTATCAAGCACTTATTTAAGCTTTTAGTACAGCAAGCAATAGTTTGGAACTTGTTCAACATGTTTACATTACGAAAACTAAATTATATTCTCAGCAAAAAACGTTATTAATCACTCAACATTGTATTATCACAATGGATGGCGTCTCAAGAACTAACATTTCATATGGCGTATATTAGAATGCAAATTAAAGGTGGTTTAGCTAGAAACATTAAAAGATTTTCTTTCAATAAATGGGCACCTTTTCTAAATATCAACTGTGGATACCAAGCCGCTTTGTTTGTATTTCATGTCCATTGGTAATTTTTTTGTTACAAAACACTTAAAATGTCTTTGCAGAGAAAGACCTTACAATTGTATTTGTATGTAGGAGCATTAGGAATATGCAATTGTTCTTTTAAGCATATGCCTTCAAAAATGACTACATTATATTTCAGCACAAGACAAGTACCGGTATATTGACTTTTAGCCAAATATTTAAGAAACAATTACAAAATGTACACAATGTAGTCCATGCTTCAATTTCCCTGTAATTTTCCTGGTAATAGAATTGTAAGAAGCAGCACAATTAAGGATGTGAACTACTTTGCCTGGTCAAATTTACATTAACAGTGGTATATTTTGTATTTCTTGTGTCTAAGGAGGAAAGATGGAGGTCTCTTGTCCTACAAAGATCATCTCCCAGTCAGCCAAGTTGTGGTTGGGGACACATATCGACCTTACTCAGAAGCAAAGTTGTCAGTTGAGCCTCTTCGCTGTTATGGAGACAGTAAGTTCATATAAAAAGTATTTCTAAAAATTTCATATCAAGGCACTCCATGAGAGGGGAGTCCTAACTGAAATACAGTTTTACTTAGCTAACAAAATGGTTGTGTTTCCAGTGAGACGTATAAAACTTACCCTCTTTTATGTAGCAGATACTTGGCTTGGTATTCCAGCCATTTTGTCTTGGTTTGGTAACACTGTATTTTGGTAAAGACTCGCCTGCAGCAAAAGCCATGAAGACACTCATTTAGTATTAATCAGGACAGACACATTGGGGGAACTCCGCCAGCTCTTTAGTTGATCACCTAAAAGTTAACATTGAGCTGGCAGAGTTTTTAGAATAAGTCTGGGAACGTGCCCAGCTCTTTATTTGGCCACTTATAACTTATTATTCAGCTGGCAGAGTTCCCAGAATAAGTCTGGAAACTTGGCCAACTGTTGTTGTCAACATCCTTTTGTATATTTCCTTTTATCTATTTAGTGGCTTTGGGGGTTCTCACAGTGCATGCTCTGGCACTCTGGCAATGGTATTTTCTGGCTTCAGTGAATTTTGGCTAAAAACACTTTTTGTTGTGCATGCAGTCAGAAGTATTGAATTGCCCTGCACATTTGTATGCAGAACGAACCTCAAGCGTATAGAATCAACCCCAATATATCCCTGTTTCTAAAAATGTCTGTACTGATGGTAATATGCTATAAAGCATATATACAGACGAGTGATAACACTTTATGTGATAATGTGATAACGTAGATATGCAACTACGTTGATTGAAAGATTTGCACATCCATTAAACTTATTTTCAAATAAGAATAGTATTCAACTCATTCAGATATTGGCAAAGACTTTTTAATCCGATGAAAAAGTACTTCACAGTAAGAGTTGAAAACATGTTTCACCAGTAATCCTATCAAGTGTAATGTATCCCTTAAACAAATGCTATGAATACAAGCTATTCTTTTGTCAAGCAAAGTTGGAAATCAATTAATTGTGTGTGGGGGGTTTGACATTTTTTTGATCAACTTCAGAAACAAATGTGTAATTTATTTAGCTTGTTTTCTCTTTTTTGTGTTATTGTAAAGGAAGGTATTGTCAGGCTATACAGTATCAATGTATTTGTATTTTCTTTTCAAAGGTTACTTCCTTAATTTGAATATTTTGAGTATACACAGTAATTATGTATACTTGTAGCATTGTGCACATCCATGGGCTTAATTGATCCACAGGGCATTTTTTATGACTACACAAATTGTCTGGCAACTGAGCTGTTAAAGTGGATCTGAAACATTTGCAAAATCCCACCTATCTTGGCTTCATTTTTGTCAGGTTCTGCATGATCCCCCCATTGCCTTAATTCTGCCCTTCGGTTAGGTTGCTGGTTATTTTTAATTGGTTCAGACTACATTTTTATTATTATTCAATCACCTTCAGCCACATATCTCAGCCCTTATGTATAAATCAAATGTTTTGAAAATAATTCTAGGTAGTTAAATATAATATATATATAATAAAAAAAAAAAAAACTAAGAAAGTTTGACAGCATAGTGACTACATCAAACATATACCGCGTGTTCCTATTAAATAATACTACCTTACTAACTTAAATCAAATTAAGCAATGTTTTTCTTTGTGCAGTGAACTGGTTCTCAGCGAAGAAATAGCTAATATGGTTTTCTATGGTATGTCTTTTTGTAGCTAATGATAAAAGGGCTGGCAATCATACTTACTTTGAGAGAAGAGATAATAGGAATGACATAAAAAAGCACTTAACAGATGGGACACTGTTGCTAATGCTATTACCACTGCTATTTATTTCCATATTAACCAGGTTTATTATAGAACAAATAATAATAAATCCTAAGAAACTCAGTAGATATCGGTGTTAGGGCTTTTCATCCTCGTTCTTCAAGTGCATTGATTAATAGGATTGCTTTTGTTAGTACATTATCGTCATCTGATACATATGATAAGATTTTTCTTGTTCTGTGCTTCTGTGATTAATTCAGAGATGTTAAGAAATAATTGGCAGAGGATGAGAATGAGAGATGAGCATTTCAAGGGCTGATATTTTTTCAGATTTTCCAACTACAACATAATACTTAGCGTTTTGGCCTGTCTGAACCGTCTACAATTGCCATTGTGCCATAGTTCCACACATGCACACATTTCACACGAAACAAGAGTGGCAGTGGAGGAAATGGGCATCATGTGTGTGTTATGTAAATACTGTAAAATCTCACATTTAATAAATGTCCCTTATTTCAGAGATAGCGAGTGCATATCATAAGTGTGAACAAAATAACATGAAGTTTTATGTAAAGCTTCAAAGCCTTAAATTTGTTACATAGATTGTACATTGGGTATTGGGTATTATACCCAAGATTTTATGGGAGATGATCATGTGGAATGACAACGCCAGAAAAGCATTTGATCTTTCTCACCCCACATCAAAAAGCCTTTAAATATTTTCTGTCTCCTAGCATATTAAAGGCTGAGTCCAATGGCAAAGTTTACTTTTCTTTGCTCATTAGGTACTATGTAGCATAATGCAGTTGGAGGTAGCATTGTAGAAAAAAAATGTAACTGCATTAAACACATACAAGGACTTACCCTTTTAATCACTCTAAATGGATCTATCCACTAAGAAGACAATCAGTCACCCAAGATTTAATTCAGCTGAGCTTGAGTCCAGTAGCATCCCCTTACATGTAAACCGATTCACTAATCTGCGAGTGCCTGCAACTTTACATTTTACGCAAAAGCATGTGTGATGTCCTCACCCGGAACATGCAAAATAGCCTCCTGCTATAAAAAAACAAACAGGGATCCCCAGGAATCCCTATTAAAAAGGGAATAAAAACTCTTTCTCCATGACATGCTCAAATTATACAGTATTGTATGTGTACATAGAAAATGGATATCACAGGAGAGTTGAAGTTGTGCATGTTTGGTTTAATACATTAGTATGCAGAATTGTATGCATTTAGGGAAGCTCATAGCTATATGATATTTTCACTGCCTTAATCCTTGAAGTTTATTAACACCCTGGATTCTGGCAGAGCATCAGTTAAACTATCGAGGTTCCACTGTACAATTCTGCTACCAGTACCAAGCAAAAAGAATTTCTGAGATCAAAGAACCTGTACTGATATCCACATGTTCTCTCGAGAAACATGCTCCACAGAACTTTTACACACAGCAAGCTCTGATTAAGTCCGTTGTCGGGCATTTCTGAATGTACCATTTATTTCTGTGCAGGTGACATTAAACTTTCACTTTAGACTTAAAACAGTATAAATTCCTGCAATAATGGAGACCCTATATTATAACACTGAAATCAATGACGCTGTTTTCCCAGTTGAGTTTGCAATCTTGTCCTACCTTTTAATAACAGCATTAATTTACAATGGTTACTAAAGTATTGATTCAAGCCATTATTAATTCAATAAGATTAGTGATTTATTTTACTCGCTAATTGAATTATCATTTATAATGTTGGCACAGCTTACATTAAAGGTACGTCTACTGTACACAAAGAGGGTTTTTGTAAAAAAGAGGTCTTGCTGCAAAGGTTTTGCTGCCTGGACTATCTCATAGGTAAAATCCTCATTATTGCTTATAGGACATTAAGCTCTAAAAATCTACATTTAAATCAGTAACATTTTCTTTTATATTTGAAATGCTTCTATACTTTGGGGACACATGAGATAATGGAGCTTTATATAGTGGCTGGGGTATACCATAATCCTGGATTGAAGTCCAGTACATAATTCTTAATACAGATCAGTAGAGTATGCTATAAAGAACAAGGGACATATCTATTAAAACCTATTTTCAAGGAAATTCCTAAACATATATATATATATATATATATATATATATATAAATGTTTTATAAACATTAGTTTATTGATTTACTTTTCCATTTTAAAATGTGATTCATATCAGATCTTGAAAATCAATAATGTCAATAATGAAGGGCACCACAATAGTTAGTGATCAATTAGATACCATCAGTGTATCGTATATATTCTGCTAACAGAACACAATGCATTATAATCCCCAGTGTAACATTAAGCAAATACTTTGTCTTTCTACATGATATATATACTACCAATACTGCACGCTTTAAGAAATTAAGAAATTGTACACATGCCCTCATCAAATATTGGCAAAGTCTTCAGGTCACTGAGAGATCACATAATTAGTCAGGTGAGTCAAATCACTGATAGGTGAGAAGCATGGTGCTGTGTACTGATGGTAATATGCTATAAAATAAATGCAGAATAGTAGATGCTATGATAACTTTAGTGGCTCTACAATACTCATGTTAATGATAACACTGTCTTGATTTATGATTCAAGATGGCTGACGCAGGGTCTAAATGCTTACAACAGTGTACTTTAGGTAAAAAAAAAAAAATCTGCAGGTGATAATAGGAGTATCAAGCTCATTGTCCAGCCTTCAGAAACCCTGGACATTCTCTAAAGGTATGAAAAACAACTCATTCATATGCCTCAGGGTCAACTAATAGCAACGGTGTGATCAGGACTGCAGGAAAATCAGTGTGAAATTAATAACCAAACAATAGGTCATTATATTTGCAAAAATTGGTTCTATTTGTCGTATCCATTATTTGATGGAAGAGAGTCCATTTACATTAACCTAAGTGGCCTAATAACCATACCTAGGAACTGCCCAGGGCAGGCTACCCAGAGCTCTCCTTTCGAGGAAGTGGCTTCACAAGTGAGCTAGCCCTACATGGGCCACTTCCTGCCCAGTGTTCATATTCATTTATGAATGCTAGCTGTGCATAGGTTGGTAGTAGCTGCATATAAGGGGAGGCGCAGCCCCAGACAGCATTAAATGGGCGGGGAGTGGGCAGGTAGTAGGTGTAACCAAACACTACTCCCCTGCCCCAAGAAACTGACCCAGACTACCCAAAAACGCAACCTACATCATCCCCAGCTATGCTTATGTATAGTTTTTCTGTGTTTCTGATGCAATAAATAAGAAAAAAAACCATAGCAACCAATGGAATATACCTGCTGATTGGTTCATTCTTGCTATGGAAATATGACCAGTTTTTAAATACTAGATTGACTTTTTACACATATTGTAATTTCAATTGTGTTTGACAAAAAACACATTTAATGAGCGCAGAAACAAGTTGGAAGTCTGGAAGCGTTTTATTGTGAATATGAAGAAACTTGATGGTAAAGGTGCCAGACATTACCTGCTAAGAACTCAAAACAAATAACAGAGGAGCTGCTCAATGCAGACAATGTTATTTTCCATTAAATATAAGAATAAATATTGAATAACACTTATTGCAATTAAAATGTCAAGGCTTTTTGTTTTGTACAGAAAACACATTTGACAGCATGCTAAATTCTGTCAGTGAATTCACTTTGACATTGCCAACAGTATATGTAAATCAGCAGTCATGACTCATAATAAACTATCTCAAGTCCTTAAAACTTAAACTAAATTTGCGATAACATAAAAAAATTGTTATGTAGAAGATGTGTGTCCGCAGGTCTGTATTAATGGGTTTTTACACTTACAATGGAAATGTAAGAAATTTGTACCTAGTCCATTTCTTAAATGGTTCAGTACTTTTAAATAAATTTTTAGCAATGCATATTCCCTTGCACTACCTAATGGCGAACTGTGGACGACTTGGCGGCATACCTGCCCAGAGACCCCGGAAGAAGCACCGCTTCCCGGGTTCTCCGAGTCGACACTTGAATCCTCCAGGTCGAGGCAGCAGGGTCCTGGCACACTCCCCACCTGTTTCCCCCTTAAATGGGTGTGTGTCCCGCGACATCAGCGGGAATGCCCACTGACATCGGCGAAATTGCTGACGTCAGCGGATAGTCCTGGCCACATCCTGCAAGAGGGGGCTCCGGGTAGCCGGAGCCTAAAAGTTCCATGTATGATTGGCAGCCCTGGCACTTTAAGGTGAGCCACCAAAAAGGATAAATGCTTTTATACTCAGTGTAAGACTGGTTATATCCTATCGGTGGCTGCACTCTGCTTTACCCAATCCGTCGCCAAAATGGAAAATTGGATAAATATGAGGCATTGACAGCCAGCAATCCACCAGGCATGGCGCTACTTATCTCAAGTGTTTAGGCTGTAATATTTCCTTACATCAACTTCCTGCATATGCCCCACAACGGAAGCAACTTTCCATCTTTGGAACTACCACTTTTGTAAATGAAAGCAATTTTGTCAGGTATTTATTATTCTAATGTATTCATGCAAGTATACTTTTTTTTTACTGTTTGTCACTTAAACTGTGATGCAAATGATAAAGCTTTAAGTACATCATTAAGTTCCATATAAATAAAAAAATATGTATATGCTTATAACTGTAAGACAAAAGATTTCTATTACGCTTTTCTTTAATGAAACAAAACATGAAGTTTAACATTCACACATTTTCCATTAGCCTTGAACTACAAACCACTAGCACTTTGGCTCTGAAATATTCCTCTCTGTGGGATTTTGGCTTTTGAAATATTGTTTTATTCTAGAGTATTATACTCATTGGTGTACGCTGGGATATTACATATGCAGTTCATCTCTAAGACATAAGACATGCAGCTCCACATTGCTTATTATAATCTGTACTGAATCTTTTATGAATTATGTACCACTGCTGAAATATTTTGGCAGGTAATGTTTCTCCACAGGTTTTGGTGCACCATTATTAACCATCTGTATTTCGTATCATGATGTCACAAACACATTCTCATGCCAAAGCCAAAGTAGGAAAGACCTGTCCTGTATCGGCCCCAATTTTGCAGCTTGTTCTGCCACTGCATGTCAATCAAAGGCTGGCTGACCTTCCAGGACCTATTAAAGTTAGTGATGGAAGTTTGGAAAACAAAATACTTTTGGCACTGGCCAAGATTATATTACATTTACATAATCTTTATTTGGTCATTGTTAGTCACTGTCCGACTACAGACCTTTCGAGTTATGCCCTTTAAGGTAAACGGATAACTATCCCAAAATGTCAGGGGCAGTGCCAGGTTTTAGTTCCATTTGGTTTATTCATTAAATTTAAGAGTTAGGAGTGAAAGGCAATGACAATAAAAATATGACATCCAGAAAAATACATCGTTTCTAGGTATTATTGTGTACTTTTTACACAGTGTTATAAAAGAACTACTTTGTATTACTTTCTCATTTTTTAATACAGAATCAGAGGCCCAACAGTGATATATTAAGATATGACTACTGTGGTATAACCTTATCGGTTGAATCATCTGGTAGGGTGCAATGATTTTAATACGCTTAAATTCAGACAAATATAACAAAAATAAAATGTAAGCTTTATGTAAAAAAATAGTCTAATGATTCATTCTAACCCTTTATGTCTAAAACCATTAGCAGCTCAATCTTTGCTGCTCTCACAATGGAACATATTTGCCATTTAAAATAGGCCAACACTTATTCTGTACTTGTAAACGGACAGATATGTGCACACAAGCATACTTTTTTTCAGGAAATGTGTCAGGTTTCTTTTATTCCCATTCAAGAAAAATTTATTCTAGCTCCATATATATAAACCACAGGAATTGTCAGTCACAGGGGCTATGTCTGAGACAAAGTTCCAATCATAAAGCAGTTGCTGGACAATGATTAGATCTTCACATTAATCTCTACTCAGTACTAGAATTGTCTTGAGGATGACTGTTTTATATGAGTGGATCCTGTGCTGCAGAGAGATAAAAAAAGAAAGAATGAAAGTTAAGAGGAGAGGGGAAAAGAGAAAGAAGGAGAGAGAAAAAGAGGGAAAGAAGATGGTGGGATAAAGAGAACAAGAGGAAAAAGGGATATAATAAAAAATGTTTGTCCAGTCATAATGCTAGAACTTTAATTCATATCATGTATTTTTTATTTTTATTTATGACATATTGCATATTAATTACATATATTATATAATTATGGTAACAATGTATTTTTTCCTCTAAGCATATGTTAAAAAGTGAAAGATGAGATATTTATTCTTGTACCATTTTATGTTACCTTGCTTACATATAAATATGTTTGAGCAACTCTGCTAACTGGCATAAATATTACCCTAGTTAATATTTGCCACTTACGTTTAAAAGGCATTCTTTATCTCATCTTCTTCTAACTCACGTGTTCAAAAAACATTTTTTAGCGTTCCCTTAGCACCTAAATTTGAACCAACCTCACCAGACTCCCTGTGCCCTTCTTCTTTGATCTGGCAAACTTGTCTGTTTTTCCGGGCCCATTAGCAGGGCTGAGTCACTATCCTTCCAATAAAGGGGAATGCAGGTGCCCAGCGGCACGGGCTGTTTAATGGAAGTCTGAAAGCAGCCACCATGAAAGTACATGAGAGCAATTCTTTTTTACCGAAACACCACTTATTTAGCTGAAAGACAGGTACCCGTGAATGAAACATAACTTGCTTCATTGACATCTAAAAGAGGGAGCTTCAGTGTCCCTTTAAGTTTCTTCACTGCCAAGAAAAAAATCCAGTTTTACACCATTTTTACTGATTACTTGTAACAATATTTATATTGTTAAAATATAAATAGCCGGTTAAAATACATATCTATATGGGTATAAAAATATAGACGAAGGGAAAGTGCTAAAACCTTGCAGTGTAGCCTAGAATCCATTTAGCGTAAATACTTCTGTATAAGTATTGGGAGGTATTATACATGCACCGGATTGCCTTTGAACACTTGATGGCTCTGTTCAAGTATTAAGCTGGTACATCATTTTATGGCTGGTTGCAGCTGCGGTTCTGCATTTGATAAAAATAAGAATGCTGATCACTCTGTTCTAGCTACTTCATTTTCTTCGCTCCTTGTGAAATGAAACGCAGATGACAGTGGAAAATCCTTCGGCATAGCAGTCATTCTTAGAGATCCAATTCAACATTGCTCCATTCATTGTACAATTAGGGGCTTACATTAATCTCTGTAAGCCATGGCTAAGCTGCCAGTGCAAGTTCTATAACAGTAAATTAAAGCACTTATGTTTCCCAACACTTATCTGTCAACTTTTACATTTCCAGAGTAATCTGCATGCCTCATTTGGTTTAATTTAAGGAAAATGTTCCCCCAGTTTTAATTGTTTGCTTTTGTTCGAACAATACACATTTGTCAGTTGAATGCAGAGGCCCGTGAAGGACGGCATATAGAGGTGATTGTAACTGCTGTCAAACAAGTACAAAAACAGACTTTCAGATTCTTTATCCAATATGAATACACTGCTTGAAATGATTACTTTATGAGTGCTAGTAAATGATGCCATTCACCCAAGAGCTGATTGCAAATGCAGTAATGTTATATGAACAATAAATATTCTTGATGTCCACTAATTGATGGAAGAATAGCTAATTGGAATTATACCATGATAGCATTCCTTTAATAGTATTGTGCCCTCCTAATGGTGGCAATGTAGCCATCTGTGTATATACCATAATATTATGTTTATGGAAAATCATGGTGCTGGTTTCACACTTGAGCAAATAGTCCTGGAATTAGAATTATTTGGAATTCAAACCATTGAGCAAAGAAGGAATAGTTGACACGTGTCCATTTGCTTACTACTCAACTTCCTCTTGGTAACTCTAGGTGCTGTGTGCTTGGCTGTACCAGGAGATCAGAATAGTTTATTATGGGTATGGAAAAGAGAAGTTGTATGGTTGTCCCGTCTGTTGTCAAAACGGTTGATGGTGTGCCCAGTGAGCTGGGTTTGCACATGCTCAAAATACATACCTAGGAACTCTTCGAGTTTTGACTAGAGGCCTAGGAGATCGTGTAAGGGTGGTGTTAGGCTTGTCCACGCTTCATTGTATTGATTAAAATGTATGGGGAAAAAAGAAAAAGTTTTGATGACCCCCATTTCAAATTATACTATCTGTATCAGTTGTCATATAGGGGTCCTTTGTTATATCAGTTGTCATATAGGGGTTCTTTTAAAAGCTGTGTGACATTAAATGGGATTGGATTAAAATAAACATAATTATATACCTATACCATAATTATTCCTAAAGAGGAACACTTGTTCTAGGAGTTTTTTTTAGAATACTTTCTATGAAGTAGTGCTTTACCAAACTTTTTAATAGGGCTTTGTGAGCGATTTATGAAACCAAATAAAGCCCTTTGAAGTAGAATTCATTTTTATTAAACAATTATGTTTAGAAACACATATCCTGCTTTTTCCACACACATTATTGTGACTTTTAGGGGCATATTATACATGCCCAGTTTCTATAAACATAGATATCAGGGGTACAAAGAAAGACAAAATAGGTATGTACTGTACAAATAATGTTCTAATATGTTATAATGCTGAAGAATAAGCTATTTTATTTATTATTATTTTCTTACTTTCCAGAGGAAAACAGAATTAAGACTTACAATAAATTCTGCTTTCTGTAAGGTTGGAGGAATATTAGAGCACTTTTTCATGATTAATCCTTCTTTAAATTATCACCAAGGAGTCTGAATACATTTTAAACTTCTAAAATCTATTACATTCTTTAGTTTACACAAGGCATTTAAAAATGATAATAAGGGAATATATCACTCCTGTATACAGAGCATTTGGATTTCTTGGACTTTCCCTTTATTCCAGCCATGTCTTTGACAGATGTCAGCCTTTGCCAAGTTTCTGAATTAATTCATCCCGAAAGTCTCAGAGAAGCTAAGCTGCCAAAAGGTTCTATTCACAATATACAATATTATCAAAGAAAAAGTCTTTCTTGTACGTGAAACGCAGATGTAGTTGGTTTATTAAAGCTTATCTATAAACCCTTTATGTTCCTCAGGGCATGGCAATCGTTTAACTAAAATTCTCCAATACCTTCTTTCAGTGCATGTTACAAGAACCTCACAAAAGACCTTGCAAGGTAACAACAAATATTACTTTTTACTGAACATGGTGATAATTAAATGAGGACATTGTCTAATAGATTTGAAAAATGCAGACATCATACTATCGATCTGTAGAAAAGCAAACTCACATTTCCTAAATTAATACATGAATATCAAATCCTATCTTTATGCTATTTAAATAAGTTTTACTTTACAGAGAGGGTATTAGACAAGTGGAACAGAAGTGGTAGAGGTTAACACAGTAAGGGAATTTAAACATGCATGGGATAGGCATGAAGCTATCCTGAATCTAAGACGAGACCAATGACTAATTAAGGTTTGGATCTTCACAACAGGAAAAAATACAGGCAGACTAGATGGGTCAAATTATTCTGATCTGAAATCAAATTCTATGCTCCTATGTTATGTACGTTTTTGGCATAATCATCAAGAAAGCTGTTGGCAACCAACAATTGTGGAATGGTTTGAGAATTGTTTAATGAGAATTGTATAGGGTTGTAATCAACTCTTGGATTTGCTTGAAATCCACTGTTAACAGTTGACTCAGATTAACAGTGAGGAAGTAGGGAATTGATGTAGGTGGGTCAAAATGATTAAACTCTAAATTTGGGTAAAGCGAAAACATGGCTATTCTTTCCAAACACTTCAATTGACTGCAGAGATGGATAGTACAACATCCCTAAGTAATTAAATACCAACATTCTTTTAAAAAAGTATATGCGGAATCATACAAATAACAAGAACAGGATACAATAATGCCGTTTACCTGACAGCAAATATACAGATTCCCTTGATCACAGATGCAAGGACAAATTTACCCAGCCAATTGGTCATCACTATTGACCAATGTTTGTTCCAAACAAGTTTTGTGCATATTAAAAGGGGACCTGATAAAGAACCTCTCAATTAAAGTTACCTTTGGGAGAAAAACATTTCTTATTAGTGTTATCTTGCAACACTTAACCCACTGTAAATGCTACAACTCCAGAGCCCCTACTGTATTTTCAATTCCCACCAGTTTTGGCTGCTCAAAGCAGGCAATGATCGGCAGAAAAAAGGCACTCCCATTGAAATCAAAGGGAACACCAAATGCTCATGCCCACAGGTGATCTTTTTAGACCCCCTGGGAATCTTGCAAGTGTGAATTATTTGGAGGTGACATAACTCCAAATAATTAAATTTTAATTGACAACTTCATAGTAAAACACACATAGTGACCATACTATACTCACTCACTCACTCACAATATACTAACCACTCTTACTCATATTGGCACACTCAGACCTACTGATGCACACTTGTAGTAATCCCTTCTAACCACATTTCCCACTCTCACTATACTGACTAGTGACCACTCCTCACATGTCAACATAGGCATAAACCGAAATATACATACCACTCTAAGTCAAACTAATGCGCACAGTACTTTCAACCAGAAGATAACCACTCACCTTGACATCATTCTCAGCCACACATGAAGCACTCACTTATTGTAAAATTATTAACATTATTAAAAAATAAGATGTCAAACTAGTGAGCAAGTACCCTAAGAAATCAATTGCCCTCACAGAAACCACACTCAGCATTAGATACCACACTCAGCCATAGACACCTTAAGAGGGAGTTGGCAAAATAATTTGCAGGGGGGTTGTAGCTTCATCTCCCTGACTCCACGTTTCTGACAGTTCAGATGTCCTGTTTTGCAGCTGTACATTGTGTGACTATCCCTATCACAGTAAAATCGAACAGATAACAAACCTACTTCCAATGCAATAATGTAAAAGAAGCTCAGCAGGCATATGCCTACATATCTTAGTCAAGTCAAGTTGAATAGATGTGAGTACCAGTAATTGAAAAAGCTAGAAAGATTCTCCTACCTGATAAGTGTTAATTACAATACCTTTTGACTGCACTAAAAACACTTGCTATAACCTCAACCATAACCATATTGCAACAAAGATGGAGCAGGCATTCACATTTGAATACACAATTACAGTTTTCCCTAGTTTTTTTTAACAAAAATAACAGAAAAAAATGTATAGCTTTTGTGTTGTTAATGTATTAGTTCCATAGTATTTAACTGATCTATATCCTATACTAGTTTCTTCTGGGTGAAAAGGGTTTTTTCGTGTCCCATCTTGCATCCACTGGCTTCCTAAGGAAGAGACTAGTGACAGTATACCTAAACATACAGACATATAGATCACCTAAATGAGATAGCAAAGCCAGCAGGACAGACTAGCAGTGGATAAGAATTGGGTCATTACATTAGGGTTGCTTGGTATAACTTTCATAATCAGAAAGACAGATTAAGCCTGATTGTGCTATTAACATGCATACCCACGTAGTAATGTGATGAACACCAAAAGCACTGATTACTGCATCATATATTGTAATGCCAAATACAGATAAGAGATTGTCTTGATGTTTGGGGTGTGTCCTTGGGTCTTGAAAATTCTCTGGCCAGTTTCGGTAACAACCGTGGAAAGGTGAGTGTTAGTAAAAATGAAACATTTGTCTTTTTACAATGAGGAAACCTTTTGTAGGTAGGAACTCTTTTGTGGGTGTTTTCCTATATGTGTCCATATGATATTCCCAGACATACTGATAGTTTACAACCAGACCCACTGTGGCTTTCTGGCAAGAGCTCTCACGCACAAGCATGTGCCAGACTTTCAAATCAGAATGCGTGTTCCGATGGCATTCCCATAAAACACCTTCCTTGTATGCCACGCGCCAGTGATTTTGTATACCCTTCAACAATGAAAACAATTCTGTTATCCAAGGGCATCAATTGATAGAAATGCATCTTGGGAATAAGTAGCAGACTCAAAGAAAATATCTCCTTATGCATCTTGCTTGGTTCACAACTTTCTCTCCACACCCTGCCAAAAATCGAAAGCAATATGAAATATGAATGTATTTTAGATGGTAGATGTTGCATCTTGGTGGCATCATAAATCACAGCCATGAATATCACGGGTTGGTGGGCACCAGTAGATGTCAAACTAACATCAAATTTTTCTTGCTTGTAGACAGAACACAGCGAATATTGCCTGTCCTGGGATGTTTTAACAGAAACAGCAATAGCAACAAGAATTATTACTAAAAAAGCAATATCTAGTTGGGAGAAATGTTTGTTCCAGGTATAAATAAATCAAAACAGAAAGGGTATTATCTGTAGCAGCACCTGAAGCATTATCTGAGTGTCAGGGAATCATTGGCAGCTGAGTAAGTAATTTCATTGTAAGTAATTCTACATCGCATTGCTTGCCGGACAGATATTTTATTCCAGACCAAAGTGAAGCATTTGGAGGAAGATAAAGCATTTATTGTTATGCGCCAGGGCTCTGTTCAATGAAGGGACATGCAAATGATGCATAAAGTAAGAGCAGCTGCTTAGGATAGCTGATTGAGGAGAGGGGAAACTGGCAATCTAAGCTGGGCGTTTTACAGTTATAAACATATGCTACAAAACAATTTCAGAAGTTCTCCTAACTTCATAACACTCGGGGGAAATGGAGTGACTGCACAGAAAGAGCATTAGCAGGTAATGCTGTGTTTAATTGGCATAACAGGCAGATGCCTGTGGTGTAGGCTGCACTGCTGTAAGCTTCTTCCGTAGGCTAACAAACAAGTGCCTGCATCTGGGGCACCAGGAACATAGTTTATCCATGGCATTAGGAAACGCTTGAAATCCTGACGTTGGCCAACAATCTGCGCTTCATTAACTCCATTTAACGTGAGCTCAAATTAGTTCAATAGTGTTCACATTTCTTTCAAATGTAATATGGAATTGGACTGCACTTTTTGAAGGAGAAAGTAGTTACCCACAAACTATGGGGAAAATGGCATTGGTGGCTTCAGCTAGCAGATATTCAAGATTTACACAATACATTATAGAGACATCATCAAGTATTTGCAAATACTCCAGCAGGAAGAAAAAAAAACACTCCATAGTAAAATACTTGTCTACTCGATTCTATTCCTACATTTAAAACAATCACCATAATAGAGACATTATCAGTCACCTCACCCAGTGTGCAATGGTGCAGGTGGGAACATATATATAGAGAATTCTCATTAATATTTTCTTAAAATATGTTTCCCTTTAAAAAAAGCTAACATACATTTCATTAGCTGAGCCAAAAACAACACCTTGGCTTATTATCTCTGTGGTTCTGGTGAATCCGTGTTCGTAGAGTGCCTCTGATGCAATCAAAGAGAATCAGTGTTCATCCATGTTCGTGATAATGCAGTAATCAGGGTCTAACAGCATCCAGAGGTTAAGTTGGGTAATGTGTCTAAATCTGACAGTGAAAACTTAGTGTAAACTGAAAAGATGGCAGAAAATATGTTCTGCAGGCCTGGGAGAAATAGCTGTTTTTACGGTAAAATTAATAAATATCGTGAATTCTGTTATATTACAACTAATATACCAACTCCACATACAACCACATATGTTTTAAACATATTTAGTAATGTGCAGAACGTCATCACATGTAGAAAGTGGTATTATTGCCACAGTAGCCATTTTATTCAGTTTAAAGGGCCATTTCATTGGTTGCGTTGTTGATAGCAGCTTTTTAAACTCTGCATCAGAATCCGTTTACCCCTCATTGAAATGTATCACTTTGTCTATTTTGTGAGTACACCCAACAAATGTGCCAAGTAAATATGAAAGGAACCACAGTCCATATGGCCCATATCAAGTACCCAAAGCGAGATACTTTTCTTGGGGGTTGTGGTGAGAGGAATGGTAGGAGCAGGACTATGTGATGGTGGTGGAGCAGTTGCCAAGTGAAGCAAATCATGCCATTATCATAGCTGCAAGGGGCACAGTGACCCGAAATGCACCCTTTAAAGGACTGAACGGAAAAAAAGGTTGAATTAACATAACCTAGATCAGTACATAGAAGAATATGGTACACATTCTATGAACAGAGGTTTTCTAATTAGTGCTACAATTTATTTTCCCAGGGCAACAATCTACATAGTACATTTTCAAGGGGTATGATATACTTAAAGCTATAGATCTGATGACCGTACCATACCTGGGAACCTCCAGGGGTTGGCTACCCAGAGCTTCCCCTCCTCTGGGGTTGCAGCTTTATTGAGGGGCGGGTCTACCAACACAAAGGGGTAAGACTTACTGTGCATAGGGGTGGGGTTAGTCGTACAAAGCTTTCTTTTAATAGGTGGTGAGCAGGTGTTTAGAAAAAAAACGAAATAACAAAACTTAAATTAAATTTAAATTACCTAAAATTACTAAAAATTAAAATATAAACAACAAATTAGATTAATAACACATCTTAATAGTTTGTCTTTTTATTAAGCAAACCATGAGTCCTTTTAAAAGTAAGTTAAGAGAATGTTAAGAAAATAAAATGAGATCACTGTGTTCAGCGAGGAAATGGCAAAAATACAAGGAGCATATGGTGAAAATGGAAAACCACAGCAAATTGACACTGTGTCAGAATTCGTGAGGCAGCATATGGTGGTTCCATGTGTCTGTGAATGTATTGTCTATCCAGTTTCTGGATTCAGCCAGTGATCTGTGGCTATCACCTGGGAATTTAGGGCTGAGCCGATGAGCTCAGGACGAGTCAGTGTGAATTCCGAACTGTCCACACACACACACGTACCTCTGCCTGCAGTTTTCCCTAAACAATACGCTACAGTGAGCCAGATCTTGTTGTTCTGCTTAATGCGTGTGTTTGCAAAACTTGACTAACTTCTAATTTAGAAGTAGGCATCCGTTAACCCTTTAAGAGTCCTTCTAACACACTTTGTGTAAATCAATTGCATTTCCTTAAATCTTATGATAAAATCTACACATAATCATGGCAGTGATAATAGAGGTTCTACCTCTGGGGTAATTAGACTCCTCATTTTCTAGTGCCATGTACGCAACTTTGAACATTTTTCTTCCTTGCACAGGAGGTTAACACTAGTCACAATTAGTTTTCAGGCATAGTGTCTGTTTCTACATCTACTGTAGAGTTCCAAGGTATGTATACAAATGTATGTAAACCATACAATCCCTCCACAATGCATAGTCAACATAAAAGGAATTTTTGTAGTAATTTTTGTATAATATATTTTCTATAGGAGTTAACTCACATTTCAATGTAGCATTTTTTGTTGCCATTAATGAGTTGATTTCTGCTTATGTTTTAAATCTGCACCGTTTGTAGAGAAGGAACAACTTTCCGCTTAACACAGTCTGCTTTAATAACTTATTCAGGAACTATATCATTTTTACGAAGTCGCACTGCAGAAACCTGCATGCTTTTTTTTTTAACATTTTTGCAGGAAAGAATTAATGACATCCATTTTATCAGCAGGAAATAATATTATAACACAATTCTTGATCCTAATCCGGTTACTCTATATGTTTCTCATAGTGCCAATGTAACTGATTTGTACTGTTGCTAGCTGCGAGCTCTCCTTCTACTCATTTACCTGAATCAGTAATATGGTGACTTTGTCTTTGACAAGAGAACACAGGACTTAAATTGATCTATAGAGTTTTACGATTCTATACTCAGAAAAAGCACGCAGTTTAACCCCTTGATGACAATTGCCGGTCCGGGCACGTCACGGAAATTCATGTCGATAACGACAAATGACGTGCCAGGACCGGCACGTCATTAAACGGGTGCAGAAAGCGATCTATTTTCGCTTTCTGCACCGAAACGGCGTTGCTGTAATGCCTCGACCTCGAGGCATTCAGCAACGCCATTATCGGCACAAAGGGGCCATCTCTGGCCCCTCCCCGGGGCGTCAACATCCGCCATACTTTGTATGGCGGCGGACGCCCGTTTTAAAAGCGTTTAGGAGGCGATCAACGATCGCCTCCTAAACTTAAATGGTGTCGCTGGAATGCCTCGATCAGGAGGCATCCAGCGACACCAAACACTTACCTGGGGATGGACTGTGACCGCTCCGGAGAGCGGTCACAGCCGCAGCTGCCGGTGATCTTCGCCATCTGCGGGAAAATTCAATAAAGAAAAACAATAAAGTCTAAAAAGTTCGCTAGACGGTCTCCAGACCCTCTAGAGAACTCTGGCTCCACTTGCAGGTTGAATATAGGTACTGCATTCAACCATGCAAGTCAATGGAGCTCAGCTTTCTAATCACAGTGTGATTAGAAAAAATAAATTAAAAATAAAATAAAATTAATAATAATTAGAAAAAAAATAGTAAAAAAACAGTAAAATCAGGGGAACCTTCAAGTTGAAAAAAAATTTAAAAAAAATAAAAGAAAAGGCAAAAAAAAAAATATATATATATATATAAAATATATTTTTGTGAGCAAGTCCTAAAATTAGCATATTAGCTTAAAACAATTCTCGCATGGAAAGAGTTAAAATACTGGCATATTAAATGCCCATGGGGTGTCTACTTTTAAAAAATGTATGATTTGATGGGGTAAATTGAATTGGCCGGGTTCAACAAGGTCCCAATTAACACGGGGGGAAGGATGGCCACACATCTAATTTCCAATTAGAAAAATGCACACGTACCAAATGTGGCCTTTTAGTTCCCCCCAAAAATGACAAACCCATGCATGTGGGGTATCACTGTACTCAGGAGATGTTGCTGAACACATATTGGGGTGTCGTGTGACAGCGGCATATACCAGGAGCTGTAAATTCATACATAAAGTAGGTGTGTGTGGGAAAAATACACACACAAAAATACTACTGCAAACTTTGAAAAAATGCTGGCGGTAAAATGTGTGCATGCAAAGAGTTAAAATACCAGCATTTAAAATACCCTGGGGTGTCTAGTTTTCAAAAATATATGGTTTTGTTGGGCACACTGAAATGGCCCGGGCTCAAAGATGTACCAAATAGGGCACGGGCAGTGGATCCCCAAATGCCAAAGTTCAACATTGAAAAATGTGCATGCCCCAAATGTGGCTCTTTTGCCCCCGAACAGCCAGGCAAAATCATTCATGTGGGGTATCACTGCGCTCAGGAGATGTTGCTGAACACATATTGGGGTGTTTTGTGATAGTGACATATACGAGAACCTTTTAATTCATACCTGAAGTAAAATGTGTGTGACAAAACAAATGGAAAAAAATGACTATCACAAAGTTTGACAAAGACTGGTGGTAGATATGGTGCATGGAAAGAGTTAAAATACTAGCATTTGAAATACCCTGGGGTGTCTAGTTTTCAAAAATATATAGCTTTATTGGGCACACTGAAATGGCCCGGCTCAAAGATGTACCAAATAGGGCATGGGCAGTGGATCCCCAAATGCCAAAGTTCAACATTGAAAAATGTTGCATGCCCCAAATGTGGCCCTTTTGCCCCCAAACAGCCAGGCAAAATCATTCATGTGGGGTATCACTGCGCTCTGGAGATGTTGCTGAACACATATTGGGGTGTTTTATGATAGTGACATATACCAGAACCTGTTTATTTATACCTAAAGTAAAATGTGTGTGAAAAAACAAATGCAAAAAAATTACTACCATAAAGTTTGACAAAGGCTGATGGTAGAATAAGTGCTTGGAAAGGGTTAAAATACCAGCATTTGGAATACCCTGGGCTGTCTAGTTTTCAAAAATATATGACTTGATGGGGTAAATTGCATTGGCCGGCTTCAAAGATACCCGAAATGGCACATGGGGGGAAGAATTACCAGATTTGGAAAAAATGGCTTTGAAATAGCAAAACGCTACCTGTACTTATTGCTCCATAACGTGCAGAAAAAAGCAAAAAAACATAAAAACATTGGGTATTTCTAAACTCAGGACAAATAGTAGAATCTATTTAGCAGGTTTTTTTTATTACCTTTTATAGATGAGTAAAAGATTTTTCAACTAAATTTTTCACCATATTTTATACTTTTTTTAATAGTAAATAATATGATACAATCAAAACAATGCCATCTTAAGAAAGCCCTTCTTGTCCTGAAAAAAACAATATCTAATGTGTGTGGGTTCAGTAAACGGGAAAGAAGAAAATTGCTAAACACGAGCAGCGCAGAAATGTTAAAACGGCCATTGTCACGAAGGGTACAAAAAGTAAAATCAGCCTTTGTCACGAAGGGGTTAAACTACGGCTGAAACAACTAATCGACTAAATCAATAATAGTTGATAATGAAAATAGTTGTCAATTTTCAGCATTGATTAGTTGGTTGTTCGATTAGTTGTTCTGGGTACAACATGCACTATTTGTTATTTAAAGTTAAACAGACAGATGCTAATTTGGAGCTGAGAAGATGTGCCAGACTGCAGGCTGCTGTAAGGTACCTAGTAACTCCCACTCTTCGGTCTGATCCGGTCCCCAGTCTCTCTCTTTTATCCCATCATTAACCCCCCTGGTCCCCTCAGTAACCCCCTCCTACCCTCCGGTCTGCAAATAAAAGAAACTCCCTGTCCCTCCTTCCCAACCTTAGGTCTGATCCTTCCCACCCTTCAGTCTGATCCGGCCCCCAGTTCCCATGATTAACTCCCCCAGTCCCCTCATTAACCCCAACCCTCCAGTCTACAAATAAAACAAACTCCCCGTCCCTCCTTCCCAACCTTAGGTCTGATCCCGTCTCACACACAAACACTTACACATCCATGCTCAAACAATTACACATCCATGCTCACACACACATGATTACATATCCATGCTCTCACGCACACACACACACAAAATTACACATCCATGCTCACACACACAATTACACATCCATGCTCACATACATACATATATACAAACACATATATACGTACATCCCACCTCCTGCCTGCCCCTGATTACCTTGCATAAAGGTTTATTACCTGTTTGGGATTTTGTTTTTTCTTTCTCTTGTTATGCTGTTCAGACTACTTTCCAACTTGTAGTTTAATAAAATTCATGTGAAATATAAGATTTGACATCATTGTATATAGATTCAATAATTTCACACTTTTTAATGTGCCTAATCTTGTTGCCATTAAAATATGTTAACATATGTCTAAAGCAGCGTTTTCTTTAAGTCACTTGTTATATGCAACCCTTTAATTAAAGCTGCACTTTGACAAGCCAAATGCTTTTTAGAGATAGTCATAACACAAAAAGTTTTTAGTCTTACAGCATAAAGTAAGCCCTTAAATATTAAGCACATTTTGTTCATTAGACACCTAAACAGCAGTTACCAATGCTGATATTTCTCCAAGGAAGATATGAAATGTGATACTGTTCTGATGGGTTTATTCCTCTCTGTCTTCATTAATAACTTGGCTTAATCACATAATGGAATGTGAAATTGGCAGTTCTTATTCAGAATTTTAATATTGCTGGCTCAAAGCAGACTTTAAACCAGACCGCACTTGAAATGATGTTAAAACAAAGTTGGAAGCAAGTGTGACAGATTTGCCACATATATGGCAAAATGTAACTGTGCAATGGGAGCAGTTAGAAAATGTCATGTAGAAAAATTAAAAATAAATCTTGAAAAATTAATTAACCCCTACTCAGTATCCTTAAGGGCTTTTCCGGCAAGGAAGACTCACCATGCTGTCTTGATAGATCTGATTCCAGCAAGTCCCATTGAAAAGTAAACTTGCAACAACTTTTAGGAGCCAGCATAAGCTGAAAGCTGCTCCAAGTTATGCCTAAGGATTGCCTCTGTTAAAGGTGCAGCTCCAATCTCTCTGTTAAATACTCTTGTAACAAAATAAGATACATCTCCAGAATGAATGCTGTAATCATGTAAAAAATCCTCATTTATACATGTTGGTTTTTTCAACGTATTGTCATATGACACAAAAGTAAGCATTGATAGACTGTTGCCATAGAAGCCAAAAATGCTCTTGTTTTATGTGTTTAACCTTGCAGAATAAAAAAATAAAAAAACAGAAATGTTATGGTCTATTTCCTTGACATTCTTGAGAGTGCAATTCGAACACCACCTTTAAACGCAGAAACTAAGAATTCCTCCCGCAAATATTATCCTGACCATACGATAAAATCAAGGACAAAAAAGGATTAAGGATTACAACAAGCAGAATAATTAGCAAACCAGCAAGAGAGGGTTAGCAAAGGTGGGGTCCTATGGAGTGCTCTTATTGAAAGATTTAGACAATGTTTTACTTCTTTTTTGTGTGTATAACACAGAAATTCACTTATGGACACTACAATGTCTGGGATAGCAAGCACATTAGGCATACTTTTAAAATTAATTTATAGTAAGCACGGAGGCATACTTTTCTATGTTGTCCCAGTAAAATGCACTGACTAAAAACTCAGTCTTCTCTTTGGCCAGAATGGCTATATCCATTTCCTTTATCTATTAGATCGTTATATTTATGGCCTTACTGTCACTTAGGAAAAATACATAAAGGGGAAAGAAACTAGATTACGACCAGATTATAGATTGCTACTTGAAATTGTTACATTTGTAACAGAAGTTCAATTTATGCCACTTTTCAGGAAGCTTAGTTATATAACTATTCGCTGTGTACTAACACTATAACATTTACAGCTTATTAATATATTATTATATGTTTATACTTTTATATATACATAAGTTTCCTATGATCTCACTGAAGGTATATTGGTTTGCTTTGACATGATTAGATACACATTGACCTCTATTACATTTATACTGTCTTATACCTTTCTTATTACCTTTCACATCTGCTGGAGGACCATAATTGGGGAAGATTACCCTATTGGCTTTGAAGAGAACAATTATTGGCAGTTATATATGAGTGCATTATATAAAAGGTACCCATTTCTGACACAACTGTACATTTTTGCACTAATTATTGGAGTCTGATCATTACTAAGGTTAATATAATGTTTCTTATTTTTTGTGAAGGCTTACAAACCACTGTTTTTTATTATTTGTAAATAAAGGTTGTTTAGTGGGACAAAATGAGTATTTTTTTCCCCAATGCTGATTATATATATATACCAATTACATAAGTTATGGTGGGTAAAGGTGATGGTAAACCCTTCCACTGAAAGTTAAGGGGGTAGTAGAAGCATTATTAAACACTCATCTACAGACACCAGGCAAGCCAGAAGGCTTGTTTATATATATATATATATATATATATATATATATATATATATATATATATATATATATATATATGCATACATACTTTGTGTGTTTTTTATATTGAAAGAGAAAAAAAAATTCCATGGGATTTAAAGGCAATATGCCCGCTAAGCATTTACGTGCATCTGAGTGGATCGTGATCGTTTATAGGTTTTGTATCTTGTGATTTGAATGTCTAGTGAATCTTAGTCTGTTATCTACATTTTCTTGAACAGTCTTGTTTTAGAACGGGACATTGATTCAAGCCCATGGGTTTTTGCGTTTACACGCGGAAATAGTGATAAAGCCTGGCTAACAATTAAAAAATAGAATATGCATTAACTTATACTAGCTTAGTGCAGTGTTATTTTATGTTATTCATGTGTGATTTTATATACTGTTAAGATATATACAAAGATCAATTTATATTGCTTACCTGAGATCTTTTTGGAAGGCCCAGTGTAGGAATTTTGTCTAAAAAGTATTTAACTGTATTGTATAGAATTAATTTAAATATTCCCCAGTGAAAAGGAGTATTACAATTCTGTACAGCAAAATGTTGCGGAATGTGGACACACCAGTCCACTCTTCACTTTTGACTGGGTGCATTAATATCATGGCCGGACTTGTAAATGGGCAATAAAGTATTCAGGACGCTTGTGTCAAATTAACAATGCATTAAACAGGAACATCAGTTAATACATTCCAACATCTATATGTCACAAGTGTCATGCTAATTAAGAATAGCTCAAAACAATAGATCATTAAAATCTAATCTCTAACCCCATAGTTTCTCTTCAGAATCCTAATTCTGAAATAAAAGTTTAAATAAGGTTTAGCTGGTTCATTTTGTCCAGTTACTACTTTATCCCTAAAAAGTTTGCTTACGGTGTGTTTTAATTTAAAGGGAACACATACCAAATTAACCCCGATATGTGTGTGTGTGTGTGTGTATATGTATATATATATATATATATATATATATATATATATATATATATATATATATATATATATATATAGATATATAGATAGATATATATACATAGACACATGGAGGAATATGAACATAGAGGAAAAGTTTGAGGCAAGGCTGAGGAAGAAGACTTTGCTGAGACTTTTTATGTCACTTGGTAACTTATTGATAGCTGTTTATGTAAGTGATTAACACATTTAGAAGAAAGGTAATGTATTAAATTAACAAATTTTAATTTATAAAGAAACTGTTTAAACTGTCATGCTGTTCATATTAGACTTGTGCATTCGTATTAGGGAGAACATGAAAATAAACACGAAATGTTGTGTTTTCGTTGTTCATACCAAATACGGATTAAACTGACATGACTGCGGGTAAACGAACACGAAGTACAACATGAAGAATGGCCTAGCTAATCTCCCTGGTCCCTTCCTTCTATAAAACCTTCTACCTGAAGTCTTCGTAGCAAAGCAGGGGTTAACAAGAACAGGAATCCGAAAGATGCCGCCAAGAGTTAAAGGTCAGTCAGGGCAGCTGACCTTCATTGGTTCATGCCAGAGGTGACCAATAGAGTCGCTCTTACAGACCTTAAACTCCTATTGCGAAAGGCAACGGTCTCCCTAGGCCATGTTTCAGCATCAGCAGTTAAAGGTCCATAAGAGCCAGCAGGGAGCTCCTCTGACATCATCCAATGAAGAGCAGCTGCTTTTCATTGGTTGATGCCAGCGGAGGCCTCTGCCGGTGACAAATAGTCGCTTTTACAGACCTTTAACTCCTGGCACCGAAGCCAATGGTCTCCCCAAGCCAAGTTTTGTCTGTCTCACTACAGTTCCCCTGTCTCGCTATAGTCCCCCCCTTTGGTGTATCCATTCTTGGATTTCCTTATTCTGTGTCCTGTACTTATGATTCTTTGATTCCAGTCCTGCTCTTAGCTTCAGCTTCAGTTTCATTTATAAGGTGTGCTCTAACATTTTGTTATGTTTGTCTCAGTCTGCAGTTTTATCTCTGTTCTGTGTTCAATGTTTAGTTTCAGCTTATTAGTAATTCAGTAGGCAGGGTTTAGCGCTAGGCACCACGGAATATTGGAGTACTTTGGCATAGTGGTGGGCTAAGCATACTATGGCCATAAGATGTGACCCAATCTCCAATTGTTATCATATAGTCCTAGGCTAGTTCCTGTATCTTTGTGTGTCTGTATTTTATGTACCTTTGCCCTCTTTTCCCTTAATCATCTGATGATCTGGGTTCCTCTCTCCTCGCCCCATGTCCCAGTTAAGATATCCTTTCCTTGCTTAAAGGAGAAGCGTCTGAGGATCGTGGCTCCTTACTCCATCCCCTGTGTTCATACCTTTTAAATTTCATGCTATCAATGAAGGCAAGCATGATAGGTAACCATCAATGCAACAATAGTGCGTTATGTATCATATCACAGCAAGTGCCATTTTTAACATGTATGCTAATAGACTTCATACTAGTTTAAGGGCATAGAATCATTTTTTAACCTAGAGGCATAGCTTTGTACAGTGAACGCAATATTACTTTTGGTAAGTTACTGGAGAGACACTTATTTTTAACTTTGGATACATTTATTTACATATCCATATTATGTATATATTTATATATAAATGTGCAAAAATGGCAAAAAGCATTTAAAATTTTCCAAACAAATGGACAATCACTACATAAGAAGATGTCCCAGTATCTGACATGTTCTTGCTTCATAAATGAATTCCTCACATTCAAAGTGGCAGTATTGTATTCGGAAGACAGCTATGTATAGAGGCTAGTAATTATGTTTATGCATATTCTTGATTTATATATATATATGTTCGTCTTCAAATATAATATGGATACTCTCAAAAGCTTGCAATATACTATATTTCAGTTTTCAGGTATCTCCAACAAACACGGTTATACTCTATTTCCTAATGCAGCAAGTCAGTTTGCATTGTAGGAATTGCAATACCTTTATCCACACCTTTACAGTCTCCAACAGAATATGACCTGAACTAATATGCTTTATTATTCAGTTTCCACACATTATTTCACTTTAAAGTGCATGTCAGCCCCTTGCTATTGAGTTACTATGACTAGCAACGGTACACAGCCGTTTAAGATTGTTTATTTTGTTCAGCACTGAAGCAGCTCCCTTTTACAACATAAAATCCTCCTTATTGATTCGGCAAAAGCTGTTCTCTTCGATAGGCAGGTAATGAAAATCTCAGTTATAAGTATTGTTGACAGCTGGTTATTCCGGACAATGTATTCTCTGCTGTCATAGCACTTGCATTTGTGGCAACCTGTAGCAAGGATTAAACAACTACCACACCTGTCTGATTACTAGAAATATCATATAGTGATTGTTTTATTTGGATAATAGTAAATTGACAGCTGGCTGAGCATTATAATGTTTGTGGTTCTCCACGACCATCAGTGGCGGCTTCTGCCTGGTCCAATTTGCCATTGAAAGTGTCAACGGAATATTTACATCATGATAACATCCACTATTCATCTACAATGTTCATGTGGAGTGTAGTTATTGATTACATTCCTATAACAACTTAAGCATGTTGGACACTATTGCTCTTGAAATATACTCCTGTGCACACCCAAATATCAAAGTTAAGATCTTAACTATTTCTTATATGTTCTGTTCAGTAAATAAACCTGTTAAAAACGCACTAAGTGCTTATGCCCCCATTGATAATGTGTGTTCCCTACCATAGAACGGAGGATAAAAAATTTTCACAGCATTCCTTTAGTATGTGTTGTATTCCTAATTATATGTCCATTTCTTTAAATTTTTGCTTAGGGCCCCTAAATATATGTATATATACAGAATACTTACTGTTAACCCTGTTTATCATAAACAAACTTCAATTTTGAAATTCGTTTAAGAGGTAAAGTCATGGAGATCAATCAGTTAACAGTGAGGTTTGAGTAAATTCAAGCAAGATGGAAAATTTAAAGTTATCTTAAATTAACAGATGACACAGGACTTGAAAGTTGACCTGGTAGAAAGGCAATATTTAGAACCAACTAAGCATGGGCCAACCATGACCGAAGACTTAAGGAACACTCACCAACGACATTAGGAAAGTCAATATGGATGCTTGCGAGGATCCAAATCAAGAAAAAAAGAGCTCAGCTCCTCATTTCACAAGTGAGGATGAACGAGGAGTAGGACACAAACTAACTTTGGCTTGTCCAACGATAGACAGCACAGTTTGGCTATAGAGGGCAATTTAATTTTAGGGCTCAGATGCCAGAGGTCTAAATGATGCTACTCTATACACACTAAAATATAATATTACATAAGAAACATAAGTCCTAGCACTGTTGAATGCCCCAAACGTTCCAATAAATATGCTATTGCTAACCATGTAAAATGTTGGCATGTTCAAACTTTATCAGAGAACGCTGAATTGTCATGTGATCAGGCAATAGTAAGCTACTTAAATGTTTCTGTGTTATTTTAATGTGATTAAATGTCAAAAGAAATAATAAAGTCACACAATCTGTTAAGGTTTTTTTGCTTAACATATTAAAGAGCTCGGTTAATGATTTGTATAAGTGGAACGGCATCATTAACACAAAAAACATATGGGTTCTCATTAGCAGGAAATATATATTTCGGCTTTTTCAATATCCATGTTTGGAATTTAGATGTGAATATTTATAGCACCCTGATAAAGCATCATGTCTCCTGTGTTTGTTGTACCCCAGTATAGCAACGCTGATAATTCTATTGACAATATTATGAAACCCTAGCCTTCTGGTTATGTTTTTATGAAATTATTAATCCGGACACTTTTTACCTCTATTTGCATTGTTTGTCTTGGAATTCTTGTTTTATCTCAGGTTTGCGGCTAAATCAAAATTAAGCACTGACTATTTGTTATTAAACACTGTACCCAAGCATTGTCACTGTAGAGATCTACATTGTATGTATATACTGCCATCTGCTGGCTGATTAGAAATATTAAAAACAGACATCTCCATATCAATGTGCAGATATTACCCAGTAAACCACTTACTCTTTAGGGTTTTTTAGAGATAAATTATTATTATTACCTTTTATTTCTATAGTGCAAACAATTTACTCAGCGCTCTTACAGCACGAACATTCAAAGGGTACGGCCAAACAAGAATTGACAGACATTATACTGAACTATTTAGTCCTATAAAGTACTTATTTGTAGAACTGCTACATTTATTCAACCAAATCTAATGTGATGTTTATTTACTATTTTTTCAGTTTCTAATTGACTGTGATACCCATAAGATTCCTTTCATTATTAATATATGGCTGATTCTCCTGGTTGCCATAGCAATAAGACCACTATTGAAACTGCACAACACTCATTCTTTACAAATAATCTTCATTATTTCTACTAAGTCTGATTACTACCTCCTGTTACAAAAAAAAAGGCGAAGATGGTATGAGGGCAAGGACCTTAAAATTATTTTCTGCAGTATATGGTCTTGTATGGCCTGGCATGCATATTTAATTATTTACCTGAATTATTTATGTATACAATTTAAGAAATTCACAATTTAGCTTCAGAATCAAACATTGTACCGATATTGCTAATATCTTAAAAGTATTTAATTTAACACTAAAACTAAATATAATAAGTATAATATGACATTTCACAATAACTTAGAATGGCCTAACCCTTTCTTAATATAATACTTTAATGAGGTCATTTTTGTGTCATTTATTACTTTTAGGGAAAACATGTCACTTATGTGACACAAAGGTAGGCACTTATATGCTGTTGTCATACAAACTGAAAAAGCCCCTTAAAGGTTTCAACAATTTCATTTAATGTGTTTCTATCACTAGAGGAAACAATGAAATTACAGATATCCCAAGGTTTTTTTTACTGGCCTGCTAAATGGTATCGTGCTGTCCTGATTTTTAGTAATTACTAGTTGTAGTACTTGGACCCTAACTAAGTATGTGTTAAGGACAGGCTGAGGCCTCACAATGTTAAGTGAGTTGTGTGTAATTGTGTGTCTGGGTATGTTAGTGCAGTTGCTGTGTGTCTGTGTATGCTAGTGGGGTGACTGTGTGTGTGTGTCTGAGTATGTTAGTGTGGAGACTGTGTGTCTGTGTTTGTCTGTGTGGTTTGGTATGTTAGTGTGTGTGTCTAGGTATGTTAGTGTGACAGTATGTTAGTGTGTGTCTGGGTATGTTAGTTTGTGTGTTTGTTCGTGTGTCTGTGTTTGTCTACTTCTGTGTGTGTCTGGGTATGTTACTGTGTGCCTGGGTATGTTAGTGTTGATGTCTGTGGGTGGGTATGTTAATGTATGTCTGTGTATGTCTGATTGTGTGTGTCCAGTTGCGTTGGTGTCAATGTGTGTTAATGTGTCTGGGTGAGCATGTGTTAGCGTGACTGTGTGACGTTGTGGGTATATTAGTGTGTGTCTGCTTATGTGTGTGTGGGTATGTTAGTGTTTTTGACTGTGTGTGTTTGGGTATGTTAGTGTGTGCGTGTGTATGTTAGTGTTGAGTGCCTGGTTGTATTGGTCTAAGTGGGTTTGTTAGAGTGAGTCTCTGGATGAGTATGTTAGTGTTAGTTTATGTTTGCGTTTGTGTTAGTGTCTTGTGGTGTGCATTATTGTGGGTGTGATTTTTCAGTGGGCGTGGTTTTGTGTGTGTGGGTATGTTAGTGTTTTTGACTGTGTGTGTTTGGGTATGTTAGTGTGTGCGTGTGTATGTTGGTGTTGAGTGCCTGGTTGTATTGGTCTAAGTGGGTTTGTAAGAGTGAGTCTCTGGATGAGTATGTTAGTGTTAGTTTATGTTTGCGTTTGTGTTAGTGTCTTGTGGTGTGCATTATTGTGGGTGTGATTTTTCAGTGGGCGTGGCTTTGGTGGCAGCACAATGTCTTAGGCCAGCTCTGTTCTAAAGCATCTGTTGCATTTTAAAAAAAAGTGTGTCTTTTATGAGCAAATGTTTGGGGGGTTTTTTTTTGTTTTTTTTAAATGCATGTTATAAAACCACAATATGATTACCTTTCCTAAATTCATTCTGAAACACCCTCTTGGTTGCAGAATTTTTATGTTGCTTGTAAAGGTGCCTTAGAATACTGGGAAATATTGTTGTGACATATGAAGTTTTAGGATCTCTATGATAAAGGAGTAGGTCATCATTATTTATTCAATTTAACATTTAAGAATTTGCATGCTGAGATTTTCGATACTGCCTTGACCTTTCAGGGATTCGTTTTAATAGCTGATATTTTACAAGCCACAAACTAGGTGTACGGGGTATATTTTATAGACCATTGTTAACGTAGTCATTTGCTGTGACATTCATATGACAATTTATGAAAAAGTTACTGTTGAGTGACAACCTTTCTCTTGCTTACTGTACGGGGGACTTTAGAACAAAAACTGTTTTATTGTCAACCATATTTATGGAATATATAAATTATTATCATTAATTATAGTTATTATTGTTCATATATTTTAAACAATTATATACATAGTGTCTGACAGATGGACACAGAAAGATAAGGTAAAGGTGGTGTCCCATTTGTTAGCTTAGAATCCTAACTCTAGATACATTGGACTACTTTTGGTGTCAGATGATAGAAAGTGCTGTTCTTTTTTAATGGGACATGCCAGCCATCACATACATTTTAATGCATATAAAACCTGGGAGGTGCCAGCCCTTTGTGAACAATTTTGTAGCAGACTAGGGAGACAGGAACATAGATTGGTCACGCAATGCAAGGTTACTTGACCCCACAGTTAAACAGTGGGACAGCTAGCGATGAGTGAGGGATGAGTGAGGAAAAGAGGGAGAGGCTATGTGTATGTATGTATGTGTGTGTCAGCATGAACACGTATGTATAAGTGTGTGTGAGAATGAACGTGTATATGCGTGTGAGCATGGATGTATATCTATAAGTATGTGAGCATGAATGTGTATGTGAGCATGGATGTGTAAGTGTTTGTATGTGAGCATGGATGTATTAGTGTGTGTGAGCATGGATGTATTAGTGTGTGTGAGCATGGATGTGTAGATGTGTGTGAGCATGGGTATGTATCTGTAAGTGTGTGTGTGCATGGAAGCGTATATGTAATTCGGCTTTGTCAGTGTTGTGGATGGTCTAACAAGTCCTCATGTACATGTGTGGAAAGTGCTCACATTGATTTCAGTGGGAGTACTTTTTGCCACTGATTAATTATTTCAAGTCCGTGTCTGCCAATTCATTTTTCCTCTGATGTTTAATCCCATGGACACAACATGTAAAATAAAAATTTGAATTTCTATGATAAAAGCCTATCAGTGCCTCCCTTTTTAGAATACATTTTTCCTGGCAAAATTAATTTTGCATGATTAAGCCATTATTTTTGTGGAAGGTTTGGGCATTTAATAATACAAAATAATAATCTTTCAAATGCTCCATTTAGTTAAAAAGGTCAGCTGCAAAAGCAGTCTAGCACTTTTATAAGGACACATCTTTGCATAAGGGTGCTTGCTTTTTTCTAACTGGATCAATATGAAAATCAAATATTCTCATAATGTAAGGATAATGAATTTAAACGAAAAACTCTATCCAAATATTCTGTGTTTGCTGAAATAATGCATAAGTACTATTTAATTATTTACCAGTCAGTTAGCAGATGTTCTTAGCGTTTTTGTTTGGGGAAGTAGACAGTACCTTTTGATGATTCCCACCTACTGTGCCCCCCGTTTAAATTTAATTCAAACACCCTCCAGTCTTATTCTTCTAATAACATCCTATGAGACTTGTAAGTAGCTATGAATCTATTCACCAACTGCTATGATGATTGTTATTATTTTTTAGAAGTGTTTTATTGCGATCAGTACATGTAGTTAAGTAGAAAATACTGTTCCCAGGATATCTGTCACTTTAACAGTGAGCATCTAGGTTAAACATCCATTTGGGACTAAGCCTATATCTGTTTAGTGAACACAGCACTTCTCAAGGCTTATTGTGTCTTTCAAAGCAGTAGGTGGTCAGCAGCTCTCCTAATCCTTAAACTAACATTCTTTTAAAAGCCAAACATCAACGCCAAAAGTTAAGGCATTGAAAGACGTTTGTTTTTTTTTCATGCCAATAATTTATAACCGCGGCGTGCTGTGTAAGGAAAATAAACAGATCTCAGAGGTTCTTTACTTGCCAAAAATGATGCTAAATAGCCAGAATTAAAACTGCTTAATGAAAGTAACTTGGGTCAGCTGAATGTTCTTTTTTTGCCTGAAAGAAGCATGGGTTTCACACAAGCCTCCAATAACTATAAAAATGCAGGTATAGGGAGGATGAGATACACAGTCAGTTGTGAAGGTTAAGCTTATCATAGAATATAGTGAGTGTGAGCATATTCAGATCCACAAACACTCGAATTAAACAGTGCAACAAAATGATGGTATAAAATAATTACATGATTTATTTTGCTTATGCAAAGTGCACATTGTATGTATATCCTGCACAATGGACCCTAAACTGTCACAATAATCCTCCATTTATTGAAAAATTAGTACACCGATTATTTATTTCCCCCGGAGGCACGTATAGTGATTATTTTCGTATTTTCGTATATATTTTTCTTTGCGAATAGTCATGAAAAATGAAAGCCTATGGGGATTCTTGTATGGATTTTCTTTTTTAAAAATTAATATTAAAATTTTGGGGGGTCATCTTATAATCAAGCAAATACGGTATGTTTATTGGAGGAAAATGAGATAAAACCAGGTTTTTGTCAATACTTTCTTACATCACTGTGTACTGCAATATATTTTACGCTGTAGGAAAAATATTTTTTTCCTTTTGACCTCTCTTTTGATATGGCTCCAAGAAATGGTACTGTACAGTTACAAGTTTCTTGTCTGCATTCTGTTTTGGTAGAACACCGAGTGCACTACCTTTTGCAAAGCATTGTATAATGGTTAAGTTGCGTCATAAAAGAAAAGTAAAGAAAATTTAAAATGTGTGCTCTCCTTGTCATGAGTCACATCACCATGTCATAAAATTCTAACAAATGGACAATGTTTTATTGTTTACCAAGATGAAAGTAGATAATCCGTTACATTCTTTGGATATTTGTGGTGTATTATGGGCTATTTGTGTCGCACTATAACCTTGGGTAAGATATTAGTAGACGCTATAAGTTGTTTTCAGAGAGTGAAAGAAGAGCTTTTAAAAACAGATTTTAAACTTTCATAAAACAGGAGATGAAAACAAGTATTGCCATCCATCTCTGCTTGACTTTACGATAAAGTTTCGGTGATTTAAAGCTTCTATATCAAATTGATATTTTCTTTCTAGCTAGGTCAACATAAAATACAAATGGCATAAAAATGAGCTCAACTTTTATCCTTTTCACTCTTGCATTTTAGAGCGACAACAACACAGTTGGCTTGCAATTAAATAAACTGTTCTGTGTACACAAGCGAGATGCTAAAGAAAGTCCAAGGTTCTAAGTGTAGATTATGTTTCAGACATTGGAACAAGAGTTATTGTAAGAAATCATAAAAAAATCTATCCAATATTCTAGATTCAATTGTTATTTCACGTCTGAACTAAATGAGCCAGATAAAGCTTTAGGTGAAATAAGGTAGTAGATTGTTAAGAAGTGAATAGCAAATATTTTTGGAAATAGCAAAATAATTAAATGTCTTCATGTAGGAAGACTGATGGGAATAGTTAAATACATAGGAATGAAAGGATGCATATGGATAACTGTGTGCCCCATTGGATACCATCAGTGTTCCTGCATGAAAACATTTAATTTATTGAACAATCGGGCAATATATGTCTATCTAACGAGAATTTCACTGATGTACATTACTTATCCTGCTTTATAGGACATTATTGGAATGCAGCCTCCTTCACTACTCCATCCTCCTATCTTCACTTCTCTACATTCCAAGGAGAAACCAGTGCAGATATTTCATTCTACTTCAAGACATCTGCCCCAGATGGAGTCTTCCTTGAAAACAGAGGAATCACAGACTTTATCAAACTGGAATTAAAATGTAAGCTTTTTTTTTTTTAAGTATTCTTTGTGTTTTGAAAATGATGTTTACTTGACGTATTATCGACAATGTATGTCTCATTTAAATTCTTAATCTTCACTCTTGAATAGCAAATAAGATTGGCAGTCCACACACACACCCCTGTGAGATGTACGTTTGAGACCCCCAAGCTCCTCCTACACACACAGTAATATACTTATACACACAGTACAGTAGCTAGACACTAACATACTTACACACACATACAGTAAAATATTTTCAGCCACAAGGTTTGTTTTTTTAAAGGTGAGTAGGAATAGCTTCTCGATTTTTCTTGAAATGCCAATGTTCTTTCAAGGTTAAGAAAACACTAGGTCAATGACAAATCGTTTTGGTAAAGTGCACATGCACTAAAATTGCCACAGGCTCTTTGCTGCTTTGGTTGCATCTCTTCAGTCTTCAAACTTCACCCTTGTTAACACCTATAGAACAGTTGCAGATTATTAAAAGATGTCAAGCACCAAGGCTTTTACACACCTCAGTAAACCCACAAAACGGAATTACTTCGGGCATCTAACACACTTAGAATACTAAACAACCTAACTGGCACACAAACATTTTCACAATTTTGAAAAAAAAAACCATTAAGGGCATTTTTATAGAACTATGATTTTTTTTGTCTGTTCCCCCAAGTGTGGCTTTAGGTGAGTTAATCTATGCCTCACACAAAAAAAATGAATTTTTCAAATATTCAATTCTTTATAAACGCAGGGGTAATAAGATTTTTTTACTTTGTGGAGGTTATATTTTGACTTTCAAAGAAGCATAATAAAAGTGTTAGAATTAATTGACCTTTCCAATGCAGTGGGAGTGTAAATGTAGTCATGAAAACTGCACAGAACACTACACCAAGGATTTAATGCTTAAATAACATATGTTTTTATTTTAATGTGTGAACTAGCACATCTCATTAAACTTATTTTGATGTATTCATGAACTAAACATGTACCAAAAGTTGAAATCTCTGTTTTAGTGATTATTTGCTCTAATCTATCATTACAAACAATAATAATCAGATGTAAGGGACAACTGTTCTGTCCTCATATAGACACTTTGTCCCAAGATAATGATGCCCTTTTTGGATTATTTAAATCTTCTCAGTTGTTTCCTATTATGTACTAAAGATAATTTTTGTTAGTTGTAATTACTCTGACACTGTATAGTTCAGAGTTCCCTGGACGGCTTAGGTTACAAGTTGCTCTATGTCAGGGACACAACAGGATGAGATGCTAAACTCTGTAGATCCAAGCATGAAACCTGAAGCTGCAGAACACATCTATGACAATTGTGTTTTAGGACAGTGCCGATGTCAATAACAGTCCTGCTACATGGAATGGCTTCTGACCCAATGTCCTGTCTTGTCAGTGCACATGGCAAGAACTATATCTAATAAACGTTAGAACACCTTGTATATTGTATTGGAAATGTTTAATCTTCTGAGTTGCTGATTTTACTGTTCATCCAAAGTAAATATTATTATGTTTACATCCTTCTACAGGGCCTACAGTGTGTATATATATATATATATATATATATATATATATATATATATGTATATATATATATGTGTGTGTGTGTGTATATATATGCGCACAAAAAGCTCTAACTCTAGACAAATGACTTTTTTTCTGCCAAGGCCCTGATGATAAAGTGATTGGATCTGGATTATTCCGGATCATTTTGACAGTACTGTGTGAAGTAAACTTAGTGTTCTCTCTGCGTTCTGCGTGGCTTTTAATAAGGATATAAAATTGTGGGTAACTGAACTGACATGTGACAAGGCTTTATTAGTCAGAATCCAATGAAATTTGGGATTGTGCAGTTCTCTTTATCCCATTTGTATGCATGAAAAACAGAGATTGACAAGTTCAACGTCACTTTTGTGCCCATATAGAATTTTTTTTTTCATTTCAAGGGAATAAAAAAGTCACATTTATGATTTTTTTTCTCTTCAATCACATATCACTCATAGATTTCATATAAAGCCAATGTAACTATTTGCTTTAACACTGGATATTGGTACAAATCTTTTAAAATTCTTTTATTCTGGGTTTCCTTTTAGCCTTTAACCGAATTATGCTCTGTTGCGTTCAAGCTTGTTTACTGTTTTTTAAAATAAATAGTTTTGTGTACTAGATGTAAACTTTAGTTTTTAGATTGTTCCCTAATTGTAGAAAAGCCTGTGTCATTTTAAAAGCATTGTTGCAACTAAATATAACTAGATATACAAATATGAAAGCAACATCCCTTTTTACTTTTATTGTCCAAACCTTGTCCAAAGGTAATTAACAAAAAAAATAATAATGTAAGCCCCTTTATATGATCTTTAGGTTTCATTTGCTAAGGGGCTAATTTCTCACTGTGTACCTTCTTGTTACCTGATCCCATTCGACACTTGTATAGGGAGAACATCTTCTATCTTCTCTGTATCTCCCAATTCTTCTAGAGACTTACACTTTGGCTCTGAGTGATTTTCCCATAATTGGTGGAAGTGGGGAAAATCTCGCCATAGCACTAGCACTAGCACTAGCATCATAATATAGGTACCACATATGCTCTATGACTGCTAATTCCCACACCTGTTTCAATTTCAACAGCTGTGGGGTGTCAGTGAACATTGCCATGAATACATGAAATTTCAATGACTTGTTTGTGTAACATTTTGTTATTGAAGTAACACCACTCCTAGAATCTAGGAATGCTTGCAGAGTCTTTCTTTATTCTCATTGATTTTACATGGTACATAAAACAAAAAGCACTATAAACAGTAGACTTGTTCATTCAAATTCGTATAGATTTAAATTTTAATGAAATTTGCAAATTTTGTGAATTTGTAAGAATGTCCAAAAAAAGAGGAAGGAGCCCCAATGAAACTAACAAATATTAAGCAAAGACCTCTGAAATTTCATTTGAATTTTGTTGTTTCTTACACCCTCACTCACTCTTACTCACGCTCACTCTCTCTTACACTCTCCCATGCTCACTGCCTCACACTCTCTCACGTTGTCTCTCAATGTCGCCGACCACTTCTGTGTCCCTGTCTTCTTTCCCGCAGTTCTGGTTCTTATCTTGACTCTTTGTTCTTTTGTCGTCTTTCTTTGGTCTTCTTCCACTTCTCCCCCTGTCTTCTTTCTTCATCCGCTTCTCTGTGAAACTGATCTCCCAGTTAACCTCCACAAATGGGCGGGGACCTCTGGGCTCACCCTCCCCCCCCCCGTAGAGGCTGTCTCCATGACTCTGTTGTTTTGTGGAAGTGCATTAAGAGGCCAGAATAATGCAGATAGATTTGCAGAGAAAGAGAGGTCTTTGCAAAATGGCAGAGCATCCAGCCATACCCTTTCCCCCATTACTCCAAGTCCCTCTTTTTTTGGGCATTATTTTGCTTTAGTTTTGTATATATCAACAAAAACAACTTTTGCCTTTCACTATGAAGACTAGGACTGCTGTTTATCAAAAACATTAGTAAAGCTTCCTGGTGAACTTCCAAAAAAGGACGGAACCTCTGGTAACACCCGTCCTCTGTTACTGCATTTTTCCAGAAGTTCACCAGGAGGGGTAGAAAGAAGACACAGGCAGAAGTGGACATAGAAAAAAGACAGAGAAAAAAGGCAAGAGAATAAGTGTAGCTGTGGGCCATGCTGTAATCCTGGATGACCATTTTCCCATTTGCTTAGAAGGATCTAGCTCTCATACCAGTAGTGTACCTAGCGGGGGGCGGTCGACACCGGGTGCCGCTCATCAAGGGGGTGCCAATTTGCCGGCACCCGGCACCCCTCCAGAGACGGACAGTAATGTCCGCCGCTGGAGGAGCAGGCTCGCAAGGGAGCGGTATCGGAGGTCTTTAACAAACCTCCGGCTCCCTTGAGTGATTTTAAGCCGGGTTCAACCCTTGATATCAACCCTTGCGATCTGCGCGGCAACAGCTGCTGTGCGCCGGGATTTGTTGTCAGATCCCGGCGCACAACACTTTAGCCGCGCCCACTGAACCGGAAGAAGACAGAAGAACTGAAGAAGAGGAGGAAAAGAAGCTGTAAGGAGAAAAGAGGAAAGGTAGGAAAGCATTCAGTGAGTGAGAGTGGATTGGTATGTGTGTGGATTGGTGTGTGTGTGGATTGGTATGTGTGTGGATTGGTATGTGTGTGGATTGGTGTGTGTGTGGATTGGTATGTGTGTGGATTGGTGTATGTGTGAATTGGTATATATGTGGATTGGTATGTGTGGATTAGTATATGTGTGGATTAGTATATGTGTGGATTGGTATGTGTGGATTAGTATATGTGTGGATTGGTATATGTGTGGATTGGTGTGTGTGTGGATTGGTGTGTGTGTGGATTGGTATGTGTGTGGATTGGTATGTGTGTGGATTGGTATGTGTGTGGATTGGTATGTGTGTGGATTAGTATGTGTGGATTGGTATATGTGTGGATTGGTGTATGTGTGGATTGGTGTATGTGTGGATTGGTGTGTGTGTGGATTGGTGTGTGTGTGGATTGGTGTGTGTGCGGATTGGTAAGTGTGTGAGAGTAATGGGTGTTATGCTGTACCATTTCCAATGTATTTTTCATTATATAATTATGCTCTAGTACATCATAACTCCCATCACTCTATACTGTTCTATACAGTGGCAGAGCTGGGAGACAGAGGCCTTGCACCCCCACCGCAGGACTCCTGAAAGGTAAGTGAACTTCAAAGGGGGAGAGGGTAGATCGTTAGGAGGGGGTAGATAGGGAGAAGGGAGTGAGGCGGGGGGATAGGGGGTAGATAGGTAGAAGGGAGTGAGACGGGGTAGGTAGGACAAAAGGGAGTGAGAAGGGGTAGATAGGGTAATCATACTGCTATCATGCCAAGTCTGCAAGTACATCCTGGAATCTGCGAATGCCTGGGCATGACAGGAATGTGATTGCTGTTAACAATCATATATATATATATATATATATATATATATTAATATTGTTATTTAATTGTTTTGTCCTATTTTGGTATGTTACTTACTTTAAATAAAAGTGTTAGATTTTTTTTTTATGGTGTGGGGGGGGTCATATTCGGTTTCGGCCAGGTAAATGCTGCATTTTCGGTTTCAGTCCAGAATTTGTTTCGGTGCATCCCTACTACTAATGAAGTGGTAGGCCTACACCACATCAATGTTTGGCTTAGTATATAGTGATAGGAGTTATGCTGCACTATTGTCAATGTCTGGCTCAATGTATAGTGATAGGGATTACGCTGTACCACCGTCAATGTGTGCCTCAGTATATAGTGATAGGCGTTATGTTGTACCACCGTCATTGTCTGCCTCAGTATATAGTGGTAGGTGTTATGCTGTACAACCGTCAATGTCTGCCTCAGTATATAGTGATAGGTGTTATGCTGTACCACCGTCAATGTCTGCCTAAGTATATAATGATAACAGTAAGTGTTATGCTGTACCACCTTCAGTGTCTGCGCCGGTATATAATGGTAGAAGCTATGCAGTTTTAAAGTGTGGGGGGGGGGTGCCACATACAGGATCCGCCCCAGGTGCCAAATACTCTAGGTACGCCCCTGTCTCATACAATCTTATACCTGTGCATTATAATTTTGGGCTTGATTATCAGGCACTTGAGTAGCGCTTACTTCAGCTTATTATAGGGTTGAACTTAGCTATGTGGTAAGTCATTATACACTTTCTGGGATTCTCCGCTAAGAGATGGAGTCAACAGTCCTGCTCACTCCTCTGGAGGTCAATCTTAACAGCAATCCTCTTAAATGTTGTCTGGTACGCTACAATGTCATCTACCTCCGTTCATTGGTCCTAATAGGTCTCTATTTCACCAGGTCTTCCATCCTAATTTGTAAAGGCAGCTTCCTTGTATGTAACAAGTACAATGCAGTACTGCCTGACATAAACTCACAGGCGGCAGTAGTAAGCCTCAATACTCATAGACCATCCACAAGTACTTTACCTGCAGTGTCCACCAACTTCTGATACAGCAAACAGGTAGGATAGCCCTGATTGTCCCAAAGCAAAGTCCTCTAGGGTACTGACTTCACAGGACAGCAAAATCTTAGCTCTGTAAGTCCAAATTCATATTGCTGTGTACTCAATCAAGCAGGGATTTTAACACCTGCTAATTAGGTGCAGTTGAGTAGAGTCTATGAAGGATCTTGAGTAATAAATACCTGCCCTCTATCACCTTAATATACACTCTGTAACAACAACAACAAAAAAAAATATATATATATATATGTAGCGTGCACCCGGGAATATCCAGCCAGTGGCCGAGTGTGTGGCGCTGTAGGCCAGTGCCCACCCGACATTTCCCAAGTGTACTAGATGGCCAGTCCAGGTGTATATGTATAACCTTATGAATGTGCATACGACTGGGAAAATTATCTTAACCATTTTTTCTCAGGATCTGCATGATTTCTCCCATTATCTTATCTCTATCTTGTTAAGTAGATAACTGTTGTGGATAGATCCAGGCAAGGATTACAGGGGTGGTTGAAGAGAACAGAGATAACTCCAGGACAGAAAAAAACGCTTTAAATGTTTAGGTTTAGGAAATGTTTAAATGTTCTTCGTTGGGCTAATGTGTTTACAGATTGTGAATAAACAATAACCTTACGTATTTGGCTAAGTGTCCTTGTTTAACATACTATGGCTAAAGTCTCTCTTACAGACAAATGTAGCTTTTGAATTTTTTTAGCAAAGTTCAGTTACTGGTTAAATCTTCATTAGGTGGGTGATCAATGGAATTAAGTCCATACCTCTTGTAAGTAATCCTGAAATGCAAAGAACACACTGCAGTCCATGGCTGGGTTTTAAGGTAATCCATATGATATGCTTTATTCAACGAGCTGCTTAATTCCAGACTTTTCATTAAAAAAGACATCATACTCTTCTTGCCACACTGAGTCACTTAAGCAAAGTTGTTTCCTATTGCGTTCTACAGTTTCAGTTGTACAACAAACCATCCATCTTTAACCATTAACACCAATTACGGTTTTGGTGGCTCATTGAATCGAGTATCATATTTCTTACTGGTGCACAGTGCTTATTGTTAGACTAGATTTTAAGCCGAGATATCCTAAAACAGAAGCTGAATTCTTAAAGTGCACGTATCATTAAAATGGCTAGGTTTTTCTATATGTGGTTTGTGCTAGCCAATATACAACAAATGTATTGGTGGGAAGTGATTTGATAATCTACCTTATCGTATCCATATATTATTTATTCACAAATCATGACGTAAAGCTTTCATTTCAACACGCAAAATCATGCTCACACATAATGTCACAGAATATGTGAACAAAGGCCAGTCATAGTACCAAACATCTCAGCTCTTTCTTTGCCCAGTTTATTCACTTTAAAATGATTTATAAGCGATATAATTACCTATAATGGACCCTGTCCTTTACCTTGTCAGAATTAAGAAAAGATTGACGTGAATTTTCTGATACTCAAAGCGTATTCAGACCTAGGTTGACCTGTTTAGATATGTTAATGCAAATTTGCTTTAGTACTGCATTTGGAATCCATATGTGGGTGCTTATATGGGTCCCACCCTGTTACCCTGCCAAGCGATATATACGGTCTTAACCTTTTTTATGGATTTGCTGCAATCTCTAAAGAAGACATCCTTGTTATGACGTGGACCCAATGAAAGACATTCATATATTAGGTTTTAACTTTTTTCCCATTTCATGAACTCTTACCTTAATTCCTATCAAGATGACCTGGATAGAGTCAAATAAAAGCTCTTATTTTCCTTTTGTCAGAGGTCTCCTGATCTCTGCCACTCGGTGCTCTTTGGCAGTAAACTGATGAGCTTTTTAATAATATACATAATCACATACTGGAAATGAGAATGTAACCAGTGCCATCAAAAAAGTCTTTAATTTGTCTTGGTAGAGCAAGTTTTTCAATGGACAGACACTAATAAAGCAGCTGCCTGTTTGCGTTCAATGGTGTTTATGTTATATATATATATATGATATAAACATACTGTAACGGGTTCACCAAGAGAGCTGTAGTAACTCCCAGAGATCACCCACATGTATCCTCCTGTTGTCCCCGGAATAACTTCCAGCACTAGTCAGCATGCGCACCTTGGAACCCTGCTATGTGTACCCAATAAGTAGACACAACTACCTTGAACTGAGTACAGCAGGAATGAACAGTTTATTGTTGTAAAACATAGACTCATATAGCCACAGAACTTCATTAACATAAATTAACATTGATAAACAGGTACATGTAGACAACCCAACCTTTAATCCCCTTTAGCTACTGAATATCCCCCTGGTAGCCATCCTGTTATGGGATTAGTTTACACAATGGAGTTCCTGCCTGTTTGGCAGCCAGGCTGGAGCCATCTCGGACTACATTGGGGCCCTGTATGACAGGTCATTCTGTCACACATACATAGAAATATATTTTCCGAAATAGAGTTGTCATTGTCTGCCAGTACTAAAAAGTCTATCACACATTTGTTTATGGAAATGATTCTTAAAAGTCTTTTGAAGGTGCTGTGGAATGTGTATAAGCCTAGCATTATCCCTAGTAGGGGCAAATCCTATAAAGGTAATGCTGTATTATATGAAAGCCAATAGAATTTTGAGATACTGTACATCTTTATTTAGAATAAAGCATTGGTATAGCCTCACCTTGCATGTAGACATTTCTGTAAGATAGTTCTAAATTGAAGTGTTATATGTGGTTGTATGACAAACTCATGTTGTATGGCCTACTTTTCAGCCAACACAGAGGTTTCCTTTTCATTTGATGTCGGAAATGGACCAGTTGAATTGATTGTTAAGTCTCCAACTCCTCTGAATGATGATCAGTGGCACCGAGTCAGAGCAGAAAGAAATGTAAAGGAGGCCAGCTTACAAGTTGACCAGCTACCTCTTCAGATACGAAAAGCTCCCACCCAAGGTCACACACGACTTGAGCTTTACAGTCAACTCTTCGTTGGTAAGAAAAGAAAAAAAATACTTTGACTTGAAGTAATATGTTAATCAGTCATGTAAAACTGAAAATCCAATTCTTATTAGTGGTTTATTTAACAGAAAGCAGCTTATTTTTTATCTAATTTACTATTTATGATGAAGGTCCAACACAAGTAAGCTTCTACTGCAAGAATAGCTTGTTTGACTTTTCATAGTTAAATCCGCAAGCCTCTAAAGTCGACTTACTGGCTAAACTATGCATTTTGCAGGGCAAGCTTACCCTTCTAGCAGATAAGCTCATTGGTTTTGGCCCCTAATAATGTATACTGAAGCTGGGAACTTGAAAAGGCAACTCTCTTGCAAGCCAGCTATCGATTTAGTGGATAAACCCACACAGTCAATCAATACAGTGTTCTATTATTTTGTTGATTCCACTTCTCAAAATACTGTTACATTTTACCTCCGCAGTAGAAGATATTCATTCTTACTGCCTATGGCCTCTTATGTTTACCAACAATTATCATAAACCTAATAATTAGGATGAAATTATACCCCAAGAGTCTCTGAAAATGCTTTTTATTTTTATGCAAAAAAACAAAAACAAAACTTTTTTTTTTGTTGATTCCAAATATGGTTACATTTTACTTCCATAATAGAAAATATTTATCCTTACTGGCTATGGCCTGTTATGTTACACCAACAATTATCATAAAACATATAATTACGATTATATTATAAAGAATACTCCTAGTCTCTAAAAATGCTTTCTATTTTGATGCAAAAAAAATATATCTATATATTGTTTTGGGTTACATTAAATTGAATTAACTATTAATCTAAATCACAAACCTTTAGATAAAAGAGGCCATTTAATTACAAAAAATGTATTCCTATTAAGTATGTGCTTTTTCCTGATACACAAATACATACGGAAATGCTTTTAGGAATACGCTAATTCAAAAGTCCTAGTCCTTAACAGAATTACGCTCTGCTGCTTTCAGGCAAAGCACCATTGCTTTTTCAAAATAACTTTTGCCTAGTAAATGCAAATTTGGCTTTTAAAATCAGCCTCTATAAAAATGTCCTTGTCATTTTAAAATTGCCAAGTGATAAATAAACTTAGTAAAATAAACTAATGTAGCTCTTTGTGTTGCAATAGGAAAGTTTACTCTCTGAACCTTGTTCTTTGCTAGTATACTGCAGTTTCTTAAAGCATTATGGGTAGAAATTTGACATTTGTAAATGCACTGCAGGGATATCTAGCTATTACCGTATTTGCTCGATTATAAGACGACCCTGATTATAAGACGACCCCCCAAAATCTGAATATTAACTTAGGAAAAAAGAAAAAGCCTGAATATAAGACGACCCTAAAGGAAAAAAGTTTTACCAGTAAATGTTAATTCATGTAAACTATTTTTTTTAATAAAAGCTATGATTGAGAAAAATATTTTTTTTGTTTTTATTTCTTGTATTTTCCAGCCTGTCCCCCAGTTACGCACATCTGCCCCCAGGCTTGCCACACCAATATGGCACTGTGGCCCATGATATGCCTTTTAACCCTCTATATGCCACTGTGCCCCATGGTATGCCTTTTGACCCCCTATATGCCACTCTGCCTCCAGAAATGCCTTATACCCCTATATCCCATTCTGGCATTTAGAGGGTTAAAATGCATATTATGGGGCAGAGTGGCATATAGGGAGGTATAAGGCATTTCAGGAGGCAGAGTGGCATTAAGGGAGTTAAAAGGCATTGTATAGAGCACTCTGCCTCCAGAAATGCCTTATACCCCTATATGCCACTCTGGCATTTAGGGGGTTAAAAGGCATATTATGGGGCAGAGTGGCATATAGGGAGGTATAAGGCATTTCAGGAGGCAGAGTGCTCTATTAAATGCCCCCTTAACGCCACTCCAGAAATGCCCTATGCCCCCATTTAACTAACACACACACACACACTCTCTCCCCCCCCCTCCCCTCCCCTCTCCTCTCTCCTCTCTCTCCTCTCTCCCCTCTCTCCCCTCTCAGCCCTCTCTTACCGGTGCTTCCAGCCGGGGCAGCGGGTTGACGTCGCCTTCTGCTGCAGCCGGAAGGAGGTGGAGTTGGCAGCGGGGGTTTGTATGCGTCCGTCGCGTATACTTTCCCCGGCTGTCAGAGATCAGAGATCTCTGACAGTCGGGGAAGGTCTACGCGACGGACGCAGACAACCCCCGCTGCTAGCCACACCTCCTTCCGGCTGCAGCGGACGTTGTCTACGCGGATCGCGTAGACGTCAACCCGCTGCCCCGGCAATACAGCAGGAAGCACCGGTAAGTGTGTATGATGGGGGGGGGGGGTGAGACAGGAGGATCCAGGTCCCCTGCAGCGGTGCGGGGGATCTGGATCTTAGTCTCCTAATCAGACTCTATTTGAGGTCTGATTAGAAGACGACCCCGATTAGAAGACGAGGGGTATTTTTCAGAGCATTTGCTCTGAAAAAAACCTCGTCTTATAATCGAGCAAATACGGTAATATTAATACTTTTTTTTTTTTAGAACTTTACTACAGTCAGGCATCAGAATAAACCTTTTACAAGGATGTAAAATGGACATAGTGAATTTATGTAGATTATGCTAGTAATAGCTATAGACTAGAAATTGTGTTGACTTAGACATGCAAGGTCATCCAAGGTCATTGACCGAAAAAACCTGTCGCAAAGCAAGTTAGTGATGTTTAATGCTGGAGTGTTGGGGCTCCAAAAACCCACACCTATTACCCATCCCACATTCTCCAAAAATACTGTATATGATGCAGTATTTTTCATACATAAAACCATTATGTCTAAACACAGACAGGGTCCATCTGCTCCAGAGGCTTCTAGATGTAGTAGCTTAATGGCACTGTACGGTATGTGGGTACTTATGCCAGGTAAAATAATTTGAAGACTAGAACATTATTTACAGATAAAGGGTGTTTGAACATTAAAATGGGCTAGACATGGGTAACAATTTTTCATTTGAGTTTCATAATCATTCTGTGCCTGCCAAGATCTTGTTCCCCATTCATGCAAATGGAGGAAGACTTAGAACACATTAAAGGGTAATCCCCGCCTAACTGTTGTATTACTAGTATAAGATTAAATATTGAATTTCTGCCAACCGCATATTAGCCATTTGTATGTGTTCTCTTTCTGTTATTTGAGCCCGGTCTAATAGACAGGCATCCTTTTGCCTCATCATACGTCCTGTGGCAAGCAATAGAATGGTTCAGTAGTAGTAGTTCAGTAGAAACAGACTTCATAAGCTTTGCCATAAAGAATCAGCTCAGTGTGCTGTTTAAGCAGAGAAAGTCACCCATGTGACAACTTCTAGGTCTGCAGATAAAAGTTTAATCTTCTCCCAGAGTTTAGAATGCACATGGTTTCTTCCAATGTAGAATGGATGTAAGGCAATATAAACTCTCCATATGCTTGCCTGGTATAGATAATACTTAAAATAACACATTAATATGAAATGGAGGCCCTGTGCCGAGACCTCATAATTGAACCAAATGCACATTTAAGGCTTGTAATAAACTGCTGCGGTAGGAAAGATATTAAGCACACGTATCAAACCAGTCTATAATCAATCAATCAGCTGGAAGTATCTACAATTCTCATTGCAATTCCGTGGAAGCCATATTACTTTGTTAGAAACTGTTACTGCCAGATATTGTATGGAACATCTGGACAACGTGTGGGAGTAGACATCTCCCCCGTAATTCACATCCAATTCGTGAAGAACATCTCATCGTATTTATGATGTTTAAGAATTAAATAGTCTCTTCTGATATCACTCTGGCGCCAAAGATTAATTAATGTTTTAATAACATGGCACATAAAGGGCATTTTTATGAGAACTGTCACATCACTAAGCACCTCTTGCTGAGTTTTTAATTAAAAATGCTTAAAAGTGCAGCAACTAGGTTTACAATGCCACGATGGGCCTTAAGGCCATAGGTTTATGTATGATTTTTAAGTCAAAAACAATATTTGAAGCTAAGGAAGCCAACATCTCTTTAATTGGGTGCACAAGGTCCTATTGCAGACTGGTAGAAAATCATAGAGATGTCTTTTTTTTTGTTCATGCAGCTTTGAGTATCCATCTACAGGGCAGAAAAAAAATCAGAATATTCAATTATTTGCTTGAACGTTCAGCTCTAAAGAAATGGGAACATTGTGTTAATTCTTTAATACCATGTCATATAAGAATCCATTACCACAGTGCAGAATAGCTGAACGTGCCAGGTATTTCATCTTATATATTGTAAACCATGCCTGGAAATAAAAGACTGACTCTTGTAATTGAATTGTAAAGTTTGTAGGAAGCGATCTTTTTCTTAGAAGCCACTATAGGTAAAACAAACTTTAGTGGCATCTATGGGCACTAAACTTCTTAGTGCCATCGTTGCCAAGAATTATTTCTTAAACTTTTTTGTAATGTAACGTATAAAAAAAGACAGATAAAAGGATAATTCTGTAGTGAGGTGCCAGATATGACCTCATTTTCTTGTTTCGCACAATAAGGTGCTGCTGGAGATCAGAAAGGATTCCTGGGTTGCATACGTTCTTTGAGAATGAATGGTGTGACTCTGGATTTGGAAGAGAGGGCAAAGGTCACACCAGGGGTAAAGCCTGGCTGTTCGGGACACTGTACCAGCTTTGGGATGTACTGCCAGAACGGGGGCAAGTGCGTAGAGAAATACAACGGTTATTCCTGTGACTGCTCAAGGACTGCATATGACGGACCCTTCTGCATAAAAGGTAACACCTTAACATGTATTCACCATGCCCATTAAGTAAAGGAATCAATCATTTTATTTATACTTTCCTTGATTTTTTAAATGCTTTGCCTTTGTTTGTTGTTATAAATCTTATCACTCGATCCCTCGACAAAAGTTATATTTTTGTTCATGTTACATATTTATTATCTTGCCTTTGATCATGACCAGTAATAGTCTATGTTGGTATTTAAGACCCTAGTCTAGCTTTGTGTGACATCCAACATATTTATCACCAACAGCTTTGAACAGCCTCCATGAAACAGCACCTTCAATACTCATAACTAGGTCTTAAATGCTCATATGTAATGACATCCTACCATGGGCTGAAAAACATTTATCTATCTAAAGATTCATATGTGTTTTTCAACATGCATCAGACAAAGCAGCCCTACCTGATGGCTCAGAATTGGTTGATCTGGTACCACTTGTTTTAGAAAGTAAGCCTTGGTAACAAAGAAAACATATTGTGAAGCAAGGTGCTAAATATAAAGCAAATCCCCTTAGAAACCAATTTAATCTTTTTTACCAAATTTAGCACTTTACACCAGATACTGTCCCAATATGATCTAACTGATCTCTTTTGAGGACATATCTATATTAAAGCAACCTACATCCGCCTAGCTTTTTATAGAACTCAGGTTCCTTTGTTAGTTCCAGCCCTCGCCCACCTTCAATAAGTTCCATAACTGGAACAGGTGCTTTTATGATTGTCCAAGGGTGCATCAAGCACCATAAACCTGTGTTTCCACCTTCCAAACTTGTCTTCTGGGATTACTGACTATAAAGTTCTCTTCTTCAATGCCTTTTGTCAATTTATAGATTTCTACATTGTGTACTTGGGAAGATATAGAACCAGGGGGACTTATATGTGTTCAAGAGAAAACAAAACAATATCAGAAAATGAACATAAACATAAGGCTTTGCTTTATATCAATGACATCCAAACGTTGCTGACTTTATATATTTTTTTATATTAAAAGGAGGAATTGTTGCAGAAGGAGGTTATGTAGATACAAGTAATAGTCGCATGGGCAATAATGAGCAAATCAGATGTTCTGAATAATGAAGATAGATACTTATCTGCATAAAAATGTAAAAGAAAGTTTCATTAAAACCATTTTTGGCATAGTTTGGACCTCTCATTGTTTTGCAGATGTGCTAATGACCAGGACAGTTTTGCCTCACATTATCTACATGACCACTGTAATTTTCGACTAACTGGCGCATTGTCTCTTTTGGATTTAAAAAAACCTCTGCTTACATTTTTCACCATTGACAGATGTGGGGGGCTATTTCGAAGAAGGAACATGGCTGAGATACAACTTCCACTCAGCGTCAACATCTGCAATTGTCAGTCCCAAGGACACAGCAAATGTTCCTCATTTCAGTTCAGCGTCAGACATTGCCCTAGCAAAAGAGGAACTGCTTTTTAGCTTCAGCACCTCTAAGACCCCATGTATTCTTGTGTATGTTAGCTCCTATTCCCAAGACTACCTGGCTGTCCTGCTAAAGTCATCTGGTAAGGATGTATTTTCTTTTAAACTAGACCGTTTCCTTTACTGGAAATAAACAATGCATTAGTCTAAAATTATGCATTGCATTTTGATAAATTGTAAGGGTGCTACTACCCACCTCACCCATCTTATTGGGTACTCACTGTCTAGCTTTTCAAATGTTTTTTGTAACATACTTTTGGAATAATTATGAGGTTGCCAGAGAGATTTCTACAATAATGAGTTCCATGAATGGTAGGTCTAATTTTAGCCTCCTGATTAATATTAGTCTTTGCATCTCTGTAGGCTGGAATAGGACACTAATTTAACCAGTTAGGTTTTCCATCGTGTCTTTTCAGGAATTTTACAAATTCGGTACAATTTAGGGGGCACCAAAGAGCCATACAACGTGGATATCACTGATCACAAAAATATGGCAAATGGGCAGCCTCACAATGTCAATATTACAAGAATGGGGAGAAACATCATTTTTCAGGTAAATGTACATATGCAAATTTCAGTTTCTTTTTACCTTTTTTCAGCTTGCCATCAATGTGCTACCTTGTCATCATTACACCTTTATCGTACTCACCTTGTCCTCAACTCCCCATTGCACTACATAAAAAAGGATGGTAGTTTGTTTAAACAATGTATAAAGCAAATTGTGTTTATTGTAACACAAGGTCCTACCACAAACAACTTCCTCTTTAAAATTAGATAAGGTCAATCCAACTTTTCTATTGACCTTAACCTGCTCCTGAACACCAGGTTCCAGCCAGTGCACAAATCCTAAAGCTGATCTGTCTCCAAAGTACATCAACAATATGTATTATTTCAGCCTTAAATGTTACAGGATAAGCACAGGAAGCTTGTTTGTGATTTTAAATGTGGCATATCCAATACAAAGAATGAAACTGTGACATACAAAGGTGAAACGGGTTCAACCTAGTAGCTAAACCCTTTAATGGCACCATTAATATGGCAGCTGGAGACTCACTACAGTAGATTGCACTTTGGATGGCTTGAAATGTGTCATAACTATTATAGTTTGATATCACGGCACTATAAACGGAGAATAAAAGCTCCAGGGCCTGGAGAATTAATCTTTTTGTTCCTAAACATGCAGTTCCGACTCTGCAGATGTTCAGCAGCTGCTCCCATACATACTTAAATATTTATTTCTCTGCTATGATACAGCAGGCAGGTATTTGATTCCTCTATTCAAAGGACTACATTTTTTTTTGGTCCGTTTAAATGGGATCTATACACTAAGACACTAACACATTTTATGATATGTTGCTCATGTCTCAGGCAGTCATGCAGGCATATAATATGGGCCCCACAACAGCTACATGTTCAATCACTATGGCAGTTCTAGAGATTAATGTATTTGAAATTAATGTTTAAGGCAGACATTGTTCTATCCTGCAGATAAGCAAAGCTTGAAGCAGCCAATCAGCGGGGAAAAAATGTTAGACCATGGAAGAGGAAAGAAGCTGCAGCCATAGGGCTGCAACTTCTAGGGCAGATAGTGGTAGTTTTTTTGTTTTCGTTTGGAAAATGCATATTAAAGTACTTCTTTAGTAGGGCTGCCAGGGACGTTAAAAAAAAAAAAAAAAGATCAAACATTGCTAAGATTACCACTTAATCTGAGGACACGCATTATATAGATATGTGCTTCTTTGCTTACTGTCAAGTGTCATCCTTATTTATTTGAATGTAAAAAAATATTACCCAAAAACTACTTTAGTTTTCTTAATTCTCAGATTAATGGGTAATAAAACCAGCAAAACAAGTTAATCACAGACATCCATCTTGTTTTCCACAGCTAAGGTAATTAAGTATACCTATTTTTCACTAGAATTACCCTTTAATTTAGCATCTCATTTAGAACATCATTAATATAAATTGTTGCTAAAACTTCTTAAAGAGTGTGCCATATACACTAGTTTTAAAAAGCATGTCCAGGACAAGTAATGAGGCTTACAGGGTGAAAACTAGAGACATCTCGGGAGTGTCAGGATCTAAAACGACTTATATTGAGATTGGGTCAGCATCTCGATCGGCACGAGCACCATGACAACTTCGGTTAATAGGCTAGGCACAACACTTAACACAGAATTGGCGCCACTGTAATGGCACCTTTTGCACTGACTCACTCTTAAGCCTGTCGTCAATATAAGTACAGGAAGCTCCATTGACTTTAGAGAAAGCAACAGTTGGAGCCAGTTCCCTCACTCCCCTTCAGCGCCAAACTGAGGATTAAAATCGGCCGAGGCACAGACAAAAAAATGACATAATCTGCTGGATACACGTGGCTGCACACTACATGCTTACATTACACTAAAAGGTTCCGATGCGCAAGCAACATTCAAGGCGTAGGACCACTAGGCATTTTCTCCCAGTTTACCGAATGGCCAATTTGTGTTACCCTCTGTTCACTGCTTAATATGTTATGGAACAAGATGTGTGTGAGATGTGCAGTACATGTTGAGGGAAATTAAATATACAGCAAGATAGAGTTGTACAGTGTTAACATTGAAAACACAATAATCACATTTGGCCATGATGATACCTTTATTAACTAGCTGAATTGCATTAGATTGCAAGCCTTTGAGATTACTTTTCTCAGGCATATTATACCTGAATAATATTCTTGAAGAGGCCTAAGTATTTTTGAAAGCTTACAACCTAACCCAATTCAGTTAAAGATGACATCTTCACCAAATTGGCCATATTGCCATAGAGAGACAAGGAACAGGTTTTAGTGTGGGACCTTGCCGACAATCATCACTAGGCCAAACATGACATATTTTCTTGTACCATAATTGCCATAAAATTCACACTGACAGACATTCATATTAACGTAGACACTAACACTCACACATGTACCCAGTCACTGACACCCGCACCAACACACACACAATAATGCTCACACTAACACACCAAGACACTCACACTAATACACCCAGACACTGACAGACACACACACAGCCAAGCACTGATACTCACACATGTACCCAGTCACTGACACCCGCACCAACACACACACAATAATGCTCACACTAACACACCAAGACACTCACACTAATACACCCAGACACTGACATTCACACACACAGACGTTGACACCTATACACACAGACGCTCAGACTAACATGCATACACTAACAAACATCCTGACATTCACAGTAACACATACAATGACACACAAAACTCATACACACCCACACAAACAGCAAGACACCCACACACTTAGACACTCATCACTTACCCTGTGCGAAGCATGAGAACATGGAGAGCTGCCGCACTACTACCACGTTACGTCGCCCCACCGAGCCATGTCTCGACTTCTTTGAGAACCAGGACATAGAGTTAAGTCTGGGACTCAGGACTTACCTCTTTATTCTGGGATTGTCCCAGTCAAACCAGGATGGGTGGCAAACCTATAACGGATAAACTAATAAATGATCCAAAAACGTTGTGCATAGTAGCTGTACTGTGCTGGACAACAAGACATTATTATAGGGACATGAAAGAAATATGTCATGTAAAATAATGTAGTTTATTACATCCAATGAACTCCCTGGATAATGCAGCCTCTGAAGCTTAGCGAATCTATATTTGAAAAGTTATTTAAATTTTCCCCATTAATAAGATGCCAGCATAGCAAAGAGATAAAAAACTACAAACATGGCCACTCAACTCAATGAGCACATTGCATTTTTTAATATAACACAAGGTAGTCTGAGTCTTCAAGCATTTACAGCACCCAAGCAGCCATGTAGGAAAGAGCCCAAAACCGGCAACATTCAGGTAAGTATAACTTTTTAGATTTAGATTTGCTAGCAATTTTGATGCCACTATATATATACACACATATATACATGATGCTTACCTGCAATAGATCCTGTCATGGACATGTTTCTGGATCCACTGTAAAGAAGTTTTCCTTATTGAAGTTTGTACCATATGTAAATAATGCCTATTTTTCGGTGTCTTACTTTTGTGTGAAATATATATCATTTTTAAGCCACAATCCCACATTTTGAAGTTCATTTATGGGGTTTAAATGAACCTAATTATATATACTTGGAAAAAGTTGTTAGGAATCTAGGCGGCTTTTGAATATTTTAAAAACATTCACTTTTAATAAGCAAGAACCATCTGGTTCCTTAATTACACCACATCAGTGGTTGATTAAAGTTACATAGAGATGCTCTATCAGCACAACAGTCACTGCCAGTTTATTTTACCGTTCTGTTCAGTTGTTTCAGTGACTTGGAAGGTTTGGTGTCAGTTCTCGAAATAGCTGCAGCCCCGAAAGGCAAAGAGAGCAGTGTCAGTGGTTTGTGATTCTGTGATTCAGGAGTCAGGACCGTCTTTAATATTGATTAGACCTCACGTAAAAAATGCTTTTAGCTTCTCCTGTGGTCCAACTCTGAGTGATGCAATCACTAGAAAATGCCTCAATCAGCCTTCATTGTCTGTCCGTCTATAACAACTCATAAGGTTCTAAACTGCTGTACTTTTTAAAATAGAAAACGACTTTCCTATATTGCTGGATAAACAATGGGGGGTTATACAAAGCTTATTTATGAAATTACGTATTGCAGTTAATGTCTTGCATTTGAAGAGTTCAAATCAGAGCAGCTAATCAGGAAGAAAAAGTTTAGGTATATGATGAGAAATGTCCACACCTGTGAACTCTCTGTGTTTGGCAAGAGTCTTAAATGAAGCACTGCCACCTTTGTCTCCGGGTCGATTTCTCGGCTGTGTTACGACATGCCCATTTCATCTCCCACACCCTGCCCATTTAAGACTGTATGGGGCTAGTTGTGACCCCTTCTCCAGCTAGTCCTGCCTCCACAGATGCCTACCCCAGCTACCATGGGAATCCACTCTCCTAGAAAAAGAAGAGCTTTGGGTAGCACAGATGCGGAATTTGCTGAGAATTTGCAAAGTATATGAGTTATAAGAGTGAAAACTAAATACTTAATTGATTCATAAAGCCAAAAACCATAAAGGGTTAAACAGGTATTATGTAAAACAGCTATATACATATAAATATATGCTGACCTGCATAATCAGTGATAAAGTCTGTTTGTCAGTGTTATGAAAGGAAACGTTTATTGGGTTGGCCCATGGTAATTCATAATTAAATTGATGAGATCAACACATCCGAAAACTCATTTTTAATGAACAAGCCCACTGGAATATGTTTTATAAAAGTACACTCCATTTGAATCTTTATTTCACTATAAATTGTTAAATAAATAGCACAGATTCTCCACTAGATAGTTATTTTGTTGAATCTAACAGACAAAAAAGAAATTCTTATGCAATCTGAACTAAAAATGTACCATTTAAGAAGAAAACACACGAGCATCCACTTCCACGGTTCCACTACACATTAAGTTTGCCCCCAGTTCTTTGTCTGTCGATGGACGATTCAGGCTCTAAAGCTTACTATTCCAGTGGTTCGGTGGCACTGAAGGTTAGGTTATGGTAGGACAAGAGATGAGATCAGATGAAAAAACAATGCGGCTAGTAGACAGAATTGTTGAACATACCCAGGTAACAGTGGATAGAGATCAGCAATACGTCTAATAAACATACATGGGAACTTTCTAAATAAGCTTATCCTGAAACTCTTTCATTACTAACCCTTTAATGGCCCAGATTCAATGAAACACATATTTATTTTACCTCTTGAGCTGCATCCAAATCACTAAACACTTCCCACTCTAGGCATCTTATAAGGTAGTACAACATTTCTTGACTTTTCTCATTCAAAGTAAAGCACCAGTAATATGTACCTGCATCCATACTGATATAAGTACAAAAAGTTATAACAATGTTATGAAAATATCAGTCTCTTCTTTCAAATCAATAGCAAGCATAAACAATATCCTGTTTTTGTTTAAAACATTGAATAGGCAGCGGCTCCCATTAAAAATGAATAGATTCAAAAAACAAAAAAAACAAAACAAAAAAAAAATGAATAGATTTAAAGCAATTTAATGAGCAATACCATATTGGGCCACATGGTGTCCTCAGCTTCAAATTTAAATAATGATTATCTTCATAGAGGTTGTTGCGAGCCTCACAAAAATTGATGGTTAAATGGTTTGGGCTAACTCTCGGATAAATTACAAAGCTTTAATTTTACAGGATTGTACGCATGAAAGAGATGCTATATTAAAAATGAAAGCTCTTTCAAAGAAGAAGACAAGAGACAAGTGCTATGAGCAAAAATGTAGGGAGTAATCCAATTAAACATTAAATCGTCTTACATACTACATCAGTTCATTGTCACTGCCAATAGAATGTAAACCTCCTTATGATGGATTTAATTAAGAAGTTATATCAGACTCCCAGAATCAAAATGACTAACTTGCATACCTATCACTGTCCCTATAGTCTAGTGAACTTGACTAGGATCATCTTGGCTGCAGCACAGTTGGGCTTGCAAATTTAAAAGGAATGCGCATAAAAGTGAAATGCAAGTTTAACATTTAAAACTAAACTCTTTTTTTTTTTTGTATAAAAAAAACAGTCCCCAAGATCCCTGACAACCAAGGGGCAAGAGGTAGGTAGTTAACAATATCTTAGGAGGCAGGCATGGACATATTTTTTTAATAAATAAACCCCCAATTCAAAGTACAACAGGTAAGGGGAAACCTTTAAGTGGCCATCCATCTTAAAAAAAACAGGATATGTATAAACATAAAAAATCCAAACAGCAGTTGATTTTAAAATGCAATTTAATATATATATATATATATATATATATACATACATACTCCTGTGCACCAGCAGTAGTATGACTATATTTGCTATGGAATTTGATGGCGCTATATAAAACAATAAATAATAATAATAATATAACGGAAGTAACAAGGTGTACCCCCCAGTAAAAAATACCAAATCTGTTTATATTTTTTACACATCATATTTTAGGTTTTAGATTTTCTTTCTTTCAAAAAATAGTTTGAGGAGAAGAAGTAAAATATTTATTTTACATTATAAAAATAAGCTCTATTACTTAGCAAGATCATGCCCTTTGGTGTGCCGCTGCTCGCTGGGCTGGTTGCAAGCCTAAAGAGGTATCTTTGGCCTGTCTTGAGAGCTCCCTGTCCCAAGCCTGCTTTGCTGCCGCTACAAAAGTCGATAATTGTGCATTATTTATCTTAGTGAGTCTCTGTTGAAATGGAGACCAAGGAGAGATGTTGTGGAGACTCTTATCCACAAGACGATCCATTCTGTTTTCACAAAAGAGTGTGCATCACATGTGCTTTTCTGCATGTATGTGGAATGCATAAACAGACTCACTGGATCCAACATTTCAATTTACCACAAAAAGGTTTCGCAATGAAGAAAGTACTGGTGGTGCTGTAATAGACCATGTAGGGCAGAGCAACCAAAATAAACATAGTGTTGTCAAAGGCTAGCACCAGGAGCACACACTACAGGAGTTGTTCACCTTGATTAAACTACAATACATATATATTTCTTGTTCATATGCCGTCTGCTTTTAAATTGTAAGTATTAAAGAATTCCAGAAAATTCCAAAATTTATATTGGCAAGGTATATTTGAAGTTATTGTAAAATATGTAATTTATAAGCCCACAATTTAAATAACATAAATATATAAGTAATATTTTGTTTTCAAGACTGACTACAGAGCACTCTTTTCCCAGCAGTAAATGTTGACCTTCTGAAGGACGTTGGCTGGTGTTTTGTGGTTAGCCCTGTAATGAAACAGAAGCATCAGTAAAATGTGATATTAAAAACACTCCCATCTCACATTTCTCTTTTTCTCTCTCATTCTTCTCTTTCAGCTTGATCATTACCCTCCAGAATCGTACAGCCTTCCCCTGGCCTCCGAGACTCAGTTTAATGGTCCAAAGGCCCTTTTCCTTGGAAGAGTTAACGGTAAGTGAAACTCCCCACAATAATGAAATAGTGCAGCTGCCTGAGAGTGCCACGCTCAATATGAGTGTATTTTATGGCTCACATTGGAAGCTGTCACCCAGAAGTTATTACTGTGGTAAACATTTGTAGGGTATTTTTGTGCTTTTCAATAAGTACATATATCCTACTAAGGTCTGTACATCATTTGGCAGTTTCCTATTTTATCGCCTATTCAGTGAGACCGTTTGGATTTACTTCCTAGTAAAAGTAGAATGTATGTTTTCAGAAGATTGTAGCACTTTTTGTATGGTTACCTAGGTTATGTCACAAATATATTGCAGAAATTCTCAGCATATGAAGCAAACATGCATATTGACATAAAGCTGTGTCAGTGGTGTACTGTGGCGGTAGCACTGCAGCTCACGAACCCTCTACACACCTGCATTCCGGTATGAGGAGGTTGAGATGCTGCTTGTGCTGGCAGGGGTGACTTTGATCTCTCTCCTTCACACTGGACCTCTCGGGACAAGTGCAACATGATGTTCACTGACGCTAGGCCACACTGGGACTGGAGGCCCAATGCACCATGGGCAATTGACTTCACAGCACTTTGAACACTAGAGATGGCCTTAGTCCTTAGTGCCAGGTGACTCGGGACCAAGGGGGTAGCTGGTAATCACCCATGAAAAGGGCCTAAGTGTGTAGAAATAGGTTTGCTGTCTGGGGTGGAAGCCTCCATAATGCACTAGCAATGTGCCCTGAAAAGATCTATGCTTTTTGCTGGCCTTCTTAAGGTTAAAAAAATACCTTGGGGGGGGGGTTGTGACAATGGGTTTTCTCGCTTGGGGTGCTATTTGGTTGAGGACCAGCCCTTTTTGATACAACACAATTTTTTTTTGTCCACAATATTATTTTTCTGCATACGAAGCAAGGGCTATTCTGTCTATGCAATATAAATGATACCATTTAACCAATATAAATCATTGAAATTAATAAATAAGTCACAAAATGTTTAATGCACCATAAAAGTGACGGGAAACAAAAACAGCAGAAAGAAGGGGACTTTGTCTGTTATGTTAGTCTAAAATAACAGCACAGAAAAATACCATACAATGTACATCAAACATGCAGCCGCCTGAAACAATGTGAAAACCAGATACCATGAATCCGTATTTTTATATTTTTATGAGATGTATATCATGTTGTTAAAACTCTTAAGTTAAAGCTGAAGTTGTTTAACTTTTGTTTTAGATGGTCTATACGATGAGCAGTGTCTATGAATGTACAGAGGAAAGAGACATTATTAAATGCCTACATTCCAGAGAAAATTTATACATTGGGGATTATAAATAAAATGTGATTCTGAAAATCATCAAATGACACAATGAGAGGGAATATAACAATATTTGATGTAGAGATAAAGCCACTTTTTAAACTGCATCAGAATTCCTTTTATACATAACCCTCATAGCGTCAGCCCAGTGATTATAGTATCCAAAACCACCCATGCCACTCTTAAAAACTGAGTTCCTTTGAGTAATATTGCTCTGAAGCTACCACCATTCAGTCACATTGTCAACCTCAACTGTTGTCTAGTTTTATCTTATACATATTTTTATGTTAGTCAAGGTTGTAGCTTTGTAATTGTGTTCATTGTAGCTAATAGATTTACGTTCATATTTTACCCAACGGAATAACTCAAATATCTTTGCAAGAATTTTTTTTTTTCGTTTTGTGATGTAAAATTGCAAAACCTTTTGTCAGGAACCACTTTTTCGCTGCCGAACCATGGCTTTTTCATACCTGTGGCATTTAAATCTGCTACCACTAGTGGCCGCCCTCTGGAGCACTCAGAACTCTATTACTAGGATCAGGTGTGCCTTGTTACCTGGGTTGAGCCCTAATCAATACATCCAGCTGGGCCTTGTTACCTGGATTACCCTGCCTTTATGAACCTGCCCTGCCCTTCATTCAGGGCCTTTGTATTGAAGTCTGTGGACCTTTTTGCTGTGGCTCTGCACCTGTACCATTCCTGGTTACCTGCTTTGTGTCCTTCCAAGCGGGCTGTGTGCCTATCGTACCCTTCCAAGCGGGCTGTGTGCCTTTCGTACCCTTCGAAGCGTGCTGTGTGCCTTACGTACCCTTCCAAGCGGGCTGTGTGCCTTTCGTACCCTTCCAAGCGGGCTGTGTTTTTTATGAGCAATTCCTATAATTAGCGCTATAGCTTCACAAAACTTGTCGCATGGAAAGAGTCAAAATATTGGCATTCTAAATGCCCATGGGGTGCCTAGTTTAAAAAAATTATGATTTGATGGGATAAATCGAATTGGCCGGCTTCAAAGATGTCCCAAATATGGGACGTGGGCACAGACTAACCAGATGTCCAAATGCCAAAAAATGCACACCTCACAAAAGGTGGCCTTTTACCTCCCAAATAACCCAACAAACCCATGCATAGGGGTATCGCTGTACTCAGGAGATGTTACTGAACACATATTGGGGTGTTTGACAGTGACATATACCAGGTGCGGTAAATTAACACCTGAAGTACAATGTGTGTGGGAGAAAAAAATACTACCATAAAGTTTGACAAAGGTTGATGGTAAAATGAGTGCATGGAAATGGTTAAAATACCAGCATTTGAAATACCCTGGGGTGTCTAGTTTTCAAAAATATATGGTTTGATGGGGTAAATTGCATTGGCCGGCTTCAAAAATAACCGGAATACACATGAGGCAGAATGACCAGATTTCGGGAAAAAATTGTTTTGAAATAGCAACACGCTACTTGTAATTATTGCCCAATAACTTAATAAAAAAAGGCAAAAAAACATAAAAACATTGGGTATTTCTAAACTCAGGACAAATAGTAGTAGAAGCTATTTAGCAGGTTTTTTCATTAGTTTTTGCAGATGAGTAAAAGGTTTTTCAAATAAGTGAGAAAAAGTCATTTTTTAACAAAAGATCACCATATTTATCATTTTTGTATAGTAAATTAGATGATATGATGGTATCTAAAGAAAGCCCTGCTTGTCCTGAAAAAAAACAATATATAATGTGTGTGGGTGCACAAAATGAGAAAGAAGAAAATTACAGCTAAAGAGCAACACTGAAAAATGTTAAAAGACCCTTTGTCCCAAAGTGTACTACGATTAAGAAACAGCCTCGTCATTAAGGGGTTAAGTTGTCCGCTGCCCTTTCAGCATATATTCTTGAGAAGGTAGCTAAACAGTTGTAGTTAGCGAATCCAGGCAAGAAAACTGGTCCAGTTTTTTTAGTTTCTGTGTCTTGTTGAAGCTTTTGCAATACTCAAACATACAAAATACATTTATTTAAAATATACCTTTATTTTTTGTTTTTATTGTGTGTTTATGACGTGGGTTTTAGTGATGGACAACCCAAGCATCAGCAAGTCAGGAAACAGCAGAAGGGACAGAATTAAGTAATGGAAATCTAAGGAGGTCAGATTAAATGGCCGAATTGTTAAAGATTGGTGGAGGTTGGCTATTGACGTGATATAGTTTCTAAAATGTATTTTACTTCATAACACCTAGTAATCATTCTGAAGCTTTTGTTGGATAAAATTTACATAGAACTGTCATGAAACCAACCACTATATACAATTTCCCTTGATAGTGCAGCTGTAATTTAATTTTTATTACTATTCACATATGCTATTGTTTTTATTCTGTTGCTTAGTTATAGAAAATCAATTGTAGTATCATAATATAAAAACTCACTTCTTATCGTGATTATTTTAATAAATTGTTCCCTATACAATTTTAAATTAAACAACAACTCTGTCACTCAGCCATATTGCCACCATTAATTTCCCTACAGAACTGTAGACAGTAATGACAGTAGAAGCTCTCAGCATGAAATTGTGAGAATGTCCTTGAGACAGAATAGTGTTTTGCAGTATGTTGTAGCCAGATCTGGCTGCCAACACTGGAGGTTTATCAAGGAAGACTTCAGCTGGAGAACTGCCATGAAGTCTATGTATATGATACAGAAGTGATTTAGCAAGAAACAGGTGGGTTTGAAAACCCCTTTAAAAATAGTATTTAAAAAATTCCTAAGACTAAAATTTAAATTAAATTGGAGTTATTGTTTTTTTGGGGAAAAAACCTGATTGCATTAAATCATGCATGCATACACATGTAAAGAAATAAATCAATATTCTTTTACTAAATGTCAAGCTGTCCAAATAAACAATTTTCTTCTGGCTTGAAAGTGCTGACCTCTTCAACCTTCCACATTATTATGAAGAGTAGCAGTACCAGCAGAGATCATACTAAAACTAATCAGGTCTCTTTTGATAATGTATTAAGGTTTATTAGAATTACCACTACCCTGAGGTGATAGTTAAATAGCAATAAGGTTGAAAAAGTAGTTGAATACAACATCCTTCCATGATATTTCTAATCTGTTGATACAGAATAAGTTCATAAAAAACATCTTAAGTAACAAGTGCCTCCAGAGAGCTGTGAAATGAACATACTTTTATTTGCTATTATTTGAAAGCCCCTCCAAGAGTGTCGGTAGAGGTGATGATTTGTAATTCCCAGAAACACATTAAATTAAATAACCAGTGAATTATCTAGTTCATGGAGTTGTCTGAATTAAAAAGGAGAATTTCTTCTTTCCTTAAAATCCTCATAAAGCTGAATGGAACCCTAAAAAGTGCTGATTTTTGTAAGCGTCTAGTCTTTTTGGAAATGACACCTTTGGAGGAGATAGGCCAGTGTCCATTGGCCGTATATTTGAGACTGTGTTATGTAGGTTGATTTTGTGGGTAAAGCGTCTGTGAAAAAGGTGCACTTTGAGTGACTAACTCCAAGGGAATTTAGGGCAGTGTAAATCAATCTTTTGTTGCCTTTCTCGTAGACACGGATCCACCACCATTTTATAAATTGTAAGGACAGTAGAAAGACTTGATGAATTATGGAAGAACAGCTTTGTATTTAAAATGAAACAAGCCTGTCTGGCATGAAGCTAAACGGGTGGTGACAAGAACTCCCAAAGGATCCAAACTTTGACTTAAGTATGATTGAAATCGCATGTAAAAGGCCATAAAAACTGTAGCAGTTTCGGGTTGGGCGACAAAGCCTTCATATGCAATTCAGTCACATATTCCCGGCAGCTGTCTCACTGATTTTGCGTGCTCCCTGTGCTCTGAGCACAGCAGACTAAATACCCTTTTGCCATTGTGCTAATTCTAAAGCCTGGAGCTTAATGACTATCACAGTCACGCCATTGATCCATTCCCATGACTGCAGGAATTACCCAACGGCTCCTCTTGTGTGGATGGCTTAGAACATTGAGACAGGGGGAGAAGTAGAGAGAACAATAGTCTCTTTCCATATATAGGTATAGCTATACCTATTTTCTGAGATGTGAATTTTTTATTCTTTATGTTTTGTGTTACCATTTATGAAATGCCATATGGACATTTCAATATCTTTAACCAAATGTTCTGTTTCTTGTCACTGAAAATCAAATCACAATTATTTGCCTATTAAGTGACAGCTGACATCTATACAGCACTTCGGTACTAACTGGATCTTTTTATGAACTGTCTATATACATTTAATCTATACTGTTTCTTTAGTTAAGTGTGCTGCAAAAGGCTTGGCTCTCATGAATCACTCCGATATATATATATCCACTGAGGACAAAGATATTGCGACACATCCTAACAATGTGTGCATTTACTATTCACATGTACAATTTAGCTTTCCACATTGCACTGCATTGAACAGGCGGATGAGATTGCCTTCATCCTATTTACAGGCTGTGGACAAAACAGATGTAATATTAGGAGGTTTTACCGTACTTTACTGAGAGGGTGCTAAATAAATGAAACAGTCTCCAATCAGAAGTGGTAGTGGCTTATACAGTAAGGGAATATAAACATTCATAGACAACGCTATCCAGAGAGGCCCCAAGTTTGGATAATGGGCTTCAGGGAGATTGGTAGGTAGTCTGAGGGCTCTGCAAACAGGGAGGAACCACGGCGAAACAAACAAATTCTAATTTGCATTTTGTTACTTTTTCACTCTCACTCTCTCTCTCATGCTCTCTTAACCCCTTAATGACAAAGCCCGTACATATACGGGCTCACAATACATTGTTTTTAATGGGTTTAAGGACAACCCATTGTTCTTAAGGGGTTAAACTCTCTCACGTTCTCTCTCAATGCTCCCCCTTCCGTCTCCTTTTCTGCAGCTCCACTTCTTCTCTTTTCTCTTCTTGTTCTTCTGTCTTCTTTCTTTGTCTTCTTCTTCCCAATATCAACTCCGTGAACCAAAGCTCCTCAGCACTTTCTCAAAAGGGCAGGGTAGAATAAAAGACTCTTGGAGTACTTCCACAAAAGGGTGGAGCCACGGCACACATGACAGGAACAGCCTCTCCCCATTCCTCCAATCACGGCAGAGGGTGTGCGCGGAAGCCTCGCCTTTTGTAGGGAACCGCTTTGGGTGGCCTGGTTAATGGAACCGATATCAGGGAGAAACAGAAGACCAAGAAGACGCAAGAGAAGAAACAGAGCTGTAGAAAAATGCGACAGGGAAGCAGAATTTGAGAAGGTAGGGAGTCACTGAGAGAGAGTGTGTGTCAGAGAGTCATTGAGGGAGAGTGTGTGTCATGGAGAAACCACCATATTTCCAGGAGACTTGGGACATCTGTATATATTATATATATATATATATATACACCCATTGTACAGCGATGCAGAATATGATGGTTCTATATAAATTAATAAATATGAGTGCAACATTATATATTTCATGTAAACACTGGGGCAGAAAAAGGATTTAATTAATGTTACAAACTACATGATTATTATAACGTATAAAAAAATCTTTATAATGATTTTCTGTCCTCTTGTTCTACTCATGTAAGAAACATATTAAAGACAAAAAAACAGCAATGTCAATTAATGCACACATATGCGTTGGATATAATAGAATAGCTGCATTATATAAAAAAAAATCAATCACAACTTTATATATCATTAGGTGGAAATCCAGTCCTTGTTTTCCACATGCACAGACCTAGCCCTGGGTAAAGCTGGTCCCTGGGCTCCATGCACTGTTTTGCAGGCAGCCTTTCACCTGCATCTCTGAGTACATTAATAGCCTAATGCTGTAGGATCCATGAGACTGAAGGATGCTGCAGTACAGGAGCATCTAGCAGCACCCACCCAGCAAGCACACGAGGCAAGTTAGACACCAGGCATAGTAAGTTCAACATTTCATTTCATTTTATTGTATTTAAAAAGAAGTGCCAGTAGCCAGTCCCATTCATTTCAGATTAGCATGATTGCTCTTGGTTGAAGCATGTTGGAAATTCACATGTTAATACCATCACCTTGATAACTCGAGACCACATTGGTATTATAATATAATATTGCATTCTGTAACCCTGTGTTGTGTGTTTTCAAAAGAAATGGGCACATCAAGAATTATGTTAGATTCATAGATTCTATGTATTACATTTCCCATTTCATAGTGTGCAAGGTTGATTTGTGAGCAAGTTCTTTGTAATACCCTGCTTCCTTCATTAGACATATAATATGCTTATTATAATGACTATATTGGCTAACAGTGGGCCTATAACATAACATGTTGTGTGCATTTCCTTGGCAAGAGTCAATGAATATCAAACATTATATATGTATATTTGTATCCGCCATGATATAAATATATATTCTTTTTTGTATAGTTACATTATATGATTTGTGTATTTTTTCTACTGTTATTCCTTTGATGGCTACTCTATCAGAGGTTGTTTGTGATTTTATAAAAAAAATAGCATCCTATAATCCTTTTTTTTTGGTGTAATTTGGTAGTTATCGTGGCATTAGGAGGGTTAATGACTGGCGCACAGTATCTCTCTGTCTAAATACAGCATGGGTTTAGCAGCAGGAAAGTGTCAATCAATAATTCTCAGCGCTGCTTTTGTTACAAACCGCACATGGCATTAGGATCCCAGTTACCTCTCGTGATGTGCGGTTATCACAAAGTACATGATTTATTTCATAATTAAAACAGCCGAGCTCCCACAAGCTTTCTGTTCTTTGCTGTTTACCTATGAGACCTAAAATACAATGATATCATCATACATTTGCATTAACTATTCACATATAAAGATTTCACATGGCATGCGTCACACTGCCCTGGTAGCTGAGTAGTTAAATAGATTAATTTGGTATTTAACAGTGCTGTTTGCAATGGCATGATTAGGTCTATCATGTATGCAGTTGTATCGGTTTTTTATTTTAGGACTGTTGCAGAATATAGATTAGTAGATAAGAGGGTCTTTGCTCCCCCTGGTTTATTCAGCTGTGTTTCTAAAAGCATTTGCAATTTAAATGTGAAGAGACATTCTTCAGGTCATGTCCCTTTTAGCATCAATTACAGTAGCGTCTCGGGACCTGATAATATGTATCCACTTTAATATATGACATCATAACAGTAACTTTACACAGGGTTCCATCACTCCAGCTATGCATATGACATAATAAAACACTTTAGCTGTAAATAATGCGTAATGTTTAACACTTATTGGTTGGGGGTCTATGTTCTCTGCAGTGCTTGAGCTGGCAATTTGCATTATTGCTCAAAAGCATGCAGTCAACATGCTGCTAACACTTACCCAGGAAGCCATGTAGAACACAGAAGAGAATAAGCAGACTATATTTTGGTGTTTACAATCTAAGTAATTTAATTTCAATTTTGCAATAAATATGTAAAACATTACGGAAATGTACTCATGAAGTTGTAATTTGGATGGGAAGTTGCAATTAGATAAAACTTTCAACTCATCGATTTATGTATGCGTTTTTAACAGGCCAAATCTAGAAGGCTTTTCTTGCAAGGACTGCTAGTCCTAATGTATAGTCTCCTGGAGGAGATATGTTAAGTCATCTTACCCCTTGCAAGGGCAAGCAGGAGAAGCGGGGTGGGGTTGATCTGTCATAATGTGTGGTGAGTTAGGTGAGATGAGGTGTTTCATCGCAAAGCAAACCCCTACGAAATTATAGTTCACTGATTAAACTCCAGTGTTTGTCCAAGTCAAATCAAATACTGAATGCGTCATTAAAAAGTTAAGTCAAATTTAACAACTGACAAATTTCATGGATGTGTGCAGGGAGAAGTATGTTAGGAGTCCTCTTGTGCTTGTGATTCTCATCCTTCTGTTTGTCACTCACAACATAGCATGCAATGTAAAACTGCAACACCATCACCTTGTGCAATCAGCAGGTAACCCACTTAATCTCATGTCCCAATCACCCTAATCCTTACTATGAACCCCTACATCAGGGGCGTACAACATGCGGCCCGCGGGCCAAATGCGGCCCGCGAGACCCCGAGGTGGGGCCCGCGGAAGATCGGCAGCCAGGGCAACCGATCTTACGCGGGCCGCACCTCGAGCCCTGCTACTTACCTGTGGGAGGGTCTTCTGTACTGCATAGAGGAAGCGGAACCTAGCAGAGTTCACGTGACATGACATGACTCTGCTCCAGTCCTGCTTCCTCTGTGCAGTACCAGAGAACGCAGAGGGAGGCGGCGCCCCCTGCTGAAGTCTGTGAGCGGCATCGAGGAGCTGCAGTGCAGGTAAGGGGGTGGGGAGGGTGTTTGAATGAGTATGCGTGACTGAGGGAATGAGTATGTGAATGGATGAGTATATGAATGAATGAGTGTGTGTGTGATAGCATGGATGTGTAAGTGCTGGAACCTAGGCATGATGGGACTGTGATTGCTGTTAGCAATCACACTCTTATCATTCCAAGTCAGCCAGTACATGCTGAAACCTAGCTAGCTGCCCCCTTGTGTATTGATGCTGCCAGCAGTATGGGGTCTGCACATCACTTACAGCCACCCTGTACCAGCATGTACTGGCTGACTTGGCATGATAGGAGTGTGATTGTTAACAGCAATCACAGTCCCATCATGCCTAGGTTCCAGCATTTACTGGTTGGATGTGTAAGTGCTGGAACCTAGGCATGATGGGACTTTGATTGCTGTTAGCAATCACACTCCTATCATGCCAAGTCAGCCAGTACATGCTGAAACCTAGATAGCTGCCCCCTTGTGTATTGATGCTGACAGCAGTATGGGGTCTACACATCACTTACAGCCACCCTGTACCAGCATGTACTGGCTGACTTGGCATGATAGGAGTGTGATTGCTATCAGCAAGCACAGTCCCATCATGCCTAGGTACCAGCATTTACTGGTTGCCTGGGTATGATAGGAGTGTGATTGCTGTTAGCAATCACACTCCTATCATGCCAAGTCATATTGCTAATTTTTTTGTCCAATTGTGGTGTGTTACCTACTTTTATTAAAAATGTGAGTTTTTATTATTATTTTTAAAGGTGGGGGGGGCATTTTCGGTTTTGGGTAAGTGAACAGTGAATGTTTTGGTCCAGAATTTTCATTTTGGTGCATCCCTAGAATAAATAGAAGTATTTCATTTTTAATTATCCTGAATTTGCAGTCACAAACCTTTCTAGGCCCAGAAATCAGTGAGAGGAAAAGTAAAGGTTTTGTGTCATTTACTTTATTTTAATCTGCATATTTTATTAAAGGCCATATTTTCTCACAGTGAAAAATGAGTGTGGCCCTCACACGTATACATTTCTGATGAAGTGGCCCACTGCAGAAAAAGCTTGGACACCCCTGCCCTACATGTTTTCACTCTTTGTTTTTTTTTCCCTACTCCTTATACATATTCACATGCCATTCTTTTCTTTCCTCATGCCCTCCCTACCACTAACCACTCAGGTGAAAACATCTCTAAACGATCAACAACCTCTTCAGATCATCTTGTCCCTATCAACTCATCCCCATCCAAGTAGTCCTCTCTACTGTTTCACTTCCCCCTCAACCATCGATTAGATTGTAAACTTGCAGGGACAGAGCCCTCTTCTCCTTTTGTACCAGTTTGTTATTGTGTGTGATTTTAAATTATTCCTCCGATTGTAACAGCGCAACGGAATTTGCTGGCACTATACAATTATACGTAATAAATACAGTGCTGCAAATCGCATCCAATGTCCCAAAAACATACCATGTGATGCTAAAAACACTATTTTTGGCCTGACGTTTGACGTCAGTTTTCTAGTACCACCCTGTGAAGTCGTAAGTCCAGCTATGAGAGGAGATTCCCTAGAGCAGTGGAGACCGAATTTACCACAGGCTGTGCGCACAAAGGAAACTAGGAACCAAGCAAAAACGAACATCTACCTAAAATCAATGGAAGTAGCAACTGTTAAAAACTGGCATGCTAACAGAGTATTGATGTTCAACTAGCAAGCGTGTCTTCAGCTTTTGCTACCCCCACTAACATTTATTTTGGGTTCAGTTCACATTAACTTCAATGGATGTGCTCAGGGCCGGCCCAAGGCAAAATGCCGCCTGGGGCGAATTTTAAAATGCCGCCCCCCCCTTATCTACCCTTCCTCTCCCTCCGCCCCCCCCCCCCTTCTTGTACTTACCTTTCAGCAGTCCTGCGGCGAGTCTCCCTGTTCGGTCTCGGTGCCGGCTTGTAATGCTGAGCGCCGGAAATCTTCCCGCACTCAGCATTACAAGCCGGCACCGAGACCGAACAGGAAGACTCGCCGCAGAGGAGAGAGCGAGGGGCGCCGAGCGGGTACTGACAGCGGCACCCCTTTCTCTCTCTTTCGCTTTAAAAAAAAAAAAGGGCTTGGGGCGGCGAAGTGCCGCCCCTTCAAGAGTGCCGCCTGGAGCGGTTGCCCCACTCGGCTCCATTGTCGGGCCGGCCCTGGATGTGCTAGTGAGCAAATGAGCATGTCGAGGAAGTGTACTTAAGTATGCTTTACGCTTACATTTCCTGGTTTCAGTAGGGGCAGCCCTGAGGTATTAAATAAGAAGTCCATTAAGTAAGCAATGCCTGCACAGATTTACTTTCTGTAAAATGCATTTGTGTCCATGCAAAATGAACTCCAGTATGCATACAACATGAAAATAGGACTGGAGTGGTTCTTTAATCTAAATGTCAGTTCCTTATATTTTCACATAAACCTAGCTATCGTTTAGGTTTTCTCTTGGATATTTTATAAAGTATCCTCTAGTGATGTACTTGCTTTAACATTTCAGCAAGCCCCACAGTGCCAACACACACATTCTCACTTCCCTGCGAAGGACAAACTGTCCTCTGGTTAGAGAGGCTCCAGACAATGCATGTGTATGTTCTATAAGATGATCCCAATATATACCCACTGTGGCTAGTACATCACTGTTTAAAAAAAAAAAAAAACAATGTTCTCATCGAACATTAATGGAATTAGAAAACGTAAGAAGGTAGAACCTGCATTTAATATATTAACTCATGAACCTGGAATACCTGTACCATTTTTAATAGAGAATAATTTTTAATGCAATTTCTAAAAAACTAATTGGGGGACCTTAGAAGGCCCCCTGTGATGTTACCAAAAATATTGATGAACCTGAAGATACAAGCATTTTCTTAACAAGACCCATACATTGATATAGGTTTGTTGTCTAACCTTGCTTTCCTTAAGCAGATAAGAACATTGGGTTCAAAAAATAATAAACTATTCTCTTGCAAACGTTCAAAAATGGCCTTGTCACTATAGCAACCAATGGAATGGTCTAAATAGCTGTAAGACCTCTTTATAGACTTTCACCAGAGGTATGTTTTTATAGTTATTCAGCCTTAATATTAATCACAGAGCATTTCAACGAAACAGGATTTATGAGACAATATAATGAGTGACTGCTGCATTTTTTTTCATAACAGATCATGCTACCTATATGATTCACCTAAACTCATTACAGAATAGCTTTATTAAATTCAAAGCTCTCTCTACTCTCTTGTGTAAGTCAAGGTTAATGGTGTTTGAGGTTCCATTCCATCGCCTTGAACACACATTGATTCAAGACTCATTGATAGTTTAAGATTACAGGTTTAACCACCTGAGTGATAGAAAGACAGATGATCAATACATACCTAGAGAATACTGCTGAGTTTGTGTATTGTTACAGAGGATATTCAACAGAGTTACAGAGGATAGACAACTTAATTGTTGTCCCAACTGGCTACATGGTTATTTTTAAGTATAGATTCCTTTTATCACTAAAATAGAAAAACTATATTAGGTCTAGGAGAATCTTTCTTGACAGCAGAGAATCCATTCACTTAATGGTGGTTTTGCTGTCAGTTTTTTTTTTAATTTTAATTAGGCAAGGAATGGAAAATGCTTACTGAAAGCTACATTACACACAATACAGTCTATTTTACAATGGACATCCCTTATTAAAATAGCAGTATGGCAACAATGATTTGGACATCTGTGCTTTTAAAATGTGTAATCACAGCAAACACCAATTATTAAGAAAAACAGCTGCTTTGACCAAACTTGCTGGGAAAAAAATGCATTTGCTGGAAAGAAAAATGCATTTGCTGGAAAAAAACGCATTTGCATCCTTTCTAGTTATTAACAAATATGTGAAGGGAGTCTGCAGAATTCTCCCATATGCATTTGCCTCTTTTCTCAACCCCCAGCTTACATGAGATGTGTTTAACAAGCACTAAACCACCAGACAGTTCTAGTTGTAGCTCATGCAGGAGATCTTGGGGGTCTAACGACACACTGCGCACTGACGTCATCAGGTGTCTGTTGGCCTGAAAGTGCCAGCACTGCCTTGTCTTTAAAGTACTTTTATATGTACAGAATTTTAAGGAGATTCTTTAAAGAAAAGTCAGATACATGAACCTTGAATCAGCCAGAATAATTGGGGCAATAGAAATGCTGATATAGTATGTTGATATAAAATAAAAAATATCGTCCAGTGCCCTTGAGGGAAGGAGCAAAAGGGAACTTTGGGGGGTATTTCACAAGGTTATTTCCATCCAACAGTTTATTTTGCTATTTTATGAACCCCGTCATGACGCTGGGAAGATAGACTGTTGGACATACTAACATACATTAACTTGAAAGGGACGCGGCTTATGTTTCCCAAAGAACTGTCCGATGGGATACGGTGATGCTTTCATTTTACCACAGTTGTAACCATCACGATTGTGATTTTAACTAACATTTCATTTAACAAAGGAGTGTTTTGCTTCTACCGCCACCAGCTTACCATTTTTTCTAATGTGCCCTGTTCTCCATCTGTTCCAACACTCTAACACAATATATCAACATGCAATTTCACAGTAGGGATTTGACTGTTAAGGCATCCTTTCCCCTGGTGGAGCCATTGGAATTGCACTTATGGCTCCATTTGCATCTTAAACTCTATTTAAACTTTTTTACAATGATTTGAACAAGACATTAAGAACATATTTTCTGGTAATTCAAACCAAGGCACAAGAATGTAAAATGGCTTCTGCGTTCTTGTGGGGTGACATTCAAGAGTACTATGAAGGATGTATCTAATTCAGTGGCAGAACACTTTTATATGGCAGTGTCAGCCCTGTAGAAGGAGAGGTACTACCAGGACCAAACTGCTGATCCCTTTAAGCCCAGCGGCCGCCTGATAAAACTGGTGCAGGCGACAGCTGGATATGCACAGCCGAACGCTTTGTCTTTATGCTCAACTGTTGTGCAGCCAGAGGCTGGATATGATCAGCCGCATCCTATGTGAGCATAAACACTGCAGCACCTGATCTTCAACTAGAGTATGGGGCATCGATGACCAGTAGCCCACTAGGCATTTGCCTAATGTGCCACATGGGCAGTCCAGGCCTGGTACTAGTAAGAAGAAATCTTGTTATAGTGTTCCGAAATACACATTACTGGTCTTATCAAAAGCACATGCATAAAAGCACTTTATTGATCATTGCATTATAATACTGTTCAAATTATCAACTGCCTTGTTGTATACTAAAAAACAAACGCTCTTTGGAGGCAATGCGTATTTTTATGTAAGTTTATTCCACGAGTTTCTTACATGCATAAAACTCTTGTCAAACATGCTAATACTTAAACATGAATAATTATTTAGAAAGTGTAGCTCTATTGAGACTCCTTTGTCGTTGATTCTTTGAAGCTTAAATGCAAAAGCCTTTAGTCTGACTGATCCGGATATTGGTGCGATTGGAGATAAGGACAGTAATGTGTTTCAGTCCACTATCACAGGATGAGAAGCGCTGTGCTGGAATTATAATTCCAGCCTGTGGTACGCCATTGAATTTAGCAAACTCAGAAGGCGTCATAGTTGCAAGAAGCCAGACTCAGCTATCGACCACAAATTGCAGCATTTCACTTTCAAATGTCTTTGATGTGTTTTACTTTATTGCAGTCCTGCAGCCACAATTGCATGCAATGGTTTTGTCATTAATCTGCTGTAAATTAACCTTAATTTCTCTAGACCATTTGCCAATTTGATATGAGTGGGTGTTTTGGCCTGAGTATATCAAACAAGACATGATATGGATATTTATGAACAAGCTTGTTCAGACTTTTAGTTGGGTTTGCAATTACATATATATAAACAAAAATATGTCCCCTAATTAAAGAAAAGCTTATGACTAAATTGTAATTACCATTTTAATTGCCTTTGTTTTTCGAAAGACATGTTATGTGAGCTCTTCTGCTAGTGACTATAGAAGTGGCATCTGCAATAGGGGTTGCACTACTTTATAAGAATATTAAGAAACTAGTTAGGGCACCAGTCATCTAATAGGCCCCTGGAGCTTCAAATTTAGGAGAGACTCTTACATGTGTGGTGCAGATTCCTTATGAAGTTATTTCATTATAATGCAGATTAGTTTAATGTTAAATCCTAAATTTTGTGTTCATCGGTTGTATAAATTCTCTTGGTTAGGGCCATCAAAAACCTAGAGCTGCCCCTGATCCTGAAGAATGACCTGTTATATCGTCTTTTGGAAAACCTAATTAAAATAAATACATCCCTTACAACCGGAAAAAGCCTGTGCTCCCCTTTAGAGTTGTTTCATGCATTGAGTATGTTGTTTGCCAAATTGTGTTTTGGGTTTTCTGTTTCTAAGCCTCTTGGATGGACACACTAGCAGTGGATGGGATATAAGCACTAGCGTTTTCTTCTCCTGCAGACACCTATATGATTGGTGAAAATATAAGTGTACAGTTGGAGAACGGTACAGAACATACTTGGTGACCCAAAAATATTATATCCACTTATATATTTACATATTCATTGCATACAATACTGTAATGCAATACTGACCTATTTGTATGTTTGTTTTCTTTCTTGTATCACAATGTGTCACAATGAGAAAAGCTGGTTGTACTGTGATTATTGTATTGTTTGTTTAGCATGTTTATCCAACATAGGCTATATCCCAGGAGCAGGTTATAAACTCTACTGCAACGCAGATAATGTTGCCACATGAAATGTAATTTTTCTTGCAGACTGTGATCAAGATTTACTGAGCATGCTCTTCTACATTGTACCTAAAATGCATTGGGTTGTTGACACATCAGTTTTCTATTTTGCTCTAGAGACGGGGACAATAGATCAGGAGATCCATTCATACAACACTCCAGGATTCAGTGGCTGTCTCTCCAGAGTCCAGTTCAACCTAATTGCACCACTTAAAGCAGCTTTAAGGCCTAACAACAATACCCAGGTCTACATACAAGGAGAGCTTGTGGAATCCAACTGCGGAGCATCCCCACTTACCATCCCTCCAATGACTTCCAACACAGATCCCTGGCATCTCAACTCAGGTAGTCAAACCTGCTTGATTTGATATTGTGTATGTGATGATGCATGCATGTACATATTCATAAAAAGCATTCTGAATGTACAGGGACTCCAAATGTCAGTTTTATAATTAAATGTCTCAAGTAGGAATGTAACACACCTATTCATTATTGTATTAAATCACCAACTAAAATGTACTTCTAAACCAATGCATGCTCCAAGGACCATAATTGACACTTCTTAAATAAGGGTTCTCGCCACAGTAGTGTATTTTTAGACCTAAATTCCTTGACACAATAAGAGACAATGAAGTAAACGTAAAAGAATTCACCTCAAATACCAAGCTGGGCATCACTGGAGTCTCTAATTCCGAAGATGTCAATATACAACAGAAACAATTTGCAGAAACACTTTCCCAACTGCGTGGTTGCTGTAGATGCAGTCAACTTTATTTGAGTAGGGAAAGTGTTTCTGTGAAGTCTTTATCTTTATTCCTAACAGTCAGCTCTTAGAACAGGTCTGCATGAGTGTATCACAGTATATAGCCGAAGACAAAACTCTGTAACTAGTATTTAACCCCTTAATGACAATTGCCGGTCCTGGCACGGCACGGAAAAGCATGTGCTTTACGACAATTGACGTGCCAGGACCGGCACGTCTTTAAACGGGTGCAGAAAGCGATCTACTATCGCTTTCTGCACCCAAAAAGCGTTGCTGAATGCCTCGACCTCGAGGCATTCAGCAACGCCGCGATCGGCACGAAGGGGCCATCTCTGGCCCCTCCACGGGGCGTCAACATCCGCCATACTTTGTATGGCGGCGGACGCCCGTTTTAAAAGCGTTTAGGAGGCGATCGACGATCGCCTCCTAAACTTAAATGGTGTCGCTGGAATGCCTCGATCAGGAGGCATCCAGCGACACCAAACACTAACCTTTTGATGGGCTGTGACCGCTCCGGAGAGCGGTCACAGCCGCAGCTGCCGGCAATCTTCGCCATCAAGGAAGATGGCCGCCGTCCTGTAACAGGAACCACAAATTTTAAAAGTTCGCTAGATAGTCCAGACCATCTAGAGAACTTTGGCTCCACTTGCAGGTTGAATACAGGTACTGCATTCACCATGCAAGTCAATGGAGCCCAGCTTTCTAATCACAGTGTGATTAGTAAAAATAAATTAAAAAATAAAATAAAATTAATAATAATTAGAAAAATATAGTAAAAAAACAGTAAAATGTAAAAATCATTTCCCACTGATGTCACTATCAGGGGAACCTCCAAGTTGAAAAAAAATGTTAAATTTTTTTTTTTAAAAAATAATAAAAAAAATATATATATATAAAAAATATATTTTTGTGAGCAAGTCCTAAAATTAGCATATTAGCTTAAAACAATTCTCGCATGGAAAGAGTTAAAATACTGGCATATTAAATGCCCGTGGGGTGTCTACTTTTAAAAAATGTATGATTTGATGGGGTAAATTGAATGGGCCAGGTTCAACAACGTCCCAATTAACACGGGGGGAAGGATGGCCACACATCTAATTTCCAATTAGAAAAATGCACACGTACCAAATGTGGCCTTTTAGTTCCCCCAAAAAATGACACACCCATGCATGTGGGGTATCACTGCACTCAGGAGATGTTGCTGAACACATTATGGGGTGTCGTGTGACAGCGGCATATACCAGGAGCTGTAAATTCATACATAAAGTAGGTGTGTGTGGGAAAAATACACACACAAAAATATTACTGCAAACTTTGAAAAAATGCTGGTGGTAAAATATGTGCATGCAAAGAGTTAAAATACCAGCATTTAAAATACCCTGTGGTGTCTAGTTTTGAAAAATATATGGTTTTGTTGGGCACACTGAAATGGCCTGGCTCAAAGATGTACCAAATAGGGCATGGGCAGTGGATCCCAAATGCCAAAGTTCAACATTGAAAAAAGCGCATGCCCCAAATGTGGCCCTTTTGCCCCAAAACAGCCAGGCAAAATCATTCATGTGAGGTATCGCTGTACTCAGGAGATGTTGCTGAACACATATTGGGGTGTTTTGTGATAGTGACATATACGAGAACATTTTAATTCATACCTGAATTAAAATGTGTGTGGAAAACCAAATGCAAAAAAATGACTACCACAAAGTTTGACAAAGACTGGTGGTAGATATGGTGCATGGAAAGAGTTAAAATACTAGCATTTGAAATACCCTGGGGTGTCTAGTTTTCAAAAATATATGGGTTTATTGGGCACACTGAAATGGCCCGGCTCAAAGATGTACCAAATGGGGCATGGGCAGTGGATCCCCAAATGCCAAAGTTCAACATTGAAAAATGCGCATGCCCCAAATGTGGCCCTTTTGCCCCCAAACAGCCAGGCAAAATCATTCATGTGGGGTATCGCTGCGCTCAGGAGATGTTGCTGAACACATATTGGGGTGTTTTGTGATAGTGACATAAACTAGAACATTTTAATTCATACCTGAAGTAAAATGTGTATGACAAAACAAATGCAAAAAAATGACTACCATAAAGTTTGACAAAGACTGGTGGTAGATATGGTGCATGGAAAGAGTTAAAATACTAGCATTTGGAATACCCTGGGCTGTCTAGTTTTCAAAAATATATGACTTGATGGGGTAAATTGCATTGGCCGGGTTCAAAGATACCCGAAATGGCACATGGGGGGAAGAATTACCAGATTTGGAAAAAATGGCTTTGAAATAGCAAAACGCTACCTGTACTTATTGCCCCATAATGGGTAGAAAAAAGCAAAAAAACATAAAAACATTGGGTATTTCTAAACTCAGGACAAATAGTAGAATCTATTTAGCAGGTTTTTTCATTACCTTTTATAGATGAGTAAAAGATTTTTCAACTAAAAGTTAGAAACAGTCATTTTTTTCTAAATTTTTCACCATATTTTATAATTTTTTTAATAGTAAATAATATGATACAATCAAAACAATGTCATCTAAAGAAAGCCCTTCTTGTCCTGAAAAAAACAATATCTAATGTGTGTGGGTTCAGTAAACGGGAAAGAAGAAAATTACAGCTAAACACGAGCAGCGCAGAAATGTTAAAAAGGCCATTGTCACAAAGGGTACAAAAAGTAAAATCAGCCTTTGTCTCGAAGGGGTTAAACTGCTGTTAATCTGCTTACAAACAATAATAATATAAGGTTGTTTTAGATGACCTACCAAATTGCAAAGGTAACATACCCCTCAGGTTTTTTGAAATGTTTGGAAGCATGGTTAGAATTACACACAAACGTCTGATGGATGCGATTTTAATTCAGATGTTTAAAGGAACAGAGTTTTTAATAGTTGACAGGTCTAAGCATGAAACAAAGACAGAGGTTTAAAAAAGTTTGAACAGTCAGCAGTTAATACTAGTGGTTGACTACATATTGCTTTCATATTAATAAAACAAAGCCACTGATTAAATATGGAAGCAAGATGCTGGCATGTAATAAAAGCGGAATAGGTTTAAGAGTACATCAGTATGTAATCAGTACATAATTTTGCCACTTTATAAGTCGTAAAACCGCATCTAGAATATTCAGTGCTGTTTGGGCACCAGGACAAAAAACAGACTGGAATTAGAAAGAGTTCAGAGATGGGCTATAAAAATGATTAAAGGAATCGAAAATTTGAGCTATGAAGAAAGGCTGTCCAAATTGGGATTGTTTTCTCTGGAGCAAAGGCATCTTTGTGGGGATATGATAAACCTTTACAAGTATGTCTAAGGTTGATACAAAGATCTTTTTGCAAATCTCTCTTTTTAAATTGTTCCTTCCACACAACACATGAGCATCCCTTAAAATTAGAAGAAAGGAGATTTCAGCTTAAACATAGAGAAGGTTCCTTTACTGTTAGGGAGATTAAATTGTGGAATAGACGGCCATCTGAATTTGTTTTAGCCAATTTAATCATATTTAGATGTCTTTCTATGAAATGTACAAAGGGTTATCATGAGTAAAAGTAGATAAGATAATGTTGATCCAGTGTGAGTCTTCTTAATTTCTTCTGGATCAACTAATATGGGTTTGTGGAATGGTTGAACTTGGCGGACTATGTCTTTTTTTGCAACCTAATTAATTGTGTAACTATGAATATAATTTTAAAGGGATATTATATTTTGGTTGTCTTAGTCTGTCAGCTCTAGTTTTGTCATACCCTTTGGATGTATGTATTATTAGTAGCGCTTCCAATTGTATTTCATTTACGTACAAAATCTTTGACAATCCTTATTTAAATGTTGCTGTCAATGACCAGAATTTCTGTTGTTTAAAGATCAAGTCTTGTTTTCAAATGAAATATAGGCTTCATGTTTTCCATTTCATAGCATCCCCACAACAAACTATTTTAGTTAGATCTTTTTCTCCCCCACATAAGTTTGTTCCGGGCCACTAAAAATCTAGAATTGATCCGAGCAATGGTGCATTCATACCAATAGGACACGTGCTGTGTGTAACATCATATCAATGCTCTACTGATTGGGGGGTAAGGTATACTGATTAAGGGGTGGTCACATTGCCAAAGCAATATATAAATATAGAGGTGCACGCAAATTAAAAAAAGAAAAGGATCAGATAATTCCACAATGAGCAAAATACTTTATTGAGCACAATAATGCTACTAGAGCATAAATAAATATAGAAAAATCAATACATAAATGGCACAAGAGCAGAAAATGCAGAAGAGACCCCCTTCCTAGGGGCTCAATAAAGTAATTTGCTCATTGTGGAATTATTTCTTCCTTTTCTTCTTTATTTAATTTGAGTGCACCTCCATATTTAAATATTTCATTGATCTATACCTGGTGGACACAGGTTGGAGTGTTGCACCGTATTCTTATATATTTGCTTATTTTATTTCTTGCTAGCTGGTGTGCCTTTTTCTATATATATATTCATATTGCCAAAGCAACCAATGAAATCTTCCTGTGCAGAGCTACAATAATGTTTGCCTTCTGTTTCATTGATCAGCACGCAAGCGTTAATTCATCTCTTTGCCTTATCTGCCTTGACAATTGCATTAATTACAAAGCGCACACCCATTAAGTAATTGGCCACATTATGTTAACAAGGCTTTCTTTATTGCGTCATTCATCTGCTGTTGTCTCAAAATAACTTTCTAGTCTCATGTTATTAATGTATCCAATATATGATACGCATCTGGCGCAAAGAAAAACAGCTTAAGTTTATAAAAGAATTGGATGATTTCCCAGGTGACAAATAAATATACAACTATAAGTGGAATACTGATGCCATGGTTTACAGCTTTATTTATTATTTCCCTTCTAGGAGTGAAGCTATGCCCTCAATACATTTCTTTTAAAAAGGAAGCGGTTAAGATTTCTTTATTGGCTTGTGCTGATCGTAGCGACACTTTGCTTATGTTTCAGATATTCGGTGATGAAAGATCACAGATTACAGACCTTGGGGCAAATGATGTTTTTGCTCAATATTCACACTATACTTTTGTCTATTAATGTTTGATTTATATTCAAAAGTGGGCTTTTGGTAGACCCCACCTTTAGTACTTTCCTGGGGTATTACTGCATTTATTCCAGATTTGAATTAGAATGCTGCGGTCACAACAATATGGCCTTACTTTGTACTCTGAAGAAACCTACAATAACGTGAGGCTAAAGGGATTTTCAAGTTATGTCAGCCCCCTGCTGAATCCAGTAAAAGACCACCCTAGGGATGAATTATCAACCTTCTGTAGCTCTTGAATACAAAGCCTGTATGAATGAAGCAAGGGGCCAAGCTTTCTGGAAATCTTATTGAGAGGCTCTCAGTTCTGTACAGTTCATGCAAAACCGTTTCCACGCATCTGATCAAAGGCTAGTTTACACTGTGGGGACTTTAACAAAAGCATGATTAAAGGGACCCATTACGCTTTAGCCCCACGCTTGCAGGCAACGGTAGCACCTTCTGAGACTCTTGTGATACAGTAATATCCATTATCATCAAATCGCATGCACTCTTTAGATAGAAGACCTTTATATCTGGCATGTCTGCATACAGTGGATACAAGGATCCAGATACTATGTATATAAAATATGCTTGCAGTAACTAATTTAAAAAAAAACTATGATAAAATAACTTGCAATATCACTTGTTATTTTAGATTGTTATTGAATGTAAGACGGTGTTGGAACTATATAAGTAAAGCAGCGAGAGCACTGGTCCTCACTCGCTTCTGGTAGTATGAACATGGATACGTTGCCAGAGGCCAGATCGAGTTTATCCAGCCATAACGAATAAAGAGTGTAGGGCTGCAGTAAGGCTTGGTGGCTAGACTCTTCTAGCCTTTCTTCATAGTTTAGTTTTTCAGTGTATAGTTATTGGGGAGCTACCCCGTTATGAGACATAAGGGTTTAGCTTTACATTTTTAACAAATCATTGAAGAGCCACACGCTGCTGGTAAGAACATTCATTGATTTCCTTGGCATGACTGTGATTACTGAAGGCAACTTTCACCGTAGACGCTAGTCCTCTTAGCTTAACTGATTAGCTTTTTTTGTGATTGCAGCAATAACGACGGAAGAATGTGATTTACTAAATAGATTTTTCTCAGCAGTTTTCAGTAAATAACATAGCCCAAAGGACATATTGATTGCAAACATGCTGGTTCACTAATATAAAAAAGCGACACGAGGGGTAAAGGCGTAGGAGTTGACTTAGTTTACGTTGATGACAAAATATTTGCTTTTCTAACACAATTGGACTATATTAAAAGGTGTTTTTTTTTTTATAAAGGTGACTAAACACAGTTGTGGTAGTCACACTTGCAATGTTTTTTTCTAGTATAAATCAGCAGATTACTGGTACGTATAAAATAAAAAATATAGTTTAAATTGGAGCCACTGATCATTGCTAGCTAGGTCAACGGTCTACTGATACATGACAAAACCAAGATTCTTTACATATTGTGAAGTATATGGTATGTTATTAAAGTACATTATAAAATAAGTTAAACATCTATGAAGAGTACTCATAATGTCATTCCCACACTGGCTTTTGCGCCTTTACTGGGAACCTGAGACACACTCTGTTAGCTGCACTCACTTGTATTACGCAAATGGGACACAAATGTTCAAATAAGTCATCTAAAAAGCCAAAAGGATTTTGTCCAATTTGAGGCAACACACTTAAATCCATACTGCTATTCTCATATACACAGACCCACTCATAAGGATACCGACACACTCTTGCCTCATACGCCTTAATATTTCAGATGCCCAAAGCAGAACACCTTTGTTGGGGGCATTGTTAGTGGCAGGATAAGGTGCAGGACCTTATCTGTCCAGCTACCATGCATTGTGCTGAGACAAAATACTGGCATATGATGAAGTGTCTTAGGACACTGCTTTTCAAACGTTACATATAAAGCTCTACCCTGCCCCATAATATTTACCATTAAGCAACTGATTCTTCTAAGGTATATTTTAATTGGATTCCTACCTTGCTTTATAATTAGCATATGATCCATGTGAGCAGAAATGGTTCAGTAGCATGATTGGCATTTTTTAAACTATTGTGAGCAGCATATTTAGATTCTGAGGATATGAGAAAAACGCCCAGCCAGTTCTCCATCCCTGACACCAAGTTACTAAAATAACTATGAAGACTACCAGTGTGGACTCCATTTTTGTGGCATTATAATAATGTTACTTTAAGTAATTTCTAACACCACATTTTTGTTTATTCTTCCAATGTTTACCGATGCATTTACGCATCAACCAGACCCATCATATCATATCAAAAGCACTCAAGTTGTTGTTCCATGTTTTTGATGAGATAGGAGCTCAAACACGTCTAATGCAGATAGAACCATATTTTGTTTTCAACTGGACACCATAATCTTAAGGTGTATTCACTAAGGTTGGCAGAAGAGTTGCAGTTTCATCTCATTGATGTCACTTTGGGGGTCTGTTCAAAGTTGTCAGGAGACTTGTATTCAGCTCCTTGACATCACTATACATTATGAAGAGCCATCTGCAGAGAGCTTCTGATGCAGGAATAGCTTGGCTAGCCCTGTATAATGTGTAGTTAAATATGGGAGATTTCTTCAAAGTCTCACACCCTGAATTATACATTATACAGGGCCAGCTCAGCCCTTGTGGGTTGGCCCTTCGGAATGAATAGAGAAAATCAATGTTATTTCTCAAAAGTCTCCTTAATGATTGAGCAATACAGCTTAGCCACCCTTGCAAAAAATTACCCAGTGATCACTCTTTATAATGCACAGCGATTTCAGAGAGAAGAACCCACACATCTCCCACTTATCCTATCTCCCATTAGCTATCCTGGCTATGTTTTGCTAGACCTGGATTTCTAAATAATGAAGTGTAAGCCTTTTTCTTCTTAACAGGTGTAGTATAGGCACAAATCATCAAAAATAAATGAGTGCCATAGCTGTACTCATCACAACTAATAAATCATTATCTAGTTTGAGCAAACCAATTTATAAAGACATGACTTACACCACAGGGAGCTGAGAATGTAGTGTTGAAGCACTACGTAAGCAGATCTTACAAAACTGCTTTGTGTATATGGAAATACACTGGCCAAATCCTGCTTTCTGAATTTTACAATACAGCTACAGTAATGAGCTGGACCTTTGCTTGTCGTTTCATGTAGCTGCTGATGTATGGATACTCTTTACACAGATTTATATGCCACGTACAAAGGAACTCTTCCAAGGGGGCGTAAGCACACCTAGATACCCCAGCCACAAGAGGGCCCCACACATTTTTGGAAAATGAATCATTAAACACTGTCCCGTAGACATCCACTTGTAAATCCATAGAAGTAATCAAGCCGTTGTGTAAATGCTGTCTCTATGTTGGTTGTTATTCTAGGCTGCCAGGTGGCTGTATATGTAGAAATGTAAATATACAACGCTTCTGATACTGGCAGTGGGCCCTGCATCTACCCCCATCACTAATCCTTCCATGAGATGTACTTTAAGCACAAATGCCACTGATACTCCCATGTCTTAAAAGTGGGGAAAAATACTTTGTGATATAACAGCCTTGACATGTGGGATAGGATGTTAAGGTAGGCAGAGCATGGGTGGTAGTGGGTGGTGTTTTATTAAACCATAAGCACTCCCTAAGAGCAAAGAAACCTAGGCATATGATAGTCTGCCTTGTTAAAAATGTGTGTCTCTTTATAAGATATTGAGCATTTGTTAACCTGAGTTGTATGATGAGGTGGTGGAGTCAGCTGGAGCACAAGCCAATTGGAAATTCACCCCTTGGAAATGCAGGTCCCTGTGTTTAAGGGTTAATGGCACTTGGGTGCAGTATTTATTTAGTGCCCCCATTCTGTAACTAACACCCACATACTTAATCTAATATGATACAATTGCACATACATACATACTCTCTCTCTCTCCTCGTCTCCTCCCATCTCACAGTACACTAACATACACACACTTTAATACCCTATACACTCATACTAACACATACATTAACACACACCCTACCATCATACAGTAATATACACACATTGGAAACACCATAGGTTTACACATACTAACATCATACACATTCAAATACATATACATACTAACACCATACACTAACACACACTCACTCTAGCACCTGCCAGTTAAGCCAGTTCTGTCTCATTCTTTTACCTCCTACAGTGCAGCAACAGTTTGTCCAATCTTGACAGTAAGATCAGGTTTCTCATCTTGTGTAAATTAAGTGTTACATGGATGTGTCCCAGTAATAATAGTATAGATTTGATGCCACCTAATAATTATTGAAGTTATGAGAGGAGAATCTAACTCTATTTCCAGCTGTCAGGATATTGAGTCTCTAAGGAAGCAAAGTGCATTAGAGTCAATGCACCTAAATTAACTCCTCCATTCTATGCAGTGGCGTCTCCAGGTTTCATATTTAGGGGGGGCACATGGGGGGCCAGGGACCAAAGTAGGGGGGCCAATTATAAAACGGTACATATACACTAGATAGATATATATATATATATATATATATATATATATATATATATATATATATATATATATATACACACACACACGTTAGACGTGCATTTTTAACTACATAATATGCACTTATCTCTTTGAAGTAAAGACTGTGATTAAAATATGATTTCAAAATAACAGCTAAAGTGACAGTTATTTTTCATTCTTTAATATTAGCCCCTGCTGACAATATATATAAATATTAGACCCTGCTGCAGATATATAGAAATATTAGACCCTGCTTCCGATATATATTAATATTAACCCCTGCTGCGGATATATATTAATATTAGCCCCTGCTGCGGATACATACTTATATTATACCCTGCTGCCGATATACATAGAAATTATACCCTGCTGCCAACATATATTAATATTAGCCCCTACTGCCGATATATAGTATTAGTCCCTGCAGCCAATATATATAAATATTAGCCCCTGCAGCCAATATTTATTGATAATAGGCCCTGCAGCCAATATATATTAATATTAGCCCCTGCTGCCGATATATATAAACATTAGTCCCAGCTTCCGATATATATTAATATTAGCCCCTGCAGCCAATATATATTAATATTAGACCCTGCTGCCAATATATTTGCCACACTGACTGCAGATCAGGGGAAGACAGTGAGAGTCAGTGCAGTGTTCCCTCCTTCTGACTGCACCGTGACATTGAGAAGTCCTCTCCCCTGTAATCATCCCCAGAGTCCCTTTGTCCCCTCATTCACTAAACCATAGCGCTCTTTTACTACACCCTGTAGTTCAGGTATAGATCAAATAAACAACACATGGAAACAGCACATGCAACTGAATGAGATTAAAAAAAAACTTGTATTTGCAGGTATACATAAATAATGTATGGAAACATAGCATTGCAGGTATAAACCAACAGAACACACAAACCCAGCATTGCAGGTATATATCAACTGGAAATCACATGTACACTCAGCACTGAAGGTTTAGATCAAATAATCAACAGCACTCCAGGTATTGATCAACTGAATAAGACATGCAAATCCTATATTTGCAGGTAAACATTAATAATGTATGGAAATATAGCCGATACAGATCAACAGAATGACACAAAACCCAGCTTTGCAGATATAAATCAATTGGAAATTACATATAAACTCTGCATTAAAGGTATAGATAAAACCCCTTAAATTACAGGCATAGATCACTGGTCACACACCCCAAAGCCAACCCTGGTGTCCACACTGCCCACATAGAACCTGACCAGCACCTAAGTTACACATTATCTCAACTTTGTCCCCAAACAGCTGAACGTACGCCGTTTTTGTCCCATAAAGACCTCTCCCTCCCAATCTATCCTATCTACCCCCTCTCCCTCCCAATCTATCCTATCTACCCCCTCTCCCTCCCTATCTACCACATCTGCCTCTCTATCTACCACATCTGCCTCCCAATCTATCCTATGTACCCCCCTCTCCCTCCCAATCTATCCTATGTACCCCCCTCTCTCTCCCAATCTATCCTATCTACCCCCCTCTCCCTCCCAATCTATCCTATCTACCCCCCTCTCCCTCCCAATCTATCCTATCTACCCCCCTCTCCCTCCCAATCTATCCTATCTACCCCCCTCTCCCTCCCAATCTATCCTATCTACCCCCTCTCCCTCCCAATCTATCCTATCTACCCCCCTCTCCCTCCCAATCTATCCTATCTACCCCCTCTCCCTCCCAATCAATCCTAACTATCCCCTCTCCCTCCCAATGTATCCCATCCACCCCCATCTCCCTCCCAATCTACCCTCTCCTCCCTCCCAATCTATCCTTATCTACCCCCTCCTCCCTCCCAATCTATCCTTATCTACGCCCTCCTCCCTCCCAATCTATCCTTATCTACCCCTTCTCACTTCCTATCTACCTCTTCTGACTCTCTAACCCCCTCCTAACTTTCTAACCCCCCCTTTGAAGTTCACTTACCTTGGGCTTGTCCAGCGGTGAGATCGCGAGGTCTCTGTATCCCTGGTTCTGCCGGCTTCACTGCTGGGCGCTGGATATGACGACATATACCGGCGCTCGGCTTGAAATGCCGGCACTGCGAACCAGGAAGAGGCCTCGCGGTCGCGGAGAAGAGTGAGAGGCGCCGAACGGTTGCTGAGAACTTATTCCTCAGCAACCGCTCGGCGCCTCTCACTCTCTCCACCGGGTCTATTAAAAAAAAAAGAAAAAAAAAGACGGCGTTTCAATTGGGGGGGCACACCGGGGGGCACAGCATGATGTAGGGGGGCCATGGCCCCCTCTGGCCCCCCCCCTGCCGACACCACTGATTCTATGTTACAGTAGCATCAAGGAAAATGCAGTGCAAGGAGCCAATACAGTCTAATCAACAGTGGGTGACGCATCCTCTCCTCCATGTCTCTAAAATTAGATGGTCATCTCCTGTTCCTCATACCCCAACCAAAGTACTGTTTAATCCAGTCTCTAAGTAGTCAGGTACTAAATTAGAGTTTCATGTGTACAAGTGGACTGCTAATAAGACATGACCAATCAATGACAATATATTTTTCAGCATTGTCTTATTACTTTTTACCTTACTGACCAATAGAATTTTCTGTAAAAATAAACCGTGCAAGTTGATTAAGAATTATTCGAGACATATCTCTAAGTTACCAACATGTTAAGAGTTCATTAGAACTCTTCATTGAGACATGGTTTCATATCTGCCAAATATAAGTACTATGAATATGAGCAACCATTGTTTTTCAAAAAGGTAACATAGCCGTATGATCCAGGCAAAAGTGCACTAAGAACAGGGGCTTTGTTGCCACAGGGACAAATAATGGTATTGAGTTAGAATATGAAGCAACAGACGACTGATGTTAGGGACAGACTAAGCAGGTCTAGTGCAAGGATTTTTGCCAACTTAGGCAAAAGATAATTTTGCCACCCCTTGGTTCCACACCTAGTATCCTAACCATGGGGGTGAAGTCATTTGAACCCATCATACACATGACTTGCCCCCCCCCAAGCTGACGGCCTAAGCCACCCTAAGCTGACTGCCTAAGTCTCCTTTCTTATCTGTCCCATTTGAACCCATCACTCATCCTATCTCTTCCCGTATTCATCATTATATCTCCCCTTTCTCATTATCCTCCATTCTCACTATATATCACATTTTTCTCAATATCTCTCCATTTTCTTACTATCTATCCCCCTTCTCACTATCACTTACCTTGCTGCGTGTGGTGGGAGTGCAAGGCCTCTGTCTCACTGCTTTGTTGTGGTGTGTGCAGCTTTACTGCTGAGCACCTGGATGTGATGTCATTATCCGGAGATCAGCATCAGTCAACGGCGCAGAGAGGCAGAGGCCTTGCCCTCCCACCACCGCAGTCCAGTCAGCCAAAGAGAAGGAGCCCCCATGTAGATCTGCACTTTGGGCCGGTGCCTACTTTGCCTGTAGGTAATGACGACCTTAAGACTAGGGATGACTAAGCGGCCCTGGCACTTTAACATCAGTGGTTGCCAAATTACATATACATACGGTGGTCACACACTAAGTATCAGTAAGTATGTGGCCCTGTCGCCAAAGCGGCATTTGCATAGTGTTCCAGATGGCCAGTCCAGGGTTGACACGTACATAATATCTTTATATATATATTATCAATATTTTGCAATGGGTTCTCTTATTTAATGTGAAAAGCTATAGAAGAGTATGGCATACATGCACAATTTCTAAACTGTTGGCACAAGTGTCAAAATTCTTCCAAGGATATCAAGCAGTTGAAACTCCCAATAGACAAATTAGTTCATAACTGACACATCACATCAGGGATCATTGTATCATTGCTTAATTATAAATAATTGTATTAATCTTGTCTATTTTTATTGCAGAGAATGCCGAGTTTCCAAACAACGAAGGACAGGCCATTAAAGATGGGGTGAACAGGAACTCTGCCATTATTGGAGGTGAGACAATTTTTTGGGGGGTGACCATATTTCACCGTTTACAAGCAGTACTAGAAAAGGTATACACATATAATTACACTATATTAAAAACCATGTCTCATCCTTTGTTTATAGTTGTAAAGCTTCTAAATCCCTTTTTAACAGTCTAAGGCTGTCTTTAATCCCTTAAGGACTAGTGCTGTTTTACACTAGAGGACTGGGGCAATTTTCATGTTTTTACTATGTCTCTGTTTACCTGTTATGTCCCTCTTAATTAATGCATACTCACAAATTATATATTGTTTCCTTACGACAAGTAGGGTTTTCTGTTGAAACCGTTTTCATAAATGGAAGACATTATTTTGTGTGAATAAAATATGGCAAAAAAATGACGAAGAAAAAATACACCAGATATATATTTATTAAATTGCCCTGATTTAGAAACTACCCTATATGCCTCGAATTATTTTTTTTTAAATGATGGTACTCTAATATCAATAGTGGTCAAAAAGACCCCATACAACTGTTACTGAAAACCACAGTAATTTCACTAGGGACACTTTTCAGGCAGCCATTTTATCACCAATCTTATCCAATCTCAACTTAGTGATTACTTGGGGTATTTTAAAACATTGCACGCAGCTGCAGAAAAAAACACTGTTATACAGTATCTCCTAAGTTAGTTGAGTTGTCCTGATTCAAATGACCCTATATTTTCTTCCTTCTATATTTTTAGGTAGTGTTGTGGGTGAGAAAAGGATTTTAAATATATTCAGGTTTTTTTTTGTTACATTTCCAATTGTTTTACACTTATCTCTATTAGAGAACAGTGCACAATGTATAAAGATCCACTTATGACTCTAGGGCTCTTATGACTGTGGTGTTCCCCTCTACAGCAATTAGGGAGCCCTTGCATCGCGGTGCAGCCCTGTGACAGCACTGTAATAGGGCTGCAGCATACCCCTATGCACTGACCGATCACACATTGTGCCATTATTCAGGGAAACACTGTGGCAGAAGACCCGATCGGAGTCTCTACAAGCACCGTGCGTCCCTGCCGCATGACGGACTCCCCAGCGACATCAGTTATGACATCGCCTGAAGGAAATGCCCGAACTTCCATTCGGGCATTTAAATCCCCATAGAATGTAACATGCTCAATTAGAGCACTGTTACATTTGATCTGTCAGCCTGGACCACAAATTGTGGCCCCAGCTGTCAAATAGGAGACCAGGCTGTCATTTGACAGCCTGATCTCCCATTCATCACAATAGATTTAACCATGTCAGTGCCAAAACCCCATGACAATCTTAGTTCTGAAGGACCAGTTTTTCATGGCGTATCCCCTACGTCGCTGGTCGTTAAAGGTTAAGGCAGGATAAAAGGTTTGGTTTTCTTATGCCTAAGCACAGTAACACAGCTAATGTGTTTTGTTCTGAGCTTAGTTGGTGGGAAAGGAAAATAGGTTGAAAATAAGAGAGATAAAGGAGAGGATGTTGTGGTGGAGATTTAGTACAATGGAGGGACAGAGCAAAAATAGAAGCATGGAAGTGGACCCATAAGCAGAGTCCTTTCAAGTCCCTCTTTTGCTTCCTGCTCATACAATCCGAGGTATGTATGTCTGTTTCCACCTTGAATAATGGTAACAAGTAGATATTACTCCTAAATAGTAGATACTCCTATTTTATTCTTTGGTGTTGACTACATAGTAGACCTTCATGTCACATCCATAATTGTATAACCAAAATATACTGAAGAACTATGAAAGAAAAGCAAGCAATCTCACAACCAATTATCTGCTTTTGCAAAAAGCTCATGTCCAGATGAAATATCCTACTTGCTACCATTTCACTGTAGAATAAAACGTGAATATTGTGCCCAAGCAAATAATTTGTTAGGAAATTATTAGCAACGTTGATTTATATTTGACTTTTCAGTGAGATGAGTACCATCTTGCATGATTTGATTATCAGGAGCTCCAGTGGCACATTGTGATGAGTACTGCTGAGCCCAGTGAAATTTGGACAATGTATCCAAAAAAAAGGCATACATTTCTGTGTGTTCATATACAAATTACCGTAATTATGTAGCATGTAGAACACAGTCTCTCCGCTCAGTGATTAACAGAAAAAACAGAATATGGGGCTTCTAATTTTTTTATTTGGATTTACTTAGTCAGCATGTACTTAATCTTTCTATGCTTTTAACAAGATAAAAATCATGGTTTATGACACCTCTCACACATAACTTACCTTTGCTGGTATTTTATTGTTTGCAGGAGGTAAATGGACAGGTCTTTACTCAAAATGCTATAATGTAGTCAGTGCCCAACCCAACAAATGCATCAATGTATGTGTCTCTGTGATTATGGACAATAATGATTTCCTTTGCTAGGAGACATTGAAATTAACTTACAATCTATAGATGGTGTACTGCAACCAGAATGCACTGATTGCATCTATAAATATTTATTGACCCATGTTTCCCTGATAAATGTACATATCAAAAATGTCCTGTCTACTTTAATAATTGAATGCACTTTTCTTTTCCTCTTAAGGGGTCATAGCCGTGGTGATCTTCACTATACTCTGCACCCTAGTGTTTTTGATACGCTACATGTTTCGCCACAAGGGGACCTACCACACCAACGAAGCCAAGGGAGCCGAATCTGCCGACACCGCCGACGCAGCCATTGTCAACAATGACCCCAATTTCACAGAGACAATCGATGAAAGCAAAAAGGAATGGCTGATCTAAGTGGGCCAGAAGACTTAAAGAGAGTTGGTTTTGATGGGAGTTGGGTGGGACCATGTATCTCACTAAAGGTCAGCTTCAGGTTCCCCCTAACAAGATCAGCACCTCTGCAGGCCCTAAGGGGCACCCAGTATATACTGACTATAACAAGAAAAAAAAACTTTGAGAGGCATTTGAAAGTACCTTTTTGTTTACTTAAAGATGGATTTTGCTGCCATTGTTTATCCCTGCCTAAAAATATAAATATCAGCTTTTAGAGTTTCAGCATTGGTTCACAATTGTCAGTAATATCTATTTTTTGTGCGTGTTTAGAGGCATTCTAAATACTAAATAAAAATAAAGGGCCTGTTTTATATAATTTTCTAAGCCCTTAGAACGTTAGAATTTCTGTCTTAATTAAACCAACATAGACATGTATGTTGTGTGTTCATATATATTATATATGTTTAAGCACGCAACATGTAATTCATAGTTTTGCTTCCCCTTTATTCTTAATACAACAGGATTTACTTGTCATTGCATGCCTTGGCACTGCAGTAACTCCAAAGGGTGAGGGGTGGATCATTGCAACAGGGAACGAACATGCCAACATTGATATGCCATTCCTATATTCTAAAAGCTGAGGAAACATGCTATTAAAGACAAAATTGGTAAAATGGTATAGTAAGGAAATATGGGAATGTATAGGTTAAAATATATTGCACTGAAATAAATTAGGTGGGTTTTTTTTATGTATATGTAATATAGGTTCATTGTATATTACTTGACACATAGACAACATAAAACGTTAACGGAGATAATAAATTAAACAAGAGAAAGCAATCCTTTGGCACTGAATCTGTTGAATGATTACAATTTGACACATTAGAAATGGAAATGAACCTTATATCCTAAATGTATTAAATTGTGTACTGCTATTTTCCCATTCCACATTACAATTCAGTGTTAATAATTTAGTTTAATTGTGTCATCAGCAGATTTCACACTAAGGGTTAAGTCTTGCCAAACTGTAGCAACACTAGAACATCCAGTAAGAAAACAAATACAAAATATTATGTCAGTAAATGGATTACTACTTTATTCATATATTGGATTACGTGACTTAATTATTATGTTATGTTACATTTAATGAAGTTAATTAAAGAACAGATTCCTTAGTCTGTATGTCAGAAGGGTTAAATAAGAGGAAGGAGAAACGGGTATGACTAAAACATAGATACATTTGATTTGATTAAAGTAGTAAACTGGCTTTTTAATTTCCTTTGAGGTATACAGAAAATTAGTTCTAAAGTTTTAATATATAGTTATCTATATGCCCTATACACACACACATATAACTCTGAATAAACTACATGTAAATGCCTTAAAAAAATTCTCTGTAATTACCGGTATACCCCATAAAGCAAAAGTGGCCATTTTGAATGTTGGGAGGTAAGCAATACTAGAGAATGCTGCAGGAATCAGGCAGGAAACAAAATGTTGATATAAATCAGAAGAGCCTAAAGCTGACTTTATGGCGTGTCTGCGTTTTATTCCGCCCCATGGGGTTTTTAAAAACATTTGAAAATAAAGTAGAAAAATAACATTTCCCTGCAGGAAGAATGTTGAGAAGATAATGTATCTCAACAGCTTAACAGCTTTTTAAAAGTCTCCCTTACGAAAAATTACTGCAGTTTTTTCTGAAGTAATACTGCAGTTTTTTGGACATGAAAAAACTGCAATACTGCACTTTTACTGCAGTATTACTGCACACTTACTGCAGTTTTGTACTTCACTGTACTGCAGTTTTACTGCACTTTTTTTTTTTATATTGCAAACCTACAGTTGTACTTCAATGTACCGCAGCTTTATTGCATTTGTACTTCCGTATAAAAATAACTGCAGTAAAACTGCAGTAAATGTGCAGTAATACTGCAGTAAAAGTGCAGTATTGCAGTTTTTTCATGTCCAAAAAACTGCAGTATTACTTCAGAAAAACTGCGGTAATTTTTTCGTAAGGGCTTAGTAACATCTTTTATAAGTGGTTCATAAAACAGAAAAAGGGTGCCCAATGTGACCAAAAGAAACTGAGTTTTGCAATGGGAACGTTAAACGCTTTATGTACATATATCTCTTACCCCAGAAGTTGTGTCAAAAGTATTAACATAACGCCGTTTGTATATTTTTGTTAATGTCAAATGCATACTAGTTGCCATGACAATTTTCTCAAGAACTTAGCAGCCGCCTTTAGGTGTAAATATAGTTTATAACCAAAGTCAGATTTTAGTATGGTTATCAAATAACTTGGAGAATTTGTAATGTGTAAAAATGAACACATCTAGGCAGCCAAATAACTGTGAATTTACACTTCATTCCAAACAAAAATAACATAATAAACTGTAAGATTTAGTAACTTGGTCACTAATCACGTTTCGTTCATTATATATATTTATATTTCCTGGGTCTCTGGGTTACTCTCCTATTTTCCCAGGGCATGGGGGGCGGCGTTTAACCACGCCCACTCAGAAACCTTTTACTGTTATCTGCAACTAGACCCACCCTTGCCAGTGTCTAGCCCTGCCTCTTGTGAAGCCACTACCCTTGTGAAGCCACTCCCTTAGAAGAGGGAGCGCTCCAGGTAGTGTGCCCTGAAAAGTTCCCAGGAATGGGTATAATTCCCAAATCTGTTGCTCTTCTTATTAACATACCTTTTTTTATTATGATGTAATAGTGCCACAAAAATGTGTATACATACATATCTATTTTTCATGTATAAACTAAAGTATCTCATAGGTTAGCAGTATTGTTCAGGCAGTGTTTGGTAAAGCAGGGTAACGCTAGGAAAGTAACACAGGAGGATGTATAAATACCCCAAATCAATGCCCTGTTACTTGCATGTGTTATCATAAAAGATTTATTGTCACAGGATAGCTGTTCTTACTACACAATTTTTAATGCTATATGTACCACCATTTTGAAATGAAAAGCTTGTTTAACCATCTTTTGTGTATGGGTTATCCAAGGCTTTCTTTAATTACAATATTTTATTTTGCAACAAAAACTGCCTTACCCATTGGTTTTCATTTCCCACAATATTTTTTGTCACCTAGTGCTATTTGTTTTTCTGTTCTTCCATTTAATGTGAATCGGCAGAGGTTACATGTTGAACGGCAAATGATTTCAGAGGTGGACTCCATGTTTTTCCAAATTTTAAATAAAGTTTCTAAGAGACGACGCATGTAACATGAATGGAACACGGAACTTATTGTATGTATGCCAATTGCCGAATATTCTTTGTGAATGTCTTTTCTTTTAAATAAAGATTCTATTAGAAAACCGATTGATAAATAAAAACAGATGATGAACCAAAATGGTTTAAAAAATAGTTATTTGTGGCTTTCTTTTCTGTCCTGAATAAGGTATTTAAGTGATTTAATACTGTTTTGTAACACAATGGGATTATTAGAATGGATTTACCAGAAAAACACTATAAAGCAAAGTGGGATGGTTGCCCAGTCTGCAACACATATACAGAAATAGTACTGTTATGTTAGCCCACGGCTAAAATGTAATTGCCTGCCATAGTCATGTCCAATATGGAACTTGCTATTCCCTTTGATGTACGGTGACGTATTCCAGCCTAGGATGGCAGGCCCATGAAGGTGGTAGTCTCTCTGTCACAAATCTGCCCCCTTGAGTCAATAACACTGTTACAGGGTCACCGTACCCAAGGTTGGGTCCCCCTGTTTGAGGGCTGAGGAATCACCAGTCAGTCCCTCATACGGATAGCACTCAGCTATCCACGGATCATCCAGACCACCGTTCGTAGTAAACCAAGAAGAACTCTCTTTATTACAAACACACAGAACTTTATACAATCTCAATGCAATGTGTACCGAACCCAACATCCAATCCCATCACAAATCCCATCAGTATACAGGGGATGTATCAGGTGAGGGGATTACAGAATACAATGGGTTCCCCCACCTGTGTTATCCCCCCTGTAGTGCGGGTGCCGTCGGGGCAGACAGGGCTGTGCTGGCTGATTAAGAGCCCCAGCCAGATTATAGGATTGTCTCTTTGAAGGCTGGAGCTGAATCCACACCAGTCTCTGGGCTGGTTACACAATATAATATATTACCGGGTCACGGTATACGGAACCGGACACAAAAGTGCTCCGTGACCCGGCTAAACTTCATATGACACATGAGCCAGTTAGCCTGGCCCTGTCACAGATCTCCCCCTTGACCAACGGTCCGGCAGACCAGGCAGATCCACACGGGTCTGCTGCAGGCTGTCCGAGTGGACAAAGTTCAAAAGGTGCAGGCCTTAGTTCATGGCGCCCTTTGTCAGAAGCATCCAGAGAAGGTGGGCCAGGGCCCTGGTTGCCCAAAAAGATAGTCAGTAGTTCTCTGTGAATTGGAGGACGGTCCCAGTTCAGCTGGGGGCACATGGCTATTCCCCTCACCGGGGTAACAGGGGCACCTGGGGACTTTTGCTCCCTAGCCTTGGGCTTGGGAACTGGGTCTGGGTCTGGCATCCACCAGGCCAGGGTGGCTGCATGGAAAGAAAGCTGTGCTCATCAGGCCGGGGCCACTCGGGGAACCTGGGAAACACGTAGAGGTAGGAAGAGGGGCCTCTACCGGGAGCTGGGAAAAGACAACAGGAAACACAACCTCTACCCCCGGGGCTAAACTCGGTGCCACTCCTGGGCCACCAAGCACCGTAGAAAGAGGCACCGGGACCAGGGTCTCTGCGGGCAGGTCTGGGGCATTGTCGGGGCTGGGGGCCAGTACCCTTACAGGGTTACTGGGTGCACTCAGCAGCTCTGCTGAGATCTCGGGAACAAAAGGGGTGTACTCAGGGACAGGGGCCTGGATTTCATCCAGGGACTCAGGAAACACTTTGGGGATAGGGACCGGTGTCAATACTGATGCATCGGGAGGGCTACGCAGACCCTTAATCTCCCTCTCTGGGATAAGTGTCGCTACCAGGACACGGGGAAATTCAGGGGTGCACGCAGGGCCAGGCAGCTCTGCGAGAATATCGGGAAGACAAGGGGGATGCATATGAACAGGTATCTGGGCTTCTTCCAGGATACTCAGGGAATCAGGGGGCACTTTGGAGAACATAGGGATAGGAACCAGGGCCTGCGCTAGGCTACTGAGAGGACCCAGGGAACTCGGCAGCCCCTCTGGCGCCCTCGCTAGGTCGGAGAACGGTGCTTCTACCGGGTCACCGGGGACTTCATAGGGAACCTCTGGGGCAGTGACCCAGGCTTCTTCCAGGACACTCAGAAAATCATGGGGACAGTCTGGGGCACTGGCTTCTACAGGCATAGCTAGGGGTTTGGTGAGGGGGATTGTGCCACTTACTCGGGCGGTGGGGACAGTCATCTCTTCTGCTGGGGTAGAGCAGCCAGGGTTGTTGGTGAGGACTTGGGTCAGAGCTTTTGGCTTCCTCCTCCGCTTCTTCTTGTTGGCGAGGACCTCGGTTCTTCTCGCCAGGGCAGGGGCCCCGGAGTAGGTGAAGAGGACCTCGGTCCCACTCCCGCAAGTTGTAGTATCATGCTCCCAGTCTCTTTGTAACTCCTGAAGCTCCACTCTCCGCAGCAATTCTTTATAGTCCCTCTCGAGCTGCCATTCCTCTTGGACCAGGCAATCCATAACAGCCTCCAGCTCGGGGGGAATAGCATAAACCAGGACTTCTGCACGGTTGTCCCAGATTGTATCCCTGCGGTACTGGCAGGGGCTTCCGAAGGACGAGTCAAATTGGAAGGCATCATATATCAGTCCTGGGTCGACGGGGCTATACAGCATCAGAGGGTCGCTGTGGTCTTCCCCTGCTAACTGTTGGGAGAATCCCTGGTAGCGGCTCTGGAGGTCGAGCTCTGCATATATGAGACCCCTCAATTCGTCTTCCCATTCCGGCAACGGGTTCTCCCCCAGGAGTGGAACCCGTATATCCCACATTGTCCAGTATTGTGCCCAGTACGTTTCAAAGTGGGGATGGGAGAAATCATCCTTCCAATCTGCAGGCACAGACTCTAACTGCCTCTGCTGGTGTTCCAGCTCACACACCTCGGCTGTAACCCGGTCTGTCTCATCCTCTGGTTCTCGGAAGGATTGGATATCCTGGTGCAATATTTTGGTGTTCTGTTCCCCTAGTCTGGGAGATACAGACCCACTCTGGCTCAGTTCCTGGTGACACATTTTAATCACCGCCGTCACTTGCTCCGATGTAGCCCCTCCTGGGTACAGGGATAAGTGCCATAGAATGTTCTTTTGTAGAGCACTCAGTCCGAGGCTCTCCTCTGGGGCATCCTGGTGCTGGTCCATCTCTCTGCAGTCCGCAATCAGAGTAGCCTTTCCTTTGCTACAAACCTCCAGGAGCTCTCTTGGTGTCTCTCGTCTGCAATCCCAGTTGGTGGTTTGGATTTCACCCAAGTCGTTGGATTCATCCCACCGCTGCCAACCAATGTTACAGGGTAACCGTACCCAAGGCTGGGTCCCCCTGTTTGAGGGCTGAGGAATCACCAGTCAGTCCCTCATACGGATAGCACTCAGCTATCCACGGATCATCCAGACCACCGTTCGTAGTAAACCAAGAAGAACTCTCTTTATTACAAACACACAGAACTTTATACAATCTCAATGCAATGTGTACCGAACCCAACCCCCAATCCCATCAGCCACATCCCATCACAAATCCCATCAGTATACAGGGGATGTATCAGGTGAGGGGATTACAGAATACAATGGGTTCCCCCACCTGTGTTATCCCCCCTGTAGTGCGGGTGCCGTCGGGGCAGACAGGGCTGTGCTGGCTGATTAAGAGCCCCAGCCAGATTATAGGATTGTCTCTTTGAAGGCTGGAACTGAATCCACATGAGTCTCTGGGCTGGTTACACAATAATACACAATATAATATATTACCGGGTCACGGTATACGGAACCGGACACAAAAGTGCTCCGTGACCCGGCTAAACTTCATATGACACATGAGCCAGTTAGCCTGGCCCTGTCACAAACACCCCTAGTGTGCCTCTGCTAAAAAGGACTGGTTACAACTGAGGTCTCTAATCTTACCCACCAGCCAATTTTCAATATGGAGGACATTGTTGAGCTGGCACAGACTCCCAGGTATACCGCAAAACACACCTTTAGACATGACTCAAAATACTGGCAAGCAGAATATGTAATTATCTAGGCACTGGCCCTAATCATACACTTATACATGTATATGTACTTATACATTGGGTTTTAACCAGAGCCGGCCTTAGGTGTTCTGGCGCCCTGTGCAGACTACTCCTCTGGCGCCCCCCCATCCCCCAAAATAGAAAGGAAAAAAATCTTGTAACAAACAAATAGCTTTCATTAAACAAAACAGCTAATCGGCTGTAACAAAAACATTTTTTTAAATATTGAAAAAATTGGACCCCAGAAAGCATTTCCTTGGGCCTTGCTCCACGCTCCCTAGCATGCAATCACCCCCTCCGCTACCACACCCAAAAAAAAATTGCCACACTGAGTGCAGATTAGGGGAAGACTGAAAATCACGTGTTAACTCAGCATTGAAGGTATAGATCAAATAAACAGAATCAGACATACAAACCCTCTATTTGTAGGTATACAATAATAACCCTCACTCCCCCTTTCTTACTATGTTCCCCCTTCCCCACTTCTCAATATGTACCACCTCTACCTCTTCTCACTATCTACCCCTCCCCTACTTCTCATTATCTATCCCCTCTCACTATGTACCCCTCTCCCCCTTCTCACTATCTATCCCCTCTGCCCCTTCTCACTGCCCCCGTCTGCCCCTTCTCACTGTCTACCACCTCTGCCCCTTCTCACTATCTACCACCTCTGCCCCCTCTCACTGCCTTCCCCCCTCTGCCCCTTCGCACTATCTACCCCCTCTCCCTATTTCTCATTATCCTTGCTTACCTTGTTGCCGGCGTCCGTCTTCCTGCTCTGCAGCGGTGTACACTTCATAGCTGAGCGCCGAAATATGACGTCATATTCCGGCGCTCAGCAGAAAATGCCGGCACCGCGACGGAGATTGATGCCTTATTAATCTACAAAAGCTAATAAAAAAACCCGCTAAATATATTTAGTTTAGAAATAACCAAGGTTTTTATGTTTTTTGCATGTTATAGAGTATACTGCTATTTCAAAACCAGTCATTCTGCCCTCATGTCCTATTAGGGATATCTTTAAAGCAAGCCACTTTAATCAAACCATATATATGAAAACTAGACACCCCAGGGTATTTCAAATGCTAGTATTTTAACTCTTTCCATTCACTAATTCTACTACCAGATTAACGTAGGGGCTGATAGAGCTGCAGCTCCAGGGCGGTCTTTATCGCAGGGCAAAAGGGGTAGCTGTCCCTTGAGCCCACAGCTGCAAACACGCAATCACTTCCGCAGGGGCCCGCTAATTACCGTCTCTTGTACTGCCAAGGGGACGCAGGATCCCAGCGGAGTCACATCACATACGTCACATGACCCTTCTGCGCGCCTGCTTCTGCATCTGGGTGGTAAAACAGAGATTGTTCGCGCAGAGTGCGAGCAACACAGAAGGAAACAGCGGGCCCCTGCATAAGTCTGCGAGCGGCACAAAGACATCTGGAGTTCAGGTAAGGGGATGGGGGAGGCTCTATGAATGAGTATGTGGGATTGAGGGAATGAATGAGTGAATTAATGATTATCTGAATGAGGAAATGAAAATGAAATGAGTATCTGTGAAGGAGTGAATTAATATTTTTGTAATGTGTAAATGTGTATCTGAACAAGGGAATCAACATATGAATGAGTGAATGAATATCTGTGAATAAATATCTGAATGAGTGAATGAATATATGTGAATGAGTAAATGAATATGTGTGTGATAGCATGGATGTATAAGTGGCGGGGCATGGCACAGGGAGGCTGTTTGGGGGCAAGAAGACACAGGGAGGCGATTCAGGGGCAAGATACCACAGGGAGGCTGTTCAGGGGGCAAAGGTACCACAGGCAGGCTTTTTGTGGGGGCAAGGATGGCACAGGCAGGCTGTTTTGGGGGGCAAAGATGGCAAGTCTTATGCTTCCAATCTGGGTGCTAGGCTGGTCTTGTGGATGTAATCTGGGTGCCAGGGCTGATTTGGTGGCTGGGTGGCATAAATGCACAATATGGGGCTGGCTGGGGGCAATACGCAAGGGTGTGTGGACATAAATACACAATGGGGGGCTCACTGGAGTGCACAAATACATGTGGGGGCTGGAGGCATCAATACACAAGGGGGCAGCTGGGACCATCACATAAATCAATACCAAAGGGTATTGTGCGTGTGCTGTGTGAGTGTTTGGGTGTCAGTGTGGGAGAGCCTGTCCTGGTGTGTGTTTCTGGGTGTCAGTGTGGCAGAGCCTGTCCTAGTGTGTGTGTGTTTGGGTGTCGGTGTGGCAGAGCCTGTCCTGGTGTGTTTGGGTGTTGTGGCAGAGCCTGTCCTGGTGTGTTTGGGTGTCGGTGTGGCAGAGCCTGTTCTGGTGTGTGTGTTTGGGTGTTGGTGTGGCAGAACTCGTTCTGGTGTGTGCGGTCATCTGTTTCCTGGCACATTGCTTAATGTAAGAATAAGTTGAACTATTAAATTTTTAGTTACACAGAGATAAAATGCCCTCCTGAATTTTTAGTCACTTCAGAGGACAAAACTTTTTTAGGCCCAGAAATCAGTGAGAAGAAAAGTAAAGGTTTTGTGTTATTTACTCTGTTTCAATCTGCATATTTTCTTAAAAAGGATTATTCGCACTAAATTGTGGCTTCAGGTGTCCCGTGTATGACGACTTTTTTTTAGTGTACTGATGTACTCCCAATCCCATCACATAAGATTCTATCCTATATTATCTGCCACGCACTGATGTTCTCTTTATCCAGTACACATGGATGCCAAGGAGTTAAGATTCTGTCTATTTTATTTATTTCTGTCAAAATACTCAGCACCAGGCCAATGATGCTTTTAATCTGGCCCTCAAGATACAGTTAAAACTGGATGGTTTCTCTGATAGCGACATCACGGGGGAATTATTTTTACTTTGCTTATTTTCTTAACTATTTTATTTATTTTTAAGCTTTTTATTTATTTTAGTAATCAAATTGTGATTAGTAAGCTCTCAGGAGGGTCTGGGCTCTTGGGAACTTGTTTATTTTTTAGTGGGTGCAGCCATTTTACAAGAGGCAAAATCTCTTACTATGGCAATTGTGGCCACTCTCAGGAGCGATCAACTTTTAAAGCATGCGGCTGGCAACATATTTAATATGGTGCATGTTGTTTCTCTGGGGAGAGATCAGAAATGTCCCCTGCTGCAATTTTTGGTGTTGAATGCCTGGATATTGCAGCAACACTGTTTGGGAGAAGAAAGCGATCTTTGATCACTTTCTAAAGCTGTTTAACCTCATGACAAGGTGCTAGTTTTAATATGATAACAAATCGATTATATGGTATTTTTGGTAGCAAATTATTACAAAAGTTCATTTATAGAATCCTAGAGGCCCTCTCAATACTAGTGAATCCATGTAACTCAAGACATTCAAAGGCCTCCAGTAGCTTACAATACACTTCACATTTATCTCAAGCCTTATTAAAAACAGTATGCGATAACAATAATGGAGGATCAATAGGCAGGACTGACACAAATAAATTGGATGACAGTGCTCTGAAGCAGATATCATCTTTATGTGAAAGGCAAGATTAGTGCACTGTCAATCAATAGCCAGTAGGTGGCGCTAAATCGCCATAGTTTTAATTTACTATAGGCTACACTTCAAGTTGAAGTTGGGAATTTTAGTTGAAAGTATAAGGTGCACCTGTCTTAAGAGCATCCAAAAAGTTGAACTTGCAAACCAAGAAAATATATTTAATTTGTGCTTCCAAATGTATGAATGTTTCTAAAATTAGACATTTTGGTTTCTGCTTATATTGCCACGCTGTGTGTTCAGGTGAAGGCTGGCACCTTCTGGCCCTGGAGGCAGATTAACCAAGTTGTCCCACGTATTTAAACTTACAGACTCACACTTACACACACTTGTACATACTCACGCTAATACACACTTATGCTAACACACACTCCCTCTAGCACACACTCGCTCATGCTAACAAACACACTTACTTTTACTCCCTTCCTATCTTCTACAGGCCTGCAGCCTCGATTTTATCATGGGGTCATGTGACGTTGCTTTATGTGACCTTGCTGCATTCCCGACGTTGCAAGTGGCCCGATATAGGTTGAACCGGCCCTTTATTAAGAATTTTGGAGTGGCTGGGGGGAAACGATTGCTCCACGGTTTGCTTACAAATATGTACTTCAAATATAGCACCAAGTAGGATGACTACATCGGCCATGCTTTCCGGGACACATATAATATTCATGCACTGCTGCCCAGCACAGGTAATGTGTAAATTCAACAAGAGGAATCAGTTATACATCTCACCCTATCACAACACTTTACACGTGCTGTTCAACAATATGTGAAATATTAGACACATTCTGAAAAACATGATGTGGTCATCCTACAGCCATGTAACTGGGCAAGGGGCAGGGATATCTAGTCATGGCCTTTCACAATGTCCTTGTCACTCTGGCACTCTAGGCAAGTGTGTAATGTAAAACCTGAATCCATTGATGAAAATGAATCACTCAGCAGGACAGTGGTCTAAAAATAGGGACTGTTCTGCTTAAATCATGACATTGGGAGTTATGAAATATAGTGAAAAAAGTCTAAACCATCTTAGCAGTGATAGCAAGACTCTTTAAAGAGACAGTTTACCTGAAATGGCTGCCCTCATACTTCGTTTTCTGACAATCCTTGCCACTGATTGGCTACTTTAAGCAGCCAATCAGTGGCAGAAAAGCACTCCCATTGAAATCAACTGGAGTGCTTTCCACACACCAGCATGAGGCTATGAATAGACCCCAACCCTCAGTGTTTGCTGTGCCAGCACTAGAGCTGACTGATGATAAGTATATTATGTGCATGGAGATGTGTTTGGGGAACACATGTCATGCATGGAAAAAAGAGGGGGGCAAGGGAAGGGACAAATGCATATCTTCGAATTTAAAGAAAAATTTATGGTATTTAATTTAAAAAATATATATTAAAAAAATGCAATAAATGCATTTTTTTTAGGGGAAAGCCTTTCTTTATCTTCAAGAGATGACCCATTTGTTGCCATGTGGGAGAATGCAGATCACATACCATTTATAACTATGGTAATGATATAGGTGATAAACCCTATCACCGACCTTCCCTAATAGAGCTACAGACTGTTTAGCTTACCCCATATATTGCTAACGTTAGATCCCTGATGTTATTACCAATGCATAGGTACCAAAATAATATTAGGTGCTATCCTTAAATGTAAAGAGAGATGTGTGGCTACCAAGATCATAGCAGCAAACCTTCTCTAATTTACTAGAACAGTCTATACCAAGATTTATTGTGTTGTACGACTCAAGTATCTTGTAATATTGTTTCACTTTTACCTAATATTTGTAAATTGTTCTATTGGAAAAAAATGACTACTGCAATATAAAATACCTTTTTTAAGGTTGCACTTTTGAGAGCTTCATCTCTTTATCAAGTCAAAAGCAATACTCAATTACGAATTCATTACTAATGAATTATTGTACAAATGACAATTCTCCCCAAAAATGTTTTGTCTTGTAGCTCTAAACGGGCAATCTGTTTCCTACCAACACAATACATTTCCTTCTCTTATAATTTAACTGACGATGTCCCTTTAAGAAGCTGTGCTGCTGTTCCAGTGTGCGCGCTACAAAACAAACCAATGTGTTCTTGGTTTTCAAAAGGGACAGGCTACTTTGAGCTGTATCAGAGTACAAACAGGCAACCTAGCTGTGACATCACTGGGCTGGTCTGACACTAGGCAGTCACAGATAGGCGTAGGAATTGAGCACTGACAGACAGATTTAAGAACCAATAAGTGATAGGTTTGGGTTCTCTCTTTCATATGGTAGATTTAGCTGTAGCTAATGTGAATCAGAGGGAGGAGTGAGTTTATGTGACCATGAGATCACAGGGCCTCATCTGCCTTTGAGGCAGGCCTGCTTGTGAGAGGCCTTGCTTACTGCCTATTCCTTTCTCTTGCGTCGCTTTAATTCCTGCCAGGGAGAGAAAGGGGAAGCTTTCCCTCTAGAAGTCTTCAATCTATATCGACCCCTTTCCCAGGGGAAGCTGGGCTCTGGAAAGCGCAGTAATGCTGGTAAGAGAGAGCAGAGCTGATTCTTTAATTCATAGGACATACATAATAGACCCAAATTTTCTAGTATGACATGGATTTATTTTTAGGAACTTGCATGTACCCCGTCATACGTCTACTCCCTGCAGTTTAATACCGACTTGTCATTCACGCATTCTTGAATATGTGTAACCTGTATCTAACGAATATAGCAATTGTAGCAATTCCACACACAGAATATGACAATGTCTCATTAAGTGCCTTCAACAACTATTACTGCCCGTGGTGACACCTACGCTTGAAATGTGTCTACATGTTACATGTAAGCCCATTTCGAATATACATTTAAATCTATATTTTTCAATCATCGCATACATGATGAAGCCACCTCTTGTTTCATATGGACTTGTTGATTTATATTATTTTTTTATATTGCAAAATGTTTATTTAAGATTTTTTTAAACAAAATAAGGGATAACAGAAGAGAAATAAGGAAGGGGGACATGCCATAATTCGTAAACACAAATATTTTTCAGCAGCAGTACCAATACTTATTATCAAACAAGCAGTTATGTCTAATAATCTAGCAAAGAAAACAAAATTGATTTATATTATTTATTGTTTTTGCTACTAAAATATACAACACTGTCTGTTACATATATACACACTACTGTTCAAAAGTTTGGGGTCACTTGGAAATTTCCTTGTTTTAGACATAAACTTAAAAGTTTCCCATAAAAAAAAAAAAAAACATCACATAGATCAGAAATACAATATAGAAATTCCTAATGTTGTAAGTGACTATTGTAGCTGGAAAGACTGATTTTTTTTATGGAATATCATCACATAGGCCCTTTATCAGCAACCATCACTCCTGTGTTCCAATGGCACGTTGTTTTAGGTGATCCAAGTTTAAGTTTAAAAGGATAGATTGTTGGAAAATGCTTTTCTAATTATGTTAGCACAGCTAGAAATGTCCTTTTCCCCATGAAAACAGCTAGGTGAGAGCAAACATTTGAACGGTAGTCCCCTCCACTAACTAATATTGGCACCCTTTGGTAAATATGGCTGTGAAGAAAGTGTCTATTGTTTAATCCTCTGTCTCATGGATATCAAACACTTGCAAACGCAACACAGGTTTATCAAAAAAATAAAGATATTTTAAATATATGTGTGGCACAATTATTGGCACCCTTTTAGTCAAAACTTTGTGCTACCAATATCCAATATAACAGCTCTGAGTCTTCTTTGTATAATGCATGATGAGACCATTCCTTCACACAGAATCTCTCCAGGTCCTTCAATTTTCAAGGTTGACAATAGTTGACTCTCCTCTTCAGTTCACCCCACAGGTTTTCTATGGGGTTCAAGTCAGAGGACTGCGATAGCCATGGCTGCACATCACAGCTATAGTCCTTGGTTTTACCCTGAATGATGAATAACTAAGGGAATTGGGCACATATATTAACCCATTGAAAACAATGCATTTTGAGCTCGTACATGTACGGGCTTTGTCATTAAGGGGTTACATTTTATTTGGAGAAACCTGTGTTGTGTTTACAATTACATCAATATTGGGAAGCATGTATATGTGGTAAAAACAAAATAAAAACAACAATGGTGTAATAAAGTAAAATATCCATGATATTATGTGATAGAATCGCACTCACAGACTAAACTGTTATAAGGAGCTCATGAAAGAAGAAATAAAGAAACTTCATCATTTTAACTCCTGATGAGCTCCTTATAATGTACATGCGTCCCAATATTGATGTACTTGTATCCTGAACATTTGAGGAGTGTTGATTGGGCCGCAGCAGTACTTATTTGGGAAGTATTTACTCTCTCTGATAAATTTGTCACATTTCTTTCACGTGACTGGTGATTTTTACCTTTTTATTGTGTTTTCATAGCCTTCTTTACTCATATTTACCAAGGGTGCAAATATTAGTGGACACTATATGGCCAAAAGTATTAGGGCACCTAACCATTAGACCAACAGGGACTTTTATGACATCACATTCTAAATACATTGATGTTAATATGTAGTTGGTTCCTCCTTTGAAGCTATAACAGCTTCCACTCTTCTGGGAAGGCTTTCCACAAGATTTTGGAATGTTTCTGTTGGAATTTTTGCACATTCATCCAGTAGAGCATTTGTGAGGTCAGGCACTGATGTTGGACGAGAAGGCCTGGCTTGCAATAGGGTTGAGGACAGGGCTCTGTGCGGGCCAGTCAAGCTCTTCCACACCATCCAACCATGTCTTTATGGACCTAGTTTGGTGCACTGGGGCAGTCATGCTGGAATAGAAAAGGGCCTTCCCCAAACTGTTCCCACAAAGTTGGAAACTGAATGCAATATAATAAAAGCCACTGTTGGTGTGATGGTCAGGTGTCCCAATACTTTTTCCCCTATAAAGAATTGTGGGGAAAAAGAGTCACCCCATCATTATTACATTTTTGGTCAAAAGATTGTGTGGCTTGTTGTAGCAGTGGAAAATATGACACTGTGTTTGGTTCTTGTTTTGTTTAATGAGCTAGGCAATCAAACATTGAGTCAACAGGTGATAGAGAAACCACCATACCACCACATGGTCATCCTGCCAAAATGACTCAAGAAAGTGTAAAATTTTCTAGGAAGTCACAAAAAACCCTAAAACAGCAACCATGGATCTATAGGTCTCTCTCACCTCAGGTTATGATTTTCAAAAAGACACAAGTGCCTGTAGTATACTAAGTACACCAATTGATTTATCATTGGGGTGCTTCCTATTGAGGATCATTTTCAAGAGATGTCTGAGGTTTCCAAAACAGCTGGACGGTACTGTAAGGCTGATATGTTCTACTAAGGGAAGGGTATATTATAAACTGGTTTAGAATGGCTCAATCCGTTGGAGTTTGTATTTGTATATCAGGATTTCATACTGTAGCTATTAGATCTTTATTGAGAGCATAGTAGATAAGTGGAACAGCCGCCTAGCAGAAGTTAATACAGCGAGGGAATTTAATTATGCATGGAGCAGGTTTGAGGTGTTTACAGCATGAAAAAGCATGTGGGCTAGATGGGCAAAAAGGTTATACATTTGTTGTTTGCTTAAATGACATTGGAAAATAGTTCATAGAAATATAATACCTTAGATATTTTGTCACATGGAGCGTTGCAAAACATTTAGCTACTCTTTGAGGACCGTGTGTTGCAAAAGGAATACTGTAAACATATCTGTTCCTGAATAGTGTAACAAAAAGATACTAGGAATTGGAAATATACCAATAATAACTTGGTGTCCAATTGACTTGTGTACAATTTTTTCCTCAAGTACTCATTGTAAAACAAGTGTGTGTTTATATAGCTTTGATTCATAGTAGCAAACTAAGAACTGCTTTGTTCTTCAATCTCATATTGTAACAGTCCTGTACACTCTGTATTATGTTTACACATTTAAAAAAGTGGATTTGTAATATACAAAAAATACACTTATGTATATACCATGAGAGTAGCCATGTTAAAATGCCTGTAACATTGGCTATGATGGACGGCAAACTAGCTGAGGCACTCTTCTCTCACGCCTCTCTCAGTAAGGATTGCTCACTTGTGGCTCATAAACTGAAGTTACCAATGTAGGTAAAAATAGTGTCTCGCAGTGTTGGTTCCCTGAGAAAACAGCAAGTAGAAGCGGTCTTCAAAATTTAGGGTGCCTGGAAGAAAATCAGTGGTCCAGTCACATATAGGGTTACTGGAATACTGAGAAAGGCAATGCCCAATGAGATCACCAGTCATCTTGGTGGTGCTCTCCGATTACAGCACTGAAGGATAGAAAGATTTTTCTTCTTTATGGTAGTAGCCCTTGTTTGTTAATAATAATAATAAAAAAAAACCACCAGGAAGAAAAACATCAGTTTGGGGCTGTTTTGGACTATTTGATAACTCTACTGCCCACATACTGAATTTAGAAAAAAATTACAGGTTATACATACTGATATATGCTCTGTAATTGCCTGTAAATACCAGGGTGGATAAAAATCCCAGTGTGTGTACATTTTTATTATATATATATATATATATATATATAAAAAATCTCCTGAAAAAGGCTATATAATGAAAAAATTAATTGTTGGTCAAAAATGCAGTGAAAATGCGGGGAAAGCGCCTCCTCCAATTAAAGGGGTTGTTTAAGGGGTTAAATCCAAATAATCACATACTTGTTTACATTACATTGCATGTTTTTTCCATTTGCTCTTGTTGCTTCTCAGTCCCATATGAGCAAGGCTCACACGAAGTTATATTTATCTTGTCTCAGCACACCTAGTTTTATGTTTAATATATAAATTGAACAAATTACTGGTATCTCCGGCATTTCATATTTAAAATAACTGTAGGACAAGTTTATAGTTCGCTGAGCTTGCCAAAAAATGTTTATATACTAGGAACAAGCGATGGCACAAGCAGGACTAAGAGCTATGAGAATGTAGATTGTTAGCTTACAAGAGCAGGGCCCTCTTCTTCTTTTTCTCTTAGCAAGTGTTACTGTTATTGTCAATATTGTATATTGTCAATGTAATGTTAATTTTTGGTATTGTAATAGCCATCCAGTGCCTGCTGCCACTCTGGTAATTTTGTAAATGAACAAACCTTAAGTACTAACTATTTAATAGATGGCTTTTATTGCAGTGACTAACTAATGGTGGTAACCAAATGGTTCTACTACAGTACTTTTTTATACCATAAGTCACCAGGAAGTATATCTTTTTTTAATTAAATCACCTGTATTCTAGGGGAGATTTTGGCCATGATCTATCATGAAAAAATCATGAATTGGGATATTAAGATACTATTTATTTAGAATAGACTAATGAAAGAGTAGGATTTAGTTTGCCCATCCAGCATTATTTCCAACGTTCTTCTCTCCTACTTGATCTGCAAGTTGGTCTATTTTTTGTGTATGTCTCTTACACAGCATCAAGATTTAGCCCTAGCCACAACAGAAATTGTTATTAGACTTGGACAACAACATGATGCAGCATCACATGGTAGGAAATTTACATCTTCAGGATGTCCATGTAGCTATTAAATGGTCCACTCAAGTTATTTGTTGTCAACTTGCTTTAGTTACTGGAACTCATTACCCAGAAATATTCTTTTGGGGGCCATGATTACCATTGAAAAAAATGACAGATGACAGAACTGGCTAAAACCAACAACTGTAGATATGAAAACATGTATGAAGAGCTTTAACCCCTTGATGACAATTGCCAGTCCGGGCTCGTCACGGAAAAACAAGTCGTTACAAGAAATGACGTGCCAGGACTGTCATTTGTTAAAACGGGTGAAAAAAAAAAAAAAGAAAAAAAAAAAAGAATCGATCCTCCCCAGGGCGTCAACATCCGCCATACATTGTATGGCGGCGGACGCCCGTTTTAAAAGCGTTTAGGAGGCGATCAACGATCACCTCCTAAACTTAAATGGTGTCGCTGGAATGCCTCGATCAGGAGGCATCCAGCGACACCAAACACTTACCTCTGGATGGACTGTGACCGCTCCGGAGAGCGGTCACAGCCGCCGCTGCTGGTGATCTTCACCATCAGCAAGATGGTGGCGGCCCGGGAAAAAAAATAATAAAGATGAAAAAGTTAGCTAGAGGGTCTACAGACCCTCTAGAGAACTCTGGCTCCACTTGCAGGTTGAATACAGGTACTGCATATAACCATGCAAGTCAATGGAGCCCAGCTTTCTAATCACAGTGTGATTAGAAAATAAATTAAAAAATAAAATTAATAATAATTAGAAAAAAATAGTAAAAAAAAAAACAGTAAAATGTAAAAATAATTTCCCACTGATGTCACTATCAGGGGAACCTTCAAGTTGAAATTTTTTTTTTTTTTTAAATTTAAAATAGGCAAAAAAAATAAAATATATATATAAAAAATATATTTTTTATATATATATTTTATTTTTTTTGCCTTTTTTTTTTTTAAAATTTAAAATAGGCAAAAAAAATAAAATATATATATAAAAAATATATTTTTGTGAGCAAGTCCTAAAATTAGCACATTAGCTTAAAACAATTCTCGCATGGAAAGAGTTAAAATACTGGCATATTAAATGCCCATGGGGTGTCTACTTTTAAAAAAAATTATGATTTGATGGGGTAAATTGAATTGGCCGGGTTCAACAATGTCCCAATTAACACGGGGGAGAAGGATGGCCACACACTTAATTTCCAATTAGAAAAATGCACATGTACCAAATGTGGCCTTTTAGTTCCCCCAAAAAATGACAAACCCATGCATGTGGGATATCACTGTACCCAGGAGATGTTGCTGCATATACCAGGAGCTGTAAATTCATACATAACAAAGGTGTGCAGGGGGAAAATACACACAAAAGAATACTACTGCAAACAAAAATTCTGGTGGTAAAATGTGTGCATGCAAAGAGTTAAAATACCAGCATTTAAAATACCCTGGGGTGTCTAGTTTTCAAAAATATATGGTTTTGTTGGGCACACTGAAATGGCCCGGCTCAAAGATGTACCAAATAGGGCATGGGAATTTGATCGCCAAACGCCAAAGTTCAACATTGAAAATGCGCATGCCCCAAATGTGGCCCTTTTGCCCCCAGCCAGGCAAAATCATTCATGTGAGGTATCGCTGTACTCAGGAGATGTTGCTGAACACATATTGTTTTTAAGATAGTGACATATACCAGAACCTGTTTATTCATACCTGAAGTAAAATGTGTGTGAAAAAACAAATGCAAAAAAAATTACTACCATAAAGTTTGACAAAGGCTGATGGTAGAATTAGTGCTTGGAAAGGGTTAAAATAGCATTTGGAATACCCTGGGCTGTCTAGTTTTCAAAAATATATGACTTGATGGGGTAAATTGCATTGGCCGGCTTCAAAGATACCCGAAATGGCACATGGGGGGGGAAGAATTACCAGATTTGGAAAAAATGGCTTTGAAATAGGAAAACGCTACCTGTACTTTTTGCCCCATAATGTGTAGAAAAAAGCAAAAAAACATAAAAACATTGGGTATTTCTAAACTCAGGACAAATAGTAGAATCTATTTAGCAGGTTTTTTCATTACCTTTTATAGATGAGTAAAAGATTTTTCAACTAAAAGTTAGAAACAGTCATTTTTTTCAAAAGTTTTCACCATATTTTATACTTTTTTTAATAGTAAATAATATGATACAATCAAAACAATGTCATCTGAAGAAAGCCCTTCTTGTCCTGAAAAAAACAATATCTAATGTGTGTGGGTTCAGTAAACGGGAAAGAAGAAAATTACAACTAAACACGAGCAGAGCAGAAATGTTAAAACGGCCATTGTCACGAAGGGTACAAGAAGTAAAATCAGCCTGTCACGAAGGGGTTAGAAAAGTGTTAGAAATTCCATAAAGGGCAAAGGAGGACTAACATTAATGATTCATAGCTCATGTGTCCACTAACCCAAGATGTGTAATGTCTTTTTAAATGTATATATTTAACGCTGCTCTTATTAGGTTGTTTTCAGGGTTATTCCAAGTTGGTGACTCGGACAAGTGTAGGAGGAAAAGGACATTAATATCTTTCCATGAGTTCTTTATCTGATAAACAAGATCACATTGAAGTCATGAGAGTGTCTTGTTGCATGGCACTGTGAGCTACTGATTGAGGCCCACAGAGTGCTGAGTAACTAAAGGGAACCTAGGAGGACCTAACTTATCTTTTGTTCCTGGTGGGCAGGCCCGGACTAGGACAAAAAATAGGCCCGGGCATTTTAGACTGAGCAGCACATATTTAATTAATTTTTTTTTTTTTTTGTTAAACCAAATTCTGACAAATTTAATATAACATTCCTTGTTGTCTATTAGTTATATTTCAGCATGGTTTTGCCACTGTAATCAATTAGCATTACATAAATATATAATAAATTAATCATAACGTCATGCAATTTACAAAGTGCTATATCTTTAATGAAAGATTTAAAACAGTAACTAATCTTTGACCATTTAGTTGATACTTAGAAAGAAAACTAGTGGCAGTGTGGCACTCCTTGGGCCTTGGCTGGTCAAATCACCCTCACAACGAGGTATTGCTGGTTTTGTCACAGTCTTTGCTATTGCAGTCTATGGGAGAATTGCTGGGGAAAGAAAAAATGTCGGTGCGCTAAGCTAGTCACAGGCTCAAATAATACAAATGTGTAATACGAGGCCTACCAAACAGGTGTAAGCATGCAGCAAGAAACAGTGTATTGGCTGTACAATGTATACAAAAAAAGAATTGCTATTCTATTATCAGACCTGAACCGATTTATGTACAATCTATTTTTGAAAGATAATTATTTCTGGGAGAAGTCAGTGCATTCAGTGGCACGAAGAATAACCTTTGTAAATCTGCATTTAGTAAATCTGAAATAGTAACTTTTAAACATTGCTATGAGTTTTATGCATATCTACACATCAAATCTATCAAAAACAATTGTTGCCCCACTGCCATGTGTATTACCCCCAGCCATACCCCCCCCCAAATATATTGATTTTGTGATGCCACAACCCAGCCACCCCCCTTTTGTATTATTTAAATACCCTCCCTTGAATATTGGTCTCCTTTCCTTTAACCCCCTATTTTTTGGTAATACTTTTGTGGGGTTTTTTCCTGATCTCCTCCGACGTGACGAGGAACTCTTGACAGCCCACGAGCGGGATTTAGGCTAGGTTTCCACTTGGTTTTTTTTTGCTAAAAACGCCCATAAAAACGCCAATAGCGCCACCTGGCGTTATTTTAGTGAAAAAACGTTGCAGCCAGATGTTAGCTGTTCTTCAATAGGAAATCGCAGAATGCCATATCCACTTGGCGTTTTTTTGTTTGGCGTTTTTTCAGTCCTCTTTGGCGTTTTTCTGCTTTTTTGGGCTCTGTGGCAGTTTTTCAAAATCGCAGCATGTTGACACTCTGGCGTTTTTTGCAAGGAAATCTTGGCGTTTTTCTCCAACAGAAGTCTATGGGAGAGAAAAAACGCCATGAAAAAGCCATGTGGGTTTATTGCCTTGGCGTTTTTTATGGTGTTTTTTCCACAGTTACAATGCAGAGGATGGACCCAGTATCTGTGTGTCCTACGAGAAATAGGCTGGAAACAAACAGTTTCACACAAAACAAAGTTCATATTGAATTCTACACCATTTGGAACAAACATGCCATTAAAAACAAACCAATGGGATCCTGCCTGCCAAAAGCAACAGCAAACAATTTGCACCATCATTTGGGGCCAATCTTCCTAGAGGAGCAGACATTCGGAATAAAGCAGGCCTTACAAACCACAGAAAAGTGACAAAAGGGTCCGCCGGGGCGTTTAAGTAGAACTCTACCAAGTAAATGACATCAGGGGGCAGATACTTGCCATTTATCCTAATCCCTTTTAGCTGGGTGAAACTTCTAACTTGTAAAGGCTGGAAAAACTGCCTAAGGTCAAAAAAAGCAATTTCCACAGAAAGGCTAAAACGCCAGAAAAAACTCCAGAAAAAAACGCCAAAACGCAGGAAAATGCAGTGGCAGTTTTCTTGGCGTTTTTCATCAAGAAAAAAAACGCAGGACAAAAACCCAAGTGGAAACCTAGCCTTAAAGCGGTCGTCGTGCAGCAGCCAGGCCGCCGCCTAATGAAATTAAAGTGGCTGGCGTGCACGTACCGCACCGCCCAATGGCCATGCCTCAGCTCTACGTCCCACCCATTGGGCGGCGCTGTGCGAGCACGCCGGCCGCTTTAATTTCATTAGGCGGAGAAGGCCTGACTTCCACACGACAGCTGCAGCCGCTCAGAGGCTGTTTTGAACTTTGGACGCACGGTGGCCTCTTTGAATGTTGGTCTGCCGACCAACCGGGAAAATTTGGTCCGGCCGTGTTTAGAGGCACCCTGCAGGACCAAATGGGCAACATATAACGGTAGTCCTACCTATCTATACCCCGTCTTTTTTTTTATACGGATACATAGTACACTTTTATACAGATACATAGAGTAATGCTCCAGTTCCACCCACTTTGCACATTAATAATGAGATTTTAACTCACTCCACTATTGATTTATAAAGGGCCAGCACTGGCACGTTTCTCCAGCAAGAAGGCATGAGCTGATTTAGGGTCAAAACTTGCAAGTTTTTCCAGGATAAAGAGGCCACCCTGTATAACGCATAACTGAGTGTATACATTATACAGGGCCTGCCAAGTTCTTCCGTGTTGTGCGTTCAGAGATGGTATTCTGCATACCTTGGTTGTAGTGAGTGGTTATTTGAGTTACTGCTGAGTTCTGTCATCTTGAACCAGTCTCCTCTGACCTCTAACACCAACAAGGCATTTTCGTCCACACAACTGCCACTTGATATTTTCTCTTTTTCGGACCATTCTCTGTAAACTTTAGAGATGGTTGTGCGTGAAAATCCCAGTAGATCAGCAGTTTCTGAAATACTCAGACCAACTCGTCTGGCACCAACAACCATGCCATGTTCAAAGTCACTTAAATCCCCTTTCTGATGCTCGGCTTGAACTTCAGTGAGTTGTCTTGACCACGTCTACATGCCTAAATGCATTGAGTTGCTGCCACGTGACTGGGAGATTAGCTATTTGTGTTAACAAGCAATTGAACAGGTGTACCTAATAAAGTGGCCAGTGAGTGTATAGTGAAGTCAAGGAGTTGAAATCTCATCTATCCTGCAAGCTTTCCCATTATTTTATAGACCCAAGTTGGTTAAGCAGGGTGTAGTGGCTGGACCTTGCACTCTTGGAGCTACATAGTATATTTATAGCCTTATATTGATAATCACACAGCACTAGTAACATGGAGAGTACCCTTGCAAACTATTGTAATAAACAGTTGCCACTTATGGGCCAGCATCTACGACGAAGATTGCAGACAACATTGACGTATGAAGGACCATACCTGATTATCAGGGTTTTTGCCTCCATCTCTTGGTGATGGGGCAGATTCTTAGGGTCACAGTCTGGAGCTGGCTTCTTCCTACTGTACACTGCTGTGATCATATCTAGGCTGCCAATTGGTGATTGTGCTACCAGTGACCTAATTAAGTGTATTGTTAAGTAATACGTCACTGTTTCCGTGACTACCGCCCTTAGAGCCATTTAGGTAACACATTTGGAGAGTCACTACATACAATTTTCGGTGGGCTATTAAAAGGTTAATATTTCGAGAGTCTAGAAAGTTCCCAGGTATGGTCAGGGCCATTCATAACATGCTCATATCCGTATCATTAGGTCTGAATTTGTTTTCTCCTACAGAGTCTAAATTATCAATATTGTAATTGTTTTTTGGCTGAGGGTTGTAGGAGTTGTGTTTGTAACAAAAACTAGAGCTCTACCTGATGTAGGGCGGCGTGACTAGATTGATGTCTGTGGGTACGTAGCATTCTGTTCTGAGTGTACTCTTACAGTTGCTGAACGCCTTTTACGCACCAATACTAAGGCATAACTGCCTTCTGTGACTAACAGGAAGCGGCGTCACCAGGCTCGATGAGACAGGCGCGCCAATGCCTGCTGTATTCTGTTTCCATAGAATTCTGCTCTCTAGCGGCTCTGATTGGGCAAGATCCCTGAGTCAGTCCACGCCCACACTTTTTGCTTTCCCAGCGCGTTGTTTGCATAACCCCGCCCTCTCTTCTCATAGCCACGCCTATACTCTCTTCTACGTTCTCTTCTCGCTACTGTCGCGCGAAGTTGTGACGACAGGGTGATTGACAGGCGGAAGGGGAGGGAGTTGTAGCTTACTGTTCCCGGCTCTCCCCGGGGGTTCCGTCTACTGCGTCTACCGCCGAGAGACAGGTGAGGGAGGGGGTTAAAGAAAGATGGCGACTTGTGGGGTTACGGGGGTTATAAACGGCACAGGGGTGATGGGGGCGACTGTGGGAGCCGGGAGGTGTTTAGGTTTTGTGTGTATTGTCCGGCCCCGCGGTAGTGTGAGCACTAGGCTCTTTACAGACATACAGTAATTGTCCCAGTCATGAGGGCAATGATATTTAAACATCAGCAACTCTCCTGTATGTATGTATGTATGTATGTATGTATGTATATATATATATATATATATGTATTAACTACAGGGATCACCTTTTATTTTAATATAAATAACTATTTGTATATGAATGTGTGGAAGTGTTCAGGATATGTGGTTATCCATTAGCATTCTGTATGCAGTGAGTTTCCAAAACAACTGGAAAAAACTCTAAAGGCCTGGCTTCTTCTGCCCTCTAATATTCTATGACATGAAGCCTCTATGGGCTTCTGATGTTTATGGTGGGACATTTTAGGAGATTTTTTGGGGGAGGAATCTGTGTGTAGAAGAAATCAATAATGAGTAATGATGATTTAAGAGTATTGCATAAATCAAAGTTCTGATACGACCCGATCTACTTGTTAACATGATATATTCAGATCAGGTATAAATCTGGCATTATATTAAGTTTCTGATACATTTATCATTAGGGTTGTCAGAGTATTGGGAATCTATATTTCTGTGATTTAGTTTACTGAGAGGGTGGTAGATAAATGGAGCAGCCTCCGATAGGAAGTGGTAGAGGCTAATTCAGTGCATGCATAGGATAGGCTTAAAGCTATCCTGAATCTAAGAAAATATTAAATACTGATTAAGGGCTGTGTCTCTACATCCGGCAAAATAGACATTATAGATGGGGGGGGGACGGTTCTCATCTGCCATCAAATTCCAGGTTTCAGAGTAATCCATGGAGTGGCCCAAACTACAGGCAGCTGGTACAAATTTCCGATGCACCTTCAAGTGACCCAGATGTTGAATAATAATTATTTATTTTTTTGTTCTCAGTTTGGTAACCAAGACAGACAAGTCCATTATATGAGCTTATAAGGGAAGCATGTGTAAAACTTACTTGCTGACAGATTAATTGTGATGCTTCAGCTCCTCACAAAGAAGAAAAATCACCGTCTGAAAGTAGAATTCGGAAATATAAAGCCAACCAAATAAATGGCATAAACTCCTGGCAGAAGTCTTATGTAACTTATTAGGGTCACTGCTGGTTTTATGGCATATGCATACAATAGGGAGCCAAAATTATGGAGATTACTGAAAAGAAATACCTTGTGGGCCATGATACTAGAAACTAATACGGCACTTTGAAACAGTAATCCTTGCAATATTCATGTTATGTACTACCCTAGACCAGACCAAGGACTGTGCTCCCAGCTGCTTGCCCTGTGACTGCACCTATCATTCTGGTACCCCACCTCTTCCATCATGCGGTGCTAGCTTCAGTGTGATGGATGCTATGCCAGCCAGGCACAGCCATATGAGCGGCAACAGAGGGTTGCTAGTGCTTCAGGCCAGAATTCATGTCTACCACTGAGACGACTGACATCACCAAGAAATTATAATTCAATTATAATATATATATATATATTATATACACGTACACACAACAAAGCATAGATAGACACATACCCAGCAAATACTATTTTAAGGCACCTATCTTTACCCAAACAGATGTCTTTACGTACTTCTTCAGGATTTTCTGGTAGAGAGCAGAATTCATGGCCCCATAAATTATGGCAAGTCACCCAGGTCCTAAAACAGCCCCAGACCATCATGGTACCACCACCATGTTCTTGTGGTGTTAGCTTTACTCCAGATGTAACGGGGCCCATGTCTTCCAAAAAGTTCTACTTTTGACAAGGGATGCACCGATATATCAGTGGCTGAAATATATCGGCCGAAAAGGGCATTATCGGCAGAAAGGCTGCTTTCCTGCGCGTTGCTTGAGCAGCGTCTCTTGTACTGGCCAGGAGAAGCAGGAACCCAGTGGAGTTACGTGAATGCACGTAACATGACTCTGTTCTGTTCCTTCTTTCACTGGGGGTGGGTCAAGAGAAGTTGTTCGTACAGAGGGAAGCAGCAGGGCACCTGCGGAAGTCTGTGAGTGAGAAATCTGCAGTTCAGGTAAGGGGGTGGCGGAGTATGTATAATCAAGTATTCGTGATTAAGGGAATGAATATCTGTGAATGAATGAGTATGTGAATGAGTGAATTGGACAAAAAAATGCAATATATATTAATATATATATATATATATGATTAACAGCAATCACACTCCTATCATGCCCAGGTAACCAGTAAATGCTAGGATTTTCATTTCAGTGCATCCTTACTTTGACTCATCAGTCCATAGAGTATTATCCCAAAAGTCTTGGTGGTCATCAAGATGTTTTTTGGCAAATGTGAGACAAGGCTTTTTGTTCTCTTTGTCAGCAGGGGTTTTCGCCTTGCAACTCTCCCATGGATAGTCTCTTGCTTGTTGTGGCCTTAGCTGAAGCAAAAAAGGCCTGTTAGTCTGGCTTCTAATGTGACCTCCTGGATAAGCTCTTGGAGGAATTCTCGTAGGCCACTATCATAGAGTCCCAGAGCCTTAGAAATTGCTTTGTAACACTTTCCAGACTGATGTCAATTACATTGTTTCTGATCTGTTCTTGAGTTTCTTTAGATCACAGCATCATATTCTACTTTTGACACCTTTTAGGCTACTTCTCTTTGCAAGACAGGTTTTATTTAATTGACATTTAGCAGTAATCATGCTGGGTGTGTCTAGGGAAATTATCAATGAAATTTGGTTAAACTTTTTATACGTATAGTTATACTTCACATATGTATTAACCGCAGGCACAGTTACCTCCAAACCTTCTATCTTTGTATAGGCAGCTGGACAACTTGGTGACTTTGTTTGGGGGGTACTTCTAGTGTTGTTACCAACAGGCTGAGTGAGCACAATGTTGTAGTCCATACTGATTTGACAGAAGTATGCATGTGGTTTTTGTACCAGACAGTTTGAAAGCTCCAGAAACTGCCAGCAGCAATGCTCTTCATTGGTGTTAGAGGGACAGTTTATTGTCCCACTATAGAACTCGGTATGTTAATATGGATTCTTCAAAAACAAAGAGTTGGAAGCTGCAGTTTCAATGGCAGAAATGCGCTCCCATTGAAATCCATAATTTTCCACTCATGCACAGGTGGGTCTGAATAGGTCCCTATTCCTGTGTTCATTGAGCCAACTCTGGAGCTGATTAGTTTTAAGTATATCCTGTGCAAGGAGATGTGTTCAGAAAATAGTAAAGGGGGTAAATGCATGTGAGGAAATTCTGCAGAATCCCTCATGTATTTGCATGAGGGGCACAATGTACTTTTGAAGGGGCCGCTCAGCTACACTATACAATACATGCATTAAGTTGCTGCTTATGTATTTTGTGTTATGTAAAAAGTGTCAGTGATTCATTGTATTATACTGCACTTCATAAAAGGGCTAGTACAGGGCTTGACAAATTTGTTGTGAATCTAGGCGCCAGCTAAAAAAGTTAGGAGCCAGGATTTTTTTAAAACTAACAGTTGGTTAGGAGTGATCTGATCATCATCAGCCCACTTACTAAACTCACAGCATTTGACCTGGAAGCACCCTGGACTTTCAGGTCAGTGCTGGGTTTTTTATTTTTTTTAACCCTTTCAATCCTGATGTTCCATTGGAGCACAGCATTGACTGATATTTAGTCCCCACAAGCTTGTGGGGACAAATGTTAACCCCTGCAATGCCACGAATGTGTCATACACAATTGTGGCATTGAAGGGGTTAACGCTGCACTGTCGCTCTCAGGGAGCGATCAGGCAGCAGGGGGGTGTTGGGGCTGCTCTCCACACTCATGTGGAGACCGAAGAACGCTCTCCCCTGTCCCTGAAGCTGCCTGTGGCAGCTGGGAGGCAATTGCTGGTCTATAGACCAGCCATTGCAGGGGGGAGTCTCTGATGACTGCTGTAGGCTTCCATGTAGCCAGCACCAATAGAGAGACAGGGGAGGGACTATCTTGCCATCTATCATCTCTCATTCTCCCAGCCACTCCCCCGAGTGTGTCTGTCTTGATGCGCCCCTTCCTTTCCGTTCCTGGCCTGCTTCCGCTCGTCTAGCCCGCCCCCTTTTGCATCTTCTGGAGTTTCTAGCTCTGTTCAAGGTAACGAGGAGGAAGAAAGAAGCTGTCTGGGAGTGATGTGTAATAGCTGATTATGATGGGCCTGATACGTGATGCCTGGGTGTGGTAGGAGTGAGTTGGGATGTGTGGTGGCTGGGTGTAATGGGCATTAGATGTGCTGGATGGTGGTCTTAGGAGTGGTGTGTGATTGGAATGAGGTATGATTAGAGTGATAGGTGTACTGGAAGTGATGGTCGGCAGGTTAGTGTACAAGAGAGAACTTTACTAGGGCTGCAACTCACGATTATTTTCATAATCGGTTAGTTGGCTGATTATTTTTTTTGATCAGATAAAAAAAATGAAATTTTTTTGTTTAAAATAATTTAATGAATAAATTGGGTGAAAAACAAAGAGCAGAATAAAATAAACTTTGAGAAAAATAAATGTCTTGTTTTTATGCACATCTGAGCCCAAGCTTGCCACACTGCCTCCCAGATATGCTTTATACCCCCATATATGCCACTCTGCCCCCCCAAATATGCCTTAAACAAGGGCTCGACAAATCCCAGGTCGCCATGGCGACTGAGAATTTTGTCCTGGCGGCACTTCAATGTGCGGCCCGCGTGAGCAAGACCAGACTGGCCCTGCTGACGTTGCAGCACGGTGTGTGCAAGGCGCCTAATAAAATTAAAGTTGCCGGTGTGCACACACGGCGGTCTTACTACCTCTCCTCGTGGCCGTTCAAGGAAAGTGGACCTATACTTAAAGGGGGGGGGGGTTATCCCTTGGGACACTTTTGTCGTTGAAAATAAAACTTTGTTAGAAAAAAATCCTGGCTCCTAGATTCAAAACAAATTTGTCAAGCCCTGTTGTATACCAAGTACAGTATCTCACAAAAGTGAGTACACCCCTCACATTTTTGTAAATATTTTTATATCTTTTCATGTGACAACACTGAAGAAATGACACTCTGCTACAATGTAAAGTAGTGAGTGTACAGCCTGTATAATGACTCAACACACAGCCATTAATGTCTAAACCTTGGCAACAAAAGTGAGGTACACCCTTAAGTGGAAGTGTCCAAATTGGGCCCAAAGTGTCAATATTTTGTGTGACCACCATTATTTTCCAGCACTGCCTTAAACGCTCTTGGGCATGGAGCTCACCAGAGCTTCACAGGTTGCCACTGGAGTCCTCTTCCACTCCTCCATGACGACATCACGGAGCTGGTGGATGTTAGAGACCTCGCTCTCCCCCCACCTTCCGTTTGAGGATGCCCCACAGATGCTCAATAGGGTTTAGGTCTGGAGACATGCTTGGCCAGTCCATCACCTTTACACTGTTATCCAGGCTGTACACTCACTACTTTACATTGTAGCAGAGTGTTGTCACAGCTGCTGCAGGACTACATCTCCCATAATGCTCTTTTAGCTAAGGGGCTGGCTGAAGCTGAAGGGACGCAGGTTGGATGTCCCTGTAATAAAATATTTACACAAATGTGAGGGGTCTACTCACTTTTGTGAGATACTGTATGTCCTGTCTACCCTTTGTACAGCGCAGTGTAATCTCATGGTGTGTTATAATATAATAACATATATATTCATAGTAGACTCCTGAAATATTTCTTGTCTGTAGTGACCTTTGAGCCTTGTACCTTCATTTGCAAAGATCATATTTCCAGCATTATCATGACAGAGCCAGATGTATGTAGTTAATGCTTCAGATTTTTTTTGTACTATGAACACAGGTGAAATAGTCTCGCATATTATTGCCTTTGTTTTAATGAGGACGTTGCTGTGTTTGTAAATTAATGCATATCTGTATTTACTATTCCTGTAGCGTCTCTTTAAAAATATTATGATTTCAGCATTCACGTGCAGTATTTTTTTTGGTGGGGGGGCGGACTTGTGTCTTTTGCTAAAATGTACAAAAAGGGATGAATTCTTTTTCCCTTTTGGAGGCTTTGCCAGGTGGCGATTTCCAATCTTAAATATGTCTCATCCTGTCCTAAGATGCATTATCTAGATGTTCAACATAAGAGGTCTTCCCAGAAGCTGGCACACATGTTGTGAACCCATTTTAGCAGCACAAGACCGGAATCTCCTGCATCTCAGAACAACGCCAGCCAGCTGATTTTCGTTGTAGAAGAAGAAAGCAATATACTGCATATGGCATCATATAGTTTTAGAAATGCTTTGTAGGAAACAAGTTTAGGTAAAGCCTCGCGTAGGTTCATCATCCTGGTATTATTCAAGCACAGCACACATCCTGTGATGAGTTTCTGCTTGCATGTACCACCATTCTTTTATTAGAAAGAAGTTGTGCTCTTCAGTATATCTGTTTTAAAAACAAAAACATAATTCTACTTTACATGCCATAAACTTTTGTAGCACATTTAAGTGTCATATTTGCCATATCTTGCTGTTTGATTAGAGTATCTGCCGCCATTGTTGTTGGAGAGTGGCTGGAGAGAGTTTGGTCACACATACACAATCTTTTGAATTTGTATTGCAAATATTGTGGAGCATTACCTTTACTATGGTTATGAATATTTTCGTGTTGGAAGGTGATATGGTTGTGGGTGAGGTTAAAGGAAGTATACAGAAAACCAGAAAAGTGTCACTTTGTGAATATTTCAAGCTTAAAAACCGGTATTGTGACAGATTAAATCTTTCACCTTGTTTGTGAATGTACGCTTAATTGTATTTCTGCCACTGAAATATGCATGTTGGCTCGTGAATAGATTGGAGTGGCTTATAGCTTTAACCTTCGTCTGCACTTCTAGTGACAAGAGCTCAAAGAGGGCATGCGTAAAGAGCGAATGTTGGCGGAATGGTGAATCCATCATTTCAACCAATAGAATAAATTAACATTTGCACCATGGGTACACCCGTAAGATCCAGTTTACATTCTATGGTCATAGCAATTTCCATAATTTAAAACCAATTCACCCAGAATGTATCGATGTGAAGACCATGTCCACGTGCATGAAGGCACACAGTGGAACCTTCAGGACTGAAAACTGGTGTAAGATATATTGGCAAGACGTTCAAACTGAGGATCTTGCATCTTGCAACGGTCTTCCTTGGAATTGGTCCAAAGCAGGACGTAGGACCTCCTCCTCTTAATGAGCTAGAAATATGAAATGGATCTCATTTCATACTATTGCTTACATATTAGATCTAGGCAAAAAGTTCCATACGGAGCTGCTTTCTGGAGATTTTTCCTATTATCGAGAGACCTGGTAAAGAACACACTATTATGCGTTAAGACATTTTTTGGAGGCTTCTTATTGATGTTAAGTGGTATGACGACATTTGCGTTGAGACTAGGCGACAGGCAGGCTCATTTTTATTTATTTTATATGGGATATTTATAGACACTAACAAAACTTTTTTTTTTTGACTTGCATGAAGCATAACTTTTTATTTTACATGATTGTAAGATTTGTGATTATTTTTTCTCGGGTAATGCCACATAATTTAAGAAGTAAAATTATATATATATATATATATATATATAATTACATACATACACACACGTGTGTGTTTAGTGATCTTGCTTTCACGTTCAATACCTATTATTATTTGTGTGCATTTTCACGTGTTTCCAGACCTTTCTTCTTTTTTCTGTTTTGCAATAATGCTATATTTGTAGTATTGTTAATATTTTACTACCTGCTTAGTATTTTAACTATTTTCTGTTATTTTCAGGTTTTTTGATTGAAGAATAGTTGGTCGCGCAGAAAGTATTATCAACACTCAACCGGATATTGGAATGTACCTGTGATTTGTTGTCATATGGAGGATTAACTAGACCACAATTGAAAGTTGCTATACAGAAGGACTTTTAACAGGGAGTTGAAAATTTCAAAACAAAAAGAAACACAACATGTCATCAAACCGGAGTCAAAATCCACATGGACTTAAACAGATTGGTTTGGACCAGATCTGGGATGACCTGAGGGCTGGGATCCAACAGGTGTACACCAGACAAAGCATGGCAAAGGCCAGATACATGGAACTCTACACGTATCCTTAAGAATGGTCCATCTTTATAGGGGTTTCTGTTTAAAATTCATGGCTTCATCTGGAAGACTAAAGTTGGTATAATGGGATCATATAACCCATCCTGAGGGATTGTGGTAGAGCCAGTTTCTCGTAATGTATGGCTGTAAGTATATGTGTGTTGGTGCATTGCCATTTCAAGGCAGCATCTCTGTTGGGAAGAACAATCACTTGTGTGGCTCATGTGGCATCAAAGAATGCCTTTTAGATTATGGTTTTGCTTTCACAGCATTTAGCATAATTTGTTCATTAAATCTTCCTTTAAACTTTTGCCAGTCAGTGTTATGTAGATGTTGAGGTTTCGAAAGTTATTTACTTAGTAAAGTATGTGACAGGTGGCCAGTCTAGGTTAATTTAGCAAAAAGTAACTGTGTGGTCCATTTTGCAAAGGCAGAACCCCCAAGACACATTTGCCCCTTTCCCTACCCCCAGCTACATGCCCTGCACATGATGTACTCTTCTCCAGCCTGATCCAGCATTAGCTTTGCTGAACTTTTGTGGTAAGGTAAGTGGGTTTTTTTGTGTTTTTTTTTTTTTTGGAGGAATGCATATTAACCCCTTGCTGACAATTGACGTACCAGACACTTTGCAGAAATTAATCTCATTGACAAGTGACGTGCCAGGCACATCATGAGGTTAAACATCTTTCTTCTCCCAAACGGTGCTGCCGGCTTTAAGATTAGGAGGCAATCAAACAGTGTTGCTGAACTGCCTTGATATCGCTTCGGAGAGCCGCCATGAACCAAGATTTTGCCTTTCACAATATTTTTTATTAAAATCTCTCCCAAATTGTCTTCAAAGACATGGGGCAGAATGAATACATGTCAAAATTCCAATTTGAAAAAGTAAATACTTGCTGGTGTTGCGGGAGCGGGCGGTCAGGCACTGTACCTGTGGGTCCCAGTAATCCTGCGCAGTCCCGCAAGACTACCTTCGCGCTGCCCCCTTACAGTATCTCTTCTCTTGTTCCGCCCAGGAACAAAGCGGAGTCACGTGATGTCACTTCCTGTGACTCCGCCTTGTTCCTGGGCGGAGCAAGAGAAGAGAGGCTGTGAGGGAGCAACTCGAGGGCAGCCTTGCGGGACTGTGCGGGAAATCTGCAGTTCAGGTAAGGAGGTGGGCGTGATTGGCCACAAATGTGGTGGGAGTGGAACACTCACATTGCAGGAGCAGGCGGGATTGGGCAAAAAATCAGCGGGATTAAAAAAGCAGTCCCACGCAGGGCTCTACTTTGATGGGGTAAATTGAATTGGCCAGCTTCAACGATATGCCGGGGTCAGGATGACCAGATGTCAAAATTCCAAATTTAAAAGAAAACTGCTCCTTCCAAATGTGGCCCTTAAACCCCCAAACAACGTGACAAACCCATGCGTGGGTGGTATCACTGTAGTCAAGAGGCTTTCTGAACACATATTGGGGTGGTGTTTGACAGTGACATATACCAGGAGCTGGAAAATCATTCCTGCATTTCAGTGTGTAACAGAAAACACACAAAAATCAGTACCACAAAGCTTGACAAAGGCTAGTAGTAGAATTAGTTCATGGAAAGAGTAAAACAAAAAAAAATAAAAAAATACCGTATTTGCTCGATTATAAGACGAGGTTTTTTTCAGAGCAAATGCTCTGAAAAATACCCCTCGTCTTCTAATCGGGGTCGTCTTCTAATCAGACCTCAAATAGAGGTCTGATTATGAGACTAAGATCCAGATCCCCCGCACCGCTGCAGGGGACCTGGATCCTCCTGTCTCCCCCCCCCACACTTACTTACCGGTGCTTCCTGCTGTATTGCCGGGGCAGCGGGTTGACGTCTACGCGATCCGCGTAGACAACGTCCGCTGCAGCCGGAAGGAGGTGTGGCTAGCAGCGGGGGTTGTCTGCGTCCGTCGCGGATACCTTCCCCGACTTTCAGAAATCAGAGTTCCCCGCACAGGTGCCGGAACTCTGATCTCTGACAGCCGGGAAAGGTATCCGCGACGGACGCAGACAACCCCCCGCTGCCAACTCCACCTCCTTCCGGCTGCAGCGGAAGGAGACGTCAACCCGCTGCCCCGGCAATACAGCAGGAATTTGGAAGCACCGGTAAGTGTGTGTGCGTGTGTGTGTGTGCGTGTGTGTGTTAAATGGGGGACATAGGGCATTTCTGGAATGCCTTATACCCCTATATGCCACTCTGGCACTTAGGGGGTTAAAAGGCATATTATGGGGCAGAGTGGCATATAGGGAGTTATAAGGCATTTCAGGAAGCAGAGTGGCGTTAAGGGGGCATTTAATAGAGCACTCTGCCTCCTGAAATGCCTTATAGAGTGCTCTATACAATGCCTTTTAACTCCCTTAATGCCACTGCCTCCTGGAATGCCTTATACCTCCCTATATGCCACTCTGCCCCATAATATGCATTTTAACCCCCTAAATGCCAGAATGGGATATAGGGGTATAAGGCATTTCTGGAGGCAGAGTGGCACATAGGGGGTCAAAAGGCATACCATGGGGCACAGTGGCATATAGAGGGTTAAAAGGCATATCATGGGCCACAGTGCCATATTGGTGTGGCAAGCCTGGGGGCAGATGTGCGTAACTGGGGGACAGGTTGGAAAATACAAGGAAATAAAAACAAAAAAAATATTTTTCTCAATCATAGCTTTTATTTAAAAAAATAGTTTACATGAATTAACATTTACTGGTAAAACTTTTTTCCTTTAGGGTCGTCTTATATTCAGGCTTTTTCTTTTTTTCCTAAGTTAATATTCAGATTTTGGGGGGTCGTCTTATAATCAGGGTCGTCTTATAATCGAGCAAATACGGTATATATATATATATATATATATATATATAATACCATGGACTGTCTAGTTTTCAAAATTATATAGTTTGATGGGAGTAAATTGAACCGAGCAGGTTTTTTTCCATTAGCTTCTGTAGATGAGTAAAAGGTCCTTTTTCACCATATTTTATGATTAATTTTTTTTTTTTATAGTAAATTAGGTGATATGATCAAAATAAAGGTACCTTGTCTTGAGAAAAAAAAATATATAACTTGTGTGGCTACAGCAAATGAGAGAAGAAAACTACAGATAAAAACAAGCACAGCCATTGTCCCCAAATGGTACAAAAACAAAAAACAGCTCTGTCCTTAAGGTGTTAAGAGTCGCAGAACGTTCTTCTGTAGTAGGAGTATCGTGCGCACTAAACTGCCCTTTTACCGTTATACCAATCCTCATAAAAGAGGTTAAGATGTTTCATTTGTAGGATAAGATTTTATTACTAGACTCTTAGTTTGGCTATTGACCTGCAAAATATGGTTTGGTCTCTCTTTTTAAAAAAACAAACATGTTATCTTGGGTTTTTTGTTATAAGCTTTGAGGTTAAAATATTTTATATATGTTACTAGTGTCAATGAGCCCACATTAGGGGCCCTGTATTGTGAAAGTTCCCAAGTTCCCCAATGAATATTCATGACTAACCAGTGTCAGTCTGGAAATACCAACAATTCAACACAGCCTCTGTGTGTAGAATTCCTTACCACAATACCAGTGTTGTGTGAGAGCAGTATTCACATGGGTGTTTTCTATTCTTTTTATTGGTCCTGTTTTATTGAATATGATGGTTTGTATTCAGTGTTTGACCTTTTATGTTTCATATTATGGCAAAGCCTCATGTCATTTTTGGGTATATCTGGCTGAGGTAGCGTCTCTGTTATGTTAATATTCATTAGCACAACCTTTGCTGTTCATGAACGTTGTCATAAGCCATGCATGTGCGGTATATAGTCTAATGCCTGTTTTGCTGGATAAAGTAATTCTATTAACTTATATGCATCTATGCAGCCTAAGCCTTGTAGTTTGTTTCCTGTGCCTACGATGGAATTTTTGTGCTGTATTTTTGCAAGCTGTTTGTTTCTTTGAAATTTCCAACACTTGTTCAGGGCACAGAATGTTTCCAACACTGTAAGTCAGGTGTCAACAAATTTTGTTTGGCTCTAGAAGCGAGGCAAAGAATTCACGAGCCAACTTTTTTTTTTTTTTTTCTTTCCCAATAATATTTTTATTTTCATTTATTATTCTTTGATCTGCAGTTAAACAATGGCTATTGGGGCGATACAACATAAAACGCCTTTCTTCAGTGCTGCACCACTTTGTATGGTACTGCAGTGAACCACTTCATGACAAGGTGTATTATACACCATGAAGACTCTAGCTTGTATGTTTTACCATTTTTCTTACACTTACACACACTAACGGTAACAAACATCTTATGCTTACACAATCTTATGCTTACAGAAACACATGCTAACATTCTACACTCATGTTACACACATTCTAACACCATATACTAATACAAATACTATATGCTTACACACACTCAAGCTAATGCCATACTGTAACATACACCATACCATACATGCAAACACTCTTATCCACATGCACACACTATCCAACAACATACACACACTGGCCAACACTATACATATATAAAAATACACATTCTGGCACTACAGTGTAATAGTCATACTGACTATGGCGCTATACATTTACACATACACACACTGACTCTGACCCAACATTATACACTACTGTCTCTCTCAACTTGTGAAGACCTGCCACGTGTATGCCTATCCCCATCGTGACTCTAAAATCCCACGCTTTCCTGCAGGGGCATGGGTGCTGTGAGGCTTCCAGCTGGGTCACATAACGTGTATTACTTGACCAGGCTGGACGGTTTATGGCACCCACAAAACCATGGTTTCGTGTCACCATGACTAACTGGTGCCTGGGGTTAGTCGAGCCCTGCTGTAAGAAGTATATAGTTGTAAATGATACCTTTTTGTTAAAAAACAAACAAACAAAAAAAACCTCTTGGGACCTCAGGGATCAAAAGAATGAGGCGAGGATAGCAACTTCTGCCCTTTGTTATGGTTTCTATAGGCCTCTTTTCTTTCTTGATGTTTTCTCGGACAATAAGCTCTATTACTCTTGGGTAAAAATGACTATTATATTTATATAATGATTATTTTTGGAACCTGGGTTTATATGTATTAAAATGTTTTGATTGATGTTATTTCCTGTGCAGGCGGGATGTTTATTTCAGAAGAGCAGTCATATGAACATTTTTATTCCTGTTTTTAAGTCCCTGGTACACCTCTAAACCCTGCTGAGTTACTTCTTTGTGAAACATTGCAGAAGTAATACTTTACAAAGACCGCTTCCCTTGTTTATTTGGTAACCTTATTGTGGAACTTTTGCAATCGGTGTGCTTACTACAGGATTTGACACGCGTGCATGTAGGTGCCAGACAGCAAATGCCAGTTGCCACTGCTGAGCCATGGCTTATCTTTTTTTGTTTGTTTTTTTTATATTCCTCTCAGGGTTGCAAAAGTGTGTTAGAATTCTGTTTAGTAATCCTAGATTATGCAACTATGAACATGTCTGAAATGGTGGCACAAAGGGCAAATGTAAATATGATGCAAGCATTTAGACCAGTTGAGGACTTTTGATATTGGCCCAAGAGAAAATGGAGTCCTTTGGCAAAGCTGACTTTTTTTGTTGGGCCACCGTAGAAGATGTGAAGGAAAGAAGGATGACTACAGTGTGTGGATCTGGATGATGGTAACTAACGAACTCCTTTTATAATGTAGTTGTCATTTTGTAAAATATATATATTCTGTTTTATAGTAACTTTCTGTAAATATTTACAGATATCCTTTTTATCTTTTCTTCTTACCATTAACGTTTTAGGAACTTTATGCCCTCACAATTTTGAAACGTTGAATAACAAATCCTTCAATACACTTGGCTTCCTGTCCCTGTGACCAGTGAATAATTGGATTGCGACTCGTGTATTGTATCACACTTTTTGTGTGTGTTTGTATACAGACAGTTCAGTATACCATAAAGAAAGGCATCAGTAGCATTATGCGTTTACCAGACTCCAATTCTTGGATAGAAATGACAATACCCAGATAAAGTAGGTGATGTTTCAGCTTTACAGGGTGATAAACATCTGAGTGAGGCTTCTGGTCCTTACTTTCTCCTTGTTCCGGTGCTCTTCACAGTCGGTCAGCTGTTAAGGCATTAGTCAGGGTCTGGTGCAGAGAAACTGTCCAGCAGTGTGTGTACTTTGGGCTCAGGATCTTTTTATAGATCCTTCCACATGATTCCTCCCTTCTGAATATTCGTTTCCTATTTTCTTCCCTCTTTATAGTTACCACTAAGCAAAAAGGCACAGGTAGTATGTTTTACTGACGTAGTGAGATATTTACAACGTGGCAGAGTCCTTGGGCGCATATTTGGTTTGGCATGACTTGTATCCGGGTGTAATATAATTTGCTATTAAAACATAATCCACCCTGACACATCACCCCTTCTACGTCACCCCATTGTTTTCTTTTGAGCTTCTTTAGGACTATACCCTTCCTGGTTTAAGGCTTTCCTTGTTAAAGCTCGAAGGTTGGATGGAGCAGTCCTATATTTACACCACCTTAAAAATAAACACAAGTCCATGTTTTATGTGTGTGTGTAAACTCCATATCTTACAATGTGTTGTACAATGGCCACATCTAGGCTTTGTTTTTATATAGATATGCATTTAATGTGTGTGTATATAAATGACATTATTACAGTAAATTATGAAACAACTGTATTATCATTTGCATGGAGAATAAGCTTAGCATGCTCCTCCTTTTGTTTAGGCAAATGAAAAAAATTCTTTCAAAGGAACAGTGCTAGATTTGGAGCGTTTGCCTCTTTCTTAATGTGTTACTTAAGCTCAGCGCACCGACATTTTTTCTTTTCCCTGTTTGCACATATTTGAGGTTGTTGGCTCCTCATCAGTCTGGTTGCAGCTTGCTGTCCAGGGGTTAATGGGGAGGAGGTTTAATTGCACCTCCCCCAACACATTAATAAGGTTTTGGTAGCAGTATAAACTGCTTTGTGTGTCCACTATGTAGGAGGTGAGAGTAGGTTCTCACCCTATTGAGAGTGTGCCTTGACGTGGCGGGTGAGCTTAATTATGCTTTGGCCAATTCATATAACCAAAACCTCTCATTTATACTATGTTTATATATTTGTTGCCAACTTTATTAGGGTGAGAAGCGCAGACAGTTTCTGTTTTTTGTGTTACTTAAAGCAATTGTAGACCGTGTGTCGTCTTTGCCTGGCGCATGTTTCTGTGCCATTGTTATGGGTGAGATAGTGCTGGGTGTAGAGGTGCAAAGATGTGTTTTTCCTTGACCATTAGCTTCAGTCATGTTTATAACTACTGCACCAGTGTACACCAGTCAAACCAAGCACGGGGAGCTGGTGTACCGCCATCAAAGTCAAAAAAAGGACAGGCGCCAGGAGGAGCTCAGTTTGTTGGGCTGGAACTATACAAACGCCTCAAGGAGTTCCTGAAGAATTACTTGACAAACCTCCTCAAGGTGAGTTTGCTTTCATATGTAAGCAATGTATTGCCTGGAAAAATGGTGGTAAGGCCACTTCTCACAAGGAGAATGGGTAATGGGATCATTCAATTGTTACAAATGTATTGACCAAGGCATGATATTTTAACAAAATAAACCTGAAGTTGGTCGAGCACCCGAATATAACCACTTTCACCCTTCAGGATGGCGAGGATTTAATGGATGAAAGTGTTCTAAAGTTTTACACACAACAATGGGAAGATTACCGGTTTTCAAGCAAAGTATTGAATGGGATCTGCGCGTACCTCAACCGACACTGGGTCCGGCGCGAGTGTGACGAAGGAAGGAAAGGAATATATGAGATTTACTCTGTAAGTTTGTGGCTTTTTTATGTTTGCACCTGCATTTTGGCAAAGCCAACTCGTGGCAGATGGTAATATGCTTGTCTTTCCTTATTTTTCCAGCTTGCGTTAGTAACGTGGAGAGATTGTCTTTTCCGGCCCTTAAACAAGCAAGTAAGTTATTTTCAAAAAGTATTTTAACAATTGTACCCTATTTTTACGCTCTTGTTGATGTAATTGTAGCAAGATGAAAACAGAAGTCTTTAAAAAAAAAAATGGTTGCCTGTCAGAATTTTGGTAATCAGTTTGCAACAAATGTATTGGTGAAATACATTTATGTGCTGCACAGATAAGATACGGCTATGGCTGAGCTAGTGTTCATCCATAATCATCTCCCAGAATACTCTGTTCTGGCGAACGCATAGCATTCTGGGACTGAACAAAGTGATTATGCATAGAGCATTGCCAATTGGCTTTATCTAATGCATGTTTGCAAGTGGTTTCACTAGGCCAATGTGTATCTAAAGTGTCTGGATGAAAAGTCTTCTTGATGTGTAACTCTGCTCTGTTTGCACTCTACAATTTGTTGGATGCATACGTTGCAAGTATGGCATGTATCACACCTGCTTCTTCCATTACACTTGTAAAGCTTAAGTGAATCGCCTCAGAAAAATGTCTCCTGGCCCTCGTCCTGAATTGAGCAAGCCTTTTAAGGCCTTACACAATCAGACTAATTATTTTGTGTTTAAAAATTGGGCTAAATTTAATTTTTATTGTCTCTTTGAAGGTGACAAATGCTGTGCTGAAACTGATTGAAAAGGAACGAAATGGAGAAACCATCAATACCAGACTCATCAGTGGTGTTGTACAGTCTTATGGTAAGACGTTGGTGTACCTCACATTGTAACATTTTAATCCACATTTATGATTAATGAAAGTAGCCACCTTCATGGGCAGTCACCCTGCGGTCATTTTGGAAAACAAATGCAGTGGCTTTTTTGTTTTTGTGAGATTTATTTAGAGGCACCTATGAACATCAGTGGAATCAATGCACTAACAGTGTCCTTTTTATATTTACAGTCGAGCTAGGCTTGAATGAAGACGATGCGTTTGCCAAGGGCCCAACGCTGACAGTATACAAAGAGTCTTTTGAGTCACAGTTTTTGGCCGACACAGAGCGTTTCTACACGAGAGAAAGCACAGAGTTTTTACAGCAGAACCCTGTCACAGAGTATATGAAAAAGGTAAGCTTGCTAGCTGAGACCTGCCAGCTGATGCTCACTCCACAAATTACAGTTGTGGCCGAGTGCTTGTTTTTTGTGGTTTACTCCTTTGTGACAGAGGTTTTACCCCCTTAAATGCCCGTTTTCAGCATATCTCTGTTCACCCATGATTCTCCTTTTCCATGTTTAGTGTAACCTCATAAATTATATATATATATATATAATTATTTATTTATTTATTTAGGACAGATGGGGCTTTCTGCTTCTACCACTTTTTTTTTTGACAGTCTGCCATTTAGTATGTAAACAAAGGGAACACACGTTTACAATTTTTGCTCCTGGAGCAAAAAAGGTAAAGTGTTAGGTGTATTTGTAGTGGAAGGGGCATGGGGTGTTTGGGCACCCATTTTACATTTTACACAGTTACACCAGATTGGTCTGCCGGAAGCTGACAATCTTGGGTCTTGCTGACAGGGGAATCCCCAAGGTGTCGAATGACAGCCTAGTCTTCTGTATACCGCCACAGAAACCTCTCTGGCGGTGTGAAAACCGTAGGGAGTACTATTATGTCGTCTGTCATCTAGAGCTTCACGAAGAGGTTAAGAAATCTGTTACATGCTCTGTGTGCAACAGGAAGAACGCTCAGTACTCACTCACCAATACAATGAGGTGACTTCCACTGGCTTCCTTCTTCATGTTGTTTTTTTCTTCCTTTCTTCCCATGGCGCTTTAGGCAGAAGCACGGCTTTTAGAGGAGCAGCGTAGAGTACAGGTTTACCTTCATGAAAGCACCCAAGACGAGCTGGCACGGAAATGTGAACAAGTGCTAATTGAAAAACATTTAGAGATCTTTCACACAGAGTTTCAGAACTTGCTAGACGCTGACAAAAATGAAGGTAAAATGTTTTTTGAGTAACATGAAACTGGCTTATATGATTAAATGTAGAAAGGAGCATCAGGTTGTATTGACTTAATTTTCACCAGTGTATTTCTCTTACACCTACACTAATTGATCATATGGGAAATTCTTCATTCAGTGTGTGTGTGTGTGTATATATATTTTTTTTAAATCAGCAGGTTTTTCCTTATCAAAAATCACAGTGGCGTATTCCATATCATTGTTTCAGTCTAAACCAGAGACTTTTATCAAGACGACCTATGTAGACAAAGAAGTTCAATAAATAGCGCATATCGGGTATAGCACCCACCCCTAAAGACACCAAGGAACCTGTATACACGTGTATAACTGGTGACCTTTCGTTAGTTTGTCAGTTTGTATATTTGTATCTGTTAGGCTTTTGATCCTTGAAACCCCTTGCCATGTGTCGGCTCTTAACGAAGTTAACGGATTTTCATCCGTATAGTTGAAATGGCTATCATGTTTTGACATTGGACTAAACACCAAATCTTGTGGTGGTCTGTATTTTTTTTCCTTACTGGAAAGATGCTTCTTTTTGCAGATCTGGGGCGGATGTACAATCTTGTATCTCGAATTCAAGATGGCCTGGGGGAATTGAAAAAGCTTTTGGAAACACATATCCACAATCAAGGACTTGCTGCTATAGAAAAGTGTGGAGAAGCGGCACAAAATGTAGGCCACCTTTCACAGAACTAGAATCCCATATTCTTGTTTAACAATTAATTATGACTATGATGTGACGCATAAGAGCACTCTTGACCAGGGCTGTACAACTGAAGTCCTCAGGCCACAATTTTTATCTGATCCCATCTTAACGAAGAAACTACTTGTTTTCAGGCAAAGATGGAGGACTAAAGTCATGCGTCCCAGTCCTTGACATAGCATGGTCCTCCGACATTGTCATTGTAAACAAGCTGTTCAGCCGTTGTTGTGTTGCTCTGTATTGTATCATTAAGGCAGCTACATAGAATAGGTTGTGTTTTGAGTCAGATGATTTTTGCATGAATTGTTTTTGTAAGTGTCTGAGTTAGGATGAAACTTGACTTTTTGTGGCAATAGTCTGTTAATTACAGACCAAAACTATTGCAAAACCATGGCATTTATGAAACGAGCATGAATGCCCATGAGCCAAAAGCAACAACCACCAATAAAGCACTTGGATACCCTTGGTTTATGGCAACCCTCATTGGCTAGGATGGAAATGTTAAAATTAACTACCTGCTATACCCCGCAAGCACTTTTTTTGTGCCATTAGGCATAGTGTCACAAGTTAACATTGCTCACAAATTTCCTCCTCCTGTTCTTTGTGTTCATCATAATACAAGTATTAATGAATTGAAATGATAGTAGCGTGTTTTCATCAAGATAATGCTGTATAACCGGTTTCTAATGCGCGTTTTCCTTCCCCCCCCCCCCCCCCCCCAGGATCCCAAAATGTATGTACAGACCGTTCTGGATGTCCACAAAAAATATAATGCACTAGTTATGTCGGCATTCAACAATGATGCTGGTTTTGTGGCTGCACTAGATAAGGTGAGTCGCAGTAGAAATGTTAATGAATGACCAGCACGTGGTATGCAGAACTTTTAGTAAATTACCTTCTTCTGCTGTCAGGCTTGTGGACGGTTTATAAATAACAATGCTGTGACAAAGATGGCGCAATCTTCCAGCAAGTCTCCTGAGCTGCTTGCCCGGTATTGTGACTCTTTGCTGAAGAAGAGGTGAGCATGGTTATGTTTTATACACCCAGAAATGCCCTTGCATCCCTTGGGCATCTCACCTGCTGCAACTGTACGGACCACTCTACTAGTGATGCTTGTCATTTTTAGTTTGCATTCTGCTCTTTTTGTCCTAGTTCAAAGAATCCAGAAGAGGCAGAGCTGGAAGATACACTAAATCAAGTGGTAAGGATCAATAATCACAAAGATTTTAAACCTGTGTGCAGAATTTTTTTTCTGACCCTTTTATTCCTTTACGTATAAGATTTAGAGCAAAAACATACATTTCTGAGAGTGTTCCTAGCAGTCAGTTGTGGCAGTGGGTGGAACCAATAAATGAAAGTGGAAAACGAAGAAGAGATGTTTGTGTCCTTTTTAGGTTCTCAACAGTGGGAGTAAATAAGCAAAAGGTCTGAGCCAGACCTACATATTTCAAAGTCTAAAGATACATTAAATAAAGCTTACTTTATGATTTATGATATGATTTATCTATATATTACATTACATAGGGCCAGACAAGCTTTTCTCGCAGCAGAAGCTCACTGGGGTTGGACCTTTAAAATGTATACTGAAGTAAAGGCGATAAACCCTCCAGCAAAAACTTTTAAAGACAGTGCTCTACAAACAGCCTGCCAGGTGGCCAGAATCCACCTCTTGGCGACCAGGGTTTTGCAGGGCTGCCATTATGAATTTAATGTAGTGGGTGCCGTGAAGCACCGAGTGGGGTCACATAATGCACGCTACGTGACCTTGTGGGTACCTCGCATGATTTGCTTCACTGCGCGCTGGCAGGAAGGCATAGTGTGCTCGATTTGCGATGGCAGAACATAGGCAGTAGCTTGGCAGGTGAGAGGGGGAGTAGTGTATGTGAGTGTGTGTACACTATAGTGTCATTCAATGTGTTATGTTTATAGCACTGGAGTCAGTGTGTCTACTGTATTGTAGTGCCAGAGTCAGTGTGTATGTGTCCGCAGTGTAAGTGTGTAATTTTATAAATGTATAGTGTATTTGTGTGTGTATGGTGTTTGTTATAGTATGGCATTAGCATGAGTGTGTATGTTAGCATATAGTGTTAGAATGTGTGTATGGTGTTAGAATGTGTGTACATGAGTGTAAAAATGTTAGCGTGCGTTACTGAAGAGTGTTAGTATTTGATGAGATACGATGAGGTGTTAGCGTGTCTTTTTACTGTATAGGGAGTGTGTAAATGTAAGTGTATGGCAAGGCTTGGCAAAACCCGGGCGCCAGGTTGGTTAGTATAAAAATAAGAACATGATTGGGGAAGAAAATAAAAAATAGCTGCTTATTTTTTTGCCTGGCACCTAGATCCAAACCAAATTTTTTACCCCTGCTTTAACAGCTCCAACTCATTAGAGACTAGATACGTCTGCACTGATCTACATACAAATATAGATCATTTAGTTTATTCTTTTTTTACACAGTAATAACGCAAACTTAATCACATTTAGAATCTCCAGGTTTTGTTTTAACATATTTTTCCCTGATCATTGTCATCTGATAAGAAGAGTGCGAGTAAAACATATTCTTCTTTAGAGCTCAAAATCTTATGCTGCAAGATAACGGCATACACAGGGGACTTCCACCCATTGCCAGATATAAAAAAGTTTTTTTGTTTATAAAATTTCCTTTTGTTAAAAAAATAAATAAAAAAAAAATTAAATGACTTTTATATATTAACACAGAGTAGGTACAACCTGTAGGAGAGCTGATTTCAGTGTATACACTTCTCCCCTGTTTTCTGGCTTATGTAGACATTAATACCAACATTCTTCTCCAGATGGTGGTTTTTAAGTACATAGAAGACAAAGATGTATTTCAGAAGTTCTATGCAAAGATGCTTGCCAAGCGCCTTGTTCACCAGAACAGTGCAAGTGATGATGCAGAGGCCAGCATGATATCCAAACTCAAGGTAATAATTCCTGGGCCATATTACCGTATTTGCTCGATTATAATCTGAATCTGAATATTAATTTAGGAAAAAAAAAAGAAAACCTGAATATAAGACGACCCTATAGGAAAAAAGTTTTACTAGTAAATGTTAATTCATCTAAACTATTTTTTTTTTAATAAAAGCTATGATTGAGAAAAATATTTTGGTTTTATTTCCTTCTATTTTCCAACCTGCACCCCAGTTATGCACATCTGCCCCAGAAATGCCTTATACCCCCTATATGCCACTGTGCCCCATGATATGCCTTTTAACCCTATATGCCACTCTGGCATTTCGAGGGTTAAAAGGCATATTATGGGGAAGAGTGGCATATAGGGAGGTTTAAGGCATTCAGGAGGCATAGTGGTGTATAGAGGGTTAAAAAGGCATTTCTGGAGGCAGAGTGGCATTAAGGGGGTTAAAAGGCATTTCACAGAGCACTCTGCCTCCAGAAATGCCTTATGCCCCCCATTTAACACCCCCCCAAAAAAAAACTTACCGGTGTTTTTGACTTCCCTGTCATGCAGCCGGGGCAGCGTGTAGATCGCGCACTTACGCTGCAGGCGGAAGGAGGCGTGGCTAGCAGCAGTGGTTGTCTGCGTCCATCGTGCAGACCTTCCCCAACTGTCAGAGATCAGAGTTCCCCGCACTGGTGCGGCACCGGTGCGGGGAACTCTGATCTCTGACAGCCGGGGAAGGTCTGCGCGATGGATGCAGACAACCCCCGCTGCTAGCCACGCCTCCTTCCTGCTGCAGCGTAAGTGGTCTACGCCAATCGCGTAGACATCTACACGCTGCCCCAGCTACACACCGGGGACTCAGAAGTACCGGTAAGTGGGGCGGGGGGACAGGAGGTTCTGGATCTTAGTCGTCTCATAGTCGGACCTATTTGAGGTCTGATTATAAGACGACTCCGATTATAAGACGAGGGGTATTTTTCAGAGCATTTGCTCTGGAAAAAAACCTCGTCTTATAATCGAGCAAATACGGTAATATCTGTGTTCTTCACGGTTTCAATGTCAGTCTCACTTAAGGTGATCTGAAGGCTTTTAGGATGTACCAGCTCTAATTACACCTCCTGCCCCAGACAGCTTCAGAAATTGCTTATTTTGCATGAAGAATATGACACGGATTACAGTAACAGAAAACCTCCTTGTCAGCCCATATCCTACACTTTTCACACGTTCGATTTTTCTTCCTTTCTGTTTAGCAAACTACATTGGGAAAAACTTACTAAAAGATGGCCAATGTCAATAGTCGTGCAAAACCTAAGGGTTACTACTAAATGAAAGTGATAAAGCCCCAGAACGAATATTGTATTATTACATAAATAAATCTTTTAGTAGTCCCAAATAGTTTTAAGTCTCATTTATGTGGTTAATGATTAGTTCTAGGGTCCTGCTGTACAACAGTCGGTATTCTGCGTAACCTCGTGGTATAAATATGCTAGGACTGTTAGACATTTTCAGCTCTGGGAACGAAAGTAACGTTATATTTTTTTTATACAATAAAAATTATATTTTTAAAGACTTATTAGGTATCAACAATAAGTTTTTTATTTGTGTAATAACATAATATTCTCTCTGGGGAAAAAGTTTTATGCATCCTGTAGCAGAATTCAGTTCTAATTGTGCTTTTTTGCCCAGTTTTTTATTTAATTTTTGTCTTGGTGCTCGCCTTTTAGTAGAATATATTTGGGAAGGAAACAGAACAATTGGAGAAACTGGGAGACATAGTGCTGATTGTTTCATCCGGCGTTGTCTAACCCTGTCTTGCGCTGCCCTTCATGGTCTATATTGTATTGCAGCAAGCGTGCGGCTTTGAGTATACCTCAAAACTGCAGAGGATGTTCCAAGACATAGGCGTGAGCAAGGACCTAAATGAGCAGTTTAAAAGGCACCTCACCAATTCCGAGCCACTCGACCGTAAGTATCGCCACTCGGTTGTGAACTCCGTGTAACTGTTTTTGCGTGAGATGGCACCTATGCAGATAGAATTGGTTTTGTGGCCATTTTAAGAGTTTGCATCGGACTATTGGGCACGTCTTGCCTACCTACTGTCTCAAAGGTACACAAATATGTCCCGAATCCGATATGCATTAATAGAAATAAAAAATCAGTCATGCTAGCTTTCCCTGTATGTATTCATTTTTTAATTACTATTATTGTGATGTAGTGCAGGACACCATTGTCTGGGGGTTCTAGTGACTTTTCATAAGAAAGTGTTGTCTGTGTAAGGGCAAATCTTTCCGACGTTACTCAGGTGGCACTATTGGAGCAGTCCACGTCTCCATCATTACAATAGCTGTCTTATTAGGAGGACGTTTTCTTAGAGCACTCAAAAGTGTATTGGAGTGTCGACCTAGTTTCCACGCTACGTGTTGTGGACTTTATGCTTTCTGCTGTATTCCTGCAGCCCATGCAGACCTTTTCCTTAACCCACCTGAGATAATGCCACAGTTCTACAAACTATACAGTGATATGTTCACAATGATGTTTACGTGATATTGGGGTGTCCATCATCCACATTGCCGATTTCCAGTAGCTTTTTAAAGTTTATATTTGGTATTTTTAAGGCTTGATTGTTACTGCACATTGTTCATTTTCACTATCGCACTATGCTGATGCTCTAAATGTAATGCATATATAATGTTTCTTTCTTTTGCAGAACATTTTAAATATAATGTAGTTTTTATGACCATTTCACTTTTGAATTAAACGCTAAATTAGAAATAATTGGCGATCCCAATCTTTTTTTTTTTTTTTTTTTTTTTTTTTTTTTTTTAACAGCTAGCGCCCTTATTTGTGTAATTTGTTTTTGTTTTTCTCTCTCTTTGTAGTGGATTTCAGCATTCAGGTTCTCAGCTCTGGATCATGGCCCTTTCAGCAGTTTTGCACATTTGCGTTACCATCCGAGGTATGCTCCTTATTTTTCCTCTTCTTTCTGCGTCTGCTTGTTGTGGTTTCATTATATTGCTAATGATTTTGGGTACCCCCATATTCATTTATTAGTTTCATAACCTGTTTGATAACTTCAGAACTCCCCCAACTAGTTGTACTTAATAAGTAATAGATGGTTTGTTTTACATTGTTTGATGCATGCAGTTCTCCAGTTGTTGAATGGTGTGACTGAGACTGACTCGCGGTCCGTTGTAAAGGATTAATTAGAAGCTTTTACGCACCCCTCTAACAAAGTCCTTCCTAAAAGCAACACTGAATATTTTATGTACGGAACTGTTTTGTTTTAATGTTTTGTACCTTCAAACAAATAGCTATTTTTAAAACAGGCTCTGTTGCTGTGAGCTTAATTTACTTTTAATTTTATATTTTTTCGCCGCATGCGTTACACTTCATACATGGGTTGCTGAAGATGTGGTTTACACGTGTCTTTAAAAGCAGACCGGTTAATATTTCCTTTTATTTGAAAGAGCGTGTTGTATTTACATTTTTAGCATCGTCTTTCCGTTAAGCAGACTGGTGACGTTTAAATGCTAATTGGGAACTCCCGCTATTTTGTTTGTACTAGCATTAAATTATTTTCCGAAAATATGCTGTTGAAGTTTTTGCATAATGTTTTTTCAGGAACCTGCATAGACATTCGTACATGTCTTGGCTCTCGTATCTTTGCCTAGTCTTAGATAAACAATAGTGGCTCGGTCTTAATCACCCAGCCGGACCCTCTGACCAATGAAAGTCTATGGACTCCATTAGCGTTGCAATAAAGAATCTTGTCAGTCATCCAAAATATCAGGGGTGACAACAATGGCAGCCGGCAGTCTGCAGATTTATTGGAGCAGAAGGTGTTTGTCGACGCTAGCTTACATTACTGTGCAGAAAACTGTATTTCATGTTCAAGGAGCATTTTTTTTTATTTTATTTTAACCCTTTTGTACTCTTAAGATCCTCCTTGGCGTTTAGGAACTCTGATGCCTTCTTTCTTTTTGCACAGCTGGAACGCAGCTACCAGAGGTTTACAGCTTTTTATGCCAGCCGGCACAGCGGAAGGAAACTGACTTGGTTATATCAGTTATCTAAAGGGGAGCTGGTCACTAATTGCTTCAAAAATAGATACACCTTGCAGGTGAGTGGGGGTTTGTAAGAAATCCATATTTCAGTTGGAGTCATTGAGTTTTAACTATTAAGTGTGGTTATCTCCTTTTAATCAAGATAGCTAATGATGAATCTTTTCTACATATAGTAAACCATACATTGCATTATTATTATTGTTTCAGGCTTCCACGTTCCAGATGGCAATCCTGCTACAGTATAACACAGAAGATGCCTACACAGTGCAGCAACTCACAGACAGCACTCAGATAAAAATGGTACGCTTAGTAGTTTGGCGAAACCTTTTTACTTTTTCCGTATATGTATAGGTTTAAGCAAGTTGTGCCCAACCTCATAATGTGTGTTTTTTGTTGTGACAGGACATCCTGGTGCAAGTTCTTCAAATACTGCTGAAATCAAAATTATTGGTGAGTTTTATTAAGCCACTGAAGCACCTCCATTGGTACTGGATACCTTAATATTGCTTTATATGTTTTGGGACAAACTAATTCTCAGTGAATCCCCACTTCCCCTGCATAATACGGAGTGGGGACAAGATGTGCAAAGATCTTTTTTTTGGGAGGCCATTGGTTACTAGCTTGACAGTTGTATAAGCTGCTAAATAATAATTAGGGGCAGTTGTGGTTGATGGCGTGTTTAGGGTCAATTTAGGGGCAGTTGTGGTTGTTGGGGTGTTTAGGGTCAATTTAGGGGCAGTTGTGGTTGATGGGGTCTTCAGGGTTAATTTAGGGGCAGTTGTGGTTAATGGGGTCTTCTCTTCAGGGTTAATTTAATGATGAGGACTGAGGGTTAATTTAATTTAAGGTTAACTTAAGGTGCCGTTAGAGGTAAAGGGGGGGGGCAAACTGAGGGGAATCTAAATCCTGGGGGCAGTGAAGATTTACCCTGTATTTAGTTATAAAAGTATTGTCTGTGAACGAGTCTGCAAATCTATGAGGGCACTATGGCATATCAGGGGGGTATAAGGCATACCTGGGGAGGACGGAGTGACATATCTGGGGTAATAAGGCATATAGGGTATATAAGGCATATGTGGGGAGGGCAGTGTGTCTGGGGGTATGTGGCATATCTGGGAGGCGGTGTGGCATATCTGGGGGTATGTGACATCTGGGAGGGAGTGTGGCAAGCCTAGGTTCAAATGTGCATAACTGGGGGGGGGGGGCAGGTTGGGAAATAAAAACAAGAAATGCATTTTTATCAAAGTTTTTTTATTCTGCTCTTTGTTTTTAACATCCTACGTTACTTTATTAAATTATTTTAAATGAAAAATGTACATTTTTTTTTTAATCCGATTAATCGAAAAAATAATCGGCCAACTAATCGATTATGAAAATAATAGTTAGTTGCAGCCCTACTAAAGCATTAAATTGCATTACTCCATGTCTTAAAGTATACTTTATTTTACATTACAAAGTGTAATAACAAACGTTCTTTTTAAACACCAGGTTTTAGAAGATGAAAATGCAAATGTAGACGACGTAGAGCTGAAGCCGGACACCTTAATAAAGCTATTCCTTGGCTATAAAAAGTATGTTATACCTTTTGCACCAACAGAGCAGTATCTCTTATTTCTGACTTCCTTGGCAGTATAGCAAATCATTGGCCCTGCATAAAACATAGTAAGAGTGCGGAGGTGCTGATAAAACTACACTTTATTTTACTGAGCTAGGAGAAACGTGCCATAATGCTTGGCTAAAGAGATCTAAGTATCTTTTTTTTTTATTTGAATCAAGCTATTCTTCCTACCTGCTTCCCTGTTATTTTACATGCTTCTGTGTAATGTGTAAACTCCTAGTAGTAGTAATGGAATTTGAATCAAGTGTATAAACCAATATTTTTTTATTTATTTTTTAAAAATTCAAATGGCCCCCTTTCTTATTTCTTGGCAGTAAGAAGTTAAGAGTGAACATCAACGTGCCTATGAAGACAGAGCAGAAACAGGAACAGGAGACAACGCACAAAAACATTGAGGAAGATCGGAAATTGCTCATCCAGGTATCAGCACTTGTCTCACTCCACTGACTTTATTCTCTCCTACATGGAGACTTGCAGGATGGAAAATGGTGCACTCTTGTATCGGATGACTTGTTTTTTTTATTTTAGGCTGCTATTGTAAGGATTATGAAAATGAGGAAGGTCTTGAAACACCAGCAGCTTCTGGGAGAAGTCTTGACTCAGCTGTCCTCAAGATTCAAGCCACGTGTTCCGGTTATTAAGGTAAGGACAAATAAAATGTAGCTCTGTTGCCCTGGTTGGGAGAAAATGGTTATCCTAGCTGTTACCGCTTGCTTGTATATGTTATTTTTATGTTCTTGCTGCTATGTGGGTTTAACCATTTTTTTTAATGTTTAATAAAATTGTTATGCAGATGCTTGTAATGTTAACTTATGTTTTCTCTTGTTATACTCAACCATATTAAATCTTATATTGAGGTCAGCCTTATTCCCTAACTAGATTAACTTCAAACACTTCTACTGTATGGCCGTTCCACATATTTACCACCTTCCTGTAAAGTAAAACCTTGTATTGCTGTGACTTGCTGTCCTAATTCTCCCATTTTGAAATATACTTCCCTCTTTTACTTTGTCGAATCCCTTTGAGCTTCACTGATCTACATAGTTTCCAATGAAAGAATGTTCCTATAGTTAATACAGGCCTTCTTGAAACAATGAGTCCCTGATGCCCAGAGCTGAAAGTTGAGACATGTTCCTCAATCTTTTGTTTTTCTCCTTCTTGCCTTTACAGAAATGTATTGACATTCTAATAGAGAAAGAGTACTTGGAACGTGTGGATGGAGAAAAGGACACCTACAGTTACCTGGCTTAAATAACATTTTTATACATATATTTAGCAGTTGGTAAAACTTAATTTGTGTGACCCTCGGCAGATAGTAACATTTTTATGTGGTGGAAAGACTGGAGAAGAACTGAACTTCATAGGAGCCAATCTGCTGCCACGTGGTCCCTACTCTTTTTAACAACCGGAACAGGACTCCAAGAAGCCAGCCTCAGACTTACATCTGTATCGCTCAGGACTGCGAACATTTCAAGCATGTAAATATGGACACCAGTGCCCTTTAAATTAAGAACAGAGGGAGAGCTTGTACCCGAACTGAACAGATGTTTGCATGCCACCACCTCCCTTCTTTTAAATCAATAGATTTTGGCTGTATGGGCAACCAGTGTTGGTAAAGACAGTCCCTATATATATTGGCGGAGCCCACTGAGAGTTTGAATGGACCTAATGTAATCTGCTACGAAAACCCCATTTGTATAGTGTGTTTCTTTTTTCTTTTTTTTATGTGTGGAAAATAAAAACAGAAAAAGAAAATCAAACAATTTCTGTACAAATTGCTTTGGTTTTTTTGTGTTATCTTTTTCCTTCCTAAATGTAAATAAAAAGTTCCAATTACAAAAACTTTGTGATATCTTGAACAATCCAACTCTGTATGTAGCATTACAGGATTTGACTGTGATCCAAATTGGATGTATTAATTGTGAGCATATACCTCACCAAATAACTGCTGCATCACATAAAGAGGAATATTTTGTACTCAATGATCCATCACTAAAGGGTTTGAGATACTAAAATTGCTTAGAAAACATTCCTTTGATTCTCCCAAAGCCACCCTCTATGTATTACGTCATAGTTACAAATACATAGTACATAAAGTTGAAAAAGACCTAAGGCCATCAAGTTCCACCCTTCAACCTAACCTTCTTACTCTTGATCCAAAAGAAGGCACAAAACCACTAATTAAGCTACTTTGAATTCTGCCATCAGGGGGGAAATTTCCTTCTTGACTCCAAAAGGCAATCGGATTTCTCCCTGGATCAAGCTCTAAAATATTATTTCTATTTATAGCCCTGTATGTCATGCATTTCTAAAAAAAAATAAAAAATAAAAAACCTAAATATGCAGACCCCTTTTGAAGGCATCTAATGTATTTGATAACACCACCTCCCTTCCCAGTGAATTCCATACCTTTATTGTCCTTACTGTAAAGAATCCCTTACTTTGTCAGCTATGAAATCTCCACTCTTCCAGTCTCAGAGGGTGACCTCATGTTCTTTGTATATTTCTGTTAATGAACAGGTCACTGAAGAGCTATTTATATAATGTTATCATAGCCCCTCTAAGATGCCATTTTTCCAGTGTATATAATTTTAACTTTAGTCTCTCTCTTAATAACTACTATCTTTCAATCCCTTTTTTAGCCCTCCTTAGCACTTCTAGTTCCATAATGTGCTTTTTAACGACCGGTGCCTTCCTCAGCAGTCTGACCTCCTACAACATCCCCCACAAACACCTTTAACTCAAAGGACCTTCCAGCAAACACCCCTTTTGTGACGCCTGAAATTGTCAGGCACAGAACAAAGCTAGCAGTGCAGAGGGAACAAGTTAGGAGGCCCCATTAACAAAAATAAGTTAAAGTTTAGAAAGCTTGAGGGGATTGTCTTCGGGAATCATACTTTATCGCTGCGATTGCATGTGATTTTCATGTAAAACGTGAGATAGCAACCAGTAGAATTGTAAAAAGCAGGAATATTCTATTAATGAGAATGCTGGGTTGATTGAAAGTATTGTCCTTATAGAACAGGTTTTCCTTAAACCCAGTAATGACAATGCATTGTGAGCCTTTATGGGCTTTGTCATGATGGGGTTAAAGAGAACACCTAACAACCAGGTTGAAACATACGTAACATTGTGTTGGTCCAGTAAAAATTCTGCTTCCACCTAGAAACATGTTTTAAAGAAAAGTATGTGACATACTTCTCCAAACGAAGGAGCTGGAGGAATTCAGCTGGATCTCTCCTTGAAATTAATGCTCAGATATTCGGTGTGTTATTTTTAAAGCCTTAGAGGTAATTAGGATGCTGGGTTGCGTGGTTAGTGACATTAGTAGCAAAAAGAGAAGTGGTTATGCCATGTTACACATTCTTTTTCGAGGCATGGATAACTTTTACTTAGTCTAATGCCCTTAACACCCCCACTATAGAAAAATGCATAACGATGTAGTGTATGATTACTTCATTTCTGTTTTGGAAGTATTAAAGCTCTTACCTGACCTAGAACTTGCAGACTTGCTGCGGCAGCTGCCCTCCTCCTACATTTCTTTCTTTGAAGCACCAAGTGTCAGAAGGACCATCATTGAAATCAATAGCGGCACTTTCCACGCATGTGCACAGGGGTTCAACCAAACTAGAGTTGACTTGAGGAGAGCTTATGTGCGGGAAGATGTTTTCAGCCAAATGCATCTCCTGCAAGGCATTCAGACGGGGGATGGGGAATCTCCAGAATCCCTCCATGCATTTACAAAATGGACCACACAAAAATTTAAAGGGACCATGCAGCTATCATGTGCATTAAAGTGCATACGATGGCTGGAGTGTCCCTTAAATCTTCTTTATTGAAAAATGATTGCATGTATTTCAGTTTACCGTCCAATGCTTCTTTCTAATATAACTATGGGGTTTAATATTGTCCTGTACCCACATTTCAGCAAGATCTTCTATTAAACTATTGTGTTGGAATTTAACAAATCTAAATGTATACAAAATAGCAGTCCCCATAGGCATTCTGCTACGTGCAGACAAAAGGGTTAAATTATATCTTTGCTGTATATTGTGTCTGGTTATATGCTGTACATGTGATCTCAGAGCTCCAGTCCTTAAAACAGACAGGTCATCCACAAGCACGGTGCTACATACAATTCTTTACATACAATGATACGGCTTAATAGTGAGAACAATCTTAGGAGAAGCTAAGAAACCATAAACAAAATATACAGAAGTTCAAGTATATTTTATTTGAGGTGGAAAATGTACCACAATACATTATTGCCAAAAATTCATTGGTACAAAAGTTTGCAGCTGGCAAAGATAATAATAATTGATTTTTATTTTCACTATAAATTACTTTTACAGTACATGGTATTGTCAGAACTTCAACTTGCATTTTGTTTTCTTCTTATCTAAAATTGCAACATCAGTATTAGAAATTCCTGAAGTAGGTAAGGCATGTGGCTTACAGAGGAGGTAGCTGGAATCAAGGGATTTCCATTTCTCTCTCAATTCCCACATATTTCAGAGCATCAGCTTGGCTATATCTGAAAAGCACAAAGAAAAAGAAAAATGGAAGGAATATCAACACTGCGAGCCCAACATTTAGTTCAACAAGGACTCAAGTTCTCTCTCACCTATTTCGTTATGCACTATGAAGGGCCAAACTTGGTGAGCCTCTTCTGCGGCCCGTACAATACATCGTGAAATTTCTTGCACACCTTACAGCACCAACTGTGCACTATGCAGGGCCGGAACTCACAATTGTTGGCCAATTGTAATACATAAAGTCAGTGGGTGGAAACTGCAACGTAACCTGCAAACTTCCAGAGTCATATCTCCAATCCAGCTGGTATCCCTCTAGGCACTCACCTTTTCATTTGGGTTGAGTCCCAAGCGATCCTCAAAAGGTGAAATACCATATAAAACAAACTTGAGATGCTCACTAACAACGGACAGCCACTTCATGGATGAGGGATCTCTTGGGGTTCACTCCAAGTGAAAGGGTGAGACCAGTTGTTGACCTCCCTGCTCTTTTGTGCCTCAATGGATACCAACTGGACCCCACTGACAAATGTCTGGGGTCGTTGGCTCGCACAGGGGAAAGTTGCATCACATTTCAGTTCTGGGCTGCCCTTAGGACAGGATCAGACTGATATGTTGATGATGATGATTTTCCCCTGTATTAGCAGAGGCGAGCCACAACGTAAGCTGCTACCAGGCTATTAAGGCCGTCCTTTTTTAGTGAGCATGTCAAAGTTGATTTGTATAAAAATTTATCTAGTTTAAAAATTCCATTAAAAACCACTGGGCACACAAGTATTTTAATAGTTTCTAAAATGTTGCACTTAAGAATACTTCACAGAACACTGGCACCTAACAAAGTACGCCAACTTATATATAAATCTTTAAATTTGTGCCTTTTTGTATTTTTAGTTACTGTTTATAGAGGAAGGGGCTTAGTGGGGTACCTGTGAAATCACAGTATCTTAGAATGCCAGCCTAGATTAAGTTTTTTTTTTTTTGTTTAACCAGCATGCTAGCCAGTAATTATTACCGTGGTAGCAAGCAGCAACATTAGGCTGCCTGCTCCATGTATTGATCTTTGCCAAAAGGCAGCAATCAGATTTTAGCTTTTTTTCCCCGTTTTCGAAGAGAAGCTGCCGATTAGTCTGTAACTGCAGATAACGTTTTTCCGCAATCACTTTGATCACGGATAGAAGGCCCTAAACTGCCACCTCATTCATGATAGACATCAGTGCCCTTTATTGCTCTTACTCTGCAGAATTTAACACTTTTGTAATTAAATGGAGAATTTTAAAATAATTCATAGTAATACTTAATGCTTTCTTTCTCTATTTTTTTTTTTAATTAAACATTTGCCGTATTTATAATTTTCCCAGAAAACTCTGTGTCATGTGATGCATAATAAGTTGTTTCCACAGAAACTAGGTTATGCGATTAAATCTTCAATCTTCATGGGAAAGAATAAAAGATTGGCTAAAGTTTACTTGTTCAACATATTAGAGGGTATAATTAATGTTGAATTCTAAGTGCAAGCAATTCCTGTGGCTTTTTACAGTTTAGAGTCTTTGACAAATGTTCTAGATAGTAGTAAATCAATGCGTTAGTTAAGAACGACACTACATACCTGTAGTCGAAGAAAAGTTCTTCACCGGTCTGAATGGCTCTCTTTGCAAAAATTCCTATTCGGTGATCTCCATTAACCATCATTACTAAAGCAGAAGGGAAAAGAATGCGTTAATATTCCAAAACCTATCATTGAAATGATCCCAAATGGAAACAATTTGCCAGAGGATAAACCCATCTAATCTGCCCATAATTTTCTGCTGTAAAAGGGTTTTAGTTCTTGGTCTCGTCTTACATTCAGGATATCCTTATGCTTATCTTGTTAATGTTTACAGTTCTTTTCTATGTTAGTCATTACCACTTCAACTGGGAAGCCGTTACAGTTATGTACTACTCATCGATGAAGGAAATAGTAAAAGAAAAACATAAAGCTGAAAAAGTGTCAAAAATATCCATGGGTCGATGTTACATTTACTTATATATTAAATAGGGGACAGTGAAAATTAATTATTAATTTAAATTAACATATTAAAACATACTGGTACAGAAAGAGAAGATGGCCCTGCTCTTGCAAGCTTACGCTCTATTTGGTGTGGGGGCGTAAGACAGTAGGAGAGGGTTAACTCATTTTAGGGCTCCTCGGCCATCAACTTTTTAATTTTCAGGAAGGTAACAGTGTTTAAAACAATGACATTGATACTTTTTTCCAAGTTGCACTGTTTTTTTTACTTTGTATTTCATGCATGGGATTAGGAATCACATGTACATGCAGTTATTAATACATTCTGATAGACATTTTATTTACCCTTTGCATAGCAGTTTGGATTCACAGAATGGTTTGCAAAGCGAATTTTGTTGCCTTTGCGTGTTGCATCGACTACAAAATCTGAAATAGAAGAGAGAAAAAAAATGATTAATGTACTTTATACTTTAATAAATTCAATTCTGTTCTTATTTAGAACATGGTACATTCCCTATGATTGTAGAAAGCAAACATACGTTAAATGGTACATAATTCATTTTGAGTATGCTTATAAGCAAGAAGTGGAAGATCTTAGCTATGAAAAGGGAATAAATAGGTGGCATCTATATACGCTAGAAAAACAGCATCTATAAGGGATATTATAACACTGTGTAAATATGTGCAGGACTAACATAAGGAGCTCTCCAGTGACCTGTTCATTAACAGAAATGTTAATGTGTGACGAACAAGAGGTCCTCCTCTGACACTGGAAGAGCGGAGATTTCACATCCAACAAAGGAAGGGGCTCTTTACGGTAAGGGCAATAAAGCTGTGGAATTCACCATCAAGAGAGGTGATGTTATCAAATATCAAATACAATGGATGCCTTCAAAAAGGGTCTGGATATTTTTTGGGGTTTTGGAAAAGTAGAACATACAGGGCTATAAATGACAGAATAAAAATGAACATTTTAATGAGGTTTTTTCCCCCCTAAGCTATTTTTTTGAATTTTGACGCTTAACTGTGGGGTTGAACTAGACGGACTTTTCCAGCGTATGTTACTTTTTGATTCCTGACACGGACTTCTCCATTTGTATATGCCTGCTACTTTACAGACAGAGTTAGAAGTGTTCCAGCTATAGACCGTTACAATCATATTAGATCTCATCAGTGCAAAATAGGAACAGCTCTGACTCGCGCACGTGCAGAGAACAGCGTGTGTTTATATAATGTGTGAGGAGACGGACAAACAGATGGATAACCAATTTGTTTCAGAGCAAAAATATTTACACGGTTCCCAATGAATTCAATGTTTCTAATGCACTATTTTACATTTTCTGATTCCTCCCAAAAATAGAAATTGCGGCAATTATTCAATTAGTTCCTTTTTAAAGTTTAACTCTTTTTTTGACCATCATAAATTACAGTGTTACAAAAAACAAACATTATTATTTCTTATTACATACCATTGTTCAAGTTGAAGAGGAAGCTGCACATATATTTATCATAAACTTTTCCCCTCCGATCTGCTTCATCCTGAGATATGATCTGGAGGAAGAACAGTAAAGTTTGTGAGATGATCTGCTGGCGGCTGTCAAACATGCAGCAAACACACAGCGCTGTCCATTATACAAATCACAGACTGGAACCAGTGGGGTTTAAACTTAAAAAAACCAAAACAGATTCTGGCGCAAAAGCTTAAAAAAGTTCCTTAAACATCATAGCAACTAACAAGATGTCCCTGCTTACCGGAGGATTCTGTTGGTTGCTATGGCGATAAGACCACTTTTCATAACTTTGCATAATCCCACTGTACAATTTAATTGATCAGACAACGCCTTTTACTGGATTGGGCACACATATTGACATCTACCTGCCCTAATGGCTATGTTGCCCATCTCCCTACTACCGTATTTCCCCATGTATAAGACGCACCTTAATTTTGGGGCTTCTATCATGCCCAGGTTCCAGGATGAGTGTGATGCTAGCTGTGCTGGAATCTGGGTATGCCTGGGCATGGTAGGAGTGTTACCATGCCCATACTTATTATTTAACGACACGCCAAAGGTAAAGCAGAGATTATTATTTATTGCTTTATATAGTGCCATCATATTCCGTAGCACTGTACAATGGGTAGACAGGACATAACAAGCAGCCGCATTTTGACTTAGAGATAACAGGTGAGGAGGGCCTTGGTCAATGACCTTACAATCTAGAGGGTGAACTAAAGAAGAGGTAAAAGTGCCGCTGTTAGGGACGGACAAGCCACACGAGTATAAGTATTGCAGGAGAGGGACTAGGAAAGGTGAGCTAAAGGAATATGGGAGGAAGGGAGTTGAAATATGTAACGTTAAGCGTCCTTGGACGGGAAGGGAAATAAACCTTGAACGGGAAGGGAAGAATGAAAACAAGTGATTAGATGTTCTGTTTGCCAATAATATTGACTACAAAGCAAACAAAAAACAAATATCCATGGGTAAACCCTCAGCACTACGCTGCAAAATATGATGGTGCTATATAAATTAAACAAGACTTCATGAAACAAAGCATGGTACTTCTTTTCTTTAACTTTTTAAGAAACTTTAATAGACGAAAATTTTCAATGAGAGTCAATGAACGCATTGTACAAAACGCTGGTGAAGCAGGACTGTACAAATATGATAACGACATCAGGGGATTTAACAAAGTACAGGTTGGAAGTTTTTCTCAAAGGAGGAGAAATATTAGAACAAGAGGTCACAGTCTAAAACTAGAAAACAGGAGGCTTAGATGTAATGTAAGGAGGGTTTGCTTTACTGAGAGGGTGGAACAGACCCCCAGCAGAAGTGGTAGAGGGTAATACAGCGAGGGAGCTTAAACATGCATGGGATGAGCCTATAGGAATCCCGGATCTAAGAAAAGATCAAGGACTGGTTACGGTTTTATAAAACCAGGTAGAGGCTAGATGGGCCAAAGCTTATCTGCTGCCAGTCCTTTTTTCTATAATATAGGCCTCTAAATTGTGTGGGCTTGTTGTTCTCTACATAGCAAGTCCTAACACTACTTGAATAAGTGAAGAATAACACGACCAGCTTACCTCTCCACAGTATTCAGATATGAACTCATTTTTCTGCACAGGGTCTTTGATGAAAATCCCCCAGCCGGCGACATCAGAAGGAGCCAGTAGCAAATGCTAAGAAGAATAAGTAAAGCGGTGAGTATGTGAAAGGCCGGCGGCACGTTGGAGCACCTAAAGGGCCGTTCCAGGAATGATCGGTACACCACAGAAAATAAAAATGCTGACTGGGGTCAAAGGGAGCCACCACTGTCATGCAACGCATGGTACTGCACTTTACAGAGTCCACCTGCTTTTGGGATGAAGCCAAACTAGGCGTGACAGATGTTCGGGTTTGTGAAAATGGTGCGCGTAAAGCGGCAAAAATCACAAAAAATTATATCGCACAGCAGGCATTCAATGGGATCTACGTCCTCTCGCTGGATAACAATGAAGAGAGTGAAAAGAGTTCATGAGGCCTTTTCTCGCATGGTTGTCATAGAAAGAATGTAGTTTGAAATGGGGGGGGCTTACGTTCTGCGCAGGTCTTAAGGGCCAGGCAGCCATGCCGCCCAGTCACGTGCATCTACCATCAAAAACTTTATAGGCCTTACCTAGCGGTCTGCCCATTTTGCCAAATTTTCATGAAACCAGCCTGCGGGATCAAAAGTTATTATAACGGGGGCGCCAAAAGACTGCATTTTCTTTAATGCCCCTCGCCCAAAAGGATAGGTTATTTCTTTGTTAAATAAGCATTTCCCGTCTTTCTATTAACGGGCAGAAGGCCTTGTGCATAGACCCCCTACTGCCAAATTAAAATGTCCTCCATATACGTTTGGGAGCGGTAATAGAATAGTAGTTTATAGCGCGTTTCTGTTAGTTTAATTTAAAATAAAGTCATATCCCCGAAAAATTCCATAAACTGGCGATCGGCACGCACTACACACCTTCTTAGATCCCCGCTGAATGCTGCAGTTCTTGCAGGATACGTTCTTGCTGTCCCAGTGATCGGCGGCACCACATGTTAGACACAAGTCCGGGTCGCACTCGCGTACAGCCAGGTAACAAGGACACTGCTTTGTGTTACACTGCGCCTTGCATCTGCATCCGGGGAAGCGGTTTTGGCCTAAAGAGAGAGAGAGATAGAGAAAATGTGACTTTGGACAGGTGCAGGTAAAAAAAAAAAAAAAACCCCGAGCCATTTCATAACAATTTAGGACCTTCAACGCAATCTTAAAACTGGATTCAGGACATACTTCTCTAAAGACATAAGCACTAGAGATCTGTGTGTTATGTACAGTAGTAGCTTAAACTTAAACGCATATGATAGCTGAGGAGCCCTTTAAATGTATTTGGTGTCACGGGGGGATTCTGAAGAGACCCCCACCAAGCGCATGCACAGAAAGCTTCAGTTTCTCCTAAAAGCGAATTTAGTGATTTTTTTAATTTTTTTTTTAACCATTTATGTTCTCACAAGGCCGTCGGGGTCATTGAACACCCTCTTTGACGTTGCTCCACATACACTTCCAACCCAAGCAGGACGTTTCTCCAGGCTTGGCTTTGACCTTTGCCTTAAAGCAGTATCGGTAACGGAAGCTGCAGTACAAGGTGTGGATGCAATGGGGAGAGAACCGGAAGTAGAGAGAACTCATTCAGTAGGACAAAGTCGTCATTCCCCCAGCTTGTGGCTGGGTAACTATGCTGCATATGATCAACCTGCTTTATTGTAAAAAAAATTAAAAAAAAATAAAAATAAAATAATAAAATATATAGATATATATATATATATATATATATATATACACACACACACACACCCACCATTAAAGGCTTTTGGTGCCATAAAAATTTAAAATGTTTTAATTAATTTGGGGGTTTAATAGCTCTTGAGCGCTACATGATAACAACTGCCCTGTTTTTCTTTTTAAAATAACACTATACCATTTGTGCAATTCTCCATAAAAATTTGAAATTCGTATTAAATTTAATCAAACTTGATTTTTTGCATCCGCTAAAAATTGTAAAAAAAATAAATAAAAAAAAAAAAAAAAAAAAAAAAAGGATTTTATGGTTCACCATCACCCGTGCTCAAGATAAAAAAAAAAAAAACATTCACTAGTGCTTAGAAAATAGAGAAACAACTTTTTGTTTCAGACTGCCACTTACACTCAGAGCTGCACTGACAGAACTTCTCACAGAAGTTCTGGGCGATGACACATGGACAGGTGCTGTCACAAGGCTGCCGGGGATGGTCACACGGCTGGTAATTGTAAACATGATTGGAGGAGCCATCTTAAAAACAAAAGAAGAAGATAAAATCTTCGTATTTTAATCAGGATGAATGAAGTCGATTCATGGTTAGATCAATCACAATACAGCCTTGCACTAAGCCAATTATTTTCTGTATTTTTCTTGATAAAGAGTAATTTAGTCCAGGTTTTCCAGATCTGGAACATATGCAACAAATAACTTCCTTTCTAAGGACATCTTTTATAGGCAGTATCTAAACGGGACTATATATATATTATTTGCCAATCTTAGTTACCTTCATACACTTCACACATTTTTATTTTATTTTTGGTCAACTTAAGGGTAATGAGAGTAAAAAAATAAATTCTAATTTCTGTATCGTAAAACACAGCTACATTTTTCCTTTAATTTTGAATAATCATCCACCACACCATCTAACCTTCAGACATTTAAAGGGACACTCCAGCCATCATATGGACTTCAATGGTTATAGCAGAGTTTCACCTTTAACTTAACTTGTTTCAGGCAAATGCACAAATGGATTCATCAGAATCCTCTTTTACCCCCCCCCGTTAGCCCCACATATTAGGAATTTTAACAAAAGATCATTCTATTTGTTAGATCAACTGTTTTTTGTTAGATCTACTGTAAAGTATGCAATGTTAACATTCTTTCTTTAGCCAGCCCCCCCAACACAAATTTCAACAAACTGTTATTGATTATGATAGCTCTGTGTTAGATCTTGATTAATCAGACAAACTTTGTTATATCTAGTCTAATTACTGAGATATTGCATATTTAATGAGGGGGGTGCTGCCCCCCCCACTCAACTGAAATTTGGAATTTTTTTTTATCGATTGGAGTAGATATTCATTAGATCCGATAAGATTAACTATTTTTTTCTGTTAGATCTATCACGCAGGAGGCGGTATTCACAATCCTATTTTGTGTGCGGGGGATGGGAATACGGGTTGCCCCCCCCCAACTGAAATTTTATTTTATTTTTTTTTGGTAGATATTAGTTCTTATGGGGAAAAAAACTGTTGATTTTACTGGATCTATCACGCAGGAGGCGGTATTCACAATCCTATGTTGTGCGCAGATAGATATAACGAGAAAACTGTTGATCTTACCGGATCTAACGAATATCTACCAAAATCCAAATTTCATGGGGGGGGTTCACAATTAGGCAAGATCCAACAAAACTTTTTGTTGAGGGGGGCTGGCTATGGGTTTACGAATATTGCATATTTTAGAGTAGATCTGATGAAAAAAAACTGTTGCTCTAACCTGATCTAACAAATGGAATGATTTTTTATTAAAATTCCTAATATGGGGGGGGCTAACCCGGGGGAGGTTCCTCTTATTGTATTTGTGCTCTTTACCCGCCCCGTCTAGGTTTCTGCATTGCTGGAGATGGCAGTTCTGTGCAGGCGTGGGATACTCCGCTAGCTCTTGAGTTCAAGAGGGTCTAATGAGAACCCATAACGCATGCACAGAAAGCAATCTCAACTGAGTTCAATGAGTGATTTCTTGCCAAAACCGCCATAAAATATGGCAGCAGAGACATACTTCTGCAGCGTTTTCACCAGGTAAATCGTTATTCATAAAAGTAACAAAAATGTATATTACAGTACTTACAGATTATGCATGCTTTGTTGGTGGGGCTATAGGGGGCATTATCATAGATCAATGACGGTTTGCATTTTGTGACATTGTCATCTGTATACTAAACATCCTCCACGTTCTCTTTAATCAAGAATAGATGGAACAACTTTTGTATCGAATTACATTTCAGAGGAACAATCGCGAAGAGAAAAACAAGATATCATACCTTTCTTCAGCTGTATTTTTCTGCAATGTGCAGCCCACAACCTGCAAGGATAATAAACCAAGAATGACCAAAAGTGGCAACACTTACTCATGTGCAGAACAACTAAAGAATTGGTTAGATTGAATATTAAAGTCAACCGATTAATCAATGGGCATCTTTAGCAAACAGTCAGAGTATTTATTGTTGTACTCTCTTAGGCTAAGACAATAAGCTACAAAAGGTTATTTGATTCGGTTGCAATGAACGTTATTAGCAAACTTTGGGAACCCTAATGTTTATCCATGAATAGAAGAAACATCTCTTCCCAGACCTGTGTTTTCTCTTTTTCTTTCTTGGAGGAGTATCAACATCCTCAGTGGGAACAGGTGCAATGATACTGGACTCCTTTACTCTAAACTCGTACACCTGCAACAAAGAACACATTTCATTAATTAGCTTTTTCCATGACTGGGTGCATTTCGAGTAAGATTCCCATCCCGGAGGAAAACATGGATAAGCTTATCCGTCTACAGCTGTGCATATATAATAAACAAATACAAAGATTTTTGCTTCTTAAAGCCTTGAGTTTCAAGGTTAGATATGGGTCCCCAGACGAATATTACACAAGTCTCCTCCACACTTTTGAGTAAATTAGTATATGGATCTTTAAAGAATGTCTGTTGGATCTCACCAAATAGATCAAAATTTTAATCTAACAATTCCACTAACCCTCCCTGCTAGCTAAGTGCATCCTGAAGGTCATCTTTGGAGCTAGCATTGCTCAACTCTGCAGCCCAGCCTGTCTAGCAGGACACGAGAAGGTTCAGCAGCGTTCATCTGGGAGGAACACCACCACTGGCTTTACTGAACCCAGCTGCAATAGGGGAAATCTCCTAGCTTTCGTTTAAACGTGAATAAATTAAGTAAGCTATGTTTACATCACTGACACGTTAAAGAAATGGGTAGAGTTCATTTACTAAAAACTGTTGTTCTGATCTGCTTGTCCTCTTCTCAAAATCACATCAAATGTTAAGGGACTTGCCTGCCGACACGTCTTGGTGCCAATTAACCTAGCAATTGCACAGAAGTTGTCGTAGTAGGTGCCAATGAGGACTCTGAAGAGGGATGCCTCTGCCCCACTCCACTCCACATTTTCAGGGGGTTCAGCATTTGCCTTCATCTTTATTGGAGTCTGGCATCTAGAGTTTGCCTCTGTAGAAAGAAAGAAAAAAGAAATTACTTCATATAACTGCACTGTCCTAGAAAAATAATGCTATTTTATGCAACATGTAAGTAGCCTGTTTCACTTGAGAAATGCTGAGCTAGGAGATAAGAACTGAGTCTGAGAAGGGTAATTATTTTCTATGTATCTTCTATGCGAGTCAATTACATAGTTACTCAAAACGCTGTGAAAGAATGAGGCAGGTAAAGAGATTTTGCCACTGTTTTTACTGACCGGATGAACTTGAAGTCTCATCCTTTTTCTCCTCCTCTTCCTTATCATTGCTCTCTCCTCCCGTTTCAGTACCAGCTTCTCGGTCGCTGTCTGTGTCCTTTGATTCAGACACATTGACAGTTGGTGTGCTGGGTCTGCTGGTGTTGTTGGGAAGACGACCTCTCCTACGACCACCAGGGCGTTTTGGTGGGGTCTTTATCCTCTCTGCTGTCAAAGCGGCAGCAAATTCTCTTGCTCCTTCCTACAAGACAAGACCTCTTCATAATCTGAATGCTCTTAAATATGGTATTTATGGATAATTTCTACTTTTCCTGACCCTTATATAAAGAAAATAACCAGGAAGGAAAAATGTATATTGTAGATTGTCCTTAAACAGACAAAGTAGTTTTAGGTAATGAAGAGAAATAGTAAATAGACAAATATCATTATTACTCAGTACATTTTTATGGTTTCATGCTTTGGGTTGTGAAGCAACAGTAGAGGGTGATATCACCAATGAGAGAGCCAGTATTAATCAAGCACACATTTGGGTGTGTGAATGATACATAATATAGGGTGGATGGCTGGCACAGACATAGACACTTAAGTAATCTAAGCCCTAAAATAGTAAGAAAATTATGAAATAGAGCAAGACCTACTGTCTGCAGTAACTGTCTACAAAATGATCTAACATGTACTAGATTTAGTTCAGACTGCATTCAACCAAACCTTATCCCATAATAGACAAAAATAAAATAAAAATATATATATATATATAAAAAAAAAAATAAGCAGTATAATATGCTTTAATACGTTTAAAAATGTTTCAGGAAGAAAAAATAGAAATTAATTATCTAACAGGGTCCCTGCTAATTGTTTGTGTTTGCTTTAACTCTGAATTAACCAGTTATTAACGAGAGGGAACAAGTAGGCAAGCTCAACCTAACATTTTTAACTTGTTCTGGTCATGTTTGAGGTTTCTGTAAAAAGAAATGAAAAATGGCATACACTACAATTAATCCATGTGTTCATATAAAGATTAACCCCTTAAGGACAATGGGCGGTCCCTAAACCCATTGAAAACAATGCATTTAAGGGGTTAAATACAAAAAGATAGACATTTCTCATACCAAAAGCTGGTAGCAGTGGGGCCCACAAGGTTTCCCATCATTGGCAGCTTCATTGTTCTTCCTTTTGTATGTGTTGGGAGTGGCGTGAAGTGCTGTTTAAAACATTAACACAAAAAAATAGTTTTGGATTGTGCTCCTCGTAACATTACAAGGTAATTCAGATGAAAAACATTTTGTAACTCACTTACAAACCTTTTGAGTCTTTCGTATGGGCTTCTGAAGGAACTCTTAGATGACTGCCCACCCACACAAAAGGCAACTTATTCTCTACAGTGTAAATTGGTGCAACACAGTTAGCAAGCACAAGAAAAAAATAATTTTCACTACACTCACTTAAGACGCAAAAAATCGACTACAAAAACATAAAGACACACAGTGATGTAATAACTAGCACATACATGTACACTTTTACACTGAACACACATACTACATCAAATCAAGACAAAAGCACACAATATACACGCATCTATTTGTCTGGGAGTATGGCAAATTCTGAACCGTATATTTAGAAAATATGCTGATATGGTGTGTAACTTCTGCTCTTGACAACACAGGCTATAGAAGTATAGTTAATTATACATACCTGTTTCAAAAAGAAAAAAGGTAATTGTTAGTTTTGTGTAATATTTGGATTACATAAACAATGTTGGACCTAACAAAATAGCCAATCAAGAGCAGTAAAAACCCTTCTTATGTCATAACAGACATTTAGATTCAAGCGAGATGGCATTACATCTGTCCACCTTTCATGACTGGTTGCTCATTTTTATTTTATTTTTTTAAATATAAAAGATAAAAATATTTGGTGGGGGGGTTCAGTAAATCAGGAAACAGTGGCCAAAGACTTGTCAATAGAGGTTTGAAAAATATGGTAAAACTGCTGTATGGCAGGATATTTTAGTATATACCGTATTTGCTCGATTATAAGACGACCCCCCCAAAATCTGAATATTAATTTATGAAAAAAACAAAAAGCCTGAATATAAGATGACCCTATAGGAAAAAAGTTTTACCAGTAAATGTTAATTCATGTAAACTATGTGAATTGTTTGTTAATAAAAGCTACAATTGGGAAAAATATTTTGTTTTTATGTCCTTTTTTTCAACCTGCCCCCCCCAGTTATGCACATCTGCCCCCAGGTTTGCCACTCTGCCCCAGAAATGCCTTATACCCCATATATGCCACTGTGCCCCATGATATGCCTTTTAACCCTATAAATGCCACTGTGCCACATGATACACCTTTTAACCCCCTATGTGCCACTCTGCCTCCAGAAATGCCTTATACCCCTATATGCCACTCTGGCATTTAGGGGGTTTAAAGGCATATTATGGGGCAGAGTGGCATATAGGGAGGTATAAGGCATTTCAGGAGGCAGAGTGGCCTATAGAGGGTTAAAAGGCATTTCTGGAGGCAGAGTGGCATTAAGGGGGTTAAAAGGCATTTCACAAAGCACTCTGCCTCCAGAAATGCCTTATGCCCCCCATTTAACACTCCCTCCCCCTCCCCCCTCCAAACTTACCGGTGCATCTGAGTCCCCTGGTGCTTAGTCCGGGCAGCGAGTAAAGCTCTATGCGATTCGCGTAGAGCGGAAGTTGTCTACGCGAATCGCGTAGAGCTTTACACACTGCCCCGGGGGACTCAGAAGCACTGGTAAGTTGGTGGGGGCATAACACAGGAGGATCCAGGTCCCCTGCATCTGAGTCCCCGGTGCTAACTCCGGGCAGCATGTAGAACTCTACGCGATTCACGTAGACAACTTCCGCTCTACGCGAATCGCGTAGAGCTCTACATGCTGCCTGGACTAAGCACCGGGGACTCAGAAGCACCGGTAAGTTGAGGGGGGCATAGCACAGGAGGATCCAGGTCCCCTGCATCAATGTCCCCGGTGCTTAGTTCGGGCAGCGTGTAGAGCTCTACGCGATTCGCGTAGAGCTCTACACGCTGCCTGTACTAAGCACCGGGGACTCAGAAGCACCAGTAAGTTGGGGGGGCATACACAGGAGGATCCAGGTCCCCTGCATCGCTGCGGGGGATCTGGATCTTGGTCTCATAGGCTAAGGTCTTGATTATAAGACGACCCCGATTATAAGACGAGGGGTATTTTTCAGAGCATTTGCTCTGGAAAAAACCTCGTCTTATAATCGAGCAAATACGGTAGTTTAAATTTGGTGACACTTTAGACAGGCAACTGACTTATTGCATGAGCATTAATAGCAAAAAAAAAATACTAACAGCAGACATACAAGGTTAACCATTCTTTCTTTCTGTTCTCACACGTTTGGCCCAACAATCAACCTGAAGCAATGTGGACAATCAGGTGAGAACCAGTGTCGTCGCAAATTACACCTCTCTTCCAGTGCACAATAGTGTGGTGGAAAACCCAACGTGACCATTGCACCAAAGCAATGTAAATAAGTAAAATGTGTCAGGGTGTTTTACTTACGATGCAAAAAGCAGTCATATTTGAAGCACCGTCTACAGAAGAGGGTGTGGAATGAGTGCAGGCTCTGCTCCCTCTGTACGGATTTTGCATTTGGTCCATCTATGTTTGGGGTGCATTCAGGTGGCAATGCTCCTGGAAGCTGCTGTTCCGTTAGCTCCTTGTACCTAAATCAAGACATACACACATGTTAATTTCGTACGCAAACAACACAAATGTTTCCTGGCTCTACATGAAGTGTTGTTTTATGCAACTTTAACGTGGAATATCTGATGAAGCTCTGCACCACAACTAAAAACACCAAATGTGTAAGTGGATCTGTGCATCTGGAGTCAGTAGTATGGGGTATGTCAGGACAGGACAACCATTTCCCTTAGCGTCCTAAGCATCAAGGGATTGTGGTCCAACGGCAGACAAGCTTAATCTGTTCCCCAGCCCCAATTGTGAAAGGCCTTACTTCTCTTTCAGTTCTTCAGATGTGCCCTTGTCTGGAAACATAGAGGATATTGCGTCAAAAATCTTATCTGAGGGAAACTTTCGTGGTTGACAGGGCTCCTGATCTGCAGAAGACAATAAAAGGGCCATTACGGAATGTGTGACGGACTAGGCTAGAGAGCGAGTAAAGTCAGTGCGCATTCACTTTCATTTACCTTCCATGCTGTTGTCTTCGAGATCTTTTGTTTTGTCATCCCTTTCATAGTCTTGATTGTCATCGCCATCTTCGTCGTCCTCATAATCACTGTATTGGCTAAGCGCATTCACTAGCTCCACAAATATCTCATCATTAATAAAGCCACATTCTGCAACACAATACACCCCTGTCAGTGAGGATTCAAGAAATTAGTTTAACACCCAGATCCTATGGGCACAGAATCTTAGATGGGGCAGCACATTCTACACATTGTGCACGGCCCTTCTCACAGTGTTTTATGTGACTAAAGAGATGTCCATAATACTATGCAACATGATCTTACCTCTGTCTCCATGCACCTTTCCATCATAGTTCTTTATGAGTTCCTCAATAAAAGTCCCATCTTGGTCTAACACTTCATCACCCATATAGGGAATGTTATGCAACACCGTCTCATCTTCAACCTAAAGGGGTGATCCGAGAACAGTTACACACAAAATATGGCACAGCAGTGCAATTATATTAAGCAGTCATCTCTCCTTAAATTTTTACATACGGTTTATTCAATGCCACCCAACAGAATTAGCGTAATAGGCAGTCGCGAGATTGAATCTGGAATTTCTACTTGACATGTATGCAAAGCACGTTGATTTACAATAATGTTTAATATATTAAAAACATTTGTAAGCCTGTATAGGACACTGTGACAATGTATTTGTTTAGATATGTTTGTTGGCTGTCAGTATCTGACGTCTAAATATATCAGAACATACACCACATAATCGAAACCTATATCACACATGTGAAAAAGCAATTGGCCCTAAACCTAACAACTGGTTGTGCCATCCTTGGCGGCAACAAATGCAACAACTTTGAGGGTCTTTGGAGTAATTTTGGCCCACTCTTCTTGCCTTTTTAAGGTTATGCCACAGCATCTCAATCAAGTTGTTCTTCTTGTGGAATGCTGTGTTATGTTTACTCCAGAGGTAATGGGACCGATGTCTTCCAAAAGTTCCACTTTTGACTCATCAGTTCATAGAGTATTATCCCAAAGGTATTAGGGGTCATCAAGATGTTTTTTGGCAAATGTGAGACAAGCCTTTGTATTCTTTTTGGTCAACTGTGGTTTTCACCTTGCAACTCCCCTATGGATGCCAGTTTTGCACAGCCTGTTTCTTATTGTGATAATCGTGAACACTGACCATAACTAAACCATGTTGAGGCCTGCAGTTCTTTACATGTTAGTCCGGGTTCTATTGTTACCTCCTGAATGAGTCGTCGATGCACCTTGGAGGCATTTTGGTGGCCCGACTACTCTTAGGAAGGTTCACCACTACTCCAAGTTTTTTTTTTCCATTTGTAGATATTGGCTCTCACTGTGGTTCACTGGAGTCCCAGAGCTTTAGAAATGGCTTTGTAACCCTTTCCAGACTGATAGATGTCAATGACTTTGTTCCTCATCTGTTCTTGAAATTTCTTTAGATCAATGTGCTGCTTTTTGAGACCTTTAAGCCTGCTTCAGTTTGCAAGACAGGATCTATTTAATGGACATTTAGATTCAATGGGGCTGGCAGAAACCATGACTGGGTGTGTCTAGTGAAATTGAACCCAATTATCAATTAAATTTAGTTAACTTGTCGATTTTCATAACTAAGGGGGCAATTACTTTTTCACACATGTCCAAATAGGAAACAACTGCATTTTTAATCCCCGGGGTATGAAACATGTGTGACATAAGCAAACAATAGAAGAATTGTGGAAGGGGCTAATAGTTTTTCACAGCACTGTATGTTAGAGAACAGACAGGAGATTTTGTTAATAAATCAAATGCAAATGGTTGCTTACTGCCTAAAGATAAATACTACATGTGGAATAAATTTGTAATGAGTAACTTACCATAAAATTTTGCTGGAGAGGAGACCAAGAATACATGATAGGCACAGAGGCAACAGCGTTGAGAGTTTTTAGCGGTATAACTTGTTTTGGAAAATCAAAATCACTTGCGACCGAGCACTAGACAAAATAATAAATAAAACAATAAGTATAAGCTTGCAAACATATAACCTGATCAGAAGTAGAGACATTTATATCTACCGTTTAACAGCATGGGAGCTAGATGATGCTACAGAGGATAATGGTGTTTACACTTTAAGAAGAACTCATGTTAGCAACACTTGTCTCACATATCCTCATCTCCATCCTATAACGCTAAAGATGTACTAAAACCTGTTTGCCAGTGGACTTGGTGGAATAACAGTGATTCTACTATTTGATTACAGTCCCTATACCTTTTCCACCCACTGTCTTCTGCAGAGTAAGTAGAGCGAAAAAGGTTGCTGGTCATGTCTGTTATGAAGCAATTAAGAAACAAAGTATGCATCTTGCTGTATGGATAGGTGCCAGGCAAACAAAACTAAAACAAAAATGGACAACGAGGATAATATATGCACTGTACACAAAGGAACATGTTAATTTAAAGCGCGTCAGAGGACTTACCTCCCTGGTCCCTCGTAGAGAGCTTACAGAAGTCATGATGTGCACAGGCTGGATTCTTCGTTGCTTCCATTCCTGGTTTAGAATCTCCGTTCTTTCCAAAATCTTCTGTCGGTTGGAGTTAAACATACTCTGTAAAACAGAAAACTGGTATGAACGGTCTGTCCAACAAGGACCCAAAATGACTTTGTCTTGATGGATTTCTTTGACATGTTTCACTGATTCCTGAGGAAATGTAGCCCTTTAAGATGGTCGGTTTCATTGGCAGTAGCATACTAGAACAGTAGGGCATAGTAGAAAACAAATAGATAGAAACACTGTAAATCAGTATGGTGAATGAGAATACCCTACTGTCAACTTTTTCCTGTAATTCCTGTGTGTGTATTATTATTATTAATTGTTTTATATAGCGCCATCATATTCCGTAGCGCTGTACAATGGGATATATGCATAACCTTGATATTAATAGAACAGAAACATTAACCCCCATGTGTATTTTTGCCTTTCACATTGTGACCTGACCTCGGAGTGCTCCTATTTTTATTTACTCTCAAATGCGTTTTAAAGAGTTATTTTTACAAATAGTATTCTGTTCCAGATTATTATTAATTTAAAAGCTGTTTTAGTAGCGATGCAGTAGTCTAACTTCTTGAAGCTGGTTAACGGCGTGTTTGTCAAAACATATCAAACAACTGCATTTACATCAAACATATTTTGACAGTCTTTGGAAAGACGTCACATTTGTCTAAGCTCGGTTTATCAGCATGGGTATAGGATTTCCTTAATTACACTGAATGAACATCAAAAGGTTCATTAATAGCCTTAAAAAGGGTTTTTTGCAGGAAAACGCTCTGCTGCTTTATCTGGGTGTTTATGATGTTACTGGGATACTAATGACTTTTTCTATAAGTAAAAGTCACCCTAAAGCCAAGCTGGCTTCTTGTACCCCCGCTGTGTCCCTTATCTTCAGTTACCTTTACTTCATCTGCTCGCCTGAAGCGTTTGAGCTGCCTTAAGCGCATGTACTCCGATTTCACACGCTTCCTCCAGCACACCGGCCCTTTCTCGGATTTCTTGCCTGTCTGTCCCATGATTATCCTGCAATATTTACAAAAACATGAGATTTAGGTTTTTGATACTGAAGGTACATTTAATGCAAAGGGCGCTGCGGTAGACAGTGCATCATAAAATTACATTTTCTCTCATACAACAGTAAACCAAAATCTTCCACATGGAAAAAAAAATCCACTCATGAAAATACCTCCCCTTTCTGTAGGTTCTCGTGGAAAAATATATAATTAGAGCTTAAAGTATACATTATGACCCTCTTGTCTGCAAAAAAAAAAAAAAAAAAAAAAGGATATCTGAATTTCAAAGGATATGGGATGAAGAAGTATGTTTGAAACAACCCAAATTAGTTAATTTGCCTTTTTGGCTTCAAGAGACACCCAAATGGACACACTATGCGCTAGACAGGCAAACTCAAGCCTCAAATAGACCTAGTCACCACCTAGTCCGGTCATACTCCTAGTGATTGCACTTATTCATCACTGTTCTCACAATACCTGATAATTTTACATGTATAATGGCACGCTTCTCTACTGGTTACAAATCAAACTGCTTGGCTAAATGCTCTCAGGCCAATCCAATACCTGGAGAGATCCAAGGGCAAGAAATACAGTTCATTTTTCTTTCTTTGGTCATAGCTGGACTATCTTCGCAAACCTCAACCGTGACCATTTTTACCTTTCCCACGTTGTACCCAGGGCCGGCCCTAGGGGTGTGCGACCTGTGCAGCCGCACAGGGCGCCATGACAACAGGGGCGCGGTGCGGGACTTAAATTAAAACATCGGGGGTTTTTTTGTAACTATATTTAACAGCCTCCATGCTAAATAAAGTTTTTTTTACTTTAACACGGAGGATGTTAAATAAAGTTAAAACAAAAACCTTTATTTAACATCCCCATGTTATTTAACATCCTCTGTTTTAAATAAAGTTAAACCCCCCCAAAAAAACGGTGTTTTAATTTAAATGCCGGGCAGGGGCGTCGAGCGGTCGCTCGTAAAGTTTTCAGCAACCGCTTGGCGCCCCTCACTCTCTATGACTCCGTCGTGGTGCCGACGTTTCATGCCGAGTGCCGGAATATGAAGCGCGCATCGCGGGAAGACGGATGTGGGGAGAGGGGGTAGATAGTGAGAAGGGGGGGCAGTGAGAAGGGGCAGAGGGGGGAAGGCAGTGAGAAGGGGCAGAGGGGGGAGATTTTTTCCCTTTTTTTGGGATGGGGGTCGCCAAAGGAGCAGTCCACACAGGGCGCCAGAACACTTAAGGCCGGCTCTGGTTTTACCCAATAGCTTGGTTATGCAGCCCATAAATTGCCCTTTAATATTTAGAATCACATACTCTAAGAGAAATCACCTCATTAAAATATCATACAGCTATTTTAATTAAAAAAACAAGACCTTAGGGAGGGGAAATGTATATTTCCTGGCCACCACATTTAAAAAGGGATGATATAGGGACAATGTCATGAAAACCTGGGCCAAGAAGTGTAAATAATGTTTAAAACTTTGCTGAACATCTAACCCCCAGTTTTATGCTTCATTATATGAAAAAAAAAATGAAGCCATTTAAAAGAAAAAAATAAATTCTGACTAATGAAAGAAACAGTATGGAAGAAGTCTATTCTACACAGCGAGTAGACACTTACCTACAAAGAATAGATGTTTCATGTTTAAATCACTGCAAAGGAGGACAGCTGTACTGGTGAAAACATAATTTCGTAAGTGGTTGTCGTTACTCAATTGAAGATCCCTAGACTAAAAGAGCTTGTGATTTGCATGCGGAAAACTAATTTAATTTACGTGCCTTGAAATATAGAGAGCTCCAACACGTTTACTTTACACATAGGGAGAACTAGTTAGCCATTGTTCTCAAAGCTACAATAAAAACCATTCTTGGAAAAAGGGAAGCCAGTTTATCCACAGTGAAGATGTCTTATTCTATAAATTTTATAGTATTTTACCCCCTTTTTATATGCTTATACACAGGGTTGGGAAAACATCGTCAAGGTCACTAGTTCCATGCTCATGGTCACACATTGATAACGATAAACGTTTTCCGCCCAACATGTTTACTTACATAGACTAAACAATCCTTGTAATCTTCTACTAAAATAAACACAAAATTGCCCCTGGCATGGAGCAATTGGCATCTGCTCCAATTGGGTTTTTTGCCTTCCTCTGGATCAACACAGTAGGGACACAATATGTATATAGGTTGAACTTGATGGACTTTGGTCTTTTTTCAACCTTATGAACTATGTTACTATGTTACTCCCGTCATATGCCTGTGATAGTCACAAAGCCCAAAAAAAATAATCTGTAATTTGTATCATTATACTTTCTCTTGAGATCCTCCCCCAATGGGTGCTTGAACACACCAAACAGGTTGATCTGTACCATAATAAAATGTTCGGTTTCATTACTAATTAGAGCCTCAAGTAGGTCATACTAAACTTAACATTTATGCAAACAATGAAGTTACGACTTTTTGCAGAATGTATACTTAAGAGAAGTAAACTGCAAATTATCTCCACAGACGTTCAACTCTACTGGGTCATTTAAGGAAATATTGTAGAGAAAATGTAATACGTTGTCTATACGTGAAGCACATTTAACAAGAGTAACCAAACTCAAAATGGTTAAAACGTTACATTTTAATGATAGCAACATACGTTCACGCATTTCTGGCTGGTGCCATTAATAGCTACTCTGGAATCAGGAACCTGAAATCCTTTCTTGCCAAAATCAAGCCACAAACTACACTACATAGTAGATCAGCAACAATCCGGGGTTTGGAATAATGTAAACATATTTAAAAAGTTTCATAAGAATGAATGAAACTAAACTGCTTCAAATACATAACGATGATCCATCTTGAAAATGACCTTCTTCCTTAGAAGTAGTAGAATCGGTTCACTAAGTGCCAAAGGAAGCAGCCTACATGCACAATAAGAACTTGCATATGTCAGCATTTATTCTATCCTTTAACAATAATTATCAGGCCGTGCCTCAATTATCTCGTGAGACATGGCTCAGCCCTTTCTTTGTTGCAGACATTTAATAAGAATAAAAAGGAAATAACGTGAAGCCACTTCAAGACCACAGAATCACGATACCAGCTTTTACACAGGAAGGTCAAGTAGGGTTATTGTGCTCTACGTCTACATGAATTAGATTGCGCCCCCGCCCGCCATATCCGAGATCAGGAATATTTCCTTGCTGCAACCCCTATGGGGAAAATATAACCCTTGCTTGCCATGATGATGCAAATATAGGTCACAGGGAATTAGGAACTTCCAACCTGTATAACCTTAAGTCATAACAGGAATTAGAGAAACCAAAATCAGCATGGAAATGAAAACAATTAGAAAGTGATAATGGATTATATTCTCTTAGAGGGAACCATTGCTTTAGATTTTAAGGGATGGGTCAGGAACCACCCAAGACCAAGTACATCGGTGATGACTGAGATGCGTGTGCTAGCAAATACATTGTGCTACTTTTAAAGAAGGAGAGACTCATTAAAAAAAACAAGGGTACCCAAGATCAATAGTTAACCAGTACATTAGTTAACCAGGATATTAGTTAACCAATTGGTACTTTCAGGAGTTAAAGAAGAAGTAAACTGAAGTAAAACCTCCATGCAAACACTGAGGAAGTGACATTTATTTCGAGATATATGTGTTTGCAAGCACTTAAAGTGCATCAAGATGTGTGCAGTACTCCACAGCTTCACACGAAAGTAAATGTAATGGGAAATCCCAACGGACCCGATTTCTTTTGAAGCGAGTATGATTTCTCCACATATGACTGTTAAAAAGTCCCTTAAGTCATTTGGCTTACAGTAGAGAGCAATGAACAACCAACGTAACAGAACAGCCAACCTAGATTTTGAGAAGATCTGTCTCATGTCGCAAGGTACAGAAAATGCGTTGAGTAAAAAAACGAAATGTCAAGCTGGCTTGACATAATGACTAAAGTAACCGATAAAGGAATATAGGGGGGTTATCTGCCAAAGCCAAAGAATGCTCTTCTTGCAGGAGAAGCTCATCAGGGTTGGTCCTCCAAGAGCTATTTTGAAGTTAAGGAGTTAAAACCACAGTTCTCTGACAAAGCCGTGCTTTAGTGAATAAATCCCTGGTTTGTGAGTAGGAGGGGAGATAAAATATTTAATTGCCTCAACTTTGCTAAGCATTAGGAAGGGAAAACTCTGGCGATATTCTTTTGCAGTTACGACAGAGCTGGCCACAAATAATGCACTGTTAAATCTATTAATACTTCTCACCAACTTATCCATGTATTATGCTAAGCCAAGTCAGCATGTCAAGGATGGTCCTTCATCATGCATTGGAGACTAAATGTCTTATCATGGTTCAGTTTCACAAGAATGAACAAACAGAAGAACAATCTAACACTATTACTGCAGCAAACATCTGACCGATTAAGCAGCATCAGATTGCTGGACAGCAACAGAGACTGAACAAAGCAGAATGTTCGACCCAGCACATGGTCGTTAACGTCAGTGGTATCCAATCACCAAGGTGCCTCTCCGTTTACTAACCGGCTGTGCATTATCACTCTGCTGCCTTTCGCTACTAATGTGTGTATTTTGTAAAAATACATCCACAAAAATATTAGGTCAAAACGTATTTTACTTGTTTATATGCCAACAAAATGTTTTACTTCAACGCTTTCTTCTCTACGATGTGAGCGTCTCCAGGAAACACCTACATTTAAGTACTAGACAAAAAAATGATTTCCACAATCATATGAATGTTCGCTGCAACATGACTTCTCATCCTACGCTAACTACCCACTGTACATCTCACCACCTAAGCGTGAGCATAAACTTCTCTTGTCATACTCCGCAGCCTGAACGCTCAATCACAATACCCAAGACATCACGTCTCTCTAACAGTACCTTTCTACTTCTTTACCACCATCAATTAAACTTGCCAAAAAAATATACTTCCTTCTATTATAGCCCATTAAGTTAAAGAGCAGCTGGAAGAAATTATGAATCATATCACGCAGACAACAAGCAAATCACAACAGTCCCTAACTCCAGCCGCACACCCCCTCAAAGTTGAATACATTGTCAATCCACAATTTAAGTTGCATTGTATGTTCTTTTTGACATCATACGTTAACAGTTATAAATTATGTCAATGTCACGTCTAGAAGATCCACTAAATTCACAAGAAAACGTTCTTCAAGTCCACGCCACTGGTAAACTATTGCTTGCATGTGAAAAAATATATAAAAAAATACACACACCACCAAATTATAAAATAAATAAAAAAAACTGTGTTTATACATATTCTCCAAATGAAGAGAATGCAACAAATAGGCTGCTAGTCTTTGGGTTGCAATGATGTCTTACAGAAAATAATCTAATATATATATAGAAAAACAGACGGCGCTTAAAAGTATGCAATAACATAAAATTATATATAGATAATTTGTCTTTTTTCTTCATATTGTATTTTAGATTTCTTATTTTTATTAACACGAAGTGTGGCTGTTTTATATTTATTCAATGATTATTTATTTTATATATAATTTGATGTTATTGCATTGTTTTTAAGCGCTGTCAATTTTTTATTTATCAATTTGCTCCTATTGCTTCTAGACAAGACGCAAGTTTGTAAAACCTAAGCCTAACCTATGTTTGTGGCCACAGAGAAAATTTAACAACGCTTATTTGCATAGGCAAATAGTAGCTAAACTTTGTCTTCTATATACAGGTGAAGGACCACGTGATAAATAGTTTTACACTGGCAGGAAAGAATTCCACTTACCTGCCATTTATATCTATTTCTACATGCTTTTCGGTTTCTTTAAGATTTTTGACTTCTTAAGAGCGGTGCTACTTAGTAGAGTTTAATATGTAAACATATTTCAGAATACAGTCAACAAAATTCAATCCCCAGGACTCAATGAAACGTATATGGCTTTTAGCGTAACAGGGATCGGTGAAGTGATTTAGAATTTCGTTCACCTTTTCATTGTCTTGGGGTTCTAAATGTCCCCTGTTGTGAGAAAAGTTGCTTGCACACTCACCTGTCAGATGTTACAGTGCCTGCGCAATCACTGGGCACATTCTTAGAAGCACCGACAGTGTATTTTCCCAGCTACCAGGTGCAACAGAGTAGGGGAGGTGCTGGGTGATATATAGTACTTCGCTGCCACATACGGGCCTTACATACATAATGGATCAAAATCTAGGTGGGGGTCATTTTTCATTTATCATCACCTACAGCTTTCTTTAAAGGGGTAGTAAGGACATGAATAAGCGACTAGGGCAAGACGAATACTTGAAAGGGCAAAACACAGAGGCGAGGAATTACAGCTAAAAAGCACATGTTTATTGCTTCTTGCGTCTCGTTTTCCTGCTTCCCTACCTGCATCAACTAAAGCAAGCAACACACTTAGGTATGCTGCCTGCCCATGCACATTAGAAAGCCAGCTGATCTTACAAGCATGAGAATTGAGTCTCTTTTGAAGTTCAATTGAAGCAAGCGAGGGAAGAAGGAAACGCGACTCAAATATTTATTCCTGTATATCCAGAACGCGTGCATTGGCTTTCCAACGTGAACATAAATGTCCATTCTGATTAAATTGCCCTCTGAATGGTTATATAGAGACAATTTGACAGAGGCTAACATCAGGTAACGATCTAGATTGTAAGCTCTTGAGAGCAAGGCTTTCCACATCTTCTGTCTCGGCTTTAATGTAGAATTGTTATTTAGAAGCTAATTTTGTAGATCTCTGGTTTGAGGTGCTATAGAAACGTTGATAACTGGAATAAGAGCTGAGAGAAGAAACACAAGGTAGAGAAGAGAACGCATAACGGCACGGTTGTAAAAAGCATACACTGAATACACGTGCTTTCATTGACTGAACGCTGCAGTCCGCATTGTTCATGAATTCTGCACCTGATTTTCACAAGTCTCTTTACAGTCACTATCCCTTAACCTGCGACAAGCAGTGAATTAAAGTATACCTACTTTCTACAGCCACCAAGACCCCCTGGTCCAATTAGTGACACTGGTATATAAATCATCCCTTTCCATGGAAAAAATAGTTATTCACACTCTGCCTACACATAACTGAATCTCTTGTAAAGCATAGGTACCGTAGAATTTGATGGCAGATAAGAACCATTCAACCCGTGTAACCCGTCTGTTTCTTCAAGCTGCAAAAAGCTCAAACCTCAATCAGTCCTGGCTTAGGCTAAGTATAGCCATATGCCTACCTCTATACATGTCTAAACCCCCTCGCTATATTAACTCTTCTACTGGCAGACTCTTCCATTTATCCACCACCCTCTAAGTACTGTACAATGTATTAAGGTGGAAAGCAGTAAAATCTAATAAACTGGGCTACAACTACACTAAAACATAAAAGAACATATGCTTATTAGTATGTAAAATAATAAAGCCATCGGAATTATTCCTTTCAGCATTGCTGACTTTGCTAGCAGATCCCCCAGGCCACCATATTGTCTTAGTACAGAGTAGGAAGTCCCCATAGTGAAGACACCTTCTGATGAGAAACTTGCAGTGAGAGAGCACTAGTGTATGAAAGCACACACTGTACTGATCAAACTGGCTCTGCGCAAAAAGTGACTGTTTTAATACACTCCAGCTCATCTCCACAGATGGATGTCAAGTCCTTGGAGTCACACCTTATGATCTGCACCCACACCCTGGCATCCAGCCTCCGCAGCACAGTCACTACTCCTGTCATACCAGTTCATGCATTCCCAGCCGATATCATGTGTTACGTGCACCGCACCCGATCTCACGTGTAACTTGGCTTTATTACACCGAAAGTGCACGGCTCCCGGTGTGCTGAGCATGTCCCAGGAGTGTGATCGTTACCCAAAGTGCTCCTGTACCTGCAACCCCTATACACACAGCGAGAGAGGTGATGCCTGGGAGCCCCTCCTCCTCCCTTGCCGGGGGCGGCCCCTTTGTCCTCGTCTGCACTCACCGATAGTCCAGATTCTAACAATGTACATTAAGATCAATTGCTCTTACCGTGCATCTGAACCGCTGCTCCTCCGGTCCGGTCCTTTCTTCCTTTTCTCTTCTTTTCTTCCTCTACCTCCCTAACCGGTAATCGGCCCCCCAAAACCACACTCTCCACCGGCCCGGGCGCCAAACTAACCTCCCGAACCTCCTCCTCTTTTCCCCACCCACCCGCTGCCTTAGTATGACCACGCCCATACCGGGGCCTAACCTCCGCCTCCCCATTGGCTGGAAGAACGGCACCCGGCATTCAAGCAGCCAATAAGAAAGCAGAGAGGGAAACGAAGACGGCGCCAGCAATACCCTCCTCAGTCGGACGTGCACTCGGGGTTCTTTGTTCTGTTTTGTCTCTCTTCGCCGCGGCGGGGACGCGCACAATAACTCTTTCGTCAAGCCACCGTCTGCTTTTCCTTCCGTTAGTGATTAAGTTTAACATAATATCGACCGGGCGCTTTTTAATAACCTGCTTTACAAACCCCTGCTTATTATCTATGCATTTTGGCAGCGGAAAGGATAGCCCCCCTTCTAGGGTGGGAGTGAGTGGACTGTACAAAAGTAAATTACGGAGTTTTAACTGCATGGCCGCCTTTTCGTTTGGCGCCAGTACGTTAAAAATCGGCTCTCCCGCATTAATATGACCAAGTAAGCATATTTCGCGCGGTGTGGACAGGGGCGGGAACAAGGAAGGAGACAGTTCGGGTTTGAATTCTCATATCGTTGGCCGTGTCAACGGTCGCACTGGGGTGGGCGTGGTTTTCAGAAGTACAGTCGTTCCATAACGTCATAACTCTTCCTTTAAAAGGGCTGCACAGGCAGAAAAGCGGGTTCAGTAACCTAGATGAGTTCGGTGGAAGGTGGTGCCAACACGGAAAATGCGATAGATTTCTCCTTCAAATGACCAGCTTTTTTTATTTTCATACTAAAAACGAGACCTCTGAGGTCTTCAAAGTGTCAGTGATTGTACACTTTTCTCTATGTTAGCCCAATAAAAGGTATTGATTTGAACTACAGTCTGTATCATGGCTTGGAGATATACTGCTATATCCTTTTTCTTTTTTTTTTTTTTATCACGAATGCCTACATCTCTGTTACTGTTGACAACTCCCCTAACTGACTAAGTTCACTGCCTTGGTGCCACTTGTCTGCTCGCTCCATTTGTATTATATAGCGCCATCATATTCTGTAGCGCTGTATAATGGATAGACAGGACATAAAAAGCAGTATATAACATAACAATTTGATTTACAGAAACAGGGGAGGAGGGTCCTGCTCACAATCTAGAGTGTTTATCCTTCGCATCCAGTCTCTCATCGAATCCTGCCCCCTTTACCTGAAAAACATCTGAATTTGTCCGTTCCTCGTACAAGACACAGAATCAAACTGCTAACCCACTCCCTTGTTATATCCCGCTTGGATTATTGCAACTCCCTGCTAACTGCTCTTTCCTGCATTTCACTGCTTCAGTCCGTCCTCAACAATGCAGGTAGATTGATCTTTCTCTGTCACCGTTCCTCATCTGCTGCTCCACTGTGCCAATCGCTCCATTGGCTCCCCATACCCTCCAAATTTACTCCTGCTGTACGCTGTCTCTGGAATTCCCTTCCCCGTTTCGGATTTTTTTCAAAAGCTCTCTTAAAACCTGCTTTTTTTTTTCCTCCCAAGAAGTCTACAACCTTTCTTCCTAACACTCTCAGCCAGCATCCTAATCCAGCCATATGAACAACCTCTACAGATCATCCTGACTCATCCACATCCAAGCAGTCCTCTCCTACTGTTTCCCTTCCCCCACAACTACAAACTAGATTGTCGGCTCGCAAGAGCTCAATTTCCCCCAGTTTGTTATTGTTTGTGATTTTAAAGTATTCTACTGGTTCTGTTGTAACAGAGCTATGGAATCTGCTGGCGCTATATAAATACATTTAATATTTTTCATGATTATTTGCTCATCCTTATAGTCTGTCAGACTTGTAAGTGCAGTACAGGGAGTATTCTGTGAGTCCCTTGCATTCTTCAAAAAATAAACCACTTACCTGAGGGAGAAGCTGCAGCTACCGTTTTTCTCAGTAGTCCCCTTCTGATTAGCAGCTTCAAGCTATTAAAATCAAGGTGAACTCAGAGTTCATGAAGATGTGGCTGGCCAAACACATCTAAATAGTAGATATCTAGGGTGTTGGGGAAAGATGCAAAGTCATATCCCCTATACATTTAAAGTGCCTATGATGGTTGGAGTGTCCCCTTAACCTACCTTTGTTAACCCCTTACGTGACAATGGCTGATTCTATTTTTAGGACCCTTTGTGACATTGCTGTTTTAACATTACTGCGGTGGTCATGTTTAGATGTGATTTTCTTCTTTCTCCTTTACTGTACCCATACAAATTATATATTGTTTTTTTCAGGACAAGAAGGGCTTTCTTTACATCATATAATGTAAAAAAAAAGTATAAAATATGGTAAATATTAGGGGGGGGAGTACTTTTACTTGAAAAATCTTTTACTAGTCTACAAAAGCTAATGAAAAAACCTAAATAGATTCCAATGGTTTTATGCACATTATAAGGCATAAAGTAGCATCTTGCTATTTCAAAACCATTTTTTTCAAATATACTGCCACCATCAAATCATTCATCTTTTTTTAAATTAGACACCCCATGGGCATTTGAAATGCCAGTATTTTAACTCTGTCTATGTGAGAATTTTTGTGAATATAAACTGCTAATCTTAGGGCTTGTTCATAAAACACACACACACTTGCGGAGAGCGGTCACAGTGCGTCCTGGGGTGGGTGAGATATTACAGCAACGCCATTTGGGAGAAGAAAGCGACTGTAGATCGCTTTCTTTACCCGTTTAAGGTCATGACGTGCCAGGCACATCAATTGTCGTCAAGGGGTTACATACTTAAAATATACCAATACATTGTGTTTAGGGTTTGCTGTTTACATTTAATTCTACATACATATACATAAAGTGAAGGAAAAGAATGCTTGATCCCCTGCTGATTTTGCCCACTGACAAAGACATGATCAGTCTATAACTTTAATGGTAGGTTTATTCGAATAGTGAGAGACAGAATAACAAAAAATCCAGAAAAACTTTTCAAATAAGTTATAAATTGATTTGCATTTTACTCAGTATTTGATCCCTTATCAATCAGCAAGATGTCTGGCTCCCAGGTGTCTTTTATACAGGTAACAAGCTGAGTTTAGGAGGGAGTGCTCCTAAACTCAGCTTGTTACCTGTATAAAAGACACCTCTCCACAGTCAATCAGATTACAAACTCTCCAAAGAGCTGTCCGAGGATGTCAGGGACAAGATTGTAGACCTACACAAAGCTGGAATGGGCTACAAGACCTTCGCCAAGCAGCTTGGTGAGAAGGAGACAACAGTTGGTGCAATTATTTGCTGTCAATCTCCCTCAGTCTGGGGCTCCATGCAAGATCTCACCTCGTGGAGTTTCAATGATCATGAGAATGGTGAGGAATCAGCCCAGAACTACATGGGAGGATCTTGTCAATGATCTCAAGGCAGCTGGGACCATAGTCACCAATAAAACAGTTGGTAACACACTACGCTGTGAAGGACTGAAATCCTGCAGCACCAGGAAGGTCCCCCTGCTCAAGAAAGCACATAAACATCTGAATGATTCAGAGAACTAGATGAAAATGTTGTGGTCAGATAAGACCAAAACCCAGCTATCTGGCATAAACCTTTTGGAGGAATGCTGCCTATGACCCTAAGAACACCATCCCTGCCTTCAAACCTGGAGGTGGAAACATTATGCTTTGGGGGTGTTTTTCTGCTAAGGGGACAGGACAACTTCACCGCATCAAAGGGACGATGGATGGGGCCATGTATCGTCAAATCTTGGGTTAGAACCACCTTCCCTAAGCCAGGGCATTGAATGGATGGTTATTCCAGCATGACAATGACCCAAAACACACAGCCAAGGCAAGAAAGGAGAAGCACATTAAGGTCCTGGAGTGCCATAGCCAGTCTCCAGACCTTAATCCCATAGAAAATCTGTGGAGGGAGCTAAAGGTTCGAGTTGCCAAACGTCAGCCCCGAAACCTTAATGACTTGGAGAGGATCTGAAAAGAGGAGTAGGGCAAAATCCCTCCTGAGATGTGTGGAAACCTGGTGGCCAACTACAAGAAACGTATGACCTTTCTGATTGCCAACAAGGGTTTTGCCACCAAGTCATGTTTTGCAAAGGGGTCAAATACTTATTTCACTGAGTAAAATGCAAATAAATGTATAACTTATTTGAAATGCATTAATCCGATCATGTCTTCGTCAGTGGGCAAACGTACAAAATCAGCAGGGGATCAAATAATTTTTCCTTCACTGTAGCTATATGTATGATATGCCTGAAGAAGAGACCTAGATATTTTCAAAAGCTTGTAATCCATTATACATCAGTTAGTCAATAAATGTATCATCTTTACCAAATTTACATTCTCTCTTTCTATGGCTAACATGGTACAACTCTGTACAGTAAATTCTGTCATGGTTTTTAAATTGTGGCAGGAGGTTTCCCACAGTATCATTAGGTCCTGATCACAGCTATGTGCTCTTTTTCTCTTCCCTATATCTCCACCTTTGTCTTTATTTCTTGAGACAACAGTTTGCCTGATTTATATTGCTATCCATACTAGCGACATTCTTTTGATACTATTTTATATGAACATACACATAACATATCGGTCATTATACACAGTTAAAGCAGATCAAAGTAGCTTTACCTCCTTGTCTTGAAGATACAATGACATTTACTGCCACTGGCTTAGTTGAGTACAATACATATTTATACAGTGATGTACAAAATTCCAGAAAGATAAACACAATGTTACAAAGATCAACCATGGTTTGCTAGGCATATGAAAGGGAAATGTTGAACACAAATTTTGTCTTTGGTTTAAATTATGATAGCGTCTAAACTTCTTTAGACCACAGTGCCTATACTGTGTCATGTGCAACAAATTATCATTAATTAAGTTAAATACTTAATAATTCTCACTTGTGTATAGCATTGTGTGCCAGCGGGAATGTGTTGAAATAATGTACCCAAGAGTTTACGGTTCCTATAAAGGATGTATGTTGTGGCAGGACCACCCAGTAAGGGCCATTGACCTAATTTCATCCCGACTTCATTGTGAACAAATTGTGAAATTTGGTTGTGTACATGGCAGGAGAGCCATCAAAGGTTTGTGTTTGCGCTTGTATATGGATGTGTGTATGTCCCGAGGGGGACTAGAGGGTATATCTTAAAAGGCCTTAGGGTTGGTAACTGGTGAAAAAACAAAAAAAATCGGGACTCCCCAACCCCCTTACTTCCTACACATTAAGATGAGAATACAGCAGTAATTGTGTCGTTTACACCATGAAAAAAAATTAAGAGGCTCTTTTACCAATTAATATTTTTTAATCTCTTAACTATTTTACCAAAATGTATTTAATATAATCAATTGTAAACAATTAGATCGCCTTTACTGGGCAAAGCGATCAATCTGGTTCCTGATCTCCTTTAATGTTAACATTTAAGAAATTCAGTTAAATACCCACATACATAAACTTAAAGGGAACCATTTGCTCATTTAATACCACAGTAATGTGAACACAAAATTTTCAGCTTCAGGAACAATAATGTCATTTAAACTAAAAGAAAAAGGCTTATGGCTTATGAATCTGGGTTCCTACACGGTATACATGCTTAGCAATTCTGGGAAAGGTTATACTTAGAGCCCCCACAGAAACTACTGGTGATAGGCAGGGTGTGAACAACGCCTTTTTTTTTTTGGGTTGGTGACATAGCTGTGTAGTCAGTAGTGTACCTAATGTTGTGTACTTAGAAAGCTAATGTTATGTGAAGCTGTATGTTGGAAAACATACATGAACTTCTCAATGGGTGTCCTTGTTTCCTTCCATGTGTATAAGCTGCTGTTTCCTCAGTCTTCACAGTGCTCCAGCATCGCCTCTCCAAGTCCGACTATGGTCCGAACAGAGCAGTGACATCCTCCGTTGACGTCAAATGCCCCTTGTGTAAAGCCATATATTGCTGAAAATAAGCCTTTGGTTGCCTACCTCTAGGCACCGCAATAGCTAAGCTCGAAATCAAACCACACATAAGTGGTTTAGGTTGTTGCTTGTCAAAAACAGAGAAAGTAATGTGAAACTACTTTCTAGCAATGTTCACTATATACATTTTTAAAAAGAATCATATTTGCTTTGGATTTTCCTTTGTTGATTAATATAAATAAATTAAAAATAGGTCAGTCAAGGTCTATAGCGGGGGAGAAATTCGTAAAGCAACGATAACCCACTATAATCGGACCAACCCGTGTTATGAAGCCGCCAAACTTATATTTATACCTTGACATAATAAGTAACTTTAAAGTTAAAGTGACCTATGACAACGGACGAAATTTTTAAAAAAACACAAACCCCAATGAAGTTCTGAAAAATTATTACCTTTAAGCATAAGTCCAAACAGTAGAATGTGTGAGGAAATGTAAAGTTATTCTAAATGTGTATATTAGCATATCTATATGCATTGTGGGTAATGAATACATTACGGTCTGAAGTAGGTTGTGAAATATCTTTACAGGAAGTTCGGTTTTTTTTCTCTCTAGCAGTGTGTCGGAAAAAATCTAGTTGAAACAAATGTTGATCACTTACAGTGAATGTTTTAATTTATTTTTATTTCTGAACCAAAACCAGCATTTGGAGAAAGAAAAGATAGACAGACAGACGATTTTCTCTTTTTTGATTACTGTGTTGTCAAACCTGAGTTTCACAGTATAGCCTGACAGCAGTTGAACACAGCTGCCTATTGGCTACTGCCAAAGAAGGCATATTAACCCCTTGATTGTAAGCTCGTTTGAGCAGGGCCCTCCTCACCTGTTGTCTCTGTAAGTCAAATTGTTATGTTACATACTACTTGTTATGTCCTGTCCACCCATTGTACAGCGTTACGGAATTTGATGGCGCTATATAAAACAATAAATAATAATAATTATGACCTGAGTTTTTCCCACTGTAGTGACCAACATTTATTTTTCAATTTTTACTGTTTCCTCAGTTAACATTCCCTTTTTATGTTTAGTGTACCGACATAATTTATATATTGTTTATCGTTATTTTCAAGGACAAGATAGCAATATCTTCATACCATGTTTATATGGTATGAAGATAACGCTATATTCATACCATGTTTATATGAATAATATATTATTTAGTATGCTAGACAATAAAGGAATAAATAAAATATATTTTTACTTAGATTTTTTCCAAGTAAGGTGCCACTGCTTGCAGAGATTCTTTTTATAAAGAAGCAAAATGCTACTTGGTCAGGAAAAGGTGTTTTTAAAAAAATATATATTGCTAGTGGGTAGAGATGTGTTTGGGTATTTATTTTTTTTATTTTTTAAAATTTGTATCTATTTTCATTTTGTTGTTATTTTACCTTTTTTGACAGGCCTTGGGGTTCTCTCTTTTTACCTCTTATGAGGTCACAGTGACATCACCAGGGTCCATGTTATTATTTTTTTTTAAAAAATATTTTGATTGTCTTAAAGAGGAAGAAACTGTTTCTCCCCATTTCCACTGCACTTGATCACAGAGTGATCAGCAAGCAGGGCTGGACTGGCCTCGCGGAAGCTGGGCGATTTACCGCTGTTGACCTCGCACATTGTGTGAGGAAACTTTTTGCCGCCCGGAGGAATCAGGAACCTGTGCGGGGAAAAAGAGAGTTTCCAGAGTAATCTGTAGGTAAGAGGGTGCGGGAGTGAATGTATAAGTTTTTAGGGGCAGATGGTGGCACAGGCAAGCTTTGTAGGGGTAGATAGCAGCACAGGCAAGCTAGGGTCAAAGGTGGCAAAGGCAGGTCATTAAGGAGGCTGAGGTGGCACAGGCAGGCCGTTATAGGGGCTGAGGTGGCACAGGGAGGCTGTTAAGGAGGCTGAGGTGGCACAGACAGGCTGTTTCAAGGGCAGATGTGGCACAGGCAGGCTGTTTAGGGGGGCAGTGTTGGCACAGGCAGGCTGTTTAGGGGGGCAGTGTTGGCACAAGCATGTACTCATGGTAACACCCATGTAACATTAGGTACATTCTAAGTCTTATATGCTTAAAATTTCTGTATGTTATAGTTATATACACTAAACAAACAAAAGTAATGGCATTTACAGATTAAAATAAATCATACATGTGTGTTACAAACCAATTTTTTGTGTATGTTCTTAGGAGCAACATGATTATGCCTCCCCTTTAAATTATTCCAACTCTTGGTTAGATAATGCAAGTTTGGCCATTTTATGTGACAGATCTACTTCTTCAAGATAAAAGTTTAATTATCACTAAAAGGATTATGCTGCTTTACATTCCAAATTGTAAAAATGAGTTAAGTTATGCAAAAAGACGTGACATTGACAATTCCCCTTTAATAAAAGTAACATAGTTAATACGTGTAATGTAATAAAGATCATGGTAGAAGAATGTTTCAACGTTGTTCTGTAGAACGTATTTACCTTTTAAAATGAGATTCCACTGAGTAACAAAGAGATTATTATGGGAGGCATTATTCTGCTGCCATCTGCAGTTAAGCTTTGCAAAATCAACAGTGTAACTCGAATGTAAAAGAACTGAAGAATAAAGCTTGTAACAACACACTTGTGTTGTTTCCAGCATTTCATATCCTTCAACTTAATGACTAAATTGCCAACAATGTACTGATAACCCCAGTATAGAAGCAACATGCTCCTATAAATATTTTCAGAAATTACCTATGATGCCATGTAATATATTTGGCAAAACTAATATATGTGAGCAGAGAATGCAAAAAAAGACCCCTTAAATTCCAAAACATTTCTCTTAATATAAGCTACCTGATGGTGTGATTCATTTTATAATTAATTATTGTCTCCATAAAGGTAAAGGAATTGATTGTTTGAGGTTTATATAGCAATTTGGAAGCAGAGCAGTCTGGATGGTTTGATGGATTACCCAAATTGTTATTGTTAGCATCACTAACCTTCTATTTCACCCCGCTGCCAACCTTGACTGTCCATTTTTACACACGTTAACAAAGTAAATACCAAAGATGACTTATTTTATGATCTATGATAAGGTTTTGTATTTATATATGTTTTATGTAATACCAGGTATGATTAAACACTCATCTACATCCATCAGACAAGCTAGAAAGCTTTTCTCACAGAAATCTTGTAGTGCTGACTGAATCTAATGTAATTTAACCCTACGCACTTTTCACTGTAGATATCCCTACAGTATCAGCAGGGGATTTCGAATTTCTCCTTAGAAATCCCCTGATGATACTGTTGGGATAACTGTAGTAGTAGCAGTAGTATTGGAATATGTGGAGGGTGAGAAAAAGCCTTCTGTTCCATAATAATTTAAAATAAAGGGACAATCCTGTACCAAAAATGACAATGGATGGTACTAGATGGTACTGTTAACATAACATGCGCACAGTGTTATGCTATTGTTTCCAGTAATACATCCATTCTGCTCTAAGTGCTATTCTAGCAGAGCCTTAATTTTATTTTTGGCCATACTCTGCCATTAACACCAGAAGCGTCACACCAATGTCTGTTTGTTTCATCTCTGGACAAAAGTAAATGTTTTCGGCCGATCATCTTCCTCAAACTTTTTAGCACATGTTCCCTCTCTCAAACTTATTGGCTTATTTCCCACACATTCCATATCTTTTCGAAAGGCTTGATGCCAAACCCCAAATCTTTTTCTGGGCTTCCTGAAATAATATGTTTATTTGAATACGTTCTAAAAACAGAATAAACTAGTTCCAGCGTTTCTGAGGGATGTTGTCACTGAAGGGCAACTGAATAAATTTAAGAGATTCTTCTCTCGAATCTGATAAAGGCTATAGTATCAACCCATTGCCACGGTGTGCCCATCATAAACTTAATTAATGCATTGTTCTCCAACCTTCACTCATATTTTTTATATACTGTCTCATAAATATTCTTTTATCGATAATCAGTGGCGTCGCTACAGGGGGGCAAGGGGGGGCAATTGCCCCCTTAGGTTAATCCTTGCCCCCCCTGTTGCCCCCCTACCGAATTTGGAATAAAGTCGCAATGCGACTTTAAATCGCGTTTTTGTTTTTTTTAATGCGGAGGAGAGAGAGGGTGCGGCCCGCGTAAGATCGGCAGCAAGGGCAACCGATCTTACGCGGGCCACACCTCGAGCCCTGCTACTTACCTGTGGGAGGGTCTTCTGTTCTTCATAGAGGAAGCGGAACCTAGCAGAGTTCACGTGACATCACATGACTCTGCTCCAGTCCTGCTTCCTCTGTGCAGTATCACAGAACACAGAGGGAGGCCGCGCCCTCTGCTGAAGTCTGTGAGTGGCATCGAGGAGCTGCAGTGCAGGTAAGGGAGTGGGGAGGGTGTTTGAATGAGTATGCATGATTGAGGGAATTAATCTGTGAATGAATGAGTATATGAATGAATGAGTGTGTGTGTGATAGCATGGATGTGTAAGTGCTGGAACCTAGGCATGATGGGACTGTGATTGCTGTTAGCAATCACACTGCTATCATGCCAAGTCAGCCAGTACAGGCTGAAACCTAGCTAGCTGCCCCCCTTGTGTATTGATGCTGCCAGCAGTATGGGGTCTGCACATCACTTACAGCCACCCTGTACCAGCATGTATTGGCTGACTTGGCATGATAGGAGTGTGATTGCTAACAGCAATCACAGCAAGCACAGTCCCATCATGCCTAGGTACCAGCATTTACTGGTTGCCTGGGTATGATAGGAGTGTGATTGCTGTGTGGGCAGTGTGGATGCCAGGGCTGGCTTTGGGGTGTGCAACCTGTGATCTATGCCTGTAATTTAGGGGGTTTTAAATGTACCTTTTAATTACATGTTTTTATGTGAATTCCAATTGATCTATACCTGCAAAGCTGGGTTTTTGCGTTATTCTGTAGATCCTTATCTATATATTTCCATACATTATTTATGTATACCTGCAAATACAGGATTTGTATGTCTGATTCTGTTTATTTGATATATACCTTCAGTGCTGAGATCACAAGTGAATTTCAGTTGATCTATACATGCAAAGCTTGGTTTGTGTGTTAATGTGTTGATCTATACCTGCTATCGGCAACTGGGGCTAATATTAATATATATGGGCAGCAGGGGCATCAATACACAAGGGGCCAAAAAACTAAGGGGGGTATAAATGACAATGCAGTGTGAAAAATCCATCCTGATGTAGACGTCTGTGACATAGATTGTGTCCTGCTGTTTGTGTGTTTTTGGTTATTAGTGTAGCAGAGCCTGTCCTCAGGTGTGTGTGTATAGGTGTTGGTGTGGCAGAGCCTGTCCTGGTGTGTGTTTGGGTATTGGTGTGGCAGAGCCTGTCCTGGTGTGTGTGTTCGGTTGTCAGTGTGGCAGAGCCTGTCCTAGGGTGTGTGTTTGGGTGTCAGTGTGTCAGAGCCTGTCCTGGTGTGTGTGTGTGTGTGTGTTTGGATGTGGGTGTGGCAGAGCCTGTCCTGGTGTGTGTGTTTGGGTGTCGGTGTGACAGAGCCTGTCCTGGTGTGTGTGTTTGGTCATCTGTTTCCTGGCAGTTAAATTACAGTAGGAATTATTTAATTTATATTTATCCAGAGATAAAATGCCCTCCTGAAGTTGTAGTGACTTCAGGGGACAAAACGTTCAAGGCCCTGAAATCATTTAGTGGAAAAGTTATTTATTGTGTTATAATATTTATTTCAAGGCTTAGTCGCACTCAATTGTGGCTTCAGGCTTCCCATGTTGAATGATCAAATATTATTTTAGCCCAATAACAAAAGTGTAATTCCATAGCACATTACTTTTGGAAATTATGAATGCCCCCCCCAGTTTTACTGTGGTATCTTGTGTGCCCCCCCTATATATTGTTTCTAGAGTCGCCACTGTCGATAATCACACCATTATTACAACACCATTACTGTATATCTGAATGTCAAGGTAATATCAACCAAGTTCAATTCATATTTTTTTTTTAAAAGTGTAGATTTGCCTCACAAAATAATCTTCAACAGGATTTGTCACTTTTTCCAATTATTACATTTTCAGTCCATTACACTAAATAAACTGGTGATAAAAAAAAATACAGATGCCCCAAGAGTAGCTTTCTTATATTTCCGTCAGGTTTTGGTTGGTTGTATCCTTCCTCATAATTTTTTTCCTCTAGTTCTCATAGCATTTGGAGGATCAGGTGAGATGAATGAGAGGTAATGAGTTCTGGGGGTTACATGGGAGGCTGGGCTAATATAATAATAGTTTTGCTATAATTATAGTTAGGTGACAATGTTAGACTTCATGTATTTGCATGTCAGTGGAGATCATCCATTTTTTATACAGCATGGTAATTGGCAGATCTTGTCTCTCAGCTGACAGCATATTGTCACTAACTTTTCTGCTTATGTTACTATGGTAGCAAGCAGTCATAATATGTTGCCTTTCCATGGACCTGACCTTTTTTTTTTTACAAACCTATGATAACCGATCAGCAGCTACTTCTTGCTTCCCGAGGAAGCCTTCATGTTTAACTGTAAATTCAAGGTACAGTTAAACATATAAGGCTTACTCTGGGAGGGGGAGAAATTGCTGCCGTAAGGCTTAGGAACCTATAGGCAGCATCCACTGTTCTACAGAAAATGATCCCTTGTAGCAATTACAAGAAAAGGCATGAGCAATAGGTAGCTTTAATACATGCATTTAGATATTCTAAAATCTCTGAACTTGACTGATCCTATTAATTTTTTCTTTGAAGGGTCAAATAGGGCTAACTTGGCTCTGCTTAAAGTATTGTTGATGGAAAATGCATAATGCAGAAGCAGCTTGGCCAATATCAAAAAAGAAACTGAAGCTGGTCCGTCATAACTAAATAGTAACTATTTAGGGGGGCGTGTCTGGCCACCGAGGAAGATGGCCGCATGAGCTAGTTGCTCCGCCGCTGCTCGCTCCTTCTCCTAAACTCCCTGACCGCTACACTAGCATGGGACGCAATAAGAAGATGGTCTCTGACCCCTCTCCTGCCGTGGATCGTCACCGGTCCTGCTCGGCCTCTCTCCGCGAATATTTTCGCACTCCGGCTGACTTGGCCTCGCAGGCCTCAGGGGACCATGAGGCTGCATCTCCAGCCAGCTCTTCCTCCGGTGAGGAATCGGCCTCCATCTCGCATCCACCTCCATCATCTCACCCTCCAGAGGTTGTGCAGCTATTCTTCTCGGCACCATGGAAGGCTGACTTCTCTCTTCTCATCGCCGAACTCAAGCAGGTGGTCCGCGACGAAGTCTTGGCCCTGCGCACGGATCTATCTGCTTTGGAACAGAGGGTCCTGACCTTGGAGGATTCGGCGACTCAGCAGACACTTGCCATCGCATCCACTCAACGCCTTGGTGACTGCCACGCGACTTAGCTTAGGGAGCTGCATCGGCGGGTCGAGGACATCGACAATCGTAGCTGGAGGCAGAACGTTCGGGTCAGGGGGGTCCCAGAATCGGATGCGCCGGAGGACATCATCGGTCTGCTCAGAGAGATCTTCAATGGCCTCCTGTACCCCCCGTGGGACACTCCCGTGCCTACAGATAGGGCTCATCGTGCCCTGCGCCCCCGTGGAGATCCGGGGTCCCCTCCTAGGGACATAATTTGCCATCTGACTGACTTTCGCCTCAAGGAATCCATCATGGCCCGCGCCAGGGAGGTTGGTGAGTGGTCCTTTCATGGACACCCAATTTCCTTTTACCAGGACCTCTCTGACCTGACGCTTCAGACGAGGCGGGCTCTACGTCCCCTACTATCGGAGTTACGGCGGCTCCGCATACCATACCGCTGGGGTTACCCATTCGCCTTGGTCATCAGACATGCCAACCGGTCCCTGACTATCCGAAACCACCACGATATCCCGGAGGTGCTACGCCACTTGGCCCTGCCGGACCTCCAGATCCCTGACTGGGTAGATTTGTCTGCGGCTCCTGGCCGTCTCGCTGGTCCACCACCCAGGCCTCGTAGACTTCGGCGCCCTGACACGCGACGGAGCTCTCCGCTTGACCCTCCTGCCTTATTGGCCTCTCAACGTATAGGCCCGATAGAGGAGTAGAAGATTTTGCAGCACACTCAATACCTGCCTGTCGTGGCAATTTATTTTTGTTTATTTACTTGGACTAGACTGTCCTGTTTACTTCCTTTTTTGGAATTTCCTTTTATTTCGCTGATTATATGCATGCATAGTGGTATCTCATGCGCGTTGGTTGCCCTCTGGCCTCTCCATAGGCAGTGCATATCCCCTGGGCCTGTAGCTACGGGCTTTACGCACATTACACTACACTTGTATGCCTGCCTCTACATATCTCCCTCTCCCCCCCCCCTTTTTTTTTTTTTTTGTAACATATATATATTTACATATACTCCCGCCTATACAGCCCAGACAGCGCTCACGCTTCACCACGTTTGGCCTGTTAACACACGGTGCCATCTCCTGCGGGTTTATTGCCTTCGGGCCCCTACCTGGGCAGAGTCTGTACCCTGTGCCTGTACCTGCGGGCATTGCACATACTGCGTCACGCTTGTACGCCTGCCCATACATTTCTATGTTGGCTGGCGTGGTTCGCCCTGCCTGCGCGGATGCGCTGCCTCTTTTCGCTGATTTTCGGTGCGCATGGTGATATGATTTCTGTTTGTTTTTGAGTTGTACCTACATTGCAGCCATGGCCACCTGAGTTCTCACACACACGCACACCCCCCCTTTTTTTTTTCATTTGCGCGCGTTGTTTGCACCTCATCACACATACGTTTCTTCCGCGGGGCTGCCCTCTGCGTCATGGCTGGCCTCTGGCCCCCTCATTTACTTTGCCTTTGCACGGCCAGTGCCTCTGTCTTACGCCTGTGCCTGCGGGCGATTCACACACCATATCACACTAGCGTACCTCCATACGTTTTGATGTATTGTTATGTATATGCATGTACATTACTATATCTATATATATCTATGTTTATTTACTTTTATTTTTTTATGGCCACGACACTTGGCCTTTCCTCTCCACGATGACAACTTCTGAGATTTCTATGATGTCCCCTTTCATTTGTTATGTTTTGGTTTGCATAGCGGTCTTTTTGTTATCGCTCTTGTTGCTCTTTCTAGTAAAAGGTAGCGGGCGGCGGCCCGCACATGGTTCACTCATTTTTGTGTTTATTTTCTGTTCTGTGGTTTCACCTTTCCTTCCGGATTTGACATCTCCCCTGCACAGGGACGCCCTGTTGCTGTCGGGTGTATACTACCCGTCGGGCGCCGTTTTTCTTGTCCTGACCCTTGCCCTCCACGGTTCCCCCTTCCTCCTGTTCTCCCTCCCTTCCTTCCTCCTCCTGCTTCCTTTTCTCTCTTCTCCCCCCCTCTCTTCTCTCTACTCCCCCCCTTTTTTATTTTTTTTTTCTGTTTGTTGTGTCTTTGTTTTTGTGTGTGTTAGTTGTTTGTTCAATGTCGACTCTACCTACCCACGGGCTTAATCTGCTCTCACTTAATGTCAAGGGCCTCAACACCCCTGAGAAACGCTCCTCCCTCTTCCGAGATCTTCGCAGAGGTCGGGTAGACATCGCTTTTATCCAGGAGACTCACTTCCCGGGGTCTCGGGCTCCTAGGCTCTCCTGCCGCTCATACCCCACCGTTTTTTCAGTAATAACCCATTGGCAAAATCTAAGGGAGTGGCGATTCTTTTCTCTGCCCAGTTACCCTTCCGCACCTCAGGCGTCGTAGCTGACCCCGAGGGGAGGTATTTATTGGTTAAGGGCACAATCGCGGATCAAATGTACACGCTGGTGAATGTCTACCTCCCTAACCGAGGCCAACACCTCGCCCTTCGTTCTGTACTGCAGCAGCTTAATGGCTTTCAAGAAGGGATTCTTGTCCTAGGGGGTAACTTTAATGTAGCACTGTATCCGGCTTTAGACACTTCTTCAGGGACAACGCGGACCCCCCCGCCATGTCCTCCGCAGGATCCATTCACTCCTTACGACCCACAGGCTGGTTGATTGTTGGAGGGCTCTCCATCCTGATACAAGGGACTACACTTTCTTTTCTATGCCGCACAACTCGTATTCCCGTATCGATTTTTTCTTTCTTCCTTGCCACTTCGCCAACCTCCTCCGCCGCTCTTCCATTGGGGTGACGACCTGGTCGGACCATGCCCCCCTGTCCCTTTCCCTGGCCTCCCCTCTCCCCTGTCCTACTGGGGGCTCCTGGCGTCTTAATGAATCTATCTTATCGGACGTGCTGGCCCGCTCTGAGTCACTTGAGGTCCTCCGCCATTATTTTCAGGATAACCTCCTCCAGGGTACCCCTGAGTTGACAGTCTGGGAGGCGCATAAATGCGTCATTAGGGGGCATTTTATCAAGGAGTGCTCTAAGCGTAAACGCGCAGAGCAGGAGCGGATAGACAGTCTCTACGCCCAGATAGCCTTGGTAGAACAGGCACACAAAACCTCGGTGTCTGGAAGTGACCTGCAGCTCCTCTTGTCTCTCCGGGGCGAGTTGGCCTCGATCCTCAATCGCCGACTGCACACTTCTTTTCTGAAAACTAAGGCAATTTATTACGAGCATGGCAATAAGCCGGGTAAATATCTAGCTCGGCTTTACGGGCCATACGGAAACCGACCTATGTGCCCAAGATACGCTCCTCGAGCGGTCTCCTTCGCTCGCACCCCTCCGATATCTCTCGCTGTTTCCAGAGTTATTATGAGGGACTCTACAACCTTCACGCGGTCCCCTCCGGCCCCGCATTTCCCAGTCAGTCCCTGGAAACTAGGTCGTATCTTGATAGGACCGTTAAACGGAAGATCACGTCGGATGAGGCGGCCAATCACACTGCCAGAGTTTCTCCTTGCCCTTAAGTCCTCCCCGGCAGGGAAATGCCCAGGCCCTGATGGGCTTCCCTTACGCTACTACTCGGAATTTAACGATCTTTTGGGCCCTCACTTTGTGAGGGCCTTCAACTCTATTCTGTCGGGCGGTCGTATTCCGGATCATACTTTGTCTGCTGCGATTACTCTCATTCCAAAGGAGGGCAAGGACCCGGAGCAATGCAGCAGCTACCGCCCAATTTCATTGCTGAACGCGGATCTGAAACTGCTGGCCAAGATCCTTGCCAACCGGATCAAGCCTTTCATGCGCTCACTGGTTCATCCGGATCAGACGGGCTTCATCCCTGGGCGTGAAGCCAGGGACAGCACTATCAGAGCCCTTTCACTTATGCACTACGCCAAGCACACCTCCACTCCGACCATGCTGCTCTCCACGGACGCTGAGAAGGCCTTTGACAGGGTGGACTGGCCTTTCATGCTGTCCACCCTGTCTCATATGGGTTTCGGTCCCGGTCTACTGACCTGGATTCGGTCCTTGTATTCCACTCCCTCAGCTCGCGTCCGGGTTAATGGCTCCCTCTCTGATTATTTTGCTATCCGAAATGGGACGAGGCAGGGCTGCCCACTTTCCCCCCTGCTGTTTGTGCTCTCTGTTGAGCCCTTACTCCAAGCTGTGCGGCTGAACCCTGATATATGTGGGTTGCAAGCTGGGGGTACCCATCATAAAATTTTAGGTTACGCGGATGACCTGCTGTTCGTTGTGTCTCGCCCCCAGATCTCTCTCCCCAATATCCTCCGTGAGTTCTCTTTATATGGTGCTCTTACGAACTTCAAAATTAATGCCTCCAAGTCCGAAATATTGAACATAAACCTTCCTCATGAGGTGGTCGGTCCCCTGAGGACCTCGTTCCCTTTTGCCTGGTGTAACTCTAAGCTCAAATATCTCGGGACCTGGTTATCGCCTGATTTCTCTCAACTATTCCACTATAACTTCTCACACTTACTGACTACCCTCCGGTCTGAGCTGAGGTCCTGAAAGTCGTTGACGATCTCTTGGTTTGGTCGTATCAATGTGCTCAAAATGAACGTCATGCCTTGTTTTCTGTATCTGTTTCAGACCCTCCCTATCGCTGTCCCCCCCCTCTTTCTTCGCTTCTCTGCGCACGGCATTTCTTCGCTTTGTCTGGGGTTCTCGGGCCCCTAGGGTACGCCTTGCCACGCTAATTCTCCCCAAATCTAAGGGCGGTCTGGCCCTTCCTTGCCCTCGCACTTATTACAGGGCGTGCCATCTACTACGTGTGCTGGAATGGTCCCACAGCCCGGCACACAAACAATGGGTGGCTGTTGAAACCGCCTTACTGGGCCTTCCTATGCGCTCTTTGCCTTTGCTTCTACCCCCTACTGCCCGGGGAGCGGCTTTGCCTCACCCATTCATACGGGCCACTCTGGATGTCTGGTTTCAGGTTCTTAGGAAGACGCGCCTATCCTCGGTGCCCTCGCCGCTGACCCCTGTTCGGTATAACCCTGATTTCCCCCCTGGGATGGGTGGGGCCCTCTTCTCGGCCTCGTCCGGGGGCGGGAGGTCGGAGATCTGCACTTTCCTCTCCAGTGAGGGTCTTAAGCCTCTGGATCAGCTTTCCCCTCGCACGCCCCCCTCTTTTCTAGACGCGTTCCACTATGCTCAACTACGTAACTTTGTGCGGTCACTCCCCCGGAGACATGACATGTCGCGAGCACTCACAGTGTTTGAAGACCTGTGTGTTGCTGCTGAGCTCCCGCCGCATGGCATCTCACGGCTATATGGTTTGCTCCTTGAGGCACTTAACCCAGTGCCCCCTGTGTTTATGGGACGGTGGGAATCCGAGCTTCGGGTCGCTTTTACGGCGGAACAATGGGAGAAGATCTGTGTCTTTACTCATTGCTGCTCCAGGAGTGCTAGCGACCAGGAAATGTCATATAAGCTACTGGCCCTTTGGTACCGACCCCCTGCCTTGACTTCTGTATACCGCCCCGACGTGCCGAACAGGTGCTGGAGATGTGACGCCTCCCCAGGCTCTCTCCTGCATTTGTGGTGGCAGTGTCCTCGTATAGTTCCTTTCTGGAAATCTGTTCATACCCAGTTGCAACGCCTCACGGACCGCGTGGTCCCTTTCTTGCCGGAATTTTGCCTTCTCCTTCATACCCCCCTCTCGGAACGTTGGTTCCGCAGGTCTATTATGCGCCATCTTCTCACAGCAGCTAAGGCACTCATCCCGCCGCACTGGGGTGATCCTGCCCCACCTACCTTTAAGGAGTGGGTCCTCCGAGTTGAGCAAACGAGGGTCCTGGAGGAGTTGCACCTGCTTGCCACGGGTGCGGAGGTGAGATACCAGAAGACTTGGTTTCACTGGCTGGAGTTTATCGCAGGCCCCCCTTATTCGCCCTCTCTTGGATTAGTTCCACGGAGATGTGTTCCCTTTGCGTTTGGTTGTGGTGGCCCGGTGGGGTAGTAGTTTTTGTTGTGGTGTTTGTGTTTGTGTTTTTTGTGGGTTTGTTTTGGGTTTTTTTTTTCTCTCTTCTTCTCTCTCACTCTCCTTCTTTCCCTCTCCCTCTCCCACCTTAGTGATTCCCCTTCAGTTTTGGGGCTGCTGAAACGAGAGCTCCTCTAGCTACCACGTATGCAACAACACAATGCCCTTTGTACTACCTTGCAAACCCTTACAATAGGGGTTATCATGTGTGCCACTTTGCCTCTTGTCATATGGTTCTCTCGAGCACGAGTGCGCTGTTGTTATGTGATCTGCCCGTTTTACGATGTACTGTTAACTATGTCTCTTGATGTGTGGCTCTCTCTACGCGCAATGTGAGCTACCCTAATGCACCCTGCCTCTTGTATTGAGATATGTTACTGTGGGTCTCTTGTTGCGACCATTGTTTTCTGTTTTACCCCGCATTCCCCTTTTTTTCCTTCTGTATCCCCTATTTCCTGCAAAAATTACAAAATAAAGAAATCTTGATTTACCCTAAATAGTAACTATTTAGTAACTACTTACACAAGAGGGGTCCACAAAAACAATGCAAGCACCAAAATAGGTAAACATTTGCAGTTGCCACATTAAAATTAACAGGATTCAACTAGACAATGACATTAACCCCTTGATGACAATTGACGGTCTGGGCACGTCATGCACTAACATACAGTTAGTGACAATTGACGTGCCAGGACCGTCATGGTTACGTTCGCTTTCTGCACCCAAATGGTGTTGCTGTAATGCCTCGATGTTGAAGCAATCAGTAACACCGCGATCGTCATCAGGGGCAATGTCTGGCCCCTCCCTGGGGCGTCAACCTCTGCCATACACTGATCGATAGAGAGGCATTCAGCGACACCGAACACCCATCCCAGGACGCGCTGTGACTGCTCCGGAGAAGAAAGAAGAACAGGGCAGTGTTCTTGTGGTCTTATGATCTATCAGATGTCCGTTCAAATTTCGCAAATTTCGCAACAACATTTTCTGTAATCAGAGAGTCACACCCAAAAGTACATATGTGAAAATGTGCATACATCATTGGATCTATAGCACTTGCAACAACTATGTATTACCCCCAAGCATTTTAGTATTTAAATTCAACGCAGCCCTCGGACTAACTTTTCTAACTGTTCCCTCTGATCACTTTCCTTACCGGTGAGCGCTGGGAGATATAACAGGGGGAGCTTCTATAAATGACTTACTAATCAAATAAACCTTTGCAGAGCTCCCATTTTGTTCTTTCCTCTTAAGGTTTAATCATCACATAATAACAATACAAAAAAAAGTTAAGAAGGTATTTTAGTTTCTATGGCAACAGCATGTCGCTGCTGCTCTTGTGTCACATTACAAGTGTCCCTGGGAAAAAGAGCGAATATTTTCATTATTTCAGAGAAAGGCTTAAGCATTCATCAGGGCTAGAAATTATGTTTCTAATGTTGCATCTGGTTATAAACATGTTAAATTCAGCAGAGTAGGTGGAGCGTCAACTTTGAAACTTACTTAACGCTTTATTTCTCTTTATCTCAACTTATTTTACAAAATAACAATAATAAGAGTAAAAAGGAACTATGTTCTGAAATTTAAGAAAAATCTAAATTTTGATTCTACTATTACAAAGGCAACCCTACACTTTTGTTAACCTGTTGTCGTTTATGTTTAACATTCAATTATTGTAAACAACAATGAAATCATTTCCCAAGGTTTACAAGGAAGCCACAAAATGTCTTTTTCTGTAATAGTAAATGGGGCTATTCCTGGCTGTTATACTCTTTCACACACATAAAATGTCATAATGGAGACTGGCAGCTGATTTTAGCTCAGTGTTATTATTAGAGACTAAGGAGACAATCCTTCTTTATCCGCCTGCTTGGATCACAGACTCATGGAAATTAACTATTTCCTGTTGACTTTTGCACATCCTCGGTTTCTAGAATATTCATTGTATTGCAATTGGTCCTCTCTCTTTGTTTCCTCAGCGGTTAATTTTCCCATCTGGGTCATGCCAGAGGATCATGGTTTGAATGCATCACTGGTTCGCTTTGCATGTGAATCTCCCATCATGCCCTTTTACCAGTATCTGTTTCATCAGATTGAGAAAAAACATGTCATTTTATTCATTTCCTCTTATTTTAATTTCATGAAACCATGTAGGTATTCTATATGGGTTTATTGCATTTACATGATGAAACTGAAGCCAGGTCACCTTAACTAAAAAAACTGTAAAATTGGAGGGTCATATAAATAACTTAGGTCTTCTTTTAGCCCCGACTGGTCCGAAGGCAGTGGTTGTTACACTTAATTGATGACAGACAGTTACAGGTTTCTTTGTTGTTTCTCCCCTTCCACTGCTGCTCTTGACTAGTCTTTTGCGTGTCATGTTTATTAGGCTGCATTCACTTTAAACACTATCCCTTTTGTTTGTAACTGATGTGTATACAAGGCATAGTTTGCCATGCAAGTACCATAGAATATATAAAAAAAACTGGAATTGGTATTTTATTTGATTTGAAGTCAGCGCTGCATTACTAAATGAAGAATGGGAACTGTTTCAAAAAAGTGTCCATTTAGAGCCACAGTGGATCATCAGATCCCCAAATCTTTATCTTCTGGGGCAGCAGTATTTCTTGGTCCCACTGGAGTCTACAAGAGGAGACAGGAGCCCAGAAGGACATCCTACCACCTCACCAAAAAATGAATTAAAAAGATTACAAACACCTTCCAGCTGAAAGGCCAAGCCAGATGTGGAAAAATAAAAAGTGCAGGGAAGGGTCCATCTAAGTGTGCTCACTGCTGTCACTGAGGCAATGAACATGGAGAGCATGGTGTAATCCCACACCAGTACATCCATAGCGTAGCCCCAGATTAGACCTGCATTGGGGCCGCTTAAGGACAAAGGATTAAGCATTTGTACCCTTTTAACCCCTTAATGACAAGACTGTTTCTTACTCGTAAGACATTTTGGGATAATGGCTCTTAACATTTTTCAGTGTTGCTGTTTAGCTGTAATTTTCTTCTGTCTCATTTTGTGCACCCATACATATTATATATTGGGGTTTTTTTCAGGACAAACAGGGCTTTCTTTGGATACCATTATTTTTATCATATCATCTCATATACTATAAAAAAAGATAAAAAATCTTTTACTCATCTGCAAAAACTAATGGAAAAAACCTGCCAAATAGATTTAGCTATTTGTCCTGAGTTTAGAAATACCCAGTGTTTTTATGTTTTCTTGCTTTTTTTTCTGCACTTTATGGGGAAATAAGTACCAGTAGCGTTTTGCTATTTCAAAACCATTTTTTCCCCAAAGCTGGTCATTCTGCCCCATATGCCATTTCGGCTATCTTTGAAGCCGTCCAATGCAATTTACCCCATCAAACCATATATTTTTAAAAACTAGACACCCCAAGGTATTTCAAATGCTGGTATTTTAACCATTTCCATGCACTAGTTCTACCATCAGCCTTTGTCAAACTTCATGGTAGTAAAAAAATGTATTTTCTTCACACACGTTGTACTCCAGGTATAAATTTATCACACCTGGTATATGTCACTGGCAAACAACACCCCAATATGTGTTCCGCAACATCTCCTGAGCGCAGTGATACCCCACATGCATGGGTTTGTTAGGTTGTTCGGGGACTAAAAGGCCCTTTTTGAGAGGTGTCCTCTCAAATTGGAAGTCTGCCCACATATCCTATTTGGGGTATCTTTGAAGCTGGCCAATACAATTTACCCCATCAAACCAAACTAGACACCCCAAGGTATTTGAAATGCTGGTATTTTAACCCTTTCCATTCACTAATTTTACCACCAGCCTTTGTCAAACTTTATGGTAGTAAATTGTTTTTGTATTTTTTTCACACACGTTGTATTTCTGGTACAACCGCTCTTGGTATATGTCCCTGTCAAATAACACCCCAATATGTGTTCAGCAACATCTCCTGAGTGCAGTGATACCCCACATGCATGGGTTTGTTGGGTTATTTGGGAGGTAAAAGGCCACCTTTGTGAGTTGTGTAATTTTTTTTGCCATTTAGACATCTGGTCAGTCTGTGCCCACGTCCCATATTTGGGACATTTTTGAAGCCGGCCAATTCAAATTACATCAAATCCTACATTTTTTTTTTAAAACTAGGCACCCTATGGGCATTTATAATGCCAATATTTTAACTCTTTCCATGCGGGAATTTTTGTGAAGATATACCGTATTGGCCCGACTATAGGCCGCACTTTTCCCCCCCACTTTAAGTCTTTAAAGTGGGGGTGCGGCCTATATTCGGGGTCTAGCGCCCGACGCCTGGGACTGCATGCCGGGCAGGCAGCGGGGTTAGGATACAGATCCCCCGCAGTGCATCATGTAGACATGTTAACCTTATACATCAATACACAGAGTCTAACAATACATGTGGATATACACACTCATGCAAATGCCATACAGTAACACACACACAACACCATACATTCACACAAGCTAACACCACACTATTATGTACATGCACACACTATCCAACATCAACCACTAACACACACACACTGACTAACTATATATCGTGTTACATTACTTTTATTTAAAAAAAACGTCAGCGGATTCTGTAGCACTGTTAAAAATCACCATGATAATTTAAAGTTGAGAGGGGAAGGGAAACAATAGAATAGTGTGTGTATACGTACAATGTTTGAGTCAGCGTTCATATTATAATACACAAACACTTCACATACAGTATCTTACAAAAGTGAGTACACCGCTCACATTTTTGTAAATATTTTATTATATCTTTTCATGGGACAACACTGAAGAAATGACACTCTGCTACAATGTAAAGTAGTGAGTGTACAGCCTGTATAACAGTGTAAATTTGCTGTCTCCTCAAAATAACTCAACACACAGCCATTAATGTCTACACCTTGGGAACAAAAGTGAGTACACCCCTAAGTGAAAATGTCCAATTAGCCATTTTCCCTCCCCAGTGTGAATGTGAAGCAGGTGTGTTAAATTTGGTGTTATCGCTCTCGCACTCTCTCATACTGGTCACTGGAAGTTCAACATAACACCTCATGGCAAAGAACTCTCTGAGGGTCTGGGGGAAAAAAAAAAAGTTGTTGCGCTACATAAAGATGGCCTAGGCTACAAGAAGATTGCCAAGACCCTTGGGAAATAGATGTATGAGTGCTGCCAGCATTGCTGCAGAGGTTGAAGGAATATGCAAGACACTGCTTCAAATTGGTCTGCATGACTGTCGTCCCAGAAGGAAGCCTCTTCTAAAGATGATGCACAAGAAAGCCCGCAAACAGTTTGCTGAAGACAAGCAGACTAAGGACATGGATTACTGGAACCATGTCCTGTGGTCCGATGAGACCAAGATAAACTTATTTGGTTCATATGGTGTCAAGCGTGTATGCCGGCAACCAGGTGAATAGTACAAAGACACGCGTGTCTTGCCTACAGTCAGGCACGGTGGTGGGAGTGTCATGGTCTGGGCCTGCATGAGTGCTGCCGGCACTGGGGAGCTACAGTTGATTGAGAGAACCATGAATGCCAACATGTATAGTGACATTCTGAAGCGGAGCATGAACACTTCCCTTTGGAGACTGGGCTGCAGGGCAGTATTCCAACATGATAACGCCCCCAAACACACCTCCAAGACAACCAGTGCCTTGCCAAAGAAGCTGAGGGCAAAGGTGATGGACTGGCCAAGCATGCCTCCAGATCTAAACCCTACTGAGCATCTGTGGGGCATCCTCAAACAGAAGGTGGGGGAGTGCAAGGTCTCTTACATCCACCAGCTCCGTGATGTCATCATGGAGGAGTCAAAGAGGACTCCAGTGGCAACCTGTGAAGCTCTGGTGAACTCCATGCCCAAGAGGGTTAAGGCAGTGCTGAAAAGGCAGTAACATACTTATACAGGTTAGTATGTGTGTAAGTATGTTGGTATATGTACTTAAACATACTAAAATATTTTCACACACTAACACATCCTTACACACACACTAACACACACATACAGTAATATAATTGCACATACTTATACCTTACAACCTATCTTTACTGGCTCAGGAGGGGGGAGGCTGGTGACAACTCTTCTGCTCTCTTAAGGGCCTCACACACTGGTGAAGGTTCTCCTGCTCCATCTCAGTCCTTACACGCTATGTATGAGCACTGGCAAACTAGGTTACATGCTGCCGCTTAGACTTAGTGTGTTGAGCCTGAGGAAACGCGACTTAAAGCACCGACCTGGCGGTATAACCAGGAGGGGGCCACCTTTACACCACTCTCTTTACTACTACAGGTTCATGTAATTCCAATGTATTACCTGTTTATTATCTGTTCTACTTTGGATTCCCAAGGGGAAAGCCAGATGTGACCCATGTCATGCAACATTTAAGGGGGGGGGGGTAGAGGTATGGCAGTAACATGCCAGTTCATGTATTGTAGAAGTGCATGGGTTTGGAAATTAGATGAAATTGATTTCCAGTAATGACAATCACAAAGTGTCAGGAAAACACAAGCTGTCCTGTCAAAACAGCCTTATATAAAAGACATCAACATAAACTGGCTGCCTGGCACAGTTTCTGTTCTGTGTTAGCAGCGCACGTCTCTTTTTTTACAGTCTTTGAAAGCATTTCTGCACTTTAATTTACAGTATCAAGAGCTGTGCAGTAGATATCACTACATTAATAGATAAAGCAGAAGGTGAACCTTTATGTTGAGATTTAAAAAAACACACCTCATTTTCCAGATGATTGCTATCTTGCAAAGTAAAATTTAACTAGATGCATTTGTGATCTGTATCTAAAGCGACATATGCTCATAGCCCCGCAATTAATGAGATTAATTACTTCATTTTCATTAACGGACCAACTACCTTTAGAATTATTACAAGCCACAATTACTCCAATTTTGAAAGAAGGCAAAGACCCAAGCTCAACCCTCAATTATAGACCTATATCATTAATAAATTTAGACATTAAAATATATTCCAAAATCCTTGCGCATAGATTAAAGCAAGTTATTCCTCATATTAGTCACAAAGATCAGGTGGGCTTTGTAGAGGGTAGAAGTGCAACAAACAACACTGGTAAAATCTTAAACCTGGACCTGGATCCTCCTGTCTCCCCCCCCCCCCGCCCCACTTACCGGTACTTCTGAGTCCCCGGTGTGTAGCTGGGGCAGCGTGTAGAAGGAGGTGTGGCTAGCAGCGGGGGTTGTCTGCGTCCATCGTGCAGACCTTCCCCGACTGTCAGAGATCAGAGTTCCCCGGTGCGGTGCCTCCTTCCGGCTGCAGCGTAAGTGCGTGGGATCTACACGCTGCACCGGGTACATGATAGGGAAGTCAGAAGCACCGGTAAGTTTGGGGGGGGGAGTGTTAAATGGGGGGCATAAGGCATTTCTGGAGGCAGAGTGCTCTGTGAAATGCCTTTTAACCCTCTATATGCCACTCTGCCTCCTGAATGCCTTAAACCTCCCTATATGCCACTCTTCCCCATAATATGCCTTTTAACCCTCTAAATGCCAGAGTGGCATATAGGGGTATAAGGCATTTCTGGAGGCAGAGTGGCACATAGGGGGTTAAAAGGCATATCATGGGGCACAGTGGCATATAGGGGGTATAAGGCATTTCTGGGGAAGATTTGCATAACTGGGGGGCAAGTTGGAAAATAGAAGGAAATAAAACCAAAATATTTTTCTCAATAATAGCTTTTTTTAAAAAAAAATAGTTTACATGAATTAACATTTACTGGTAAAACTTTTTTCCTATAGGGTCATCTTATATTCAGGCTTTCTTTTTTCCTTAAATTTATATTCAGATTTGGGGGGTCGTCTTATAATCAGGGTCGTCTTATAATCGAGCAAATACGGTATAAAAAAACTATTGGAGGAAACAAAACTTCAATTTACTGGATGGAAAAATCTTGAAGTCTCATGGCTTGGCCGTATAAATCTCATAAATGTATATTTTCTTCCAAAAATGTTATATTTTTTTCGAACAATCCCACTGAGGGTACACCCTCATATTTCAAAGCAGTTCCAACAAACTATTGATCATTTTATTTGGCATAATAATAATCTTCATGAAGCTACAATGTTAACACACTATTTAGCTCGGGACAAAAGATCAAACAATCCACCGAGGTGGATACAAATTGAGAGAGCACTCATTGGGAGGACCGAGTTGTTTCCTTTATTTTGGGTCGACTTACGCCGGGTAAAGAAACTTAACGGAACCCTATAATTTATGATACAGTTAAAACTGTGGATAGATTTAAACGGAAAGCAAAAATAAATAAGTTTTTACTACCCTCTACTCCCATAGAGGCTATCCATCTCTACATAAGGGATATAGATCTAACTAAATGGCTAAATAGTGGTATACTTTGTTTGGAAAATATTTTAATTCAGAATATACTTATGCCTTTCTCTGAGATCAGAGAACTTTTCTCTCTACCATCCTCTGAGCTATTCACGTATCTAAGGATTAAGAATTTTATTAATCAGACACGAATAGTTAACAATCCCGATATTGAACATTGGTTGACTCTTCATAAAAGACAAAAACAAATTTCGAGTTCGAATATTCTTCTACAAGGGCTTCATAATCATGAGAAAGATCCCCAGTTAGTGAGGTGGGGAATAGATCTGAGACTAGAATTTGGGTTGGAACAATGGTGCCAGGCCTTCCAAGTGACGAAAAAAAAATGTTCATTCAAGTTATTAGAGCTTTATATTCAAATAATTTCAAGGGAAAGCAATACAGTGTCCCAGTCATCCTTACTAACAAAGAATGCATTTTAAAGTACTGTAAAATCTGTGGAATAATAGGCACAATTAACTCATTGTTCAGGAGTAATACCCGAATAGAATAAATAAAATAAAAAACGTACCTGTAAACCGAAGTTGCAATGCCTCAAGCGCCAGGAAGTCAGATCATATTGCGCAGCTCAGACACAATCAGTGTGGTGGGACTGGGGGAATGCCAACGTAGAGGGCTTTGCTTGCGGCCATGATCACCACGATCTCCAATGGCGTCCCTTTAGTCCCAGCATGCAGAGTTTGAGCGAAAGGATATTATGCAATTTTCTGGCGATCAGACAGCAGGAATGAGAGGAAGCGGAAGAAGAGACCCTTCACCAGCTGCCGGATCACAAGTCATGAGCCTCCTGCTGGGTCTTAAACTTAGATGTGTGTGCAGCATGGAGAGAGTTTGAACAAGTGCACGTACATGTATAAAGTGTCCGTATATGTCATTGTGAGTACATGTAAATGTGTGTATGTTTGAGATACAAATAACCTGTGAAGCTGGAGTTATAGGTGTGCATTATACACAAGTACTTAATTTTTACTTACAAAATAGAGCGTATACCTGCATATTATTCACAGATGCACATTTCACCAAAGTACTTTACTATACATGAATGTTTCAGAAGAGATGCTTCGGCATATTTTACATTTAAGAAATATCACCGAACAATCCCTTAAATATTTTTTATGCTTTATATATGTTTTTAAATTATATTATTCCAAAAGAAAAAAAAAACTAGTTCAAATAGACAAATTTTGTATATGCGGCCATGTATAAGGTAGCACAATTACAAAAACAATAATAAGCCACACTCTTACAACCATTTGCAATATCCTGCTACCAAAGGTATTTTATAAAATCAGTGGTTTAACAACATTATTCTCTTCAATCTCACAACAATCACCCAAGCAACAAAATGGTGTCCACCTTCGTAACCACCTACTAGCGTAGACCTAGAGGGTCTTATAAATCTTGAATAAATTAGTATTATCCATAGCCATTGTTCACCCTGGATGATAAGCAGTTTAAAAGTGAACGCGTGTACAATGTGCAAAAACACTAAATGCCCACTGATTTGATGAAGCAAAAATATCACATGATCCTTAATCTAAAAATCAAAGCTCAATAAATTACATGAAATTTTGAAGCCATGCTAGAAACATTAAAAGACAGCTAGTTTCTTTGTACGAGCATGGGCAGGATCTTAACGCATTGTTATAAAAGAGCACAAGAAAAAGCTATCTGGCTCTTGAGATTTGTCCAGTCATGGCATCAATGATCATCTAAGATTACTAATTCGCCCTGCATGGATAACATAAATTTGAGGCTAAGATGATTTTTTGTTGTTCGGCATGGTTAAACACTATTTCTCTGCCCAGAGAAAGAAGTTGACCAGGAGAACCATGGCTTCACCTAGAGACTCTAGAACAAACCTGGAGAGTTCACAGGTATCATCATAAAGGTACATTATGAGCCAGAGCTGTGCCCCTATTGTAACAGCAGTACACAATCTACACAATGTTTCTCCATTAATAAATGTAATTGTAATAATGTAATGCAATATTAATAAAACATTACAGCTCATATGATCCAGGACCTTTTGTGCCAGCTGAAGCGTATAGGAGCAAAAACAAGCTAGGCATAATTATGTTGTACACCTCTGCTCTATTTCTCCTGGGTTTTTTTCCCCCAACACTTTCCATAATTTCTGTACTTTCCAGAATCTACTACTTTTTTAAATTTTTTTTTTACTGCTTCCTGTCACGTACAAGTAGTTTGGAGACACCGTGGTCAGGTAGGACTCCAGGACAGAGCAGTTCAGACAAGCCAAGGTCAGGATTCCGGAGAACAGGATAGCCGGTATACGTAGCCGAGGTCAGGATTAAGGAGATCAGGATAAACGATAAACAAGCCGAGGTCAGGATACAGGATAACAACGTAGTCAGGCAAGCCGAGGTCAAACACAGAAATCAAGAAGGTAAACGCTATCTGGGTGCTAGCACAAGGCATAGACGACCATCAGAAGGCAAGGTGAAACTGGTCTGAGGGGTTTAAATGGAGAACCGCAGAGGAAGTCTGAATCTCCCATCAGCCCCTCATGACATCACTTCCGGTGTCAGTGAATCGCGGCCATCTTGTGGATGGTGTAATCTCCCTGCATAAATTCCCGCAGTATGCGAGTTCCCCACTAGAGGGCGCGCGCGCGCGCAGCAGCAGGACGCCGTGTACCAGGAGGTCTGCCTCTCCTGTGCGGCACTTCAGAGGAAGGTAGTGGAAGCGGCCTTGCGGTGGAGGGAGGTCTCCCTCTCCCTCGTGGCGGCTGCTGCGGAGGTGGACGTGCGGTGGAGGAAGGTCTCCCTCTCCCTCGTGGAGGCTGCTGCGGAGGTGGCTGTGCGGTGGAGGGGGGTCTCCCTCTCCTTCGTGGTGGCTGCTGCGGAGGTGGCCGTGCATTTGAGGGGGGTCTCCCTCTCCCTCGTGGAGGCTGCTGCGGCAACATGGGAGCCGAGGGCAGGTGAGTAACACTTCCTCAATTTTCTCTTCTCTGATCTAGCTCTTAACTTACTTTCACATCATATATCTATTGTTTGTATTTGCTGGGATATTAGAAACAATCAAGGTCATGGAATGCAAGTCCTGTAAAATATGTGTATTTTACATAAATAATCTTAAATAATAGCGTAAGTAATACCTTTAAGGAGACATACATAAAGTAATTCACTGAGTAGAAACAGAAACCCAATAGTTCATCTTAAATGTTCTATTAAAAAGGAGACACACAAAAAAATGTGTTCACATTTCCATTGTCCAACCTTACTACAGAGTATGAAAAGCTAACTGCAGATAGCCTGCTTCCCAAGAAACTGAGTTAGTCCTGCATATACACAGATAAATGAAGAGATCTTACAGTTTTAACAATATATAACACACTTAATTTCAAATACAACCACAAAGTTAATGATTAAATCCTAATATATGTATCCAGCAGATACGCATAATAATGCAAGTAAGAAATATACTTATGAAAATACATTTATTTCATAGGCTTGGTCTGAACATGACTGTCTACATGTCACAAGAAATAAACTTTGAAACTTTTGATGTATCAATACCTGTCCTCCGTCTTGGATTTACTTTGTGGCTGTTCTCTTTGGATTACAAAACAATTGGTCAGAACAAACCACAAATTCATATAGTCTGTAGTACATTCACTAGATAGTGTACAAGTTGGTTGTTTCAGACATATAACATCAGCTACAGGATTTCCAGGTCAGATGTAATATTCCATCCACTTAAACGGCTTGTGTGCTGCAGCAAAGTATTCTGAGGCACTAAACAATATACTGTATTCAAGGAAAATGTGACTTTGGTAGCTATTCATCTTCATAATGACATATCTATTTCAACAATAATGTAATAATACTAAAAATTAGAAATTCATTAATATAACACAGTTGTCATAATAAAATAAAAATAGTGGAGCTGGAAAAATGCTTTTCGCACACATCAGTAACCATTCACAGTGACTTGTTCAATAAAGACCTGTTAACGTCCCCAGTGGCAACAAATATATATATATCGTCCAGTTAAGTGTGAATATAACACTAATGTCTCTATCTGTCTTCTCTGTATTTTCAAGTATTTTATTAGCTGCCCAAAATGCAAAGGATTTCCTAACACCAGATTTATTTTTTCAAGATATCCAGTTTCTAGATATGTACCCAGTATCTGGATATAGATGAATCGATATGTCTACAGCTCTGCTTGTTTTCAGTTTTTACTCTTCTACAAGGAAACTGATGAGGGCTGTCCTTGGAGAGAGGAAAACTTTTTTGATGTTGCGTCCATGTAGGTGTGTCGCTCCCAGGGAACTCTGAAGCACTAGATCTTGCACCTTCTCCAAATCCCGAGAGTCACCAAAGGGCACACCAACCCTACCACAGGATTTATTGTTTACCTGTGGAATGGGTCACAAGATTTGTGTTAGCAAATTTAGTAAATATAACATGTTAACAAATCAATGATTTTTAAATATTGCAATTTGGTTCATGTATTTTTAAAAATGAATTTCTGAATAAGCCAATAGTACAAAAACAAAAGACATTATTGTAATTATTGTTTTATATAGTGTCGTCATATTCTGCAGCGCTGTACAATGTTGTCTATTATTCTGATTGCTTAAAGTGCTTATTACTGCAGTAATGATGGAGGGCATACACACACTAGATAATAAAAGTATTTTACTTGATATGTATTTGCTATAACACTGATGTTAAACCAATGTCATAAATTTAATGGTAAAAAACATGCTTTTTTAAATTATCCTTCAATAAAACACATGCAAGTATAAAAAACCTAAACAAATGATACATAAAACGGACATTTATCAACTTCTAAATAAAAGTGTTGCTTTGTCATTGCTTTAAGTATTTAGGTACAGTCACGTTTGAGCTCTTACCAGTACGGATACCTCCACAGTGTCTGGTTGGCGAAAGTATTCTGGGTCAACTAATGGCCATTTCTGAAGAAGGACGTCTGCGTCCCAGTTGTACTGTGTACACAGCTTATGCTGCACATGGGCTATGCCTGTAGATGTAAACAGAAAAATAAAACATAAGAAGAAAAGAAATCATTTCAAGCGAAGAAGAATTTCAGGCTGTCAGCATAACAAGAATTAAAGAGGGTGTGTGAACTTTACATTAACCTACAGGGCATTAAATGTATCTGTGATGTTAAGACGTGATAGTAATAACTCTGTTCACTCAACAGAGTTGACCCCCATAATGAATAGTATATAAGTGAACATGACCTTCATAATGAATAGTATAGCAAGTGAACATGACCCCCAAAATGAATAGTATAGCAAGTGAACATGACCTCCATAATGAATAGTATAGCAAGTGAACATGACACCCATAATGAATAGTATAGCAAGTGAACATGACCCCCATAATGAATAGTAAGTGATCATGAACTGCGATCCTCCAACAAACTAATCTGCTAACCCTCACTTTAGAGAGAAAGCCCCTTTGTGTTTAGCAAACAAGACGCGTGTCTGACTTTGTCTTCTTGACGAAAGTGTTCAGTTCGAAGCATTTTAAATCTTGCTTCATAACAAGGATAGTTAGGATAGGATGTTAACCATGTAAAAGCATAGTGGAGGGTTATAGGGGGTTCCAAAAAAAGATTAATGAAGAACAAGGCTCTCTTGTATTTTAGAAAACGTCAAAATGGAGAAATCAATGAGGTCGGGAGTGTGTGTGTGTGTGTGTGTAGATTAAAAATGAAGTTATATTAATAGAATACTCAGTTACATACCATTCCATAACTCTGATGCAAGGTGTGGGGCCATGGGAGCAATCATAATACAGAGACTTGCTAAGGCATCTTCATACTCAGAGCTGTGCTGAATAACCCGCGAGCTTGATTGCTAAAAAAATAATAATTATAAGTTACTATAAATCGTAGCTCCTAGCATATCAGTGATTAGACTCCGGTAGGGGTTTCCAATACACAGCTTTCCGCTTCTCTGGTAATAAATGGAAAGCTAAATATTATGTTAATACCTAGAAAAATATCTTCCAATAATCTACTCACAATGTAAAAGCAGATTGATGCCTGAGCCGTTTCAGGATCTAATCAACACTGTTTGTGAAATACGCCTTCTGAAATGTGTCACACTGACACTACTTCAGCAGGTATAATACAGAACGGGGAACGCGGTTATACCAAAATACAAACAAAGTTCATTCAAACTTTGTCAATTATAGTCTCAGGCTTGCTGCATGTCCTTCAAACATGTCAACTTTCAAACAATGATAATTGTATTGTCAATGGCATAAAGATAATTCTGCCCAACTAACAAGCGATACTGAGACTGTGACAAATTGTGTTCAATGCATTGTGTATTTTAAAGGAGGGAACTGTAGCAATAAAATGCACATTAACACGTAATGAATAATTACACAATTCTCAAGAGTATGAGTTTCATAAATGGAGGATGATGCTACTTGAGATTGTGCTGAGCATGGTAAGTTATCCATAACTGTAACTTTGGATCTGTCTTCTGTATCTGATTTAGTAGTCAGCAGCAAGGAAAACATCCACTAAAGTAGCATTATCATCTTATTTAATATTCCAGGCAATGCTTGAGACAATGCTTCTATTACAACAGAGCTTCTTGCTGGCCCTTTAGTAGCAGAGCTGAAGGATCTCATCTGGTAGCTTGACATAGAACTACACATCTTCACACAAAACCTACACTACATTAACAGAAAAGAAGATCACTGGGATCCAGTACAAATTCACTAATTCCAGGATATGTGGTCACCCTAGACCTGAATGATTATTTCTATCCATAAAATTATCTCCCCAACGGATTAGATCAGGGGTGTCCAACCTGCGGCCCTCCAGCTGCTGCAGGACTACATCTCCCATAATCCTCTGCCAGGTCCTTAGCTGAAAGAGTACTGTGGGAGATGTAGTCCTGCAGCAGCTGGAGGGCCACAGGTTGGACACCATTGGATTAGATTATTTAGACAAATATGTAAGCCTCCATTGGTTAAACCGTTGAAAAATTAACTAAATATGAACACAAACCTTACATGGATTACAAAATATAAAACACATGTTCTAGTTAGTCCAGAGAATTAATTTAGTTATGCTAAAAGTTATAATACCCCTTTCAGTTAAGTTGTCTGATTTAACTAATGCAAGCTGCAAGGCAGCTATTATAAACGTCCAAGTGTCTGAAACACGTTTCCGCGGCACATACCATCAAAAATACTATTTTAATTGCCTTATTACTACATTGTAGAAAAACAAATTGTTTGGTATGTGTGGATCATTGGGAATTCAAGACATTAATGGCAACACATGAACAAATACACAAGGGGGCGCTATGACCATAATAGAAAGAGGATAAACCATTTACTCTTGTTAACGAAATCCTTAGGAGAGAATAAAAAAATAATAATAAAAACCCCAACCATTTTTTGATGTAATAAAAATTGATGGTACTAAAGAAGCACTATTACACCAAAATGTGTTTAATCTTTACAGCAGAGGTTTTCCAGAGAAAGTCAAAGACAAGTAAGGTAAGGGAGAATGAGTGATAAGTATTACATTATATTCTTAGTCTTTTAAACTTGCTAATGATCTTTCTCAAAGCGACAAAATGCTTACAAAGTAATCTTCACAATGAAATATGGTAATAAGGATTACATGCAGAGGCCCAAAACGTTTAAACCCAAACAGCCCAAGGGGCAATTGCCACCAAGCTTCCTTGTCAGCCCCCTCCCCATCCCATATAATCCTTTGTGGTCATGAAGGCCAATGAAAAATGCAAAGCACACTGCTTTTCCAGTACAACCCTTCCCTTTTCTGAAGACACCTTCAGCATCATCAAGGCACATTTCAAGGTCAATGCCATGAATATTTGTATTAAATTCATCAAAAAAAGCCCCCTGCTCTATATATAAGGAAATTGTAAAAAAAAATAAAAAATAAAAGGAGTTGAAAAGGATTAGCAGATAAAAAGAAAGAGTGTGAGCAAAAACAGGACAAAGGTGTGAAAATGCCGAGCATATCCGGAAAATGGTGGGGCTAATCCACTTATTATTGCAGAATTACTGCGAGGATGGCATGGTGAGCTCACTTTATTTAATTTTCTTCCTACTTTGCTAAGTAACAATGGGGCAAATTAAGCAATTGCCCCAGGGCATGATGACAGTTCTCATTCACTGGTGAAGCACATATTACCGATCTCTCCTGCTATTGATAGCAAGTAACCACTCCAGTGATGGAGTCTACGATGATGTCTGTCTACGACCTAATAAATAAAAATGTGTTTGAAATAGATTTGTGTGAAAATGATTGCTTCCTAGCTTAGTGTGGATATGTACATTGGGATCTGAACATGTTTGATGGGCCACCAGCGAGTGTGCTTCTCCATTACTCCCAGGGGGAACACGCACAACTTATAGCAAGCTACAGCTGTGTATATGCACTTTCCCCTCTGTGAAACTCTCGGTACCAGGGGAAGGTGTTGAGCTTCTTGTATGCAGTTCTTTACATGCAAATAATAATTACTTATCACAGGAGACACTGGTACTGCCCAGAGTGCCCATTGGGATTAGACATCCTTGACATCTGAATTGCCTAAATCAAACCTGACTACCTACCATGGTGTTGATTATGTATATAGTGAAATACTCACTCAGATAATATTAAATTAGGTTTAAAACTGTAATCTTATGATATAGAGATCATTAAACTGCAGAGAATGCACTAAAATAGGAAGATGTAAACAAGATCACTGTTGTGGGAAAAGTAACCGAATTGTATTAACTTTTATGTCTGTACATAAGATTACCGTCAAACAAAATACCAGAATTTGAACCCCATCAGCCCATTTTTTCCAGCTGTAAAAATTGCAGAGCTTATCTGATTCTTTGTCTAATCTGTAAAATTAAATTAACTCACTGTAATAACCTCTACCATTTCTGCTGGAAGACTTTTCCATTTATCTACCACGCTTTCATGGAAGGACATGAACTGCATAGGCAGCCACACAACCCTTCAAACATAATATACAAGAAAATGATGACCTGCCAGCAGTGTTCCCTCTAAGATGTGAGCTTGTGCGCGCGCACATAGCTTTCAGAGGGAGCGCACACGAACAAAAATTGTCCGCACAACCAGTAGCGTACCAAAGGGGGGGGGGGGGGGGCGGTCCGCTACCGGTTGTGTGCACAGCACCCCTCCAGAGACGGACAGTAATGTCCGCCGCTTGAGGAGCAAGCTCGGTTGGGGAGATCAAGGATCTCCCTCCAACAGTCTTAAAATCAATCAAGGGAGCGGGAGGTCTGTTAATACAGACCTCTGATCCTGCTCCCTTTCGATGCGCGGCAACTGATGCCGTGCGTCGGGATTTGATGTCAGATCCCGGCGCACAGCACTGAAGCCACGCCCACCGTCTTTACTGCACCGGAAGGAGAGGACATGGAAGAGGAAGAACGAAGAGGAGGAAAAGTGACAGAGAAAAGGTAGGAAAACATTCTGTGAGAGTGAATTAGTGTGTGAGAGTGATGGGTGTTATGCTGTAGTTTAAACTGAATGTTTGTGAATGAGTGTGTGTGATAGCATGGATGTGTAAGTGTGTGTGGGGGGGGGGATAGCATGGCATAGGGAGGCTGTATTCATATTCCTATCATGCTCAGGTTCCAGCATATACTGGCTGCCTGGGCATGATAGGAGTGAGATTGCTGGTAGCAATTATATATTATTTTGTTAAATTTTGGTGTGTCAACCACACCTTTATTAAAAGTAAGTAACACACCAAAATTGGACAGAAAAATTTGATAATATTATATATATATATATAATGATTGCTAACAGCAATCCCACTCCTATCATGCCCAAGCAACCAGTACATGCTAGAACATGGGCTTGATAGGAGTGTGATTGCTGTTAATCATATATATATATATATATACTGTTATTGATTTTTTTTGTCTAATTTTGGTTTTACTTTTAATAAAAGTGTTTTTTTTGTTTTTAAATGTGTGGGGGGGTCAGTTTCAGTTTCAGTCAAGTGAATGCTAAATTTTCAGGTCCAGAATTTTCATTTCGGTGCATCCCTATATATATGTAGTGTTATTAACCATGAGCGAGCTGTACCAAAAATATAGAATAATTTAAATGTAACGTTTGCAGAAGCATATTGTGCACACAAAATTTTGGCTCTGGGAAAATTTTTGCACAAGAGAAATTTTCTGCGCACACCACCTAAGGAAAATTAGAGAGAACATTGCCTGCCAGTCTTATATTGCGACAACTTTATTACATTGTAGTAGAAATGACTGTTTTGCTGCTTTACGAAGCCCACAAACTATACACGGTAGAATAAAAATCGGAGCCTTTTGTTTTGCTTCATAAAGCCGGCATACAAAAAAAGGACTCGTGGTTAGTGTTAACAGAGGAAAAGCCATAAGTGCTGCTCTGAAAAAAAGGCATTGGTCACGTTGCTGTACTGAAGTCAGTGACTAAAAGCTTGCCAACCCTTTCATCTGAGATTGCTTGCAGCACAAAGAGAGTAATAAGGCCTTGACGAAGTTACATAAAGTTCCTTGTTTGTGCAGCGTTGCCGAATCTGTGTTTTACTTCAATGCTAAACAAAGGCAAAACAATCTGAAAAGAAAAGAGGTATCCTCACAGTCACATTATAAGCCATCTGAAGTCACAATCAAACCATTCAAAAGGAGGGAGTGCTGGAGGCAGCAGATGTACTAACCGACAGTGTGTTGCTGAGACTCATTAGCTGGGAAATAGCTGCGTTGAACAAGTAATCCTCAGAGAAGTGGCTGGTAACCTAGGCAACACAAACAATAAAAAAGGCTTTTTAGGCTCATTTATATATGCCGAAGGTATATGCGAAAGACTGATTCCTCGACACAGGTGAATAACTATCATGCTGGAGGATGGACCGCATCTCATTTTTTTCTGTGAAAGCCTCGTATGTAATCAACAGGGTGGCACAAAGACAATCCTCTGGAATGAACGGTGTCAAGGTCCTACTGGCGCAAAACAACACCAAAAGCCACACTTAAGGCTTCAGTCTTTTGTGGCAATACAATACCTGAACTGTAAAGAAAACCAGTAGAATGCGTCGAATATTCTATCCAGCACCAGAAAATAACATTATATATTTGTTATGTGACATTACGAAATGAATGTGCTCTAAAACAAATCCTGATGGCCTTTATAAATTTATAAAACATATTAAGAAGCACTGAATGTTCTTAGTAGCCAGTGAACATCCTTCAAGTTTTATCAATGTATTCAAAAGAGCTACGAGCCAGAGCAGGAGCATAACACAGTCAGACCCAAAGCTATCGTAGATGTAGAAGGTGCCAAGCGTTGGAAATCCCCTGCATGTTATAGAGCATGTTAATTACCTAGTGTTATTACATTAATTCCCGTATAAACAAGACTGTCACTGATCAGCACAGTGGCGCCTTTGTTTTGCTTTTTATCTTTGAATCGCTGAAGAACTGAGGCAAAAACATGGGCATGGATCGTCTTTTGTTAGGTCTACAGTGGGAAGCTCTTCACCAGGTCCAAGCTGCCAGTTATTAGGCCAAGCTATGCCCCAGATCATGATTCTCATGAATCTTTTTATGGTAATAAATAGAAGATCCCCGCTGGAACACGCAGTTGAACTGAAACAACTGCCTTAATCTAATTGGCTCTGAGGAAAATAATCCTCTGTACGTTTAAATAATTTACACCTGTTGCCATGTGGTTACCTCAGATACAGCAAGATTTCTGTTTTCCCATATTTTCCAGGCCTCTTTGGCTTCTTTCTTAGTAAGCAGCGTAGGGTTTGGCACTGTTAAAGAGTTCCGGGCTTCAATAAATTTTGCGGTTAGGGACCACAGCCGAGATTGCCATCTTCTTACCCCAGGTATGGCATCAGCTAAGAAAAACACAATTTAACAGGAGTCAAATTCAAAGTATTCTCAGTACTATAGTATAAAGTGAATGTATACAACCAACTACTTTGCACGTTCCCTCCTTGTCTTGCTATAATTTAAAGGCTGAGAAGAACAGAATATAGTGCAGGCATTCATGAGAAAAAACACAATAAAATATCTTGAAGAATATTTTCCGTGATAAAAACTGCAAATGATGCAAGTGGCACACTACTTGAGCAGTCTAATGAGGAGAATTGCTTACAGCAACTAAGTAAAAATGTCTGATTGTGAGGTTATTACGTGCACTCTGTTGAAAGATAACATATTTAAAAACAAAAACGGCTCATTTACTAGCGATTGCGATACAGTCTCACGCATATCTACTGTGAATACTTGGGTCCTTTTGGAGGTATACAGGGGCATGCAAGAAATAGACTTTGTAGAGGGTCAAAGCGTCAAAAGGTTCAGGTTTTGAAAAAAAACCACATAGCTCACTTTGTAAACTATTATGCTATAAATTATAAAAAATGTGATGGTCAGGGTTTTTTGCCTATACATTTCTGCCACTTTGCAGCCCCCCCTCTTGTGTCTGTTCTAAGATCTTAGTTGTTCTGGATTCTACAGGTTGATAAACATGCACTCAAAGCGCTAATGGTATGGAGGAAATGTTGATGGACCACCTGTTTTATAGATTACCTTCGACATATATGCCTTAAATATAAACATACAAGACAACAGAAGTGAATTGTCCAAACAGGACTGCATTTTTACTTTAGCCTTGAATTAAAATCTTTCAGGTTGCAGTTTGCACTAGAATTTTGTAGTGAACACTAAAAGAGCCATGCATTTTTTTTAGATAATAGATTCAATTTAATTGCCTAAATCAAAGCTAGAAATAGATACAAAGGCAGGCAACCAGGAAAAACCCAAGATACATTAAACCTTCAGGATGCAAATAGAAGCGTGTGACAATGTACCAGGCACTAGTTTATTTTTATAACAAAAAGAGAAAGTAGCAGCTTACTCTTCACATCCCATAAAATATCTTGTTCTGGAGGAGCAGCAAAGAGAAGATAGAGTCTGGTGGTGTCAATTCCGTATAGTTCCACCATTTCTTCTGGGTCAACTCCATTGTGCTTGGATTTGCTCATTTTCTCCCATGTAATTTGGAGCTTTTCACCTGTCTCAGTGTGCCGTGGCTCAGAAACTGCAAAGTAGTACAAAGCAAAACACAATTGAAAGGAAACCCAAACTAACATTTGCTTTTATCTGATTTTGGAATTCTAGGATCATCATAGAACAAAGCTCTTTCACATGGAGCATAAGAAACATGTATGGAGCATAAGAAACATGTATGGAGCATAAGAAACATGTTTGAAGCCAGCAATAATACGTTCTACTTTTCTAATTTTTTTTTTAAACAAAGCACATATCTAATTTATCTTAAAGTGGACATTCCTTAATGTGTGGTCACTGTATGGATCTTTTTTTTGCCAAATGGTCCATAGACAGTGTCATTACTTTACATAAGAATCATATTTCTAAATTAGTTGGGCAAAGAAAAAGACGAGTTCACAAAAGCTTATGTCAAATATTTTACAATAAATGCTCAATTTCCTTTTGGGCTAAGACGACAATAGCCTTTTTTCTCATTAATATAGTCCAGTAAATAACATGTTCTTGTCCGTGAGGGGAAGAAAGAGGGACAGAGGTACCTGGGATCAAAAAAAGACAGTTGAGGGGCATGTGGTTGTAATTATGTTATGGGGTATAATCACCTTACTACTGTTCGCAGCAACCATGTTATTAACACATACTGGTCCAATTACTGCCTTGTTTATTTCAAGCAAATATTTCACCCCCAAAAAATGTTCCTTACCGCTAATATCAACTTCCTGTTTCTTTAGATACCTTCCAGTTGATGCAAGTTTAAATGTCTGTCCTTTGATAAGACCCTGAACCAAGAGCTTCTGAAAAGGTTCCCTGTAAATCAAAAAATAAAGGTAGATTAATTCTGAAATATTAGTAGACACCAGCCAGGATTAATGTGCAAGAATAGTATTTCTAAAAATATTGCCGCTGTTTCGTTTTAAGAGATGAGATCATGCATACACATATAGCATGCATACAAGCTCACTAAAAATTTATACTTTATACATTAGTAATAAAAATTCACCCTAACTGTGGGACATTGGTAACAAATACAATAAAACAACAAATAAAAGACACGGGGCTAGTAGAGCTATAATTTGATGGGTAGATAGATTTGGTAGGTTGCCGATGTGTGGTAGAGATCGATATGCATGCATATTCAACATCTGATTTTTTTTCCAAAGGATGACAGAACAGCTATATAATATTCCAATGTCACTTTCCCTTTCCTTTAATGTAGGCTTTTTATAAGGATAATTTTCACTTCCTATGGTCTGTAAGCTATTTTCATTAGATGCAGTAGCCTCACAATTATGTGAAAACCTTTTAATGGACCACCCAAACAATGTTAAGCAACGTTAGGACAGCAAAATAAATAATTGAAATCTGTCCTGAGTTTAGAAACACCCAATGTTTTTTTTGCAAGTTATAAGTACAAGTAGCATATTGCATATATTTCAAAACCATTTTTTTTCCCTTTCCCAGAAATGGTTGTTCTGTCCCCGTGTGCGATCTGGGACATCTTTGAAGCCAGTCAGTTTCATTTCCCCCCATCAAACCATATATTTTTGAAAACTAGACACCGAAGGGTATTTCAGATGCTATTATTTTAACTTTTTCCATCCACTAATTCTACCACCAGTCCTTGTCAAACATTATGGGGTGGGTTTTCGGTTGCTTAATGCCTCAATACTATGGAGCCAATCAACTAAGCTCTTTTAGTAGTTGGCTTTAAAACAGTGTATAGGGTACACGTTGATCACACAGGGCCCTTGCAGCAGATTTCAAAGTTGCTGAATGCCTTGATATTGAGGCACTACAGGAACACCGTTTGAAAGAAGAAAGCAATTTCCTTTTAACCCTATGACGTGCCAGGCACGTCAATTATCTTCAAGGCGATGCATTTCCATGACGTGCCTGGCACGTCAAGGGTTAACAGAGTTTTGTAATAAAAACAAAAAAGTTGTTTCAGGGAGTAGGATACACACTACAATTGTTTCCAAAAACATCTGATGTGCAATGTATCTCCCAACCTTACGAAGGCATATCATTTACTTTGGGATGGAAATGCAAGGCGGTAAAGGTTTTAGATGTCAGTTGCTTCTTGAGTACAGTTAAATGTCAAAAGTGTTCTATGCAATCATACATAACTAATACGATTCTTGCACAAAACAAGCATAACTGAATACAAATGCTTTAAGAAAGTGTTAGCCATAAAACGTTGCACAAAAACATCAGAACAAGCAAAGCGTGTCACTAGAAATATTGCAGACTACTCCATATTTTATTTTTTGGCCATAAATGTTGTCAAACTAAAGATTTAAAGTAAACATTTAAGGTGGTTCCCTTTTCTCAAACAAGAATGAAATATGTAATTTATCTTGTTTACATAAAACTTAACTTACCAGTATACATGATCAAAAATGAAAAAAAATAAAAGTGTTGAAAAGAAGTAGGACACGTTGGATACACGTTGAACTCAGTATTACGCCACCCTCTCATCAAAGTTAAATTTCCTCTCATTACATCTAAGCCTCTGTCTCTTCTTTCCTCTAAATGATACATATTGAGATCAATTAGACTTTCCTAATCATTTTTATCCTGCAAACCATGCACCATATTAGCATCCAGTCTCTGGACTCTGAAATGTTAATATCCATCTGGATATGGGGTCTACAGAACTCTGGACAAAACTTTAGGTGGCCTCATCATGTACAGTTTACAGAGGTATATGAGAAAGATGCGTTTCGATATACACCAAACTAAACAGATATGATTCAACAGTAATGAAATTTGCCATTTAAGCGAAAGGCTGCATGTTGTGAAATGAAAGGTTGAGTCTGCAGGCATCTGTAACGTGTGACCTATGGGAAAACCACCCTCGGAAGAACACATAGAAGTAAAGGCAGCTCCACTGAGAGGCAAAGGGTTCTCATTGAATAAGCATTAGGAGATTTTCAGACAAGACATGAAAGCAAATCTGTCTGATTATTCTTAACTTGGGGAATGGATGTCTGGGATGTAATAAAGTGTTTGATCTAAAGTATTTCTAAAAGCCATCTCTGTATTGATCAAAACAGCTGCCAGAATAAATATTTAAGAAATGCATTTTTCAGCTGCTAGAAGAAGGCACTGTAAAAATATTTATTTTAACCTTCAGCCTGGGAACTGAAGAGGCACCAAGCCATATGAACAAAGGTTCAGAAAGCCTAAGGGAAAAAAATAGCAACAGCATCACATTTTGGGCTTTATTTCAATATGTGAAATTAACTTGAAAAAAGGATTCTGTGACCACAATCTAGTCCGAGTTATTTAATTGCATTTTGTCTTGTTTTATCACTTAACTCTTTGTCACACTGGGAAAGATGAAATAATTATTTGTCCTGTTTACCTGTGCATATGGCACTGGGGAATACAATGGCACCTTATACATCAAATTATAACAATAATAATAATAGTAAACGAAGCATTATGTAGAGAAACTAAACCATTGTAGGAGACTTGAGGAGTATAATTAAGTCATGTACATGAATTCTTCCCCTCTCCACTCACCTTCACCTCACAGTTGAGTGAACAAACCCCAAAGCTTTCATAGTATAGCTATATAGTTCACATGTCAGTTTATATGCAAATGCCAGGTTTGATTAATGAGCAAACTGATGTTTCTCATCTTCACCTATAGTCTTCATTATTCAGTTGAAGAAGCAAAATAACATGCAATTGATGAAAATAATGGACTCTAAAAATCTTAACCTGTGTTTCACCATATCCTGGGAACTGCAGAAGTGGTTAAAGAAACGGGCGTAATACAAATGCATTACAGCGTGCTCCTTCCCTCCAATGTACAAATCTACCGGCATCCAGAAGTCGGCCAAGGACTTGCTAAAAGGCCTGAAGAAAGAGAACAAATGAAAAAGAACTTACTATACATTTACCAGAAGGGTCTCTACTTATGGACACACTATTTACAAAAACAACATTTTTTTTAATAAAATAAAAAAATCAATCATCGAGAGAAAGTCCCAAGACCACAATTAGCGAACATTTAAATTTCCAGATCTAAGACTATAACTATCATAATGCACTCTGTTAGCCAATGGATTGGTGGCCATCCTGGGCGTTTTAGTTGGTAAAAATCTTTGGGGGCGATCTGTACCACTAAAATGTATGTTGGTGTATATTAATCGAGAAGGACTTGACCAACAAAATACCTATTTTTCTTTGAAAGTAAAGAATACATTTAGTTCAAGGTGTAGTAAATATATATAGAAATATAAATTATGTATCTTTATATCTTTATATGCATCTTCTAGCACATTATGATTAAATCATCTCACCTTTCTGTGTTATGGGGGTCAGTATATCTCAAGTAGTACCAAGCGGAATCAACAAACGTATCCATTGTGTCAGTTTCTCTTACAGCTGCCCCTGCACACCTAAAAAAGCAAAATATACAATACTACAGGTTAACTTGAATCAAATCAAGGAAAATATATGCAGTGAATTCTTGAGTCTAACGTAGTGATGGTTTTCATTACGGCTTTATAGCCCAGGAGAATTAACTAGGACTTTCATGAAAATTACGTTTTCCTAAATATTTATTAAGAGAAATACATATTTTGTATGAATAAACAAAAACAACAATATTGCATTAAAAACTTTTTACAGTGCAAGTCTATAGACAACAAGCCCTAATTAAATCCGCCAGCATTAATCAGAGTTTTTATAGGAATTTCTCCATATGTAGTACTTTGCCCTAGAGCTAATCATGTATTTTTAAATAAACCTGATGAATTGTGTTTCTGTCCCTTTGTAAAGTTTTGTGGATTGTAATACCATTCAACTGGATTATGTATAAATCCATTAACGAACATCTCAAGTTTTGCCGCTTTCCCACTTTTAATTTTTTCTCATATGCATTTATGATGTTATTGTAGTTTGTTGTGTAAAGACACATTATTTATTTAGGGGGGGATTATAAAGGTTAGTCATACAATCAATGTTACCTTTTACTGAATGCAAAGAATTCGATGTCCCAACGGCAGAAGCCGATTTGGTTAACGATTGACTTTTCGGAACCTTTATATTATACATCCTACGTTAATTTATCGGTTGACCTTCTTACTTTGGTAACATTTCAATTTCATAAAATTAAACCTACTTTAACAGTGCAGTGCTTACCTGGGACACTTGCAATTTAGCCATTCAGAGACACTAGCCAATGGCGACGTTCCCTTCCTTGTGAATGAAGCTACATTGGGCAAAACCACTGGTAAGTCATCATAAGGCACGGGCACAGTTCCACAAGATGGACAATGAATAATGGGGATTGGAGTGCCCCAATAGCGTTGTCTTGATATCAGCCAGTCCCTTAGTTTGTCACTAGTTAAATGTCCTCCCACTCCATCAATTTGTGCCTCCTGGGTAATAGCAATAAACGCCTCTTGTCTGGTCAGACCAGTGAACTGGAAAAATAGGAAAGATTAAAGGAGAAACTGTGAAATATTTACTTTCAACATAACATTTTCCACAAAATAGAAAAAGAGAAAAGGTTTATTCCTTATTGTTCCCATAAACACTATTTATCTGCAAAGCTATGGATTACCATTGTAGGTAAGTTAAACATTACGAGCTGCTTGTTTTTATACTAAACACATACATAGAGCAAATATGCATCATTAAAAACATTTAGTATGTGAAAACATGTTTTATGTTTATTTTTCTATATGGTTATAAATATATTATAAGAATTATGGTAGGTGTTACTTTTTTAAGAAGTTCGAATAAGAAATTAGTGGCGCTTAAGTAATATGTAAATTCACATACAACATATTAGGCACTAAAATATATTTTCCTGCTAATAATGCCCCCCCCCGACCCTTTAATAATAAGGCTGCCATGCCCATTATGTTTCCTGAGTCAAAGAAGAAAGTTAAGGAGTGCTGCATACAGTAAAAACAATTGACAAAACCTGGATGTATTTCATTTTCCTTCTATAAACTCACTTTTTTTAAAATCAAGCTCACATTGTTTTATTGTTATGTCATATTGATGGATTACACAACAAACCAGTGGTCCACCATAATAGCTTGAAACGCAAAAAAAAAACAATACCTCACAGATCTGTTAATGTTTAAAAAAATTACTATATTGTTCCCTATTCTTCTGTGATATCTCTTGTAGACCACCAGAAGAAGTATCACATATATAGAGAAATGCCTATAGTCATCGTTTGTGACTTTTTCTTCCCCAACAATAAACACCCTTAATCCGCAGACCTGCTTGCTGCCTTTGTGGTCAGTCATGTAATATCACAGGTGACCTTCCCTGCTCGGCATCATACTGATCCGATACTTTATGGCGATACTAATAAAATTCGTACCTCCATAGACACAAAGCAATTTTATTGTTTGCCACAAGGCAGTATGAAAGGCGTCAAGATGTTTGTCCCCACTAAGGAGTGCTGTAACCACTTAAGACTCCCAGGTTAACTCTTTTCTTTTTTGAAAAATGTATTCAAATTTAAACATACACAACTGAAATAAATACACACAAATATAGTTATACATAGATCCAGCAATATTAGTAACAGTCATGAATTAAGACCACCGACTAAATTAATAATATAGGCTTGATATCAAGGTCTCTACAAATCTGAGCCTAAGAATTAGGTATTCATATGTCCCTAATGAGTAGTTACGGTAGCATTTGAATATACAATGCAGCGTTAAGTAGGGGCCTTGAGGGCTGTATTGAAATTATATTGAACATAAAAAATAAAAGTCACACCAAGGAACAATACAAGACACATACATCCATCGGCGGCGGCGGCAGCTTTGTGTTTAATATCGGCATATTTACTGCATGCCCACCAGATATGAAATTGTGTCCCTTCCTCGTTTCCACATCTCCAGCATAAGTTAGAGGTTGAATTAGAGAATCTGTTTAAGCGAGATGGAACTAGATACCACCTATGCAGTAATTTAAAAAACATCTCCTGAAGATTAACTGAGTGGACTGCCTTCCTAACCTGTAGCCATACATTAGACCAGCTTTCCATAGGAAAAGTAATCTCACAATCACAATTTGCCATTTCTCTATTGACAGAGGTAGTATATCTTTTTTATGCATATCAAGGTATTGTGATATCCTAGAAATTACATTTGTTTTATACTGGTTTTTAATAAATGTGTCAAGTTCTGATGGTGGGTGGACCACCCTGGATCTCAGAAAAATGCCTCACTCTAAGGTATGAGAATAACTCGTTATCTGAGAGCGAGAACCTGCCCTGAAGATCCATAAAGCTCAAAAACGAGTCATCCAGTTTCAAATCCCCAAGTGTCAAGATATTATTTTGCATCCAGACCATTAAATCTATATTCTGAATATAGTAAGTAAGCACCTTGACAGGGGTGCGAGCAGTGAACTCTGCTTCTAAGCCTTGCATTGCCCTAAACTTATAACTTGTTTTTATTGTGTCAATTATAATTGGGTTCTTAAAAGTTTTGTTGTCTCGAAATGGCAGGATTGAGCCAAAACAAATTAAATAGTTCATGCTCGTTTGTCTGGATGCGTTCGCAATTCAGCCATCCAAGATTTTTATCTTTTTTAATATCCCAGTGCAATACGTGCATGAACATTGCAGCTTCATGTAACATTCTTAAATCTGGAAAACCCAGCCAGAGGGATCTATAGCTCCTTGTTATCGTTTTCTGACTAATTCTAGATTTACCATGTTTCCAAACAAATGAAAAAAAGTTTATCCAGAATATGCCCAGAAACTCGAAGATTTTTGGAATCAGGTAAGATTTTAACAAATTAATTCTTCCTAGCCAGGAAAATTCTAACGACTTCATTTTTTCGATTTGGAGGAGGAGCTCTTTCATCAGGATTTCAAAATGAATGGGGACTAGATTCTTTAAGTTAAACTTCAGTCTGATTTCAAGGTAGTCCACCTAATCATTTGAATAGTCAAAATGATAACGGTCGGAAATGAAAAGTTTTTGCAGAGGAGAAAGATAAGTGGTCATCATCTGTGTCTTAGGAAGGTTTAATTTATAATTAGAGTATGCACTAAACTCTTGAACAGCCGACAGGACCGCAGGCACAGATACCTCCGGATCAGTCAAAGTGAGAATAATAGCGTCTGTATAGAGTTATTTTAGAAGACCGCTCCTTAAATTTAATCCCTTTGATTTCATGTGTTGATCTAATCAGTATAGCTAAAGGCTATAGTAAAGTAAAGGAGCCAACGGGCATCCCTGTCGGGTGCCGTTGTTAATATAAAAAAAGGTAGAATTAAAGAGGGTCCTGTCCCTTTAGCGCTAGGGTTAGTATATAGAGCCATTGTGCTTTTTTTTGAAAGGGCCAGTGATCCTGACAGCGTCCAAGGTGACACTCAAAAAATTCCAGCTTGCTCTGTCAAATGCCTTCTCTGCATCTAGATCCAGGAAGACAGGGAGTAGAGGAGGAATGAACCTGTGAGATCAAATTGATTAACTTGCGAGTATTATCCTCTCCAGATCTACCTCTGATAAACCCGGACTGGTCTGGATGTATCAGATCTGCTATTATTACATTCAATCTATCAGCCAGAATTTTAGAATAAATCTCTGTATCAAGATTAATTAAGGAGATTGGTCTGTAGTTTGTAAGAAACTCTTGAACAAGGCATGAATCAATCCTCTTGCTGAAGTTTTGATTGCTTGTGCCACCTCCCACCAGAGAGATCTGTATTAAGGCAAGGGGTTGTCCTGAGAAGTAAACGGTTAACTAGGAGATGGTGACGCAGATTCTGAGAGAGCACACACTAAATAGTATTGGAGGCATTTACACGCAGAAACAATACATATTCTTTTTTAAGGAGGTATGTATTTAAATATTTTACTATGTATAAAGTGATTGTATTTGTAGTCTGTCCCATGTATTCTAGAAAATGGTCTGACTCACTGGACCATTCTTTTCCTTCGACCTACGGTGGTCTGGCTATACAATGTATTTTCTGGAAAAAGCTAATGTTAATGTATGACAATATAAGTACAAAAATAAACAAATAGAGTTATATGTTTATAGAAATACATATTAAGAAGTGGAGTAATCGGTAAACATGCATTGATTCATATATAAACGTGAAACACAAAATAATTCAAACCGACCTTTCCTGAGTTTATAATCTTCTCTGTATCATCATTGGTTTGTTCAGTAACCCTGATATAGGACAGTCCCAGTTTATCAGCTATAGCTGCATCCTCCAGACTGGTGCTAGGGATACCTGCCAAGAAGATATTCTTAATAAAAATATATGATTCAACCAACGTTGGCCTTTTTTTCTGTACATGTTAAAAAGCCAAAATTCTTCTATTTCTCGACATCGAGGCATTACAGCAACACCGTTTGGGTGCAGAAAGCAAACGTATTTCACTTTCTGCACGCGTTTAAAGCCAAGACAGTCCTGGCACGCCAATTGTCGCTAACCGGATATTAGTTCATGACGTGCCCGGACCGTCAATTGTCATTAAGGGGTTAATTGTGTTGTTCTTGGAAAGACCAGAGGTCCAAGCCCTCTGCTAATCTTTAATTCTTACGTTTAGTAATTACTTACCGATTCTAGTGTCTAGATAGCCCTCAAACTCATATTTTGCAGAAACAACAACAGGAATCTCTTGCTTAGTAAATAGATTTACAGCAGACACGCGGGTAAGGCAATCTGTAAGAAAAATAGTGAAACATGAGCATTACACAAATACATTCAAACATGTTCCTTAAACTCACAAGGAATTTACCTTTAATGTGATGTCGCCATTGTAACTATCTTTCTATGAAGCTAATTATGCTGCGCTGTACAAATTGTATAATGATTTCCCTGGTAACTCTACCAACTGTCTTGTGAAAAGCTTGAGTTTCACTTGGAGATTAGACTTATCTTGTTATTTCTGCTAATAAAGTGGAAAAAGAAAAGGGGTCAGGGCTCATGATAATCGAGGTAGGTGCTACACACATGTATTCCTTTGAAGCATAATTAATTCTTGCTTGGACAATTAATTTTGATCAAATTTGTCGGAAGAGAAAACAGAAAGGGACGAGTGTATACGTGCATATGTATGCATAAGGGAAGAGAGAAGGAGAGCGATTGAGTAAGAGTAGTCAGAGGATGCTTATCTCGTCTTGTTGGCCCTCACTGATACAGAGTTGTACGTAAAGACAAACAAGGGAAGAGAGCGAGCATCTGAAGGCACAGAGTGTCATTTTTATAAGAAAGGGTTTATTATCTTTATTAAAATCGTCTAAACTCCATTTCATGATAAAACAGCTAAAGCTTTTGTGTTTTATTGTTTTACCCTCTCTCATTTAGTTCAACCACACAAATACCATACTCATATTGTTTTATTATTATTTCAGGTCAAACTGCCCATTTCTTTGTTTTTGGAAGCCATTTATAAACAGCACGTATAACAAAAAATTGAAATTATACATGGGAATTATTTTTGAAAGTGTTACCTATAAAAAAACTATACATAGTGAATGCAGAAGAAAAAAAAATTATATACAGATATTATATCTGTATATTAAGGTATATGTCCTGATTTTGGAAATTGTACATGTACATCATGTTTATTACATGTAATTGTTAAAAGTGGATCTAGGATATAAAGAATAAAGTTGAAGCACATGTATGAAGACTGCTGATCACACTATAATATAGTGATCAAGAAGCAAAAAATGCAAAACAAAATTATATATATATTATATATATATACATATATACATATATATATATATATATATATATATATATATATATATATATATATATATACACACACCGGTATATACTTTGTATTATTACTACAGTGTCCTGTGCCTCTCTATGCCTCACGATTAGATTGAGACAGACTGAGATCACTGTCAAGGGCTATATGCATGACTGGTTTCTCGGACAATCACATGCAAGGAAATCCCTCCTATCAGCTGCTTTGAGTCTGCCTGCCAGCAAGCGGCAAACAGGTACGCTAAATATGCCAATACAGAAAACTTGTGGAATAAGTTTAGATGATAGCACCACCAAATGCATAAATTATCACCTGTGCCAGCTGTGAATGCTTCTTGCAGCTGTTCTTTTAGGCTGCTGTTCCCATGAAGAAGTCTATGGTTTGGTAAAATTGCTATATGCGATGCTCCATAAATAGCCTCAGGATTAAAAGCATATGCTGAAATCTTCTCTCCTGTATGCACATCATCCACCTTTTAAGAAAAAATGTGCTTTTATATTTGTTGTTACCATTTACTGCAGTCTTGTTCTGCACAGCTGTACCAAAAGTGATGGAACTTTCAGAGGAAATTTTCCTTGGTGTATTTTGATTGAATGAATTAATAATTTGTGGGATATATTCTTTTGCTGAAGTTTGTTCTTGAAATCATCGTATTGACTCTGCATCTTGAACTAATTTATTGGGGGGAGAGCGGAACACTAAGATTGTTCATTAGTATTTATCTTTTCTGTTCAGAATGATGCCTTCTGTGAAATAAGGCTAATGGTTAAATGAATCAGCTCTGGTTATTTAACATGGTTTTTTTAGCATAGGTTGTTAAGTAACTAGTTTGCAATCCTTGCCAGCCACTGACAAGCACTCCTAATGTAAGGTTTTACAAAGTTTATGTATGTCAATCGCAGAAAGGTTAAAATCAGCTCAAACCCTAAGACACTACTTATATAAATGTAATTGACTAATTTAAAGCCTGGGATTTATAGGCAAAACATGCAATGTAATAACATTGTATAATTTAATTTTTATCAGATCCCAACTATGCACTATTACTATAGGAACTAAAAGATTTTATTCCCGATCAAGTCTGACACATACATATATTTAGAAAACTATGTTGGACACAACTTGTTCATTCACCAAAAATACACTGATCTCTTTACCGCCAATCAGTTGAAACTTGGCTGGGCATATGGGCACAAAGGCACATGGCAGAAAAGATGTCTAGCGATAACAAAACATAGTTTACCTTTAACATGTAGTCAAAAAAGCAACCTTTGCAGTCCCCAATCCAGTTGGCTTGCATGCTTTTCACACCATACCACTCTGGAAGATCAGCCAATGCATCACTCATAGCCTAGAAAGTATAGCACAATGGAACATTAGATGTGTGCAGTACTATCTATTCATGTATAAATAAAGAACATATTTACAAGGCGTAAAACAGATAAAGAACATGATAATTCACTAATTTCTCTAGCCTATCCAAACACAGAAAAAAAAGACATGTGTACTCTGTTTATCTCCCAAGTAGGCTCATGCAACGTTCACCTCTGCCTCATATTAAAATATTGCCACTAGATTCACTGTTTTGAATCTAGAAAGTGATATTCATGCAGGAGCTCAGAAAAAGTGAATAGGTGTTAGCTTTCCAAACCATTAGAGACTGCTCAGTACACAGGAGTTCAGTCCAAAGACATACACCTGTGTTTACCCTACTGCAAGGCATGCGTTGAAAAATATCTCTCGTCACTGATTCCTAACAACATTCACAACACTTCTCTAAACCTTATTTTAAATCATCCCTGAGAGAGTTGGACAAATACTCAAAAATCCAAAAGCTGTCAATTTTAACACTGCATATCTGCCATTTGCACATTGTTTATCACACTTTCTTTTAAACAGAAATCACAGTAGACATTCTCTTAAGAGATATAGGCCCTCAAAAATGGAGTCTGCAGGTGAGTCGGCCAGAACGCAAGCAGAAAACCTAAATCTACGTGCTACTGAGTGACGGCTGCAACAAAGAAACCTGGCACTTTTGTTCTTTTCCGGCAATTCAGAATGAAAATTCTTTTAATGGTGTTCAGCATTTGCAGCGACAGTGCAGGACGGTGCAGGACAGATTACCAGAATTAGCGATAACCAGGAAAGCCGTTCCACAGATCTCGGGAAATACTTTGGGTCAGGTTCAAATGTGCAATTATTTTTAAAACTAATTATTGCCAAGAAACAGAAAATGCGTCTTTAATGAGCTGAAATGGAAAGGCAAGGAAAAAGGAAAAATAAGATTTATTGCATAAGAGCATTGTGTTTGGTAATAAATCAGGATACGTGCTGGTGAAGGATACAGGATGGTAGTTGATGGAGCATTTTAGAGGTACTTCAAGTTTGTGAGGAGAAGGTCTACAACCTTAGGATAGTTCAAAAATCTAAAGGAAGCTCTCAGGTGCATCATCCCAATTATTATTTAAACAATTTTATTCATTGACATTCTAAAACATACAATTTGATCTTTGTATTCTGCTCCCTAATATTAGATGAGCAAATATAGTCAATACATGCACATATTTAGATTTTTGGGAGAGGGGCTTTGGGGTGACAAGTTGTGAGATGGAAGTCCTGATTCCAAACTGTCATTATTTGTACCAAATGTATTAGATTGTAAACTTACAAACAGGGCCCTCTTTACCTAATCGGTTTGCCTTAATCTGTCAATTCTAGCTTTGCCGTAGACTTTGAATATATGTACTGTAAGAAGTGCTGCATAAATTGTTGGAGCTACATAAACAAAAAAGGTAATATTTATTTCAAAAATGGCATATTACATTTTGAATGGCTACCTGAAACTGGATTGCAATTTTGCTTAAAATACCATAGTGTTCACCAACTTTTCTAACAGTGGCAAGAACAAAGAGTACTGAATAATTAGCATCGCTTTGCTGTATTTTCTAGCTAATTTATGTAAAGAACTTAGCTTTGGATCATTAGTTACAGAATGAAGCAGTGAACTAGCAATATTGGAGTTAACCCCTACATATTGCTGGGAATTTTAATTGCCATTGGGTGGGGATCTCACTGTATTCATCTGGGTCCTACAACTGCTGATAATCACAAAGAATCTTCAAAATACGGAAATTAGCATCAAAATTCAACATGTGGAGAACAGTCACCATGGCAACCAGTGATGTCTGCTGTAAGATCTAAAAACATGCAATTTTTTTTTACTGATTTAAATAGACAATGCTACACATTGCTTTCGCACATTTTCTAATTTTTAGGGGCTATTATTCAAAATACTGTCATTAAATAGACTTCAGTAGTAGCCTTAACCAAAATAAAAATCCAGAAAAAAAGCTGCAGGTGAATTTAAATGTAAAGTTGCCAATATCAGCTATGATACAGTTAACTCATTTGTCATCAGTTAGATGAGAATGCAGAAGAGACAATGTATACTGCAATGTGATGCATGTATTACCCTGGATAAAAATAAACAACAATTATTTGAAAAGATGTATGTAAATAAGTTATAAGAAAACATATTAATAGTAAAAGTTGCGAGAAAAGTAATTTTAAGGCAAGACAGGAGGCTTCCTATTTTGCATTAGTTCCTTTACTGTCACCAACAGCAGCAAAGAAAGAGTTAATAAACGAAACATAAACAACCAATAGAAACACAGCCTGATGCAGGTATATAAACCCTCAGCAAACCCCCATCTCCCTCTTTCTTTGCTGCTCACCAACGGCTGTTCAGGTCAGTCTAGCATTTATTTCTCTTTTATCTAGTTGTGCCGATTTATGTTACCTCTCTGTGCGATTTATGCCTTTTTTCTGCTCGGCGTTTTTCCTTCCCAGACTTATCCCTTTTCCTTAGGGGACCGGCGCTCCCGCCCGGTGTACGCTCCTTCCCCCTTCGGGGGGGGTTTTCCTCCTCCTCGTTGCCTTACCTGTTGTGACAGCGCCGGTTCTCTCTACCGGCTGCCGTCTCCTGTTTCGCTGTTCTTCTCTCTCGTGTCACGCTGGAGGACGGTATTTTCCTTCTCTTAGTGTTCCGTCGGCCATCTTGGTTCTCGCGGTGAGATCTCGTCTTGCGGGATCTCGCCGCCATTTTTGTTCCTTCCCGGTCGCCGGCTGTCTCTGGCTTTTGTTCTTTGCCTCTGTTCTCGGCGGCCATCTTGTGTTTGGCGTCCGGATCTCGCGTCGTTTGCTAATCCGCGTAGTCTAGTCGCCATTTTGGTTTAGTCGCCATTTTGGTTTCCCCTGCTTTTTTCTCAGTTTATCTCCGCTTGCCTGCCGGCGTATAGCGTTTTTTCTCCGTTCCCTCCTACAGTATATCCGAGACCTCATATTGATTGCTACCATCTCCAGGCTGAGCCCCTGGGAGGTAGATATATATATTTAGGTACTCTTCTGACTGTGCGCCTGTGCTGGCTAGTACTACCACTGTTTCCAGGTTGATCCCCTGTGAATTATATCACTGTCTCCATTACCAGGCTGAGTCCCTGGGACATATTTATATATATTTTTTCTGCCTTATCACTGCTGAGTTCCTGTATATCATACAGGTTTTTCCTGGGTGAGTCCCTGTTTGTTGGTCGGTCTTGCTGCTTCTATACCATGTCTCAGGATAATCTCCCTTCGCAATAGGCCTTTATGGCCTGGTTGGAGACTAAATTCTCTACCTCCATGGACGCCTTCATGGCAAAAATGGCAGCTAACTTTCCTCAAGGGCCAACACCGGCGCCCTCTAATCCTGTCACGGTTCCATCGGATTCTGACTCTGATAAATCAGACGAGGAACAGGCCACTGTTAAACGCCCCTGGAAGGGCAGCAGCGTGTCCGCAGGTAAAGGCAAAGCCCCCGCCAAGCGTCTTAAACTTTCTGAGGCTCCCCATACCTCCGGCCGCCGGCTTCCTGGCGAGGACAGTTCGCTGCAGGAGCCGTTATCCATTGTGGATGAGTGGCAAGCTGATTCTTCTAATGAATCGGATGCCTCACTGAATCTGGGTTCGTCCAGAGAGCTAGACTCACGTTACATCCGTGAGTACCTGGTGGATGAGCCCCACCTGACCGACCTCCAGCACACCTCAGGCGCTTCCATCTCACAACATATGGCGTCTTCGGCCACGGATCTACCGGTCCTGGATCCTACTGGATCCTCCCTTTTCGACCCCAACTCCATGCGTCACCCCAGGGCTACTGAATGGGCTCTGCCCGAACATATTGCCCTCTATATTCACAAATGGCTGGGTAAACCCCTTCCCAAGGAGGTTCGCAACAAACTCAGGGCCCGAATGCCCACGCCCTACCATACCGGATAAAGTTGCGCTTACTCCGGAGTTCGACCCTAAAGTGGTCGCTTTGCTGGCGGCGAACAAAAGAGACCCTAGAAAGGGCCTGGAACTGGGCTTAAAATCAGCCCAGGACAAATTGTTGGACCTGGTCGGTCCGGTTACCCAGATCCTGTCGTTGGCGGACAAAGCTTTTCTCCAATCCGCTCCCCTGGACCCTAAGACCATTAGAGACTGGGCACTTCGAGTGGTATGTCTCTTGGGCAATGCCAATGTCGCCATCGCGACGGAAAGACGTAAAGCAGCCTTGCTTCGTATGGACCCCCGCCTGGCAGAGCTCGGCGCCACGGATCTGGGCGCGGCCGCGAACGGTCTGCTCTTTGGGGATGCCTTTGTGAAGGAGTTGAACCGGCACGTGTCTCTCCTGACTTCTTGGAACAAAGCCAAGTTGTCTATGCGCAAAGTTTTCCAAGCCGGACCTCGTTTTTCTGGCAGGGCTGGACGACCGCGGGGCCGGGTCGCCAGCCGTTCGTCGTTTCAAGGCTCCCGTTCATTCTACCAGGGCCACTCGTCCTACCGGAACCCTTTCCAGCAAAGGCCTTTCGTCCAACGAGGTGGTTCAAGAGGCAGAGGTGCTTCCGGTTACTCCAGGGGACGCTCCGGGATCGGTAAGTCTACTTTCTGTTTACCATTCTTCCCCTCCTCAGGTTGGGGGCAGGATATCCCTTTTTTCCCACAATTGGGGGTGGATTTCCTCAGACCCCTGGATCCTCCAGACGGTCCAGGGCTTTCAGAACGATTTTGTCTCTCCTCCCGTGCAATCCCGCGTCCCGCCCCCGTGCCGCAGGTCCGCGGCCAATCAGGCCCTGGTGGAAAGGGAGCTCCGCGTCTTGCGCGACAAGGGTGCTATCCAACGGGCGTGGGGGCCCATCGGCTTCCTCAGCTCGATCTTTCTGGTTCGCAAGCGATCCGGCGAGTTTCGCCCGGTGATCAATCTTCGGGCCCTCAAGGCTCGTCACCTTCGCAGGCTCCCGTCCTACGATCAGTCGGTTCAGTTGACCCTCGAGGTTCGTCAGGAACTTCTATGGTGGCTTCGTCACATGGAGGCGTGGAACGGTCGGGCGATTTTCGGCTCCCAGCCGGACTTTGTTCTCGAGTCCGATGCCAGCCTGCTCGGCTGGGGCGCGGCGTCCGATTCGGAAGTGACCGGCGGTCTCTGGTCTCGGGAGGAGCGATCTCTCCACATCAATTGTCTGGAGCTGATCGCGGGCTCTTTTGCAATCAAAAGTTTGGCCAGGGATCGGTCGGACTGTTGCCCCCTTCTTCGCATGGACAATGTCTCCGCAGTCCGGTACATCAACCGGTTAGGGGGCGCGCGCTCCAATCGCCTTACCGAGGTGACGAAGGAGATCTTCGACTTCTGTCTGGCCCGCAATATCTCCTTGCAGGCGGAGTATCTTCCGGGCCCGGAGAACCTTCTGGCAGACTGGTTCTCCAGACACTGGAGGGACGCGAGCGATTGGCGCCTTCTCCGCCAGGTCTTTCAGAGGCTCCAGCTCTTGAGGGGCCCATTGCACCTGGACCTCTTCGCGTCCCGCACGAACCGCCAAACGGCGGCTTTTTTCAGCTGGCTCCCGGATCCGGAGGCTCAGGCGACGGATGCGTTTACTCAACGTTGGCCGGTTTCAGGCGCTTACGCGTTCCCACCTTTCGCTCTAATTCCGCGGGTCATTCTCCACCTTCGTCGAGCCGGGACTTCTCTGGTCCTGGTGACTCCTCTTTGGCACTCGCAACCGTGGTTCCCAGCTCTTCTGGAGATGTCGATCCACGACCCCTTGGCTCTCCCCTCCCCTTCCATCTCTCCTGGTCGGCCCGGAGGGTCAACCTCACCCTCTGGTTCTGGAGGGTCGTCTGCTCCTCGTGGCTTGGACGATCTCGGGGGACCCGGCTCAGGCGCGGGTCTATCGGAGGCAGCTCAGTCCCTGCTCCGCGACTCTTGGGCTCCAGGTACCCGAAAGTCTTACGGGTCAGCTTGGCGAGGCTGGGCTTCTTGGTGCCTGGGACGGCGTGTGGATCCCCATTCGGCCTCTCTAGACTGCGTTCTGAATTTTTTGGCTGAATTGTTTGTGGCGGGTAAATCTTACCGCACGATCAATGTTTTTCGGTCCGCCATCTCCTTCGGTCATGTTGGTTTTTCAGGTGAGCCAGTAGGTAGGGCTCCCCTGGTTTGCCGTCTCTTGCAGGGTGTTCGTCTCTCCCGGCCTCCGGCTCCTCGATATGACTCCTTATGGGACGTGGCAGTGGTCCTGGATTTCCTCCGGAACTGGCTGGATAATGATTCCCTTTCTCTTCGACAGTTGTTGGCTAAACTCACCACTCTTCTCTGTCTCCTATCGTTTCGCAGGGTGTCTGATGTTCGGGCGTTTGACTCCCACCACGTTTCTTTTTCTCCCGATGGTGTTTTCTTCCGGGTTTTTCGGAGGACTAAGTCCTTATCCTCCTCCGTTTCTTACCCTTACTTCTTGGATGACCCCCTGCTGTGTGTGGCCAGGTGTGTCCGCTCTTATCTCGCTCGCACAGCTCCGGTTCGTCCACCTTCGGTTTCTCAACTTCTTATTTCCTATGTGAAACCGTTTCGGGCGGTTTCTTCTCCCACGTTGGCCAGATGGGTTCGCTGGCTTCTCTCCTTGGCGGGGGTGGAGCCCTCCTTTGGGGCCCACTCCGTTCGGGGAGCGGCTGCTTCCGGCGCTCTTCGTGCTGGGGGGGCTTTGGGTGACATTTTGCGTGCGGCAGATTGGTCTCGGGCCTCTACCTTTCGGGCTTTTTACTTTCGGCCTGTGTCTTCCGCGGCGGTTGCTCTGGTGTCTAGCGTTAAAACTGCAAAATAGGAAGCCTCCTGTCTTGCCTTAAAATTGGAAATTATTCTAGTCTTGATGCCCGAATAATTGTAATAAAGACAGGAGGCGAGTATTTTCCCTCCTCGGCCCTCCCTTTATGGCTCTGTTTCTTCTTGGGTGAGTATCAGTGTTTAGGTTTCGGTCTCCCTTTTGCCGTTTTGTTTTCCCTTTGTGCATTCATGTTTGCTCTTGGCGATATTTGGTTGTGTTGTGGGTGGCCGTTTTTGGAATTTTCGATGTGGTGTGCTGTTATGCGTTTCTCTTCTTCTTTCAGCGTGATTTCTGCGCCTGGAGGTCTTCGTCTGGCTGATTGATTGAGGGACGTGTTTTCCCTGTTGGAGAGTCCCTGCGCCTGGTGTTCTGTTCCGGGTCACGTTCTGGTTCGGTGCTGCGCTGCTGTTGGCTTGCGGCTCTTCTTCGTTCCGGTTTCCTGGTTCGCAGCTGATCAAGAGGAAGATGGGGGTTTGCTGAGGGTTTATATACCTGCATCAGGCTGTGTTTCTATTGGTTGTTTATGTTTCGTTTATTAACTCTTTCTTTGCTGCTGTTGGTGACAGTAAAGGAAGTAATGCAAAATACTCATCTCCTGTCTTTATTAAAATTACAATTATTCGGGCATCAAGACTAGAATAATTTCCAATTGCCCCAACACCGTTTTGGGATTTCTTGCAAGAAGAGTTTGGAGCTAACAGATCAAAAGCCTAGATGGAGGCCCAGTAATCATCTGACACACCAGAAGCCCCAGGGACAAATCAAGATTTTATTATTTTATATGTCTGATTTAATTATCTGTGTTTAAATTTAATTATAACAATAAATTGAATATAAGACTGCAAAGAGATCCTCAATTACTCTGCAGTTTAATAGTTTATCTTGGAGAAAGTCTCATCTAATGTGAATATGAATAATCCTTCACCTCTTGTAATGAAATTGGATGAAGAATCACTATTAATATAGTTTTATCAGGTTTTCCCCCAACAGGTAGTCAAGTTAGTAATTGGGGATCTGTTGTCACATTGCCGTTTACCAATATTTAAACTAAAGATGGATAACTGCATACTACTTTTCAAGTGCACCTACCCTATTTTGTAATAACCAATGCAAGTATAATCCTAGTTCATATATCACTTTGCAACTCATGTTATTATAATTATAATAATTATGATAAAGAAGATAACGCCTGTGAGATAGTTCAGTGAGTAAATGCTCTGACTGCGAAGCCTATTCTCGGCATGGTCAACTCAGCACTCAAGTCCTTCCAAGTTCAGGATCAACTCCTTCAGAGGTCAAAAATAATAATCATTCAGTTGCTGATTAGGTTAATTCCGAACGCGCTTAACCCCTTAATGACAAAGCCCGTACATGTACGGGCTCAAAATGCATTGTTTTCAATGGGTTTAGGGACCGCCCATTGCCCTTAAGGGGTTAAAGTGTGTTGAGTCCCACAAAGGCACTATATAAGTACTAGATGTTATAACAAAATGGTAAACAATATATGTTTCATCAGACGTTTCTTTATTGCTGAACAAGTTGACATGATTTCAAAAGCTTGGTTATAATTCATAAACACTGAAATTCTAACAATATGCTTGTTGATTCCATAGTATGGTTATGTAAATCTTTGTACAGTACATACCTTTGCAAACACTGTTGTTTTGAGAAACCACTGCTTTAGGTATTTTTGTTCAACTTTGGCCCCAGAGCGCCATGAACATCCATTTTCATCCACCTGCTCATTCGCAAGCACTGTGTGGTCTACTGGATCCCAGTTAACCATAGCCTACAACCAAGAAATAAAAACACCAACATAATTATAGATCAAGCCTGTACATATGTCATACCATTAAACAATTAAAATGTAACACTTTTGTTTTGTTAGATTCTAGAGATGTGTCTAAGGTAACTCGGCTGTAAATTTTAAAAAAATGGTAGTAGTCACTACTGACTCATTGTATGGAATGGCGAACTCTGACTACCTTATGGAGCAATGTCATAAAATCTTGTTCTGCTACAGCTACACAATTCATCGTCCTTATAGGTCATCTAAAAGCATCACCACAGCAGTGAACACTCTGAATTGGACTCAGAGTCTCCAGGTAAAGAGCTGCTTCCCCGGGTCTTCAGGTCTGCTTACTCTAGGTATGGGAGCAGTGCCTGGTCACACTCACCCCCACTCACTTCATCTTCTACCCCGCCTATTTAAAACTATCTGGGGTGAGCCCCCCCACACTCCTACAAAGCCCCCCCCTCTGTGTGACTGTATAAGTACAGTAGTCATTTAGAATTTTTGATCTGAGTACAGTATCTATGAATAAATTAGGAAAGGCTCACCCCCCAACAGAGCTTACATTTAAAGTAATTTTAATTTTACTGGTCTATACACACAACAAAGGTTCCTTAAGGTACAATTAAATGGTATGTATAAAGACTAAACCAACCTCAAAGACATGGCAAGTCTTTCAGAATATATGAACTCATATGTGAAAGCAGATAACTATACCTACATAAAACTATTTAATTTAAAGGAACAAACAGTGATGTTTGGATGAGACTATTATGCTATTTGATCTATCTACTCACTTTAATGTTTCTTCTCACAAAATGTTTTATTGAGCCTAATCTGAGTTAAAACACGCTAAAGAAATTGAATTTTATTTTGCTTTGGCTTAGCATATATATATATATATATATATATATATATATATATATATATATATATATATATATATTTACACACACACACATATATATATATACAGTAAAATATATATATATTTAACTGTGGCCCTTTAGGAAAAATGCAGTGTGTTCAATTTTAAGTTACACCTACTGTTCCTAGGCAACCACAGAACATATTTTAAACAAAATGTAAAAAAAAAACAAAAAAAAAAACTGCTCCAGTACAGGGGTGGCGAGACATGACATAGTAATCCATAATATTGTTAGTTCCTACAGGTGGGCACACCATCTTGCCCAAAAATCATGTTACAAGAGAAAACGTAAACCCTTTGCAATTTTTTTTTCTTATAAAGCATATTCTTTTCATTGTATCGTAAATTTATTTCCCTGGGTCTTGTGCCTTTCAAAGTAAGTGCAGTAGAACTGATGACCTCATTATTTTTGTTCCTCAATCCCCATTAGAACACAAACACAAGGCATCTCTGGTCCATCAGCTTACTGTTACTCGGAAGGTGTTCTTAAAATAAATACCCACACTTGACCTATTTCATGCCTGAAGGGTGTTTAATCATAACTCACCACACATTACCTCTAGCCATCAAGCTTATCAGGCATGAGATACTTTTTGTAAGGTCAGCCGCGCCTGTAAAGCAAAGCCATTTCCACGTGCGAAGCCACTGAATGGATTAAGCGCTAACAACTGCAATTTACTTTTCCAATAATTATACTCAACTATCCTAGTGCACAAATGGTTATTACCGCAGGCTTTAATTCCTAACACTCTTTCAAAAATAAAACAATCTAATCCAGAAAAAAAAAAGTTTTCATTAAAGTGACCTGAATCTTGAAGGAAAAATAATTGTAGGTAAATAACTTGTATTGTAGATTGTGGTTTTGTGCATTATGTTATGTGAAATGACTATATCACAATAGAACTCTATTTGCATTAGCCCTCCTCACCCGTTGTCTGTTAGTCAATTTGTTATGTTACATACTACTTGTTATGTCCTGTCCACCCATTGTACAGCACTACGGAATTTGGGCTATATAAAACAATAATAATAATAATAATAATAATGTGGTGCATAGGCAAAAGACAAGAAGAAACAATCTTTTGTAACCGGTGTCAGGCAGATTCTAATTTTGTTGGCAGCAAAATAGAACATTTGTGTAATCAAAATCAAAAAGTTGGCACTGAATAATAAAAATCTATATGGTTTTCTAGCTATGGCGAAACAGATTTGCCCTACAATACAGACGAAGCGGCAAGCCAGTTAAGCAGATTCCCAGCAAGTCTAACACAAATAACTTGTTGGAATACTGCCTTTCATAATTCAAGCCGTGAATTTACCTAGATTGCATGAACAAAAGACCGAATTCAATGAATATAAATGAACTTTATTCAACTTTAGTATGCCAACTGCTTTCAAGCTAAGCTATAACGAGATATCAGTTTTTCTACTTATGTGTCAACTTATTTCTCCCAGCACAAAATGCAACGCTGCCAGTGGCGACTCTAGAAACAATATATAGGGGGGGCACACAAGATATCACATTCAAACTGGGGGGGCATTCATAATTTCCAAAAATAATGTGCTATGGAATTATACTTTTGTTATTGGGCTAAAATAATACTTGATCATTCAACATGGGAAGCCTGAAGCCACAATTGAGTGCAACTAATCCTTGAAATAAATATTATAACACAATAAATAACTTTTCCAATAAATGATTTCAGGGCCTTGAACGTTTTGTCCCCTGAAGTCACTACAACTTCAGGAGGGCATTTTATCTCTGGATAAATATAAATTAAATAATTCCTACTGTAAGTTAAGTGCCAGGAACAGATGACCAAACACATACACCAACACAGGCTCTGTCACACCAACACCCAGACACACACACCAGGACAGGCTCTGTCACACCAACACCCAGACACACACACCAGGACAGGCTCTGCCACACCGACAACCAAAAACACACACACACACACACACATCAGGACAGGCTCTGCCACACCCACATCCAAACACACACACACCAGGACAGGCTCTGACACACTGACACCCAGACACACACACCAACACAGGCTCTGTCACACCAACACTCAGACACACACACCAACACAGGCTCTGTCACACCAACACTCAGACACACACATACCAGGACAGGCTCTGCGACACCGACAACCAAACATACACACACACACCAGGACAGGCTCTGCCACACAGACACCCACACACATCAGGACAGGCTCTGCCACACCCACATCCAAACACACACACACACACCAGGACAGGCTCTGCCACACAGACACCCACACACATCAGGACAGGCTTTGCCACATCCAAACACACACACACACCAGGACAGGCTCTGCCACACTGACAACTGAACACACACATCAGGGCAGGCTCTTCCACACCCACATCCACACACACAGACAGGCTCTAACACCCAAACACACACCCTAGGACAGGCTCTGCCACACTGACAACTAAACACACACCAGGACAGGCTCTGCCACACCAACACCTATACACACACACCCGAGGACAGGCTCTGCTACACTGATAACCAAAAACACACAAACAGCAGGACACAATCCACGTCACAGACGTCTGAATCAGGATGGATTTTTCACACTGCATTGTCGTTTATACCCCCCTTAGTGTTTTTGCCCCTGCTGCCCATATATATTAATATTAGCCCCAGTTGCCGATAGCAGGTATAGATCAACACATTAACACACAAACCAAGCTTTGCATGGATAGATCAACTGAAATTCACCTGTGATCTCAGCACTGAAGATATATATCAAATAAACAGAATCAGACATACAAATCCTGTATTTGCAGGTATACAGTAGTATATGAAACGTAGCATTGCTGGTATAGATCAAATAAATACATGGAAACAGCATTGCAGGTATTAATCAACTGAATAAGACATACAAACACTGTATTTGCAGCTATACATAAATAATGTATGGAAATATATAGATATGGATCTACAGAATAACGCAAAAACCCAGCTTTGCAGGTAAAGATCAATTGGAATTCACATAAAAACACGTCATTAAAAGGTATATTTAAAACCCCCTAAATTACATGCATAGATCACAGGTTGCGCACCCCAAAGCCGGCCCTGCCGTCCACACTGCCCACACAGCAATCACACTCCTATCATACCCAGGCAACCAGTAAATGCTGGTACCTAGGCATGATGGGACTGTGATTGCTGTTAGCAATCACACTCCTATCATGCCAGGTCAGCCAGTACATGCTGGTACAGGGTGGCTGTAAGTGATGTGCAGACCCCATACTGCTGGCAGCATCAATACACAAGGGGGGCAGCTAGCTAGGTTTTAGCATGTACTGGCTGACTTGGCATGATAGGAGTGTGATTGCTAACAGCAATCAAAGTCCCATCATGCCTAGGTTCCAGCACTTACACATCCAACCAGTAAATGCTGAAACCTGGGCATGATGGGACTGTGATTGCTGTTAGCAATCACACTCCTATCATGCCAAGTCAGCCAGTACATGCTGGTACAGGATGGCTGTAAGTGATGTGCAGACCCCATACTGCTGGCAGCATCCATAGACAAGGGGGGCAGCTAGCTAGGTTTCAGCATGTACTGGCTGACTTGGCATGATAGGAGTTTGATTGCTAACAGCAATCAAAGTCCCATCATGCCTAGGTTCCAGCACTTACACATCCATGCTATCACACACTTCATTCACAGATTCATTCCCTCAATCATACATTCTCATTCAAACTCCCTCCCCACCCCCTTACCTGCACTGCAGCTCCTTGATGCCGCTCACAGACTTCAGCAGAGGGCGCGGCCTCCCTCTGCGTTCTCTGGTAAAGCACAGAGGAAGCGGGACTGGAGCAGAGTCATGTGATGTCACGTGAACTCTGCTAGGTTCCGCTTCCTCTTTGCAGTACAGAAGACCCTCCCACATTACCTGTGGGAGGGGCTCGAGGTGCGGCCCGCGTAAGATCGGTTTTGGCTGCCGATCTTACTCGGGCCGCACCCTCTCTCTCCTCCGCGTTTAAAAATAAATAAAAGAAAAGAAAGAAAGACGGGATACAAATTTAGCAGGGGGGCAACAGGGGGGGCAAAGATTAACCTGGGGGGGCAATTGCCCCCCCTTGCCCCCCTGTAGCGACGCCACTGAACGCTGCTAATAAAAAAATAAATAAAAGCCACAAACTCAGTTTTGAACTTAAATTGTCAGTGGGAAGCATATGTAAATATTTACATAGGCTGTATTATTTAACCCCTTCAGGACCGGGATTTTTAAACTAGGGTGTCGCTAAAGGACCGGAGCCGTTTTTGTGTTTTTGCCATGTCTTTCTTCAACTGTAATTTCTCTCTTATCAATTGGTGCACCCACACAAATTAAGCTGGGTAGTACATTGTTTTGTTTGAAATAAACTGGAAAAAGTGGGGAAAAAATGAAAGAAACGCATTTTTTTACAGTTTTGTATACATACAAATTGTACACACATTGAACCAATGGGAAAAAATTCTCCCAAATATATTCATTAAGTTGTCCTGATTTGGAAACCACCCAACATGGCCAGGATTTTTATCTATTTTGACCAGTATAGGGCAAATATTGCAAGGCATGCATCACGTTTTTGAAATGTAATTTTTTTCAAATTTGGCATGGTAGTCTAATAACTGCAATAGTTGTCACAGATACTGATTATCCCCCCAAAATTATATGTTTATGAACAGTAGATAAGTCAAGGTGTACATCTAGGGTCATTTTGACACTTTTCAAACAGGGATTTTATCGCCAATTGCTGCCAAATTTTGAGGTATTTTTATATTTTTTTGTTTTTTTTGCATATGTTGCAATGTTGCTTTAGATTTTATATTATATTTTGTATAGAATATGTGCAACTGCAGAAAAAAACTCCAAATTGTGTTCACCAACATCCCCCGGTTCCAACAAGGCCTCACATGCATGGTTCATGCATTTTTTGAGGTAGCTATGCCAAACTTCACAGGGAAATTATTTTATTGCGTTTTTAACGCATACATTTCAATGTTGCACTGAATTTCTTGCACACCATAAGTGCAACAGTGGAAGAAAACACCACATTTTGTTCACCAACATCCCATGAGTCATGGTTAATGCATTTTTTGAGGAAGCTATGAGGGCAAAACTGGAACATGTGCATTTACATTTTTTTTTAAATGTTTCTTTTTTTATCAGATTACTTGTAAGTGACAGGTTTAGGCCGCTGACATCAATCAGGGAGACCGATCAATAATCAGCGACTTAAAATGTCACCAAGTCATCAGGTAATAATTATGATTTTTTTATTTATTAATAATTTGTGTTTTTTCATAATTAACCTAGATGACCCCTCTCTCCTTGTAGAGCAGGGTCATCCGTGGGCTGCCATAATGATCCGATCACTCCTATTGGCCAGGAGCGATCTGATCAGCCCAGCATTTCACCTGGAAGCACCCTGGACTTTCAGGTCAGTGCTGTTATTTTTTTTTTATTATTATTATTTTATACATTTTTTTTAAATGTATTTATTTTTTTATTTTATTTTTTTATTATTATTATTAATAATTTTTTTTTACATTTTTTTAACTCTTTCAATGCTGATGCTCCATTGAAGCACAGCATTGACTGATATTTAGTCCCCACAAGCTTGTGGGGACTAATATTAACCCCTGCAATGCTGCGATGGGGGTCATACACAATCGCAGCATTGAAGGGGTTAATTGAGGAAGAGGGGGGTAGGGGTTAACTTAGCAAGGGAGAGGGTGGGGGGGCTGGTCTCCACACTCATGTGGAGACCAAAGAACTCTGTCTCCCTGTCCCTGAAGCTGCCTCTGGCAGCTGGGACACAATCTCCCATAGACTGGAGATTGTAGGGGAGGAGTCTCTTTGATCAGTCCTACAGGACTGATCAAAGGACTTCTGGGGGCTCGTTTTTGCTGTTGCTGGTCTGCCTGGGCTTCCAGGCAGACCACCAGCAGCAGAGCCCCCTACAAAACGGGAATTAACCCCTTCAATGCCGCGATTGCGGCATTGAAGGGGTTAACACTGCACTGACGCTCTCATGGAGCGATCAGGCAGCAGGGGGGTGTGGGGACCCATTCAACACACCACCCCCTTCCCTGAAGCTGCCGTGGGAGTGATCGTGGGCTTGGGGGCGGGTTTAGAGAGGCTGTGCTGTCTGCCCAGACTCCAGACTCCTGGGCAGACAGCAGCAGCAGCGCCCCCACGATCACCACGATTGTGGCGATGTGGGGGCGGTTTTTGGAGGAGACGTACCTGGTACGTCCCGGTCTACCGGTGACCGGTAACCAGGAAGTACCAGGTGCGTCCCGGACCTGAAGGGGTTAAAGGGACACTCCAGCCATCATATGTACTTTAATGCCAAGAGATACTTTTCAAGGTTTGTGGTGTCCCCCTTGTCCCGTTCCCCACCACACAGCTATTTGCTGTGTAGATGTGTTTGACACTAACTTTGCTAAACTATTTGACATCAAAACCTTTATGGAGTGTATGTTGGAAGAGAAGGCATGGCTCACAATCTCTATTCCAGTTCACCCCAAAGGCATTCGATGAGGTTGAGGTCAGGGCTCTGGGAGGGCCAGTCAAGTTCTTTCCACACCAAACTCATCTTATCTTAATGGACCTTGCAGTAGAGCACAGTTATGCTGGAATAGAAAAGAGCCTTCCCCAAACTGTTCCCACGAAGTTGGAAGCATAACATTGTCCAAAATGTCATTTTATGTCCCCTTTATTCTTTTCTCCATGTCACAACATAACACATAACTGGTGGCATGCTACCACTTTCACTAATACGCAGAGGTCTTTTTGCTAAAGAGGGAGCCTTCATTCTTCTAAATCTCACAAGACTTCAGCTGGTAGGGCAGAGAGATTGATGCTAATTAGTCAATACTGTTATGTAATGCACTACTTTAATGTCCTGTTTACCCACTGCACACCTCTGTGGAATAAGAGAGTTATACAAGTGTACCAATAATAAAAGTGTTAAGTTAGGACCCAATACGGTAATTACATGTCTAAAGGGGAAAGCCTATAGGGAGAACACAATTTACCTCTTTCTGATAGGCAAGTCCTGCTTCATACATCTTAACAAAGAGGTACTGAGTCCATTTATAATAATCTTCAGAACACGTTGTGATTTCCTGGATTAAAAAAATAATATTAAAAAACAAGTATTATTAACGCCAGTCCAATACATTAGTCTTTGAGTTTCTATTGACTTGACACCCAGACTTTGTATGAACAGCCCGTCACTTCAATGATATATATATTCCAAAAATTACTATCTGTTATGTCTTTGGCTTGTATCTCAAGCATCGATTTTCCCCCTATTCTAATTCAGTATGGCACAAAAACACATAGGTCTATGTGGCCCTCCCAACTCTTCTACCATTCTCATTCCTTTGTATATTCAATATGTTCATATTACATGCGTTTCCCTCTTCCCCAGTATCTAAGAAAGTGGTCCCTTGCTGTGGCCTAGTCTCTATTGTACCCAATATAACAGTATATTTAGACGTAGGCATCGGTCCCCTGGTTTCATAACTACAACGTGGATGACTTGTAGTGATGGAGATGGGAACCTGCCTCCGCTTCAGAAGACCACCATGCCCTCGGTGTTCAGCTAAACCATCATATGTATTTGCATATTGGAAGGAAAAAGGAATGTCAAGTTCTGCAGGGGGTGTGTCTTGTATTGTGGGTGGATGGATAATAAGGGAGGTTCCCCACCTACACCACTAGTCATTTTCATGGGTGTGGGGGCTCTGCAATCTTTTTTTTTTCTAATTTCATGTCAACATTTCAATAATGCTTTAGGTTCCACATCTATCTCCATTGTAGGAACACCACTAGCTAAGAGATCCAGAAATATTTGTTTACGTGTTAATATTTGTTAACTTGAATTGTGAACCATCCTGGTTCCCTCCCTGGTTACTGTCAAACAGTAAAAGTCTTAGACTGTCTAGGCTTTTCCAGTTCTGTAAGTTTTCCATACATAATATATAACATATCTCATCTGTGAATTGACTTCCTGTTTCTGCAGGAGAATCAAGGACACCTACCACTACCGCTCCCCCCACCCTCATAGAGATATCCAATCTTTGTCTAAATGTGATGACAGGGCAGGTGGCTACCTCCTACAATTCTACCTCAAACTCTTTATCAGAGTCTATACCATCCCAGGACTCAATTTTCTCCCACTCTCCTCTATCTACCAAGGTACAAACCATAACCATACTATCTGCCGTTAACCCCTGTTTCTTCCTCCATTGTCCTTGTTTATGTACTGTGACGACAATATAAGAAGCAAGCTTATTACCCTGTATCTGATTTTAGGTTTGTTGATCTCTTGTAGCACTCTGCAAAATAATATGTCTCTGATCTGCCTGCAGTTTCAGTTGATATTTATCCCTTTGGAGAGGCTGCAGCATTTTCTACTCCATAGATAAATGGACAGCAGCCCATTGGGGGTAATTCAGTTTCTGTTCAACAACTTTCCTAGGCTAAAGGGGTCCAGAATCTGGAAATAGACACCCAACTAGGGAGTGGTTAGGAGTCTGATACTCTCTCTCTCCCTCCCTAATATTCGGAAAAATTTTTTGGCAATTAAGCTACTTTGTGACCACACTCCTTGTATCAAGTATAAGCCAACAGAAGAGATACAGTGAAAAGCTGGCTCAGATGGTCTGACAAAATGTATTGAGACATACACAAAACAGCTGCTGAATAAATAGGTTATAACTTTTATTTATGTTTAACTTAGATCTATTGGATATGTGTTTCCAAATTAAAACTCAAGTAACATTTAATCTAAAATTGTTCAGAAACATAAAAGAAAGGCACATAATGATTAACTTTTTCAACTGCAAGAAGTAGTCACCTTTTCAAGTATCTTAAATTATAGGCCGATAGGGCTTTCTTTTGATACCTATGGAATAACTAGGAATTCAGCAATATCAGTTAGTTTATTAACAAATAAAGCAGGGGGTGTATATGTTATTGCTAAAAGAATACTGGAAATGACTCCAATACACAACAAACTGCGATGCACCTTTCTATCAAAACCAGCATTAACTTTTTCAGCAATTTGAGCTACAGTAGCTCATCTGTTGGCTTTGCTCACACGGGCCAGCCTTCGCTCCCCCCAAAGTACATTAATAAGCTTTGCCCGCCTATGACCTTGTTGCTGGTTCACTGTTTTTCCTTCCTTGGACCACTTTTGATGGCCACAAGAATAGCAGTTTTGGAGATGATCTGACCAAGTCATCTACCCATCACAATTTGGTCCTTGTCAAAGTCACTCAGATCCTTATGCTTGCCCATTGTTTTGTGCTTCTAACACATCAACTTTGAGGCCGTAATGTTCACTTGCTGCCTAATATATCCCACCCACCGATAGGTGCCATGATAAGATTATCAGTGTTATTCACTTTACCTGCCAGTGGTAATAATGTTATGGCTGATCAGTGTATATATAGAGTTACACAGTTATGTGAGATTGTATTTGCCCCATCTGATTTTCTGCTTTGCTACATATTTTTGGCATTGAAGGCTATTTGACCTTAAAGCAAAATCTATTCGATAAACAAGAACATGAATAACTAATAAATAAATGAAGAAATAACATTTTAATGCCCCTGCATAAGTAACTGCCCCCACATCCTGCAGTTATTGATCAGTCTAATTTATATTCATACTAAAGCCCCTATCACCTGCTTGTGCCTCTGCACTAGTTAATCTATGTTGTATCTATGTTCAACATACCTTTGCTCTGTTATTACAGCCGATTTGTATTGTGCCACTGGGCACATCTGCATCAATGTTACTTTATGTTTGTTTATTTGTTATAAGCATAATGTCTACATTTACTTGGTTAGCACTTCTACAGGTCTGAGCAAAGGCAGCTCATCATGTATCCTTTGAAATACATATGGCGGCACAAGTGTGACTTATTATGAAGCTCAGATGTGCATGACATTTATTCTCATGTTGAATGCCTTCGTAACTGATATGTATACAAGTTAAAAGGTTCCTGCTGAGTTCCGAGTACCATTAAGTATTTACGGATAATGTAATACATTTTTTAGACCCTAAAGCAAATGTAAAAATGTAAGTCTGCTCTGTGGGTAACATGATTCTCTACAAAGAGAAACATGCCTAGGGATGTAGGAGGTGAGGAGCTAGCATTCCCATATATTTTTACCTGCTCACTAAACTATCACCATCCCTTTTTGCTCATTACCCCCTGGGGTCAAGTGTCTGTTCCTAGGGCATCCTGGAATGTAAATATAGCTCTGCTTATACCATAAGAATTTTTTTTACCTTCAACCATATTCCAAGATACTCTGTATTTGATGGAAGGGGTGCATTTTTATAGTAGTGATATCCAAATTAACATTTTCTTTAATATAGGGTTTGAATTCTTCCTACCCCCTACAGAGAGCAATAAATAAGCAAGTGATCATGGAACAGAAAAAACAAAGGTATAATAGATAACCCTTAAGTAAATAAACATAATAAATATACAAAGCCTGATCTCTTAATATATCAGATATACGCGTCCTTCAGTACACAAATGTCCAGTCTGTACACCTACCCTGTCCCAGTTAAAGCAGAGGCCTATTCTTTCAAGTTGCTCCCTCATATGCTTGATATTACTGCAGAATATAAAAAAACAACCTTTTTTATACAACTGTCAACAACCAACGTGGCTAACACATATAAAACAAAGACTGCACATCAGAAGTCTTGACACCGTGTGAACATTGAATATTCAAGTCATATACATATAAGACAGATAACATAATGGTCATTGCATGAGCAGGCAGTACTGTAATTAAATCACTACACTGACATTAACTGCAAATAATATATATGACTGTGCTACCGCACAGATCACTAGCGTTATATAATTATACCATGCAAAAATTTAATTAAAATAAATAAACTAGTGCAAGAGGAGAGTGGGTGCAAAATGATCAGATGTTTTGTCGTCTGTTATAAACCATTTAAGTTAAACTGTGTGGGGGCTTAGTAGATGCACTCGTATGTATTATATAAGTAAATTGCATGGTAGCGAGGCTATTCATATGCAGATGAACAATGTAAATGAACCACACTCAGATTAGAAAAAATAATGAACATGATGATTCATTATAGTCTATGTCTTTTATAATCTGACAATGATAAACACAGTCAGCATCGTTCCTTTGTTTTACGAGGAGATGTCAATACCTGGGCTGTAATTCTGTTATTGTCCTAAATATACAAATCACAGAATGTTTTTCCAAATCTGCTAGATTTTTTTATTTTTTTTTTAACATGAAATTAGCTAGTGGCATACATATTTGATGTGTCTTGTGCATTGGAAATAAAATGCTATTTATTGTGTAGCTACGGCATTTAATCCATGCAACTCTTGCTGTTATTTCTACTGATGCATGGTATGGTAAGTAAGACAGCATCCATCTGATCGAAAAAAAATATATATAACATTTTAATAAACACATATTAAGTATTGCACATCAGAATTGGTCAAAGGCCTTTGCAGGTTTAGGCTAATTGTACAGAAATGGGCTACTTTTAACCACTGACATTTATATTGGTTTACAAAAGTCTTGCTGTTTGGTAGAACTTTGAAGCAAAACGGAAAGTGACAGCTGAAAACCAGTAGGTTTAATTTAAGATTTGAGCCCAGCGATTTTTAATACAGATTGATGAATGTCTGAAAATCAGATGCGTGTGGCAATGCCATACCATAAGTCTGCTTCTTCAGATATCTAGTGTAACTGTAATGGAACAAACCAAGGTATATCTAACAGAACAACTAACAACAGTTTAAAGCACATGGAAGCATCACACAAGGTCAACATGTGCAGGAGTATACCCTAATAAACATACGATGGATGTCTTTCATACCTGTCTGTCCAGATATGCGGCTTTGATCCGTGTTCAATTGCAGCATTTTCAGCAGGGAGTCCAAATGAATCCCACCCCATTGGATTAATAACCTAATAGACAAAGGAAAGCAGCCAGTAAAGATGACAGTACCCCTAATATGATGTAAGGAAGTTTTACTTTACTGAGAGGGTGGTGGATAAATTGAAATGGAACAGCCTCACAGGTAAAGAGATAGAAGTTATTACAGTGAGTGAAATGAAATATGTATGGGATACTCATACGGTTATCCTTAACACAGAACTGTTTAAGATTTTGTACCCTTTGTCACCAAAGCCTTTTTTTTTTTTTTCAGGACAAGAAGAGATTTCTTTAGACATCCTTAATTGGAAAATATAATCTTATTTACTTTTAAACAACATAATAAAAGTTTAGAAAAAACAATAGAGTGTATTGCTATTTCAAATTTTCTTTTTCCAAACCTGGTCATCCTGCGCCCATGTCCTAATTGAGACATCTTTGAAGTAGGCCATATATTGTTGAAAACCAGACATCCCATATTTTAAATGCTGGTATGCACTAATTCTACCACTAAACTTTGTCAAAGATCCTGGTAGTCATTCCACCCACACACACATTGTACCTCAACTCCTGGTATATAAACAACACAATATATGTTCAGAAATATCTCCCGAGTACAGCGATATCAACCATACATATCGGGTTTGGGAGCTGAAAGGCCACATTTTGGAGGTGTGCATTTTTCAACTCCAAATTTGACATCTGGTCATCCTGTGCCTATGTCTCATTTGGCACATCTTTAAAGCTGTCCTTTAAATTTTTCTCCATCAAACCATATATTTAAATTAGACACCCCAAGGTATTTAAAATGTCGGTATTTTAACACATTCCATCCTTTGATTCTTGTGAAGTACAGCAGAAATTTTTTCCTTCACAGTTTGTTCCAGCTCTTATGGTGACATCAATGGGGTATTTCTTATTGTTACATTTTAATTTTTTTTTTTTATTGATCACAGTGCTTAGTAAGCTGGGCTCCATGTCACGACAGGAAGACAAGCGGTGCAGGAACATAGTAGGCAATTGTCAAAACCCAGTTCGGGAATAGTAGAAAGAATGAGGTAGCGGAGCAGACTAGAAACACAAAATGCAGAATCTGAATCGTAGTCAAAATCCAATGCCAAGGTCAGATTACCTAAAAACTAGCTGGGTCAAGGACATGAGACAAACAGGATGGTCAGGTGGCCAAGGTAAGAACCAAAATCACAAATACACAGGACACAGCCAAATGCACAAGGCACTATCACAGGCACAGGAACAGTTGGTTTAAATAATCCTCCAATGAAAATTTCTACCTCAGGAATCAGGAAAAATGAGGCTTGGAACACATATGCTGTGCAGAGCCTGGAGGAGATGTGTTTCCATACAGCTCATACTTGCTGCATGGTGGGTGTGTGTCTGAGGGCGTGGGAGTCTATGCGGCCAGAAATAGCAGAGGGAGATTCAGGCATTGGCTGAACACTTTGTGGGACCTTGGGATGTTGTCAGAGCGTCAGTGCAGAAGGTAAAGTTTTAGTTTGTATACTCCATTACTCTGAGAAGAAAGCTGCAGTACATCTAATCAACCTGTAAGGGGAGCTTACAGTTCCTGGACAGACCTTCTGGGTTACTTTTTATTGGGCACCACCATCTTGTGCGAGGCAGGATGGTTCTCAATACGGGCGCTTGTTATTGCTTCCAGGAGCAGAAGAAAATGATGTGCCCCATTTGTTGCTGAATGCGTCCATATTGAGGCATTTCAGCATCAGGCTTAGGAGGCAATCAAGGATTGCTTCCTAAGCTCTTTTTTAAGGAACTGGCCACTCCTATATTGACTATGGCAAATGTGACCGCTCCTGAGAGTGATCACACAGGTCCCCCGCAACCTTTTTTGGCGTTGCTGAATACCTCAATATCAAGGCATTGCACCAACACTGTTTGAGCAAATAAAGCAGTCACTTAAACCAATGATGTGCCAGGCACATCATTGGTCCTTAACCCTATGTTTTTCTGTGACGAGCATGGTCAGCAAGGTATGAGTTTATATAGTAAAATTAAATAGTCTAGATGGGCTGAAATGTTCTTATCTGCTATCGTCACCTGTAATAAACAGGTACGAAAACATACAATCCATACGGATTCTGGTTTGGAGCAATGCTGCAATTGCATCCAATTGGTGTTCTACTCCTTATAGCTACAAACCATCTTCAAGAAAGCTAACTTCGGGACAACTTTTCATAATACATTTATATTGAATCCTATGTGCTATCTGCCTGTACTTGATTTTGTAATTAGTGACAGCAACATTAGCTGTTGTTAGTTTGCTCAGCTGCCCAACTGTTGATTAGATAATACCACAGGCACCTATATTTAGTTGGAGAACATAATCTGGCATACCTGATGACCACTCTCCCAATCCGTGTTGCTTATTTTGGTAAACCCTAAATAGATGTACAATACAAGCCTGAGAAGAAAGTATTGTTGACACCCAACAGAATAGCTTCAGTGTTATATACTAGGTTTATCAATGACTAGTATCGAGCCTATTTTCAGAAAAACATGCAAAAGCCTGCTTAATGAAACACATAGCAAGTTGAAAAGCCCAAACATTCTGACAGGCCAATTAACAGAACAGGCCTCATGGGCTGAGTGGTTGACAGTGGAACTGCATGTCTCACTTTAACCTCTAGAGACAAAAAAATAAACAGAAAAGCCTCAACATTATGCATTATTTCTTTCCAAGTTATGAAAAAACAGGAATAGACTTGCAGCCTACACAAAGCATAATGTAAAGAAATCTAATGCAATGTAAAGAAAAATAACCATTGGTAGCATATTTTTTTTCAAATATGTTTTGTTTGTAAGAAAGTCCACAATTATTTCTAGATTGTAAACTCTTTTGAGCAGGGTCCTCCTTACAGCTAGTTTCTGTAAAACAAATTGTTATGTTATGCACTACTTATTATGTCCTGTCCACCTGCTGTACAGTGCTGCAGAATATAATGCTCCTATATAGAACAATAATAAGAAAGGCTTATTGAGAGAAAATGAGAAATCTTGGCAATAATGTGGTTCTGTAATGTCCCCAAATCCTACAGTTTACAGCATTTACATAGTGTATATGTATATTTATTATGACACCGTACAGCCCCAGGGCTGATGTTCTGTGAGTATTTTTGGCAGATTATGTGCAAATTTCATATGGGCCCTTGGGGTGGACCATTTAGAGAGCAGGGTGGGCCAATGTACAAACTCTAGTATTGTAGCAGACTGGATGCCAAGCTGGGTTTTCAGGATCCAGTCTAGGTCTTTAATTACTGAAGCCAACATCAGGCATAATTGTTAGGCAATAAAACTCCCTGGAGCCTGACGACCAGAGAGACAGTCGTGAGGAGAGGAAGTGGCTTTGTGCTCCTAGGGCAAGGAGAGGCCATGAAGAATATCCAAGTGTGGCAGGGGAGTGAAGTGAGTAGCTAACTAGAAAGGGCTTTAAACGGGAGCTAGGTGTCACGGAGCTGGCTTGTCCGACCGACTACCTCCGCTGTCTTGTGCTCCCTTAGCCTGGGACAACACACTTTCCCCGGTTCCCCAGTCACTAGCCGAGACTCAGTGTAGGGTAAAACCAAACGAAGACTGATTTATTTTAGACACACAGAGCTGGATATATCCAGCAAAACACACATTAACATAAAACAAGATATTGGGACACAAACCGCCCCCTTAATCTGCCTCTCAGAGACAACAGGGGCAGTAACGGGATTAACAATACAATAGGGGGGGAGACTGATTTATACAACATTAAACATCAAAGAATGGTGGTCACTCCCTGGTGGCAGATCCTGGCTGTCTGCTGGAGATAATCCCCTCAGCCAGTGATGAGAGGATACTGTTGGGGGTAGCCACAGAAGTCTTTACAAACCCAGGGCCCATAGTCAATAGGGAGGAGGCTGGCAGTCAGGCTTCTCCAGTGGCCCCAGTGATGGAGGCTTCCGTCACAATTCTCCCCCCTTCGAATTGGACTGATATAGGATGAGACCCCAAACGGGGTCAGTTTATTTGGCCCATTAATGCCCTCCCAAAATTGGTGCTCCTGCTGCTGCTGGGGAGATGGGCCGGCTGCGCCATCTCCCGGGTACCGCTGGGGAGTGATGCCGCCTGCATCCCCTCCCTGGTGCTCCTGTTGCCATTGAGGAGGGAGTTCCGGTTGATCCGGTCCTGGAATTAGGTTCTGCTGCTGGGGGGGTGGGTCGGCCGCTGTATCTCCCTGAACTCCTGCAGCTTTGGTAGGTGCTGGGCAGAGGCCAGCGATGCTCTGCCTGGTTGCCAGCACTTCAGCTGGGGTTAGGGAATCTTGTGGGTCGGCCTGCCGCTGGGGAGGGAGGGCCGGTTCCTCTGCTCCCGGACATGTGAGCTGCCGCTGGGAAGATGGACCGGCTGTCACATCTCTCGGTTCCTCCCACTGCCGCTGGGGAGGAAAAACAAGTTCCTCCGCTCCCGGACATGTGAGCTGCCGCTGGGGAGAAGGGCCGGCTGCCACATCTCCCTGGATCCCTGTAGTCATTGCAGGTGTGGGGCAGAAGCCAGCAGCGCTCTGCCCTGTTGCCAGCTCTTCAGCTGGGACTAAGAGATCTGGGCAGACTGCCCAGCATTCTGAGGCCCCCGGTGTGGAGACCGCAGTGTTATCCACCCCTCTTGGGTTAACATCCTCAGATGTAAAATCAGTTAGATCCACAATCTCTGGATCTGGTTGTGGAGCACAGTCGCACAGCTCCAGTATCGGATCTGGATTAGCTGCCCAGTATCCCTCTGACTCAGGGGTGGAGACCGCAGTCCCATCCACCCCACCTGGGTCAACATCCTCAGCTGACCACTCAATCACATCCACAAAATCCACACAATCCCTGGACACTGGGGCATTCTGTTGAACGCGGTCAAACAGTTTTTTATACGCCTTCTCCAGTTCCCACTCCTGCGTAATTAAAAAGTCTAAATCACCTTTAAGTCCTAGGGTATCTGGGAGGTCCCACTCCCTGAAATCCCGGATGTCCTCAATCCGCCACTCCGCTGTACTGCCGAAGTCCGGATCCTCCTGAAGACTATCCCATAATAATCCAGGGCCACCAAAGTCATAGCCCTCTGGAGAACAATCTTTCGCAGTTCCCCAATATGCTTGCTCTGTATACCACTGCAGAGCCCTATAGTGATCTTCCAGCTCTACCTCCTGTTGGACCAGCTTGTCCAATTCGGATACCCATTGCTCCTGGGGTTGCTGTCCCAGGAAAGACATCCGTAGTTCCCGCTGGTCTCTAATCTTTTGTTCGGAGCTTGGAAGACACCGACCCCGGCGTATAACAGCCCTCTGCCATACTGACCGTCGAACCACTTGCCTCAGGTTCTGGTATTGTTCTGTAGGTAAAGCAGTGGTGTAGCAGGAGAGGATGACCCGCAGCAGTCCCTGGAATTCGGATACCACATCCATGTCCTTGCCAAGGCGACCGAAGTCTGTCGTCCTGTCGGTCAATCCCGGTAGAAAGTAAGTGTCCCTCAGACTAAGAAGAAATCCCGCCGCTTGCCACCAATGTCACGGAGCTGGCTTGTCCGACCGACTACCTCCGCTGTCTTGTGCTCCCTTAGCCTGGGACAACACACTTTCCCCGGTTCCCCAGTCACTAGCCGAGACTCAGTGTAGGGTAAAACCAAACGAAGACTGATTTATTTTAGACACACAGAGCTGGATATATCCAGCAAAACACACATTAACATAAAACAAGATATTGGGACACAAACCGCCCCCTTAATCTGCCTCTCAGAGACAACAGGGGCAGTAACGGGATTAACAATACAATAGGGGGGGGAGACTGATTTATACAACATTAAACATCAAAGAATGGTGGTCACTCCCTGGTGGCAGATCCTGGCTGTCTGCTGGAGATAATCCCCTCAGCCAGTGATGAGAGGATACTGCTGAGGGTAGCCACAGAAGTCTTTACAAACCCAGGGCCCATAGTCAATAGGGAGGAGGCTGGCAGTCAGGCTTCTCCAGTGGCCCCAGTGATGGAGGCTTCCGTCACACTAGGCTTTTGGGTGTTTGATCTGTGCACTTACAAATAAGTCACACTGTTTCCTGCAAATTTGTGTTCCTGAGGCTTATGGCCCTAGAAGACAGCGCTTAAAACCCTAAAATTTATATTTATGGTGCTCAGCTAACATGTCTTGGTTCTCCCCATAAATATTCAAGTAATTCTTCTGTTGCCCCTGAGAACATGGGCGTAGGAGGGGACATCATTTTCCCCCATAAGATCCCCAATTTCTCCCCATCTCTCACACTATCTACCCTCTCCCTACTGCCCCCTTCTCACCAGCTACCCTCTCCCTACCGCCCCCTTCTCACCAGCTACCCTCTCCCTACCGCCCCTTCTCACCAGCTACCCTCTCCCTACCGCCCCCTTCTCACCAGCTACCCTCTCCCTACCGCCCCCTTCTCACCAGCTACCTTCTCCCTACCGCCCCCTTCTCACCAGCTACCTTCTCCCTACCGCCCCCTTCTCACCAGCTACCTTCTCCCTACCGCCCCCTTCTCACCAGCTACCCTCTCCCTACCCCCCTTCTCACCAGCTACCCTCTCCCTACCCCCCTTCTCACCAGCTACCCTCTCCCTACCCCCCTTCTCACTAGCTACCCTCTCCCTACCCCCCTTCTCACTAGCTACCCTCTCCCTACCCCCTTCTCACTAGCTACCCTCTCCCTCCCCTCCCCACCAGCTACCCTCTCCCTACCGCCCCCTTCTCACTAGCTACCCTCTCCCTACCGCCCCCTTCTCACCAGCTACCCTCTTCCTACCCCCCTTCTCACTAGCTACCCTCTCCCTACCCCCCCTTCTCACTAGCTACCCTCTCCCTACCCCCCTTCTCACTAGCTACCCTCTCCCTACCCCCTTCTCACTAGCTACCCTCTCCCTCCCCTTCTCACTAGCTACCCTCTCCCCCCCTTCTCACTAGCTACCCTCTCCCTCCCCCCTTCTCACTAGCTACCCTCTCCCTCCCCCCCTTCTCACTAGCTACCCTCTCCCTACCCCCCCTTCTCACTAGCTACCCTCTCCCTACCCACCCCTTCTCACCGTCTACCCCAGGGGTGTCCAAGTTTTTTCTGCAGTGGGCTACTTCATCAGAATTGTATACGTGCGCAGGCCACACTCATTTTTCACTGTGAGAAAATATGGCCTTTAATAAAATATACAGATTAAAATAAAGTAAATGACACAAAACCTTTACTTTTCCTCTCACTGATTTCTGGGCCTAGAGAGTTTTGTGAATACAAATTCAGGACTCATTCACGGTTCACTTAGCCAAAACCGAAAATGACCCCCCACCTTTAAAAATAATAATAAAAACTCACATTTTTATAAAAGTAGGTAACACACCACAATTGGACAAAAAAAATTAGGCAGCCAGTACATGCTGGTACAGGGTGGCTGTAAGTGATGTGCAGACCCCATATTGCTGGCAGCATCAATACACAAGGGGGGCAGCTAGCTAGGTTTCAGCATGTACTGGCTGATTTGGCATGATAGGAGTGTGACTGCTAACAGCAATCACAGTCCCATCATGCCTAGGTTCCAGCACTTACACATCCATGCTATCACACACTCATTCATTCACAGATTCATTCCCTCAGTCACGCATACTGATTCAAAGACCCTCCCCACACCCTTACCTGCACTGCAGCTCCTCGATGCCGCTCACAGACTTCAGCAGGGGGCGCGGCCTCCCTCTGCGTTCTCTGGTACTGCACAAAGGAAGCAGGATGGGATGTCACGCTGGGTTCCACTTCCTCTGTGCAGTACAGAAGACCCTCCCACAGGTAAGTAGCAGGGCTCTTGTAGCAGGGCTCGAGGTGCGGACCGCGTAAGATCGGTTGCCCTGGCTGCCGATCTTACGCGGGCCACACCTCGAGGTCTCGCGGGCCGCATTTGCGGTGTTTCTATGGGGGGGGTGTTCCTACGGCCCTGGGGGGGATTTCTTCATTATCGGTCCCCCCCGCATGAGTTACTGGGGGGGATCTGGCCCCCCCTCCCCCCCCCCCGGTTCCTATGCCCATGCCTGAAAAGGATTGCTTCTCATAGCTTTGTATTACTAGTATCAGATTAAAAATGTGTTATTTGAAGTAATGTGCTGGTTCCTATTTTAAGATCTTTCAAGGTTTTCCCTAACAATGTTTTCAGGCTGATGCATACTAGACATTTCTACGTGTTCTGTTATATTAGCCCAGTCTACGAGACAAACACTCAGACCTCTCGTCAGACTGCTTGTGGTAAACATAGAATGGTTCAGTATTAATCACCAGGCCGGATAGTCTGTCATCTATGGAGGAATGGACATCTGTAGCATTACAGTCAACTCAGTGTCAGTGTTTGAGTTGAGAAAGTGACCCAAAATATCACATGACTGAGGACAATGGTCAGGACAGTAGAACAAATGAAACTGTTTTTAGGGAAAAAGGGAAGTTAAATAAAGTTTGCCTACTGTATTAATTTTGATTAATAAAATGCATGATTGGCTGTCAGGACAGGAACAATGTTTATCTTTGGAACATTTGCTTGTTTATATTCAAATGCCTATAAGAAACATGACCGGTCTGAATAAATTAAAACAGTGAGCTTAAGAACTATTCATTGTTGGCCTGTTAGTTTCCAGCTATAACAAATTAACTTTGTATCTATCTAGTCACAGTCATGAACAAATCAGCAAATATAAATTAATGTACCATTTTCTTCATATTTTTTCCTGACTCTTACGAAGAATAAAATTAAGCTATTCCTGTTCTTCACCAAAGCAGCTTAAGAGGCTAGCGTAAAGTCTCTAAGCGCCTTAATCCCCATCAAATATGATTGAAAGTCAAGTATGAACAGATAATACATTGAGCAAGAGAGACAAAGTTCATTCGTTATTCCATGTATTTCAGTATTAAAAGCAAATATTCTCTGCAGAATTGAATAAACTACACAAAAATAAGAATTTCAATGACCTGGGGATACAGGAGATTTTAAGCAGTTACACTGGGGTTAATAAAATACATGTACTCAAATAATTATTTTTTGTTTATAACTGTAATCCTAATTGCCAGTATACTGAGAGCCAGGCTTAGGGGTGTGCAACCTCTGAGCATCAAGAATAGAGACATGCTACATGGCCACTGTGACCATGTGGTGGTGTCTGCTGAGACAAATGCAAAGAGAGCAGGAGATGTGTGAGGTTGATAATTACAAAATTGACAATTTAGAAGCTGGTGGGAAATTAGCAGCCTTGAAAAGGATCTAACACAATCTAGTCCAATGTGGACTGAATGTTTGTTACCCCACCGACACACCTAAAACATGGAGATTTTATTGAACGACAGAATGCAATGTTACTAAATTGCTCTCTCGCTTGCGTGTCTGAAGAAACAAAAAGAACAAATCGCTAAACAATTAGAAACTGGAAAAACTATTTCGAACAATTCATTCAGGATCCAGGTTATATGACTTTATACACTTAAATAAAAAAAGAACATTGAGCCTAAAAACCCAAGCAAAAAAAGAACACTAAAACATTATTAGCTGACCAATCACAGCGATCGTTTGACCATTACTGCAGATGTTCTGTCTCCTCCATCTTTGTGATCTGTGAGCGTTAGCTTACTTTGGTGGGTGGTTAGATGGAGCTGAGGATTGTGTAGTGGGTTTTAGGAATCAAGGGAAACAAATGATATATGTTTTAGTGTATTAGTATTTAGTGAATGGGGTAGGCAGTGTAGGTAAGGGAGGTTTTTTTTTTTCTTTTTTAATTAAAATGGAGCAGGTCTACAGCACTGAACAAGAGTACTCCGTTCTTGCCGAGTCAGATGACTAACAAAGCCACTCTGACAGCATCGGATATTGACCTGGTTGACCAAATATTGAGCAGAATGTTGCTGTTGAGGAGTCCCTGGCCCAAACAACATTTACTTTTATTTACAACATATAGCAGACTAGCACAAATGTTTAGGGTGTTAAGAACACCATTTCTCAATGAGCGCTAACTTCAAGCATCGCACTTCAGGCAGTATATTCCATCAAAGCACTCAACACGTACGTGCTGTACAAGAAATGCGGAACTGGGAAGACCCACACCTTTCAGGAATTCGAACTGAAAATCCTAAGGGATATCTTCTTTGACAATGCCACCCTAAATATAGAAAATGAAAAACTCCTGCGACTTGCAGTTCCTACAATCCACCCACAACAGTAAATCTTCTGCATTAAAATACACTTTATTATTTTGCAGTATGGTAGATGAGCAATGAGCATCAATCTCTGCCTGTACTAATTGTCACCTTCTGCCTCACATTCCAACTCCCATTAGTCTGTAAATGCTACTAACAAGTTAAAATGGTTTCAGTGACTGCTTGTCCCTTCCCCTGCTGATTTGTGAAAATTAAATAAAAAAATAAAAAAAACAAGGTTATATCTCAATTGCCACTGGGACAAGGCATTACATAGATAGAGAAGTTTGTTGTATGGCGGTGTTGCATGTTTCTGCATTTATTTACTTCAGTGAGGGGAGGCACAGCGTGGCTAATGGCCAATGACCTACTCTGTTTATACTAAAGCAAATGGTTGAAAGCACCGGTGATGTACGCGAGTTACTGCTGTACTCAAGGGATGTTGCTGAACCTAAAATAGGTATTCTGATTCTCCTTAAAAAAAAAGTATTTATATTGCACCAGCAGATTCTATAGCACAATTATAATTACAAATATAGTTACAATAAGACTAATTGCAGTATATAATTTTAATGTTTTGACTAGTTTTGATTTAGTAAAATCCCAGCTCCTCTCTTGCGCTGAGCCAGACATGCCTGCTTGTAAGTCATACATTACCTGCATGCCTCTCATCTTCTGGAATCTGGCTACTGTATCACTTATTGTGTACACCCGAACATGACCCATGTGGAGTTTTCCTGAGGGGTATGGGAACATGGATAACACATAAAACTTTGGCTTTGATGTCTACAAAACAAAAAAACATTTGGGTTTCAACACAATGAAGAAGAGTGCTTTAATATACATTCTTTTATTGCAGCCTTTTTTACCTGACACAGAAGACTTAGCTGTTGCCCTTCTCTGTAATCTGACCATTCTTGCCACAGCTGGCTACTTGGAACAGCCAATCAGTGACAGGAATGTATCCCACTTAAATCAATGGCATCACTTTCCCCCAATACATATTAACAGGCCCCTACCTACAGCATTCCCCAAACCATTGATGGAGCCGACAGGAGGCTAGTATATTGTGAACAGGGAGATGTTTTTGGCACATGTGTTTTACACTTTTTTTATCCTCTTATCACTATTATCCTGGCAGTTGGAGGAAAATAACCAAGAATGAAACAATGGAGTTGGAGAGGTTTGGCTACGCTGGAGTGAAATTGGCAAGATGAAACATAAAGATCACTGTGTCCCTTTAAAATGACAGTTGTCCTGCATTCTATTTTAATTTTCAGTTGTTGCTGTGATTTTTAATGTACTTTCTACTAACACTACTAAAGCATAATGTGTTTTAGAGTGGTTTATGTGCATGAGCACTTATCCTGAAAGACAATCAGGCCACATTTTTGACTGCAGATGATTTCCTTATAATAAAACAGGAACAAACAGAAAAAATATGTATATGACAATTTTCAGTGATATATATATTGTTTATGGCATGCTGCATAAATACTTACATCGACTTCACTGATGGTAGTGAATCGATCCTTTATTTTGAGACGCCACCAATTTTCCACCTTTTTTCTGGTCTCCAGTCCATACTCTTTCTCCCATTTTCCTGTCTCACTATAAATGTTTCTTAAAGCTCCCAAGTGTGTTGTCAGCTTCCATTTCTTAGGCAACGTAAGCATGTGCAGCCTTACCCTTAAGCAGGAGGTACATACACCACGGCTCAAAAGAGAAGGACCCATTCTTTATTAAATGGATTTACTGAAAATTGAAGAAAAAAAAAATGCTAATGATTTCAGAAATTAATCCAAGTAAAAGAAAAAAAAAAAAAAAGTACCGTATTTTATTAGGAATGAGCAGATATTACATGGCAAAACATCTTGGGATGTTATTAAATGCTTATGATTCTAAAAGCAAACCAGAAAAACATAATGAAGAAAGATGGGACTTTTGTCATTTTATACATTTACGTTGCTAAAGTTCTAAAGCGTAGGTATCTATATGCCTTACAATGGATCTGACTATGGTTCCGGAAAAAAACCTAAGTAATTGCTAAACAGATGCTAATTTTAAATGAACTCATTAAAAATCCAAAATGATAATTGGAAAAAATCTCTTGGCTTTACCAACAATACACTTGGTCGCAGTAGGGTAATAACCAGATGGTTAAATGTCAAAAAGCTTTACAGAATTACATGACATGATATTGAAGAGTGCATTGTAAGTAACCCGAAGTGCAACTTTGAATCCTATTTTAGATTTTAAATTATGCATCACGCACAAAGTAAGCCATCCTTGTAAGAGAAACACCACGCTTTCCTAAATATTCCCTTTTAGGAGGGGCAGTGTCTCTTTGGGGTCCATATCGTCCTTGTCCATCGTTTTTAAGAGCTCTGAATGTTCACTGGATAGGAGTTCTTTAGTCATGAATGCCAATAAAGTGTATCAAACAGTAGAAATGTGTGTTTATAAACTATAATGCACACATTCTGATTACTCAGTAGATAGCTGAAGAGGTTTCAGAGCACCGCCTCAAGCCACACATTAAAAAAATTGTGAGGTATACATTTTTCATCTAGCAGCACCATCTATAGCTCAATGTGTAGTGAATAAACCAAATGGTCACACTCAACAAATTTGCATTATAATGTAAAGAAAATGTCAACCTCAACCAAAAAGCCCCTTCACATTGGGCCTCATTCCCTCTCAACTGCCTAACAGACTAAGACTGCAAGAGCAGCTCCACCTTCTTCTACACCAAAACATCTTATGTATGTACCTTACCTTTAGAGACTTATCTCAATTTTGGAAAATAAAAGTTCTAGTTGGACACTATATGAGAGTGAGCAAACTCCTTACAATAAATTAACAAACCGAACAGCTCTCTGCTGGTGACTCGTAGGTGTGTATGTTGCTAAATAAGAATATTAAACCATATGGACAAAAGTATTAAAAAAACACCTCTTAATTGCTGAATTTAGTTTTTTTTTTTTTAAATAGACCCATTCCCACATGCGTATATAATCAAGCACCTAGCCATGCAGTTTGTATTTACAATTTATTTATTTTTTTACAAATGGTCATTGTGAGGAGCTCAATGAATTCAACCATGGTAGTGTGACAGGATTGCAATAAGTCAGCTCGTGAAATTTCATCCCTGCTAGATATTCCACATTCAACTATAAGTGGTATTATTGGAAAGTGGAAGTGTTTAAGAAACAGCAGCAACTCAGCCACGAAACAGAAGACCACATAAAGTCACAGAGGGGGCCAGAGTGCTTCAGCACATGGGGGTTATAAGTCACCAATGCTCTGCTGATTCCATAGCTGAAGAGTTTGAAACTTCCACTGAGGTTAATATCAGCTCAAAAACCGAGCAGCGAGGGCTTTATGGAATGGGTTTCCATAGCCGAGCAGCTGCATGCATACCTTGCATCACCAAGTACGCCAAGCGCAGACTCTGCAGCGGTGGAAACGGGCTCTGTGGAGTGACGAATCATGCCTCTCTGTTTGCAGTCTGATGGGCGAGTCTGGGTTTGGTGGACGCCTGGAGAATGTTACCTGTCTGACTGCATTGTGCTAACTGAAGTTTGGTGGAGGATGGATAATGGTATGATCCTGTTTTCCAGGGGTTGGGCTAGACCCCTTACTACCATTGAAGGGAAATCTTAAAGCTTCAGCATACCAAGACAATGCTATGCTTCTAACAGTTTGGGGAAGGCCCTTTTCTACAAAGCAAAGCCCAAATATCATTGGATGAGATTGGCCCACGCAGAGCCCTGACCTCAACCACATCGAACACCTCTGGGATGAAGTGGAACAGAGATTGTGAGCCAGGCCTTCTCTTCCACCATTAGTGACTGACCTCACAAATGTTTTACTAGATTAACTGACAAAACCTCTCACAGAAACACTCCAAAATCTTGTGGAAAGCCTTCCCAGAAGAGTGGAAGCTGTTACATATTAATGCCTATGTCTTTAGAATGCAATGTCATAAATGTTCATGTTGGTGTAATGGTCAGGCGTCCCAATACTCATAGTGTAGCTAACAAAGGCATTCTGATACAAATTACCTGAGACTTCCGCCAGCATTTTTTTAAGGGAGGTGGATGATGGAGCCTGGCAGACCATTGCGGTCTTGCTACAGTGACTCTCAACACCTTTTGACTTGTCTATTCATCCTCCTGTGAATCAAAATGCAATACTTTAAAGGGCTTTTTGGTTCAGAGCAGATGAGCCATTTTTGTAATCTGCCATCAAATTATATTTTCATATAACTTATTGCACAGTTGATGAGATCAGACATGCTTATCATGTAATCCTAACAATGGTTTAGAGATTTGAGAGCGCTTTATACAAACGTGATAGAGTCCTCATAGATTACAGCGGCGTAACCTATGTCACAAATGTGTCATTCTAAAATCCTTAATAGATAGTTGCCCCTTGACCCGAAAGCCAATAATTGACATGGGTATTAAAATTATGGATTCTCCTTGTACTTATTTGTTAATATTATTGTTCCAATGTTTTACCTATTCCTGCCTATAAAATTTGTCATGCAGCACCTACGCTATAGTAGGTTATTTGCCACTCCGTTAGCCTCCCTTCAAGGGTCAAACATGCAAGAGTTCCTTGAAAGCACACGGCTTCATGGAAGCCTATCATAACACTGGTCATTAGGCTTCCCTGGTATCAGGGTCTTATTTTAATTGATGTCATAAGCGCAAGCAAGCAAGACTTCCTAGTATGTCTGACTCTTTAAATATTCTTTTTTTTACATCACATTGTACACTGCTACAGAAAACTATATTAAGTACGGTAATAATGAAAGATAGTTAAGTTATTTTTCAATACTACCTTAAACAAATCATGGGACTTTTCTCATGAGGGCCAATAAATAAGTGATGAAATAAAGACCTGCATCTGAATAAAAAATAGTATATTAATATTTAATGCGATAAACAAAACTCTGAATAATCCGAAGTATGCTGTGATGGTCAATGAACCCTTTCAATTATGCAAGCTCATGTTATTACACATCTCCCAACATCATAAGGTCTAAGAGCAATAAAAGCATTACCGGTATTTATCCAAACCTGGGCAACCTCTGTAATTTTCATGGGTTGCTTGGCTTATTTGTGGTTAAATTAACATGCTATTGTGTACATTTCTGTGCGTTTAATATTAGTACATCCCATCTCTCCTTGACCTGTAGAGTAACACAAGGTCAGAGTGCAAAGATGCTCTGCCCCTATTAACCTGATGTTGTGTTTTCCTCTCTAGCAGGCTATTGTGCTAGATTGGAGCAAACTCCATTCCATCATGAACGGCGAAAAACAGAGGTAGATGCATTGAGAGTCTGGGAATAAACACCTCTGTACATGCAGAAGACCCAGCCTGTTATTTAGCAGAGCAACTGAAGTGAAAGGGTAAGGTAACACGCAATTAGAGACAGTTCATTAACAGCCAGTGCCCCAGATGTTACACCTTAATTCAAGGATTGACAAACCCCAGAGGCTAGGTTGCCATGGGGACAAGAAATCACTTCAATACACCTATGGTTTTGCAGGACACGCCCGGGATTACAGAATTATTCTAGACTCGACCGAATAATTGGAATTTTATTGCAAGACAGGAGGCTCATATTTGCATTGATAAAGGAATAAATTTAAAATTTAAAAGAGATAAAGATTTATAGGGATAAAGAGGTAAGGGGTTCAATGGGTAACACAACATCACACTGTGTGTGAGCTGCATTGAAGTCAGGCTGAGACTTATCAGCTTAAGTGAGTTGTGTGTCTACATGTATGTGAGTGTGTGTGGTTGTGAGAGTTAGTGTCGAGTGGCTTTGTTAGTATGAGTGGCTGGATGTGAGCGTTTGTGGTGTCATGTTGCTTCTCATATGTTTACATACTGATCCATATCAACTGAAACTATGGATAAATGTACTTCCAGCTCCATGGCACCCCCCCCCCCCCCCCATAATGAATCCAAAAGTTAAAAAACAAAAGAGGAATGAAAAGCATTGCTTTATTTACAGGTGAAAATGCTTTAAAATAAGATGTGTTGATTATACAGATTGCTGCCCCATTGACAGGAGTGTAAATACACACGACACTTTTTGTTAAGGAGGTAGCCCATTAAAGATGTACTTCATTTAATTTTCATGAATAACATTGTAAAAATTGGCTACACTGTAAATGCATGCGTTAGAATGCCATATAAACAAAAAATAGCCTATATAGGTTTTTTAATTAACAGGTAAAATTACTGCCAGTTAATATTGGAATTATTTACAGTTTTTCCAGCTATGTATAAGTTCTCAAAAATGTAACAATCACAAGCTACAAAATGCAACCAACGAAAGGCTACTTTATCTGAATAATCTGATAGTTACCGTTTAATACATTTTTTCACATAAACCAGCCTTTCGCTGCTTACGTTACTATACCAGGCACCGTCTTCGATATAGGGCAAAATAGGCGAACCCATCAGTCCTGCGGTACGCTTACCCGCCGGTCCGCCGCTTTAAAAACACTTGTGTTCGGCGTTTCCTGTAGAAAGTCAGCCGAGAGCGTGCTGCAGTCTAGCGACGTGACGTCATATACAGGCGCGAGCGTGACCTTCATCCTAACTTCAGCGACGCGCTACAGTTTGTTGAGCACGTGATAATCTCGCATATCGCGAGATTACCGTAATTATAACAGTTGCAGTGTTCGGATCAGGGATAGAGGAATTTGGTTAGTCAGGAGCGTCGCGATTATTATTGACACGATGTAATTATTGTTCTTCGTGTTCAGGCGCCACCTGCAATTTGCAGTTCCAGATTTTTTTTATTATTTTTTTCTCCAATTTGTAACCCTGATTTGTATGCCTAGTTTGCAATGCCATATGGAGCTGTCCTGTAGTCTTCCGATTTTTTATTTTTTTTTAAATGTGGGTGTGTGTATATATATATATATATATATATATATATATGTTGATCAAACCTCCCTTGGGGAGTCTTGTTTTAAATTTGAATTCATTACAGCTGGTTATTGTTGCTGGGCAAGTTTTGGACTGAATGAATTTAAGTAGGAGCCCAATGAGTTAGTGGTGTGCAGTTGAGGAGCAATGATGGTATTCAAGCCTAGCTAGTTGGTTGGTTTAACCCTTTGTGACCAAAGCTGTTAAACCCCTTAATGACAATTGCCGGTTCTGGCACGTCATGCACTAACATCTGCTTTCTGCACCTAAACGGTGTTGCTGTAATGCCTCTATGTTGAGGCATTCCGCAATACTGAGATTAGCATCGGGGGCCATATCTGGCTCCTCCCCGTGGTGTCAACGTCTGCCATACGCTGTATAGTGGCAGACACCAACTTTTACACCTTCACGTCCATTGACGTGTCAAGCACATCTCGCAAAAGTGGTCCCTTAACGACCTATGATGTGCCTGACACGTCATTTCATTAAAACGTTGAAAGGGCCACTTATCCTCTCCTGCTGACATCCACTCTGTTATTCATTTCCTGCAAACTGGGTACCTTGAAGGTACAGATAGCTGCTCTCAGCAACTTTCTAGATTTCCATCTGGTCAAACATCCATCGATTTAAAAGATTTTCCAAGGGTATCTCTAGATTGCGACCTCGTCACCATCCTACGATCCCTCCTTGGGATCTTAATCTGGTATTAGAACAATTGTCCTCCTCTTACTTTGATCCACTGGAATATGTTTCTCTCAGGCTACTCACTCTTAAGGTCGTACTCCTAGTGGCTGTCACTCCTGCCCGTAGAGTTGGGGAACTTCAAGCAAGGTCCATGAAAGAACCATTCCTCAGAATTCTACCTGGTACAGTGGTGTTAAAACTTCCACCTGAGCTCATTCCTAAAGGTTTTTTTAGATACTGTGTTACCCTCTTTTTGTACTGAGCCTTAAAATTCTAAAGAACATCAGCTCTATACTTTAGACGTTCGTGGATGTATCCTGATTTACCTGGCTAGAACAAGTTCATGGAGAAAATCCAGCACTGAAAGCTGGGTGTGTGTTATTCTGTTGATCTGTATCTGGTACGCTCTGTTTCCATACATTATTTGGTTTGTATATCTGATTCTGTTTATTTGATCTATACCTTCAACGCTGAGTTAACGTGATTTTCAGTTGATCTATACCTGCAAAGCTTGTTTTTTGTGTTGATCTATACCTGATATGCTATGATTTCATACATCATTTATGCATACCTGCAAATATAGGGTTTGTATGTGATCTATAGTTCACAGGAAGGAAAGGAGAGGTATGGCTTAGTGAATGAGGGACAAAGGGACTGGGAATGATTGCAGGGGAGAGGACCTCTCAAAGTCATGGTCAGGGTGAGAAGGACAGAAGACTGCACTGACTCTCACAGTCTTTCCCTAATCTGCAGTCAGTTTTTCGTGTGGTTTCGTGTTAGTTATAGATATACAGGTTCTGGTATGTGTCACTGTCAAACAACACCCCAATGTGTGTTCAGGAACATCTCCTGAGTACAGCGATACCCCACATGCATGGGTTTGTCAGATTGTTTGGCTGGTAAAAGGCTACTTTTGGGGCATGCGTAATTCAGGTGGTCATTTGGTCATTCTGCCTCCATCTCCTCTTTGGAATATCTTTGAAGCCGGTTAACTCAATTTAACCCTGTCAAACCATATATTTTTGAAAACTAGACACCCCAGGGTATTCCAAATGCTGTTATTTTAACCCTTTCCATGCACCAATTATACAACTACACTTTGTCAAACTTTGTAATAGTAATTTTTTTTATATTTTTTTCACACAAATTGTACTTTAGGTATAGATATACAGGTCCTGGTATATGTCACTGTCAAACAACCCCCCAATGTGTGTTCAGAACACCTGAGTGCAGTGATACCCGACATGCATGGGTTTGTCGTGTTGTTTGAGATTTAAAATGCCACATTTGGGAAGTGCGCTTTTTTTCTCCATTTTGGTCACTCTGTACCTATCTTTGAGCTCTGCCACTCCAATTTACCCATACAGCCATTTTTTTTTATATATATTAGACACCCCTTGGGTATTTGAAGTGCTTTTATTTTAACTCTTTGTTGAGATTTTTGAGAAATTTTAGCACTTGCTCAAAATAATAAACTTTATTTTTTTATTTTTTTAATACTTTTTTTTACACATTTTGCTGGTACTGGATGGTTCATCTAGTGACATCACTGCATAATTATTTTTAAATGTTAGCACATTTTTATTTTTTTTCCCATTTTTTTTTTTTATTATTTTTTGAATATTTTACTAATCACATTGTGATTAGAAAGCTGGGCTCCATTGACTTGCATGGTTGAGTGCAGTACCTGTATTCAACCTGCAAGTGGAGCCAGAGTTCTCTAGAGGGTCTGTAGACCATCTAGCGAACTCTTTCATCTTTACTGTTTTTTTTCCCGGGCCGCTGCCATCTTGCTGATGGCGAAGATCACCGGCAGCTGCGGCTGTGTCACAGCCCATCCAGAGGTAAGTGTTTGGTGTCGCTGGATGCCTCCTGATCGTTGATCGCCTCCTAAACGCTTTTAAAATGGGCGGCTGTTGACGCCCCGGGGACATGGCCCCCGATGCCGATCTCGGCCTTGCTGAATGCCTCGACATCGAGGCATTAAGCGACCGTTTTTCCCATGACGGTCCTGAACCGGCAAAGGTCGTTAAGGGGTTAAGACATCTGTTGTGTGTATTTTTGCCGTTGTGAGGGATTTTAACCCCTTCAGTACCGGGACGTACCTGGTACTTCCTGGTTAACAGTCACCGGTAGACCGGGACGTAGCAGGTACGTCTCCTCCAAGAAACGCCCCCACATCACCACAATCGCGGTGATCGTGGGGGCGCTGCTGCTGCTGTCTGCCCAGGAGTCCTGGGCAGACAGCACAGCCTGTCTAAGCCCGCCCCCAAGCGCACGATCACTCCCACGGAGTGATTTTGTAGGCAGAAACAGCGATTGCAGAAAAATCTGCCACAGGCAGCTTCAGGGAAGGGGGGGGTGTTGAATGGGTCCCCACACAAGTGTGGGGGCCTGATCCAACACCCCCCTGCTGCCTGATCGCTCCATGAGAGCGTCAGTGCAGCGTTAACCCCTTCAATGCGATCGCGGCATTGAAGGGGTTAATTCCCGTTTTTTAGGGGGTTCTGCTGCTGGTGGTCTGCCTGGAAGCCCAGGCAGACCAGCAACAGCAAAAAACGAGCCCCCAGAAGTCCTCTGATCAGTCCTGTAGGACTGATCAGAGAGACTCCTCCCCTACAATCTCCAGTCTATTGGAGATTGTGTCCCAGCTGCCAGAGGCAGCTTCAGGGACAGGGAGACAGGGTTCTTTGGTCTCCACATGAGTGTGGAGACCAGACCCCCCCACCCCCACCCTTCCTCAGTTAACCCCTACCCCCCTCTTCCTCAATTAACCCCTTCAATGCTGCGATTGTGTATGACCCCCATCGCAGCATTGCAGGGGTTAATATTAGTCCCCACAAGCTTGTGGGGACTAAATATCAATCAATGCTGTGCTTCAATGGAGCATCAGCATTGAAAGAGTTAAAAAAAATAATGTCAAAAATAATAATAATTAAAAAAAAAATTAAAAAATAAATAAATTAAAAAAAATTAATAAAATAATAATAATAATAATAAAAAAAAATAACAGCACTGACCTGAAAGTCCAGGGTGCTTCCAGGTCAAATGCTGGGCTGATCAGATCGCTCCTGGCCAATAGGAGTGATCGGATCATTATGGCAGCCCACGGATGACCCTGCTCTACAAAGAGAGAGGGGTCATCTAGGGTAATTATGAAAAAACACAAATTATTAATAAATGAAAAAATCATAATTATTACCTGATCACTTGTCGGTGACATTTTAAGTCGCTGATTATTGATCGGTCTCCCTGATTGATGTCAGCGGCCTAAACCTGTCACTTACAAGTAATCTGATGGAAAAAAAATATAAAAAAAAATGTAAATGCACATGTTCCAGTTTTGCCCTCATAGCTTCCTCAAAAAATACATGAACCATGCATGTGAGGCTTTGTTGGAACCGGGGGGTGTTGGTGAACAAAATGTGGTGTTTTTTTTCCAGTGTTACACATATGCTGTGCAAGAAATAAATTGCAACATTGAAATGTATGCGTTAAAAATGCAATAAAATAATTTCCCTGTGAAGTTTGGCAGACATCAGTGAAGAAATGGCTGGCTGAAAACTGTCAAAACTACCCTAGTTGAATACCTTGACTCGTCTACTGTTCATAAATATATACTTTTATGGGGTAATTTACAGCAGGGGGCTTCCAAAATGTCCCAAATGGGATATGGGCCCAGGAAACCAATTTCTGAAAATTCCAAATGTGAAAACGAAAATGCGCATGTTCCAGTTTTGCCCTCATAGCTTCCTCAAAAAATGCATGAACCATGCATGTGAGGCCTTGTTGGAACCGGGGGATGTTGGTGAACACAATTTGGTGTTTTGTTCTGCAGTTGCACATATTCTATACAAAATATAATATAAAATCTAAAGCAACATTGCAACATATGCAAAAAAAACCCAAAAAATATAAAAATACCTCAAAATTTGGCAGCAATTGGCGATAAAATCCCTGTTTGAAAAGTGTCAAAATGACCCTAGTTGTACACCTTGACTTATCTACTGTTCATAAACATATAATTTTTGGGGGGTAATCAGTATCTGTGACAACTATTGCAGTTATTAGACTACCATACCAAATTTGAAAAAAATTACATTTCAAAAACGTGATGCATGCCTTGCAATATTTGCCCTATACTGGTCAAAATAGATAAAAATCCTGGCCATGTTGGGTGGTTTCCAAATCAGGACAAGTTAATGAATATATTTGGGATAATTTTTTCCATTGGTTTAATGTGTGTACAATTTGTATGTATACAAAACTGTAAAAAAATGCGTTTTTTTCATTTTTTCCCCACTTTTTCCAGTTTTTTTCAAACAAAACAATGTACTACCCAGCTTAATATGGTTTCAAATGAAAGCCCTACTTGTGCTGAAAAAAACAATATATGATTTGTGTGGGTGCACCAATTGATAAGAGAGAAATTACAGTTGAAGAAAGACATGGCAAAAACACAAAAACGGCTCCGGTCCTTTAGCGACACGTTTGTATCAAAATCCCGGTCCTGAAGGGGTTAAGGGAGTTGATCTTGAGACTGGAGAAGTCATTATAAGTTGCATTTTCAGTTGAATTTGGGGAAACCACTTGAAGCATTCATTGTGTTGAACTATTTCAATTACTTTTGTTTGATTTGTTCATTGCAAACAGTTGAAATTCTGTAAATTTTGACAATTAACGTATTTGAGATGGGGGTTGAATAATTTTGATTGCAACTTTAACTAAAGGCTGAATAAACTTGATTAAATATTGCAGTGTGACTCAACATGGACCAGTTTATATATAACTGGTAGACACAAAAAAAACAGCTGGTGTTAGACCCCAGTGTGTCTGGAATCATGTTGATTATACTGAATAATGAAAAATCAACACCATATTTGAATGTGCCCCATTGCTTAAAAAGATACTCCCCTGTAATGCATGTGGTGGCAAAAGACCACTTCAAATTACTGTTTTCCCGTGCCATCCCTGGCAGCCTCCTCTTGACTCAGATAGGGCAGGAGAAACATGTAACTATAAATTACCCCTCCTCTCTACTTCCCCATCAGATGCTTGGGTCTTGCAAATTATCAGTCAAGTGTACCATGTAGAACTTCAGACAAAGCCCCCACCTAATTTCAAGGTCTCTATCCTTCCGATGTCCAGAGAAAGACAAGAATAACTGATGTTGATGGTGGAAAACTTTGTAGACAAGAATATGATCATTCATGTGCCATCCAGCGATTAAGGCAGGGGGAATTGTATTCCTCGGTCTTTGTTGTCCCAAAAATGTCAGGGAAGCCAATGCTCATCCTAGATTTAAGGCTTCTGAATCTCCTACATCTACTTCAAGACAGAGATGGTGAAATCTAACCTGCTAATGTTGTTCCTGCATGGCCACCCTAGACCTCTCAGATGCCTACCTCAATTTTCCCATCTATCTGCATCACCAGCAGATGTGATGCAAGTGTGGCTATACCTGCTCCCCAGGGACTGAGGCATTTTCCATTCCAGGCCTTACCATTTTCAGTAGTTGCCTACTTGAGACTGTTCGGCATTTCAGTATTACCAATCTGGATGCTGATGGCATTTTAGGCCAGCCTTCTCACCAAAATATTTCCTGACAGTGCACATACAACCTCCAGAAGTCTTCTGTCAGCCATGTCAGAGATTTGAGTTTCTGGGACTTGTTTTATACTTTTTTTGCCACCAGGGAAACAGCAATCAATAAGCAAAAGTGTCCTATTGCTTTGCAAAGAGGAGAAAAGTGTTATTCTGGCAGATCATGAAAATCCTAGGAAAGTTGATCTCAAGGCATGCAGTCCATTGGGCTCTTGCTAAGAGAGTGGGAAAAAATCCCCTCTACCTGGACAAGTCTGTTCTGTTCCCAAGAAGCATTACTCTTTTCTTAAGATTGGGGCTCAGAACCTAGCAAAAGGTCCTTAATGGAGTCCTTAGTGGATTATGCCATCAAAATAGATGCCATACTGACGGGGTACAAAGCCCATGTTGAGGAAGAAGTGGTCCAAGGTAGAACAGGCATGTTCCAATTACATGGAGCTCCTAGCTGTATGAGAAGCCCTAAAGCTCTGACAAAGAAGACCAGAGGAAAGAGAAGCAGAATCTGCTCAGACAATGGGATAGTGAATATAACACAGACAAGGCAGCATGAGGAACCGCAGCCTGGGTGCTCTGATAAAAAGTATTGCTTCAGTGAATTGAAGTCTCTCTACAAGGTTTGACAGCTTTTGTTATACCACAGCAGATTTCCTGAGCCATCACCAAATTCACACTGGAGAATGGAGCTGTCAGGAACCACTTTTTCGCTGCCTGAACCATGGCTTTTGTTATACCTGTGGCATTTAAATCTGCTACCACTAGTGGCCACCCTCCACCCTCTGGAGCACTCAGAACTCAATTACTAGGATCAGGTGTGCCTTGTTACCTGGGTTGAGCCCTAGTCAATACATCCAGCTGGGCCTTGTTACCTGGATTACCCTGCCTTTATGAACCTGCCCTGCCCTTCAGTAAGGGCCTTTGTATTGAAGTCTGTGGACCTTTCTGCTGTGGCTCTGCACCTGTACCGTTCCTGGTTACCTGCTTTGTGTCCTTCCAAATGGATTCCCTGCTTTGTGTCCTTCCAAGCGGGCTGTGTGCCTTTCGTACCCTTCCAAGCGGGCTCTCTGCCTTTCGTGCCCTTCCAAGCGGGCTCTCTGCCTTTCGTGCCCTTCCAAGCGGGCTTCCTGCCAAAAGACTTATTACCGGTATTTATTTTGCCATACCACTGGTTTCTTGCTTAGACTGTATTACCCTTATTTGCTTGTCCTGTTATATACCGTATTTGCCCGAATATAGGCTGCACTTTTTCCCCCCACTGTAAGTCTTTAAAGTGGGGGTGTGGCATATATTCGGGGTCTAGCGCCCTGACGCCCGGAACATGCAGTTTCGGGCGCTGGGCAGACAGCAGGGTTAGGATACAGATCCCCCGCAGCGGTGCAGGGGACCTGTATCCTACTCTCTGATACGCGCAGACAGCCACCCCTGCCAGCACTTTCCACGGGGGAGTGCCGGCACGGGAGATTGTCTACCGGCGTTCACCGGCTGCGTCGATGCGCGCGTAAACAACCTCCGCTGCCGGCACGTCTGCACGTTGTGCTTTAACAATCTCCCTTGCCGGGAATTCCCACAATGCGTTTTACTTCTGCCCCCAAGACTTACCAGAGCAGACTCCCGGGTGTCTTTCGGGACCGGCTGAGTGCCGGCACCAGAAGTTGTATACGCGTATTACGTAGAGTGGCAGCATATCGCGAGGGGGGGAGGACAGAGTGGCAGCATATCGCGAGGGGGGGAGGACAGAGTGGCAGCATATCTCAAGGGAGGGGGACAGAGTGGCAGCATATTTTGAGGGAGGGGGGACAGAGTGGCAGCATATCTCAAGGGGGGGACACAGAGGGGCAGCATATCTATTACAAAACTTTTTTTCTTTAAAAAAAAAAAAAAGCACCAAACTTTTAGGGTGCGGCCTATATTCAGGTGCGGCCTATATCCGAGCCAATACGGTACATACAATACATTGCATTACCTGGATTTATGCTTGTGGTGTCTTATAATAATGCACCGTGGGTTACAGAGCGAACCCCAAGTATCCCCTGCACATGGGCTTCTACCCGACCTGATCACCCGAGTCCTGACAGGAGCCTGGATCCAGAAGTTTTCTCCCTTCTCTGCAACAAAGTGAGAGGTGACCAGAAATAGAATTGATGGCCTCATGCAGGAATACCAAGCTTTAAGAGTTCTACTCCCTGTCCAGGAGAGAACCTGGTCGCAGTAGATGCCCTTTTCGCAGACCTGGAATCCCACTCTGAACTACATGTTTCCCCCTCTTCCTGGAATTGTGAGTGTGGTACAGAAGAAACAGACAGTGCTGCAGTTATCTTGATTGCCCCAGACTGGCTGAGGTGAATCTGGTACTCAGGCGTGGTCAGGATGTCTCAGGCATCACCTTTTTCTCTGTCCTTGTGTCTGAGTCTTCTTCTAAATAGATATATTGTGAAACTATTGTTTAATCATAAGTATATATAGTGGCACGAAAAAGTAATTACTAGTATTTCTGCATAAAATTGTTCATAAAATTAGATCTTATCTACATAAGTATAACACACACAATCTGCTTAAGCTAATAACACACAAACAATTACAATCTTTCATGTCTTTACTCATTACAGTGCTTGTGCAAATATTGAATGAACATTTGGATTTAATAACTGGCCGAACCTCCTTTGGCAATAACAACCTCAAACTAGTGCTTCCGGTAGCTGCATATCAGACTTGCACAACGTTCAGGATACATTTTTGACCATTCTTCTTAGATAACTCCTTAAGCTCAGCCATATTCCTAGGATGTTTGCTGTGAAAAGGCTCTCTGAAGGTCATTCTACAACATCTCTAATGGGTTAAGGTCTGGCCCACTCAAAAAGGAAGATTTTTTTTTTTTTTTAAACCATTCTGTAGGAAATTTACTTTGATATTTAGGGCGATTGTCCTGCTACATTACACAACTTCCACTGAGCTTCAAGTGAAGGACACCCACCCCCACATTATCCTGCATGATACCTTGATAAACTTAGGAATTAATTTTCTCCTCGATGATGGCACACTGTCAAGCAGTGGCGACTCTAGAAACAATATATAGGGGGGGCACACAAGATACCACAGTCAAACTGGGGGGGCATTAATAATTTCCACCATTAAATCATACCACTGAAAAAACATATATATACATATACATATATATATATATATATATATATATATATATATATATATATATATATATATATATATATTGCCAAAAGTAATGTGCTATGGAATGATACTTTTGTTACTGGACAATACAATATTTGATCATTCAACATGGGAAGCCTGAAGCCACAATTTAGTACGACTAATCCTTGAAACACAATACCTTAACTTTTCCACTAAATCATTTCAGGGCCTAATATTAGACCCTGCTGCCGATAGCAGGTATAGATCAACACATTAACACACAAACCCAGCTTTGCATGTATCGATCAATTGAAATTCACTTGTGATCTCAGCACTGAAGGTATATATCAAATAAACAGAATCAGACATACAAATCCTGTATTTGCAGGTATACAATAATAATATATGAAATGTAGCATTGCAGGTATAGATCAAATCAATACATGGAAACAGAATTGCAGGTATTAATCAACTGAACAAGACATACAAACCCTGTATTTGCAGGTATACATAAATAATGTATGGAAACATAGCATAGCAGATATGGATCTACAGAAGAACACACAAACCAAGCTTTGCAGGTACAGATCAATTGGAATTCACATAAAAACACGGCATTAAAGGTATATTTAAAACCCCCTAAATTACAGGGATAGATCACAGGTTGCACACCCCAACCACGCCGGCCAGCACCCAGATAACACACATAAGATTTGCCATCTTTGTCCCATATACACCCTGCCTGTGCCATCCTGTTCCTCAAGGCTCAAACATCCTGCTAGTGGCATCTTTGCCCTTCCACAATTATACATCTATGATACACACAATCACATTAACTCATGCTCTCCCTCATTCAGACAAATCATCCACATATTAACTCATGCTCTCCCTCATTCAGACAATTCATCCATTTTAAGAAACTACATCCCTTGGAGCTTCAAATGAGGGGCTACATGCATTTCTAGGACAAAAGTTGAGTGCACAAATAATGATGGAATATGTCGCTTTGGCTTGAAAATATGTTTTTTCTAACCATAACGACATGTTCATTTGTATCTTGCGCACTCCAGGTTTGTACTAGAAACACATGCAGCCCCTCATTTGATGCGCCAAGGGATGTCGTTTTTGCAAATGTGTACTTTTTGTGCCATAATTTAACTTCCTACGTGAGCAGTAATGCCACGTCAAGGCTTCAACCCTAATTACTGATCATTCACACGCCTTTCATATCTCCATTCACTCACAGAAGCACACGCCATTCTTTCCATACATTTACTCACAGTAGCACACACCATTCTTTCCCCTTACAATCCCAAAGAAATGATGGTAAAGGGAGAAGAAAAAATCACTTTTACAGCAAAAATAAGTTTTGCAGTAAAAATGCAAGGCCCTCCAGGGATGATATGGTTAATCACGTACCGCACAGGCTAAATGGCTGATTTTAATAATATTTGCAGTTCATCAGGATTTCAAAAATTGCCTCCTTCTGCCGTTGGCTAAATTTAACCCCATGATCAAAGGGATCATAGGATTAAAAATTAGTATCGGCCATTTTTAAAAAGGGAATGTGACTTTTTATAGCTATATGATCGCTGTGGTAACATTGGCTACCACAGTGATCATTTAGCTAGAATACTTAAACTTTTTTTTTTTTTTTTTTTTTAAGTTAAACTACTTTATGTTTAAATAATTTCATTTGGGGGTCTCTAGGCAATTTTGATCTTTTTTTATCTGCCTTTAGAGACCCCCAAATAATTTTTTTTACATTTTTTTTTGTTTTTTTTTTACTTAATATTTTTTATTCTTTTTTTAAAATCTATATACCGTTGGAAAGGTGAGGCGATTACCTTTCCAATGGTATATGTTGGGGGTATGTAGCTGCTTAGATGCCTGAGATACAGGCATCTAAGCAGCATGCCCCCATACCTCTTTAACTGACAATTGTCAGTTGTTAATAAAGTTGCGCGAGACGTCACCGGGCAGATCGGGTGGCCCCGGTGATGCCCTTCAGTGTGAGGGGCAGATCGCCGGGGTAGGTGGTGATGGAGGTCCACAGACCTCCATCAAGGTAAGATAGTGCTAGTGACGGCATGGTGCCGTCGTTAGCACCTGAGTGGGACTGCTAGCGACGGCACCATGCCGTCGTTAGCAGTCAAGGACTGTCCTGGGTGGTTACAAATTCGGTGGGGGGGCAACAGGGGGGGCAAGGAATAACCTGGGGGGGCAATTGCCCCCCCCTTGCCCCCCTGTAGCGACGCCACTGCTGTCAAGGCCCTGAGGCAGCAAAGCAGCCGTAAATCATAATGCTCATTCCACCATACTTCACCATTTGGATGATATTTTAATGTGGCTATGAGGTGTCATTTTACGCCATACACAGTGTTGCGTGTTTTTCTCAAGTGGGCACTAACAAGCTGGTGGCAAAGATTGCACAGGCAGGCTGTTTGGGCTCTTTGAGGACATAGATGGTCTAGACAAGAACAAGTGTTCTTCTCAAAAATGTAATCTTAGTTTCATCAATTCGTACCCCCAACCACCATATTCCTAATTTGACCCTGGAATACCATATTCAAACTGCCTTGCCTCAGTTCCCATGTTTTGCTGTAATCCGTTCCTGCATTTCCGTATGCTCTGTCCTGAACCTCTGATTCCTGGATTATAGTTATGCTCTTTGCTTCAGCTCCTGTTTCCTTTATAAAGTGTGCCCCACCCGTTTGTAATGTTTGTCTCTGTCTGCAGTCTAAAGGTATGTCCTTCTTGGTTCTGTGTTTAGGTTTAATGTTTGGTTTTAGTTTATTAGTGATTCAGTAGGCAGGGTTTAGCGTTAGGACCCACCAAATATTGGAGTACTTTAGCGTAGTGGTTGGCTAAGCATACTATGGCCATATGATGTGACGGAATCTCCAATTGTTATTACATAGTCCTAGGCTAGTTCCTGTATTCATGTTTGTCTGTCTCTTATGTGCCTTTGCCCTCTATACCCTGAATCATCTGAGGATTTTGGTTCCTCTCTCCTCTCCTCATGTCCCAGTTAAAATGTCCTATCCTTGCTTAAAGGAGAAGCGTCCGAGGATTACGGCTCCTCGCTCCATCCCCTGTGTTCCTTGCCTTGTTTCCTGTCCTTTGTTGTGTCATGTACCAGGTATGTATTGTCTGGTTATGTCCCTTGCTCGCTCTGGCCCCCTTGCTTGCTATGTTTCTGCTGTTACTCTGCTTAGCTCCCCTACTTCCAGCCTGCAGCATCCTGCAAATGATTCTAGTGCTATGTCTCATGCCTGCTCCAGGGTGCCTGCAGGATATCTCCAAGTTCTGCTTTGTTCTGGACAACATCAGCTGCTATGTCAGGGCCCTGGTATGTGGCCACACAACCCTAGATGCCCAACCAGGCCCTGTTCAACTCCGCTACTGCATAACACAATCCTGAACACAATCTTTGGGCGCTCTGGGTCATTACAGTCGTCTGTATAGACCCAGTCCCTGACACATACCTCCACCATCATCATCATATTATTCCCTATCAAAATGCATTATCATCATCATATTCCTCCCACCACCACCATCATCATCAATCATCATCATATTCCTCCCTATCATAATATTCCTCCCCACCTATCATTATCACCCTCTAGTCTAACAAAATCATTCCCCTCTATTTCTATACATAGCATTATTTCCCCTTTATACCTCCGCCCAGCATAATCTCCTTACCTCCCTGTCACAGGCCTCTGAGTCTGTATGCAACTTACTACCTGCAGGTCCACGGTGCAGTCTTGCACTGCATGCCTTCCTGTGAACACTGCACCGGATATGATGCCATATCCAGTGCGATGCTGACTGGCAGATGCTCAGTGGATCATTGGAGATCTGTGCCTTAATTGGCACAGGCCTTTTTTAAGGCTTTAAGGTTGCATACATATTTTCAAATGGTCGCCTCAAGACCGCCCCCAGGTGAGGCAGGCTACTAGGAGCTGAGATTCAACATGGGGCCCCTAGAACCGGGGGGGGGGCTGAGTAACTGCCCAGTGTGCCCAAGCGTTAAGAAGTCACTGCCTACACAATATTCAGGAAATGCCTGGAGTACATTTGCAAGTGAATAAATCATTTGCATATAGTGCTGTATGTTTACTTGCTACATTTACAAGTGAATAAATCATTTGCATATAGAGTCTGTATATTACTTGCTATTCTGCTAGTCATTTTTTTTTCTATTTTATGTTATCACTGTTTGTAATTGTCAGCTTACTTGGGGTCAGTCATCTTCTGCCAAGTGTGTAAAAAACCTAATGATTAGATTTGCCATAAGAAATATGCAAATATGTAGGGGTGTTCATTATTTACTCTATAGAAAATAAAGTCTGTGCTAATTATTACATTGTGGAATTGAAACCTGATATAGGTACATCAAGGTTAACCTATCGACTATAATTAGTGACTGCATTTATCCAAAATAATTATAGTTTTGCTGAGAAAAGGGAGGAAATATTTCTGAGCTTCAAGGGCACTTAGATTAATTCCTTGATCAACCACTAATTTAAATTCACCACCAACAAATTACCCCAAATGAATCTATATAAAGAGACAGCCCATTCATCATATGTACATCAATGCATTTGATAGCTGAATGGTTCTTTTTTTCCATTTGCTCCCCCATGCAAATAGCTTATAGAAACGGATTCAGCCAACCCAAATGCATACTCTGGAACGCTCAGGTGAAGCACCGCTTCTCCGGGTTAATACCCAAATCCTCAGGGCAGCGCTAGTGGGGTCTTGACACGCCCCGCTCCCCTTCCATTTCCCTTTTAAATGGGGTGTCAGCGGGAACGCCCATTGACGTCACCAGGAATGCATCCGACCTCAGCGGGAACGCTCACTGCTGGGCAGTCATGGCCGCTTACCGCAAGGGAGGGCTCTGGGAAGACGAAGCTCAGAAGTTTCCAGGTATGCCCATATGTTATATTCAACATCAATCAATTCAAGTTCTGGTTGCTTAGTAGGAGTTTTGAGGGGGATTCTAACAAGATCACCTGTATACATGTGCAGAAGGCACTCTTATTCATTTCAAAACAACCAGTGGCACACCTGGACCCTGTAGTGAATCTGGACCTCTGGTGTTTTAGTTTCTAAAGGTGCAGAAGCATACTTAAAGGGGGGTGGGGAGGGCACTCCGCTCTGGGTGCCCCTCATCAGGGGGGTGGCCACCTAATGTGGCTGCTTCCCCTGAGTGGGAAAGTTTCCTCACACAGTGCATTTGCCCGTTGGGCCGCTTAGACATCTGCACGGCCCCAGTGATGCTCGGCAGGCCCACAGGCCAACGAAATCTGCAAAAGGCAGGAGAGTGAATGGGTGAATGAATGAATGTATGAATCAGTGAGTGTTTAGGGGCAGAGGTAGCACAGTCAGGCTGCTAAACAGGGAGGTGGCACATGCAGGCTGCTAAAGGGGCAGATCTGGCACAGGCAGGTTGCCAAAGGGTCAGAGTTGGCACAGACCGGCTGTTTCAGGGCTGAGTTGGCACAGACAGGCTGTTTCAGTGGCCGAGGTGGCACAAGCAGGCTGCTTCGGGGCAGAGCTGGCACAGGCAGGCTGTTTCAGAGACAGAGCTGGCACAGGCAGGTTGCTTCAGGGGCAGAGCTGGCACAGGCAGGCTGATAAAGGGGCAGAGATGGCACAGCCTGGCTGCTAAGGTGGCATAGGCAGGCTGTGTCAGGGGCAGAGTTGGCACAGGCAGGCTGTTTCAGGGACAGAGCTGGCATAGACGGGCTGCTAAAGGGGCAGAGGTGGCACAGGTAGACTGCTAAAGGGGCAGAGGTGACACTAGTTTTTTTACAATTTACATACAGTTTACAAATTTGTGAAATAAATATTCTTGCCAAACATTAATTCTTGTGTGTGTGGGGGATGCCACATACAGGATCTGCGCCAAATACTCTTGGTAAAGGTGCTTTTATTTAACAAGTTAAATCATGCATATTATAGTACATAAAATGTTGTGGCTGCATGGGACACTAACCTGTCCATTTAAAATGTTCCAAACTATCTTCTTTCCTCTGTGTTTAGAGGCTTCTTTTTATAATCTTGGTCTGAGATCTTGGTATATGTATATATATACTGTGTGTGTGTGTGTGTGTGTATATATATATATATATATATATATATATATATATATATATATATATATATATATATATATATGATATGTATTTCTGTTTAATTACTTTAGGTGGTAGGTTTAACCCTCTTCATAAATTAAATAGGAGTGTAGGAGCCACAGTAGAGCTCCAGTGTGTTATTGAATCATGCTCTGTTTCCGTAACACAAAAGCGGCTTTAGGTGCAGCTTCACCCATAAAATGTGGACAGCGCTTTCATTGAATACCCGTGGCTTATGCATGGTAGCGTGATCCAATAAAGAAATCCATACTGCTACAAACTTAAGTGAACGAATAATTCCTTTAGAGTCCACAAATTCCAAGCATTTTCCCAGACTTCTCAAAGGTTGCCTAAATGTATACCTCTCTGTTTCCACGCTGCTTCCATGCTTTTTTCAGAGGTCTGCTTTGGTATAAGACAGACAGTTCCTTCCTTCATGGCTTTTTTGAGAAGACTGCAGTTTGTTTGTTTTGGATGATCAGTTGATTTTTCACAATTGACTGTGTTTAGAAAAGACATGTATCATGGAAGATACTTTAGTATAGGTGTTATAATGTGATTATTATATAAAATATTATTTATTTTTTCCTTATTTGTATAATGACTGCAATGATAGCATTTTGATGTATTTTTGTAGGCATGTTCTAATAAAAAAGATTAAAATAAGAAATGTGTTCAGATTAATATGTCTTTTACCACATATCCTATTTGTTTATCCAGACCACAGATATTTTCATTTAATAGTCCTGTTTATTTAACATCTCAAATGATTTAAAGGCATTTGCCATTGTGGGTCCAAAAAGGTTTAAATATAATATGTAGACTTTTAAGAATTGATCATTCAATTTAATGTGCCATCATTTGTATGTGGTGGAAATATCAATCATCACGGATTCCAGATCTCCTGCTAAAGGAACGTTTACTGGGACTTCTGCCAAAACAAGAATTTATGCAATTAAGCAATATGGCAGTATCTTAGAAATCACATGTTTATGTGAAACAAGCAAATGAATTACAATGTTAATAGGGAGGATATTCCATTATCAAAAACAGTGATGTTCCTCTTCCTTCCTACATTTACTTACAAGCATTTCAATGCACCTCCAGAGAAATGGGAAATTGGTTTACAAATATAGTACCACCCTATAAAATATGATGAAAACGCTCTTTATTTTGTTTAATAAGAGTGTTGTAGAAAAGTGCGTACTGTATTTTTTGTAAATGAGACAGTTATTATGCCAAAAAAAAGTATAACTTATGCCTTATACTCATACCAGGTTTGCCGGGTGAGCACTGCTTCTCCGGTTCTCCGGGTCAAGACCCAAAACCTCCATGTCGCGGGAACGGGGTCTTGACACGCCCCGGGTCACGATGTCAGCGAGACTGCCCACCGATGTCATCAGGACTGCCCGCTGACGTCAGTGTGCAGTCCTGGTCGCGTCCCACAAGGGAAGGCTCCGGGTAGCCGGAGCCCAGAAGTAGCTCATAGACTTGTAAGCGCTATGATCATTTCGGTCAGTCATTTCAAGCATCGCTGGCTCCTTCTTTACAGATAGAATGTACATTTAAAGGAAGTTATTGGACACAAAGAGATTTAAATGACTAACTTCCATTCCCGCAATCCTTTACTGCACTATCAGTGCTGATATTAAGTAAGATCACTGAGTGTGAGAGACGCCCTTCAAAGTCATTGATGATCCTGAAGAAAGTCTTCAAAAATTAAAATAATTTAAGTATAAATACCATTACATCATTAGCATTTCCCACTCATTTTAAGAGAGATCCCTTGGATGCGGAGATTTCTGGAAACATTAGAAAGAAAAATAAAAGACGTTAGCTCAGTTCAAATTTTGCACTTAACCCCACAAATCCTAAGAGAGCATCCCTCCACCACCCCAAAGCCCCAAATGGAGACTCTGGGCCTAAAGTATGCAGTTGGAAAATGCTTGCAAGCATCATGGTGAAAGCCATAGTGATCTTCCTTTATTTTCATGAAAATGGTGATGTAAAACAATGTGTTGACACAAATCTTACATATTGGTATTTCTGCTGAAAGTTGAAATAATGGCCTCTGCTGGAATAGCAAGGGTGCTCATTATGAAAAGTCACCCCAACTCCCAGGACCTGCATATTGTTTCTGTTTATTTTAGAATTGAGGCGAAAGCTTGGAACTTTCCAGGGGGGGGGCTACCTGAAGCTCACCCTTTTCTGGATAAGTGGCTTAGTGAGGAGACATAGCTTTAAGTGGTTAGGTAGTAGACATGGTCAAACACTGTTCTCCTGACAGTCAGAGGCAGCAGTGCTTCACCCAGAGACTCATGGTCGCGCAAAGAGTTCTCAGGTACTTTGTTAGGGGAGACGGTGTAGGGCCTTTGTAGGACCCCCAATGCTTGTATGCAAATTACTAAAATCCCATGTGCATGCAGGAAATACTCAGTAATACTCCTTGCCAGGAGCAAAACACCTCACATTTACTCGAAATGTGCCAAACGGTTTTTGATTCTAGGATGACTTCATTTAAAGAACTATTCTCACAATGACTATTTAGTGAATAAACCTGGATACATTAACATATTATTTAGAAGTTCTGGAGTGTACTTTAAAAAAAAGATATAGGCGCATAATTATTAATATTTAAATGGAGGCCAGTGCTATATCTGGTAGGGATTTATTTACTTCACGTAGAAACATTTCCATTCTACCTTTTTTCTAGAACATCTTCTACTTGCTATGATAGTAACATAACAAAAGCAACTATCTTTCTTACTTAATGTGCAATGAATTATCTTGATGTTTTTGAAAATAAGACAATTACACCACAATTTTCAGTAAATTCTGGTTCATGGCTTTCATATACATTGAGCCTTTGGCCATAGTACAGAGGGTGGGAATTTTAGAAGACATTCCAGTTTAATTCTATTAATGATTCATTTTGCAGAAACCAGGCATTATACTATTAAAGTCATCTTTTCACTTTCAAGAGATGTTAATGCACTTTACTAGCTAATGTAATTGGCTAGACTTAAGGATTGAGCAGTCATTATATGTTATTAAATTGAATTATTCTAAATCTTACGGTCCCATTATATATTCCCTTTTATACCAGATTGTACTTTAAGACTGCTTTAGCAGATCCTTGATTAAATTAAGATCTATAAAATCTTCCAACTTTCTACTTATCTATTATTTGCTGCCCTCCTTTTCTAATGAAAAGATTAAAGAGGTTTTTGATTAAAGAGAGTCTTATAATTCTCCTCAAAAGCTTTTTTTTCATGCCATTGTCCCTCACTCTGACTGTATTAGAAAGCATTCTAATAAGAACTTACTTTATGCCTATATTACCAAAACAATATTATCTCTTTAATTGACAAGTAAGAAAGGGCTGCGCATTAATCACTTGTCCAAAATGTCTGCTTGACTAGTAAACATTATATTGTCAATGCATGGAATCATTTACAGCTATGTTTCAGAGGCTTATATTTTAGAATACATGAAGTTGCTAATAAATATATCAACAACAATTACATGTAGTTACTCATTTGCTTATGCGGGGATATTTTATATATGTTGCATGCACCAAAAAAGTTGTATTTCACACCATAAACATAGGACTAACGGACATCTGTAGAAATATTACCATCCCACGCTCTCAACATTTTCTCCCATTCCCTCCTATACATAATTCACCCCCTGATTAGTGACCATCTGTTGCTGTCTACCTAATCATTCACACCTTCCTTCTGTTCTTGGTTCATAATACAGATTGCTCCTGTTTCATTACCACTTAAATGTCCTCAAAGGTCTATCTTACCGCAAATACAAGTTTACTACTTTGAGAGGCAGAGGGATGAGGGAGGAAATGTCATCAACATACACAAGACTTTATTTTGTATGAAGAGTTGCCAGCATGCCGTACTGAACTATCATGACAGAATGGGGCTATGGTGTAATAAGTGGGTGGATATAAAATGTCACTTTGCACTCCACTCAGTTGTAAGTATCATGCCAAGGTTGTGCCCCCTCCATTACTTGACCAACCACATTGTAACTATGTCATAACCTCATGCCCTGTTTACGTCATATATGCACAAAGCTGGTTATTCCCCTTAAAGGGCATTCCTTGTAGTAGCCCAATTAGACTATAGGACATGGACCACAACAGCTGGCCAATTTATAGTAAATATAAATTAAATTGAAACATTTAAAAATGTGCTAGATTGTTTACCGCATTGACTGGGTTACAAATCACCAGTGGTATCCCAAGCAACTTTTGACTCATCAGTTACTATGATTGTCAGGTCAAATAGATACATGCTGACGACAGGTGAGAACCAATTTGCCCATTATTAATTCTTTAGGACAGTTTATGTTCTGTATATTCCATTGTTTCCTGAATTCCCATTGCCTGTACTATGCTCATAATAAATGCTGCACAATGCCAAGACAGAAGCCAATTTTGAATGCAGCAGATTCAGGGTTCATACTGGATATCCGCCAAATACAGCTATACAGACAGATTTAACACTGAGCTTGGCAGAATCTAAATTTCCGAAGCTATCATAGCTAGTCTGGTTTTTTTTTAAACATAGAGTTTTAATGTCAAAACAAATTTTTTAAAGAATATTCATTCCAGGGCGGCAACACAACCTTAGTTATCAACTTCTGATAAGTTGCATCAACTGACTTAATATTACATGTTTATAACAAAACAAGATATCAACAATAACGCAGAATTAACAGAATTTTACACCATTGCATCAGTATAACAGATTGTTGCATATTAAGTTAAGGCTGTAATAAAATGCCCAATAAGGAACCTCCTTGAGATAACATTTGCCTCTTGAAAAGAAAAACAAAATATGACTTGAGCTAAAACTTTTAGTCTACATAATATTATAATAAAGTTTTCACTTCAGACCATATATGTTGGTTTAATCAAGATTCAAGAAAAAACATCCTTTTTTCAGGACAATTAATGCTTTATTTTGAAACCATGGAAACACACGAGGCATAATAATTATGTGTGCTAATATTTAAAAATTCTTTTTGTGCTAACATTTAAAAAAAATAGAAAAAATCCGAAACTGCCACTTCAACAAAGGAAACAAAGTAAAAATCTAGTGAAGATAAAAGCCAAGGTTTTTATTTTATTTTTATTTTACTTGTCCTGCTAGGGCATTTGTTTAAATTAATATTTTATTTTTTATTTTTTTAGCACAGTTCTCTATGCAATATGGATAGAGATCTCTTTTGAACCTAATGGATGTCAGTAATGTCATGGTGACATCCTATATAGTTTTTTCATTTGTGAAAATGCTTTTGTTTTTCTTTTCCATTTCCATTGTGCAATCATGCATTTGAGGTTATAACTGTGTACTGGTGCTCATGCTATTACACTCGATATACCAGCAGGAAGAGAGAGCTATGCTTACCTACTCCACTATCCTCCTTATTCCAACTTTGTTCTCCCTTGATCAATCTTCCAGATCTGCTATTTTGTACTTAGCCGCTCATTCTCTTCTATTAATGTGTCTACAAACGCATTGTAGGCAGTACTAAGTTTTGGTTCCAATGTGTACCTCTCTTTCGCCCAATTCTTGCACTTCTCTGGCAATATCTGTGAACGTGGCTTTGAAATCAGCTTGAAGTGATTTGTGGAGATCTGCAAGGAACCCTTTAATATTTTCCAGCGTAAAGACAAGAAGAGAATCCTCCCAATATGTAAACACTAGCTTTCTTCATCTGATCCCTAATCTGACCTGGTGGGCTGAGTTCTTGCATCACCGCCATCCTGGGGATGACGAAAGTTAATGTAATTTTACCTGATACCAAACTGCATTTTGTGAATAGTCTTAGCTCTCAGATTACAGGTTACCAGGTTTTACCAATACAGAGGTGATTGGGAGTGACACAGAATCTTACTGAAAGGACAATTACTAGATACAGAGTAAGCGACTCTGATGCAATGGTGGGACCTGTTGAAGAGCCATCATAATCCCACTCTCTGTATACCTGTCAGGCTTACTAGAAAGAGGAGCCCAAAAGGTGAGAAGGCTGGGTTCATAGTACCAAAGAGGGATCCAAAACTCGTTATCAACCAGCCAAAGGTCAGGGGCTGGCAGCAAGGTTCTCAAATGATAGGTCAGGAAGAGGTCAAATCCAGAAGGTCAGATAGGATTGCAAAACAAACTCTCTGGGGCAAGTAAACTCTACAACTGAACAAGAAGTGTCAGGGCATGTCCACGTGTCAAGTGGAATCTGGTAACATCACTTTAAGAGGGGTGCACAAGGAGTACAAACGTGCACATAAAAAAAATTAATAAATATATATATATATATATATATATATATATATATATATATACTGGAAGGGGAGCCTTCTCTAGGTAAGGGACAAGAGTGCTCCTTCATTGCGGTGTGTCAAGCTGCTGGTGGCTGCGTGGTCCTGATAATACCTCTCCAGAGGGCCTTAAGATATGGGGTCCAAAGAGACCAGGCTTTACCATATTGGCACACTAGGTATAGAACACTGAGCTGGTAGGGAGCCTGAGTTACAAAAATTCTCAACTGTCATATTAAATAGGCGCGTACTAGAAATAGGAGCTGAAGACCAAGGTACTGGGTCGACAGTAGTCTCTGATACCTAGCAGACGGGAACAAGGCATTTTCCTGCATTGTCCTACACTCCTTGCAGATCAACCTTTTAACATTTTTTTTAATCTTGGGATAAAAGAACCACAATAAAATAATCAATTAATAATCTCTACTAAAATCAAATTCCCCAGCATTTTGAATGGGCAAAGAAGGACATTTGTTTTATGTGGTATTACAGGAGGCATAGTTGGAGACACTAGCTTTTATCACTGTAATTATAGCTATTTATTGTATTTGAAAAAAGGCCAATCTTTTTTTTTACACCTTTTAATGTGTAACTGTCTAAATTCTGTTGTTTATCTATATATATTATTGTGACTTTTAGAGATGTAGAAAATTGTGATACACTCATACCCACCAAACCTTGCCTAAGAAGGATTGCATATTGATCATGCCGGTAGGGTTTATGTTAGCATGTGCCCTTGGATGATCATTTTTTACAAAATCAAGATGTACTTGGTGACAAAAATGTTTACTTTATATTTACACCACCGTTCAAAAGTTAACTTTGCTAGCTGTGCTAACATAATTGCAAAAGGATCAATTAGCCTTTTAAACTTAAACTTTAATTAGCTAACACTTCATACCTGGAGTGATGGTTTCTGATAACGGGCTTCTGTAAATCTATATAGATATTCCATTAAAAAATCAGCTGTTTCCAAGTCGTTTGCAATATTAACAATACCCTGTATTTCTGATCCACTTGAAGTTACTTTAATGGACAAAAGAAATAAAAAAATGACATTTCTAATACATAGTTACATAGGCTGCAGCAAAGTAATCCCAAACTTTTCAATTATAGTGTATATATATATATTTATATACATAATCAGATAAATAGATAACTCTGGAATATATTTGTGCCCTCTAAAATGCTTGGTGATTACTAGCCAGATGATAACGACTAGTTAATTTTAAATAATTCACTGAACAAGGAATATTCGCAGATTGGAAGAGTTGATTGACAGTAGCATCATGACTGGTTGTGAGCCAAGAACATGAATCATCTAAAACTGTCAAAGAGACCATTTTTTGTTAATAATGTTGAATACTGACACTGCAGCATATGATTTTGTGGTGGACTAGACTCCTCTTCCATGTACTTACTTTCTTAAAATCTGTTTTTTTTGTACCATAAACAATTGGGCAATTGCCCCTAGTGAGTAAGACGGCAACATGATTATTCACCTATTTCCAAGGAGGGAGCGGGGTGGTGTAGGGTTGTGTTGCGCTGCGTGACATCGCAGTAGTAGCGCAACAACTCGCGTGACTGTGTGTGTGTATGTCTGGGAATGTTAGTTTGTTAGTTTTATATTGTGTGTGTATGAGTATGATAGTGTGTGTCTGGATATATTAATGTGTGTCTAGGTATGTTAATTTAGGTGTGCGTTTGTTAGTGTTGTGTTTTAGTTCCTGAGAATGTGTGTTAGTGTGTGTCCAGTTATGTTAGTGTCAGTGTGTGTGTATTAATATGTCTGGTTGTGTTACTGTGAGTGTCTGTGTGTCTGGGTATGTTAGCATGTGTAACTGTGTGTGTATTTGTGTATGTTAGTGTTGAGTGCCTGGTTGTGTGAGTGTGAGTGTTTGGCGGTGCTTCTGTGTGCATATGTGTTAGTTTGAGTGTCCAGGTGTGTGTGCTAGTGTTGGTGTCTATGTGTCTGTATATGCTTGTCGATATGTTAGTGTGTGTGATAGTGTGTGCATGTTAGTGTGTCTGTCTAGGTATGTTACTGTGGCTACTGCGTGTGTCTGGATATGTCAGTGTGTGTCTTTGGGTATGTTACTGTGTGTCTGCTTATGTGTATGCGCAGGTATGTTAGTGTGCTATGTCTCTGAGTAAACTAGTCTGTGTGTTTTTCTGTGTCTGGGTATGTTACTGTGTCTAGGTATGCTAGCTTGGGTGTCTGTGTGTGGGTATGTTAGTGTGTGTTTTTTGGTAGTGTCGGTGTCTGTGTGTGTTTGAATATGTTTGTTAGTGTGTGTACAGTTGTATTAATGTCCATGTGTGTGTTGTAAGGGGATCACATCCTCACCTGCCATGTAATGTCTTAAGAAAAGGTTATTCTCTCACAATAAGTTTTTATATATGGATCAGTCTCACATTTAATAAATTAAGTAGTGAGCACAATTATGAGAAAGGGACAGAGAATTCAAATATAGTTAATAATTTATTAACGAAAAATAGAATAGAATGCCTATTTAAGCTTATATGCATAAAATAAAATAAAGATACCTATCAGTCTCAATATGAAGTCTAGCTTCTGTCACTCAGTCTGCTCTCCCTTTGTTGACAAAATTCCCCATAGTATTATATATAAATAACACCATATTTAGTAATATCTGCATATCACTACCTCAAAGTAACGGTCAGGAAAACACAATAAGGGAAAGAAAATTACCATGACCTATAAGTGCTATTAACATTTTAGCTTTGTCATAAACAAAATAAATTAGTTGCAGATTCTATGTTCTGAAAAATGTGCCATTGAAAATCCTCAATAAAAGTACTTATAGGGGTATTGATAATGCATGGAAACTGTTCTGAAGTTTGTGAAATTGAAAAGTACGAAATGAAAGTGTTCAGCACAATTTGACTTTTAAATGATTGGATGTTGCTTAATATTTATGAATTTTACCAAAAAATCATCTTTTCGATGAACACCTAGAAAGCCATCAAATCCAATTTAAATTATATAAAAATAGAAGTTGAGAGCAAATTTACAATGTGACAGTGTGATTCAACTCTGAGGCTTAATAGTTAATATTGTTTTGTAAATTAGTTCTAAATACAAAGAGAAGATAGGAAAGACTGAGATCTGTTCACAAGCGTCCAATTATTGTTATTAATATTACTGTTTTGATCAGTGCCAATAAAGTGTTCTTGTGCCCAAACTACGCAAAACATTAGATGCCATCCATGTTTGAGCCCCTTTGGACATCCCGAGGTTCTCCTCTGGTAACATGAGGCTACTGTAGCTAGTTGACATTAGAATGTCTACAGTGACCTAGTCTGAGAACCCAGGGCCTTCCAAGTGCTCCACGTCAACAGCTTCTTATTTGTGTTTCACGTAGCCAATCACAATGTGTCTCCAATCTTTTAAGGTTATAATGGGGTTTCATTAAAATAGTTAGGATCAGTTAGATTTGTGAGTCCAGTGGTGAGCTTTATACCTTCCCAGACGATACTTGGCTGTTGTTTCTCATAGACGTTTCCGCTTCATACTAATAGCACTTATAGTGGACTGGGGCAGTTCTAGCAGGGCAGAAATTTCATGAGGTACATTTTGCATCCTATGACTGCCATGTTTAAAGTCACTGAGCTCTTCAATACTACATGGTTGATTTTATATACCTGTTAGCAATGGCTGTTGCTGAAACACCTAAACTCAATAAGTAGAAGGGTTGTCCACATGCTTTTGGTCATATAGTGTATTTAAACAGATGTTTAATATTAACAACAATGGATTGAGCCACTATGAAATCAGAAGACGCTTATTCAAGCCCTTGCCCTAGGAAGAATTGAGACAGCCTTACCATTTTACATGTAAAATCATTCTCCCTACCTGACACATTCTCCCATATTCCTGATTTTGCAGATGCAGGTATTGCTACAATATCCTTATTAACTTACTAGCAATGCCCCTCATTTTAAGTAAAACAATGATAAATCAAAAATATTTCAATGTTAATAACTTTATTATAGAGGGGTATTATTTATATAGAGCTACACAATAAGTAAATTTGCCTAATCTACTGGACCAAGTGAAATGTTCAAGGCTCAAATGGTCAAAAATGTTACCACTGTGAATATTGAATATGTGCCTTCAGCTTTTCAGCAGACATTTTTATGTTAACCCTGAGTGTCCTTTTCCATGTGACTCTATGTGCAATGAAAGGTTGAGAGTGGACAGGTGGTTGGCTATTTCTTGCTCCAAGTAAGTTAGAAGAAACTGACCAAGTCTATTCAAGGACCACAATGAGGGGGGTCAGAAGTGATTGATCATCTCAGCTGCAAACATGGTCTTTGACATAAACTGACCATAATAGGATGAATGGTTTTCTGTATCTTTCTGTATGTATATTTCAGGACACTTGCTACGTAGACAGATCTTGTTTGTAAAGGTATATAAGACATGTGTTGTTTTCATGGAGAGAGAGTAGTCTGGCTAATGACACTCCCTCGTGTGCACGAGCAATAAAATCTGCTTATTCAACTCTTTTGGGAAGAATCTGTGTTAAGTTATTGAGCATTCACACCACGAAGGCATTAATGTCTTCATCTTGACCAGCGATCAAGAAATCTGGTTTTACTAATGCACATCTTGTTGAAATGTTTAAACTTGCTTTAACTGTATTACTGTTTATTGATTACAGGAAAATAATAATCAAGAGGAACAGAACATTCAGATTGTAAAAAAAATAAACAATCAAGGAAATGAAGAAAGGAAAATATCCAATGGAAGCAAAATTAATTTTCATATTAGAAAACTCGTTACTTTATTTTGTAAAATAAATTAGAGTAATTATTTTGTTTCTTATTACATTAGCGAAAATGACGCGGTTATCCTTTATTTCTAAGTGACCATATCTTCTTTTAGCTCGAATTTAAGCTTATGTAAAAATAATCCATACCTTTCATATACCTACATAATGTTTCCTTGACAATATGTTTATACTTTAGAGCTTCCCAGGGCTGGCTATGAATAGGGGCACATCTAGCGCCGGGAGCACTTTTTAGGCTTGGCGAGTGGGTGACCAAATGCCAGCCCCACACTTGGGGATTGAAGAAATAAACGCCCAGCCCCAGGGAAGCAATGTTTTATCTAAAATAATTTCCTGTTTATTTGATGTACTTTGCATGGAGAGAATGCATTACACACAATTCAAGATGCAATCGGTTATTAAAAATAGTGGGATTAACTTTTCATTTCCTCACTGGGACATTTATTGATTATATAAGTATCCATCTTCTTGCTAACCGCCTTCTACGATGTATCTCTGAGGCATTTAGTAGGAATCCTGAACCCCAGGTAATAAACTCTGGGAGGTTGGGGTGCAAGGGAAAATAGGGTTTGCCTCCACCTGACTGGGAACCCAGTGTAGCCATAAAATCCTTGTCAGGAATTAATCAACAGACAGTGATATTAGATACAGTAATTATGGGAATGTTAACCACATGCATTATTATCATAAGGTAAGAACGACATTTACATAGAAAAGAGTACAGATTTGGTTGCTATGGGGGTTGCAGCACTTTGACTACTGTTCTTGAAGCATAACCCCCGATTTGTGTATTAGCTGTTACTGACAGATTTTACTTTATATGAATAGTTCTATTGTGATTACATTTAAGTTACCAGAGATATTGTCACAATGTAGAAAATATTTCCTGTGTCCCAAAGCTGCTGTGTTCAGTGCATTTCTATCACTCATTGTGACATCATCGGATGTTTTCCTCTTCCTTATTTACCCAAATGAATTACATGTCAGACTAATGGTTTTGAATTTCTAGAAATGTAATGACAGCTTCCCTGCAGGACTGACTGCAGGAGGTTTGCATAAGACACGCTGGCAAGCTCCATAATGCGGGTAATAAGTACTGTGCAGGACATAAGGAAATCCCAATCAGTAATGGAGAAGCACCTCCACAGGCATAAAGAATATTGATTAGTTTTCTATTAGTATGTACAAGTAAACTCCTACATGTTTAATGTAAATTGACTAATAACCACAGCAAGCATGCATTTATAATACAATCTCTCATCAAGCAGACATATTGAGAATGCCCAGGATGATCTATGTCACAGCATTATTAGTTTCAAGCTCTTGTTAATACAGTGCAGTGGAAGGAATTGCAAATAGTGTGTTGCCTGGGTTTACATTTGAGCCTTTAACTTATATTTTAAATTTAGTATAAAATATTTTAGTAGCAGATAAAGCCAGTAGGAGCTGTTATTGGTATATATTATACCTTAACTAACGCATATGCAAGTCATTTTAGAATATAAAATATGAGGTCTAGCAGCAGTTAAACAATAGACTAAAACCCTCTAAAACAACCAAGGTGTATGTGTGGTTAGGCATGTGTAAGGGCAGTGTATGTGTATATGTGTATGGACATGAGGCTGTAGTATTACAACAAGATGGACATGGACAGGTTGGTTGGGGGGGATACATAGGGGATTGGCGCAAACTTTTATTCTGCCCAAGGTGACCGTAACTCTAGTTACGCCACTGATATACAATAATATACACATATAATCATAACTGCTGGTTGTTGACCTGTGCCATAATAAAGTGATTCATTTATGGATGTAGGGCTCGCACTTGCAGTTAGTCTGCTACCTCAGTTTATCCATGTATGTTGTGCAATATATAGATTAAATTCCATTATCCATTGTATCCTAATATTGACTTGGCTACATCTTATTTCAGGATCAATTATGTCCTATAAAACACATAACGCTCAAGGCCAAAAGGTGGACAATCACACTTGTCAGCTTCCTTAAATTTGCTTGGTGTAAAATCTGATTTTCGTGTCCTAATTTTGAGAATCTTTCTTCTTAAATTAATCACATATCTTTTCTTGTCATTCGTAATGAAGAACGAAGTTTATGATATTGATTATATGGATAATGTGGATAGATCCAACAATGAAGCTGTGGCCTTAACCACTTAATGGAGCCTACCACACAAGTTTTTCATGGCTCAGGCCCTAATATTGTATAGGATGTATTTTCTCTGTAAGTATGACAGTCTCACAGTGACACTATGAATGATAGTGTGTATAAACCCTTTCCTAAAACAAGGTCTGGGGGGGGTCAGGCCTTTAAAATTCTGTCTGCTCTCAATACATAGCCTCTTGGGAACTCATTTACTATTTTAGTGGGCACCGCCATCTTGTGAGAGGCAATATTTCTAGCTAAAATGCTTGTGGTCACTCTCCGGTGCATCCTGGGGTGGGTTTTTGGTGTTGCATCGAGGTATTTTAGCAACAGCATTTGAACTTAACTACTAAGCTCTTTTAAAGCAGACAGCCACGACAATATTACATATGTTACATGTTGTTGCTCCAGGGAACAATGCCCCTGCAGCAGTTTTCAGTGTTGCAGATTGCCTTGAAGTATTACAGCAACTCCATTTGGGAGAAACCTTTAACCCCATGACATGCCAGGCACGCCAATTGTCATTAAGGGGATGTATTTTTGTGACATGCCCAGCATGTCAGCATGTCAAGGGGTTAAGAGATGTTCAAAGAACAGATTGTTACAATAACCAACATTGCATGCAGCACTTTATTAGACTAGCTAATTTTTGATATTTTACAGTCCCCCATTAATCTTTTGGATGAGATAATTCAAAAAAGGTAAAAAAATTCAATAAAAAATTATATAAAACATTATATCAAATGGTAAAATAAATGACAAAAAACAACAGAAAACACTTCCAACATTTCTAACATCTCTCAATATGCAGTATATAGTACAAGAAAAATAAAATACCGGTAATTATGGATCAATAAACTAAAGTGCAAATGAGCAAATTATAATAAAATTATAGTAAAAAACAAAACTTAACAGTGCAATCAATATTGGTCTATAAAAAACAGTGCAAACCTTGCATTAGCATATAACAGTGCAATCAATATTGGTCTATAAAAAATAGTGCAAACCTTGCATTAGCATATAACAGTGCAATCAATATTGGTCTATAAAAAACAGTGCAAACCTTACATTAGCAAAATCACTGAGCTATGTTTCAAAGTCAATCTCATGATTCTTCATAAATAGCATGGTAACACCCACCAGTCGTTCTTTATTTTGATGTTAGGGGCACAGCATACGCTGTACTTTGAGGTTAGGAGACAGCATAAACTTTGTTCTTAGGATAGGGCAGTGATGGCGAACCTATGACACAGTGCTGACACGCGTAGCCATTTGGGGTGACACGCGCAGGATTTCATGCGATCCATCCTCGGCTCCTGCACGGCCGCCGAGGATGAAAGAATCTGTGCACCCAGCAGCCGTGTGCGATGGCTGTCTAGTGATGGGAGCAGTGTGAGGGGTGAAAGCTCCGCCCCCTCGCACTGACCTTTCACCCCTCACGCTGCTCCCATCACTATGCGGCCATCAGACTGCTGGGAATGTAATCTAAACGGCCGATGCGTGCTGATGCCGCCGGCCGCCTCTGCTTCAATACTTTTTTTTTACTTTATATGGCAAGCCGATCCAGCTTACCATATAAATAAAAAAAAAGTGTTAAAGTAGCTCCGGCCGGCGGCATCAGCACGCACCGGCCGTTTAGATTACATTCCCAGCAGTCTGATGGCTGCATAGTGATGGGAGCAGCGTGAGGTGGAAGACTGCTGCAGCACCGGATGTCAGGTCAGTGGCATCCTGTCAGCATAGAGGAGAACAGTCTGCAGCTACCAGGAAGTCAAGACAAGTAGAAGGTGAGTAAAATAATGTATTTTTTGTACTGTATAATGTTTTTTGTATTTGTTAAAAACAAAAAAAATCGGCATGTGTGTGTATGTATGTAAGTGTGTCCCCCTATATGCCACTCTGCCTCCAGAAATGCCTTATACCCCCCTATATGCCACTCTGTCCCATGATATGCCTTTTAACCCCCTATATGGCAGAGTGGCATATAGGGGGTTAGAAGGCATATCATGGGACAGAGTGGCATATAGGGGGTATAAGGCATTTCTGGAGGCAGAGTGGCATATAGGGGGTTAGAAGGCATATCAGGGGGGCAGAGTGGCAAGCCTGGGGGCAGAGGTGCATGTTTTTTTGTCGAAGTGACACACCACGCGAGTTATGCTCGATTTTTTGCCGATTTTTGACACACCACGCCAAAAAGGTTGCCCATCACTGGGATAGGGGGACAACATCAATATATACAGGTTAGTGGGATGGCATCACCTTTGGGGGGAAGCATCAACTTTATGTGGTGGTCAGGGGACAACATCACTTTTGCGGGGGCAGCATCAACTTTATTAAAACGTTCACCTGTGTTAAATTTTACCTACAACCTGAACTGGGCAGACAGGTAGCTATACCTTGTTGTTGGTCCAGAAATTTACCATCACCCAGCCCTGGCTCCAGATTTACTACTGGGATTGTGCAGTGTATGGCTGGGTCATCAGCATCATTCTCCCTACCCTAATAGAAGGAGAGGGCAGGCACTGGAAGGAGCAGATCGTGCTACACTAGATTTAAAAAATTTAGGACGGAGTCATGTGAGAACTTCATACACATGACCCACCCCATTGCCTTGACGTCACCGAAGGCTCAGTGAAAGACCAGGAGCCTGGAGGACTTAGAGATATAGAAAAGCACGAGGCTTTGGGAGAGCCCACTCATTCATAGTTTTCTTCTCTGTGTCAGGACACAGCAGCCGCCGGGATGCAGCTGTAGCAGAGTGTGGCGCGTAGCTAAGGTAATCACATTTCCTAACTTTCCTAAATTAGGGACACTTACTTTTTGTACTGGTGGCACAGCATGAATCATTATATAATGATCCAGACACAGACAGTGGTATAGCAGGACTCCTAAAATTATGTAATGATCGAGACACAGACTTTGTACAGCTTGACTCCTATCATTATATAGTGAGCCAGACACAGACGGTGGTACAGCTTGGCTCCTATCATTATATAGTAGTCCAGACATAATTGGTGGTACAACATGACTCCTATCATTATATAGTGATCCAGACACTAAGGGTGCTACAGTATAACTCCTATCATTACATTGTAATTTTGCTGATGATGGTAAAGCAAAGCTCCTATTATTTTATAGCAAGCCAGACACAGACAGTGGTACAATAAGACTCCTATCGTTATATAGTGTTTCAGACACATATGGTAGTACAGCAAGATTCCTATCATTATATAGTGATCCAGACACAGACAGTGGTACAGAAAGGCTGCAATTATATAGAGATCCAGACACCAAGGACGCTACAGTATAACTCCTATGATTATAAAGCAAGCCAGACACAGATAGTGGTACATCAAGACTTCTACCATTATATAGTGATCCAGACACAAGCGGTGGTACAGTAAGACACGTAACATTATATAGTCATTCAGACACAGATGGTAGTTGTGAATGTCGGCAAGAAATCTGACGACACCAGTTCAATGAGTTGAGTAAGCAAGAGCTTATTTATTCAAGTGCGCTCAGGGGAGAGTCCAGTTCGCAGACTTCTCTCCACCTCATTAATTTTCTAAACATATATAGGCAAAGAAGCTCAAACAGTTATTAGCATATTGCCTAGCCATCTGACACACACGGTTAAAAGAGGTCAAGAACGGGACAACTTGTCCTTTGTCGTGTTGGACTCTGATTCTTTTGCAACAAGGCACTTAGAGCAAAGAAAACACACGAAAACATACCATACGTACACATTCTTCCAAGACACAAACAAGACAAAAGTAAACTAAGAAATGAGGTAGACAGGTGATTGTAGTGTTATCTTATCTGCTATCAGCAGACATCCAGAATCAGCTAAATTCTTCAACTTCCACATAGTACATCAAGACTCGTATCATTATATAGTGATCCAGGCACAGACGATGGTACAGCAAGGCTCCTATCATTATATAATGATCCAGACACAGACACTGGTACAGAAAGGCTCCTATTATATAGTGATCTAGACACAGACGTTGGTACAGCAAGACTCCTACCAATCTATACTGAGCCAGAGACAGACGGTGGTGCAGCTTGACTCCTATCATTATATAGCGAGCCAGACACAGAAGGTGGTGCAGAATGACTCCCATCATTATGTAGCGAGCCAGGCACTAATGGTAGTTCAGCATGATGCCCATTACTAAATACTTAGACATTGATGCTGGTATAGCATAACTCCCATCATCATCACTTTCATTTGCATTTTGTTGCTTTTTCCCTATTCACACTTGCCGGTGCGGGGAACTCTGATCTCTGACAGTCGGGGAAGGTATCCACGACGGACGCAGACAACCCCCGCTGATAGCCACACCTCCTTCCGGCTGCAGCGGACGTTGTCTACGCGGATCGCGTAGACGTCAACCCGCTGCCCCGCCAATACAGCAGGAAGCACCGGTAAGTGTGTGTGTGTGTGGGGGGGGAGACAGGAGGATCCAGGTCCCCTGCAGCAGTGCGGGGGATCTGGATCTTAGTCTGATAATCAGACCTCTATTTGAGGTCTGATTAGAAGACGACCCCGATTAGAAGATGAGGGGTATTTTTCAGAGCATTTGCTCTGAAAAAAACCTCGTCTTATAATCGAGCAAATACGGTATATATATTATATTATACATATAATTATAAAACAGAATATATATAATTATATTGCATCACATGCAGTTATAGTACATATATACAACATACCATAAGCTTCAGATGTTTGTTAATAATTACATATAGTTGTATTTCCATCACTATGTATTATGAGACATTCACCATTAATATAGGTACATGAACGTTCCTCAAGACAAAGTTCTATGAAAGGTAGCAGTTAGATAAATTAAAATATACTGTGAAAACGGAACTCAAAATTTAAACCACATACATAAAACAAGGTATACACACAGGTGAGGATTATAGAAATATAGAGGGTGTCAAGCCAATAGATCCAAGACATCACATGTCTATTTAAATAGGTGTCCCTAGAGAGCATCTGTACCTGCGTGCTTACTATTTCAAGGCTCAAGAATCACAATTCTGAAACAGTGTGTTTCATCTCTAGAAAATGTCTGGCAATAGATTTTTTTATTATGGGTCTGTATAGCGCTCTTTTATTCTATATTGTATGACTTGCATACCTGGTATTTGCACCATCTCATTGTCCAGGCATTTGACCTTATACTGCTCTATTTAACTATTGGTATGCCTTCTTATGTTATACAATCTGAACATGATATCGCAAATGTAAATCTGCACTCACATACAGTTATATTATGAGCCAAATAAATGCAGGGGCTAATTTTTCACATAAATAAGACAGTTATACAATGTCAACACTATATGTATATGATAGCTGTGTGACCACTTATTAAGTATTAACAAATGCAAGCTTCAGAGGGAACAATCCAGGACAGGGTTCACATGGTTAAGCAAAAGAAAACAAAGGCTATAGTTAACCATTCCAATGCAAGACATGTCTATTCTGACAAAATCCTATCTCAGATCACTCTAAAATTAAACTTTTAATAATATCTTTAAAAATCTCAACCAAAACACCAACTTATATTAGAGGGGTGCAAAGATGAGGGAAAAATGAGAATAAAGATCACAGGCACTCTGTGGACCTTGACTTACTTAATCCTCCACCCCCTCAGGAAAGTAAATCTTCATTACACTAAGTAAAACTTTATTTCATAAGGGTTCTGTGGACCTCAAGCTTCTTCTGCTGGGAGGCTATTCCACACATCCACCAAAAAAGTTTAAAAATATATTTTAAAAGCTTATTTTTATGAGCAAGTCCTTAAATTAGCTCTATATCGTCAAGAAAATCCTGGCTTGAAAAGAGTTAAAATATTGGCATTTAATTTTTTTTTTTTTAAATGTATAGTTTGATGGGTAATTCGAATTGGCTGGGTTCAAAGATGTCTAATAGAACATGGGCACATGTTGACCAGATGTCAACATTTTAAAAAAATGTGCACTTCCTAAATGTGGTCTTTTAGCCCCCCAAACAACCCAACAAGCCTATGGATGGTATGGATGGTATTCAGGGGATGTTGCAGAACACATATTGAGGTATTGTTTGACAGTGACATATACTAGAACAATAAATTTATACCTGAAGTAAAATGCATGTGAAAAAAAAACATGAAGAAATTACTACCTCAATGTTTGACAAGGGCAGAATTATTGCATGGAAAGAGTTAAAATACTAGCATTGAAAACTAAGACACCCCAAGGTATTTTAAAACATATATGGTTTAATGGGGTAAGTTGAACTAACAGGATTCAGAGATGTCCCAAATAGAACATGGAGGCAGAATGACCAGTTTTAAAAAAAATGGTTTTGAAATAGCAACATGTTATTTTTACTTATTGCTCTATAACTTGAAAAAAAACATTGAGTATTCCTAAACTCAGGACAAACATTAGAATCTATTTAGCAGGTTTTTTCATTAGATTTTGTAATTAAGGTCCGAGTCTTTACATGGGTACACTAGATGGGCCGAATCTATGTTGACAAACACTACCACCCTCATTATAAAATAATTATCCTTTTATGAGAAAAATAGTTTTTAATGACCGGCTTCTATCTATGTAATAAAGATTAGAACACAATAGGTTTTGGTAGCCTTTGTAGTGTGGAGATAAAGAAAATACTATAAACTAATATGCTTGTTTTGCAGCCCACCATTATTGATGCTTATAGTTGGGTTATGAGTTATAGATCCACTAACCAGTTTTACTCTCTATTACAAAGTGTCTGTATAGAAATAGGTTTCTGGAATATGTGTAAAACTACCAAGCTTCCTGTGTCGCACCACATGATTTTCACCAACTCAACCTGAAATGAAAAAGCTCAGCATCCCTCTAGGCAAAAGGAAATAACGTGTCAGTTTAGTCATATAAAGCATATGACGAATAACAAATTTATGGATGGCTCTCTCAGATTCTATTACAATACACAACTGCTTTCCATCTCTAACGTAAAAAAAAGGAGCAGGTTTTTTTTCTTAAGGATTAATGTTACTTAAACCTCCTGAGTATGGACGTCAGTTTATTTGAACCACAGTTGGTAACACGTGAGTGACATGCATAATTTATTTTTCTCCAACATTGGATTTTTACAAAGGTTAATCTGTTATGACTCAACATTACTTTAGCATTGGGAAATACTGTCAAATTCTATACATCCGGGCATATGTAGATCAACTTCTGGTAGCAACCAATGGCGTAGTCCAATCAACAGCAAAATTATTGCTATGTGACTGTTTTTCAAACTTTGTACTAGTATCCCTTTTTATACTTAATAACTATCGTATTCAATCTTGTTCAAAATTTCCTGTTAATATAAGTTTTCTTTAGTGTTTTCTTAAGACCAAAAAGAAAACTTTACGGTGAGACTTAGTCAAGCGTTTCTCAAATATTCTGTAAATCCTTAATTGCTAAAGGCAGAAGATGTTAGTTAATTTCACTACTTCACTTTACAAAACTAAGCTTAGAATAATACTTAACATTAACTTGCCTGCTGCTTATATTATATTTTCCAATTCGATACTCAATAAACAGATGTAATAATGTTCTTACATTTTAGCAGGCAAAATGTAGTGTGTATTCAAAAGTCACCATACATACTGTATATTGTAAGCATCTAGTTACTACTTGTATTGATTTGTACTATTACTCCTCTTGAAAATATTTTTTATCCTCAGTTGGAGCTAGTTCTGGCACCTTCAGAATGAAGAAGCAGCATATATATTGTATGTATGGTCGGTTAAGGCGACCACATTGGCTATGTTTTCCAGGACACATATTCTGCTGCAATAACAAAAACACCGGGTAAACTGGCACAACAAAAAGCCTATAACCCCCCTATGCCCCAACCTTATATACCCCCCTCACTTCCTCCCCCTCCCCACTGAACTTTCTTTAGGTCCCCTGCATTCTAGTCAGACTCCATGGGCATCATTACCTATGTTGCTCAATGAAATGAGAAAAGGCTAAAGGGGAACTTCAACCATTTTCTTTTTTTACTAGTGTAACTGGGCTTTGTGTAGACCCACCAGTTACCTATTTACACTCTTCAAGGCGATCCTGAGCCTCCACTTCCTGGGAATTGGGATTAGTGGTTTCAGCAGTGTCTCCAGCCAGCTGGGTATCCAGGGTATGAATGTGGGCTCCAGTTGGGGACATATTTAAGCTTGCAATAAAAGGTGACACAGAGCTAACGTAACCTCTTCAAGACCGGGACGTACCTGGTACTTCCTGGTCATACACCAACGCCAGACCAGGACGTACCATGCGTGATCCAGCATCGCTATGAACGCTGGGATCGCGAGGGGCGGCTGCTACTGACCACTGGGTTTCCCCAGCGATCCGTACCAGCCACTCCCCCTCATATTTTTTTTTAATATTTTAATTCCGTGCTCGTGATTTGCTTCAAAGCGATCACGTGCACGGAATTAGAATATTTTAAAAAAACCTGCCGGTCCTGAAGGGGTTAAATATAGCTTTGTACTGCAATACAGTAACATAGTAGTTAAATAAATGCAATGCAGTAATAGTACAGAATGCAATAGTCAATATAGTGCAAAACACAATAGCAGGTGTTCCAGTGGCTATATACTTTACCCCTCCCCACATTAGTGGCAGTCAGATACTGTTAGTTGGTGCACATAGTTGGGACCCAGAATAATGCTAATCCACTATATGGCTTGGGTTATTCTCTAATCTCCAAGGGCAGACCCGGCCTTTACATGATTCCTCGTGGTTCCATTGGACCCACCCTGCATTTCCATACGCCTTTGATAAACCATTGGCAGATCTTGTGGGAGTAGTTTTTTGGGGTATGTTGGCTGTTAGCATGGTCTGTGTATGTTAGTGAAAGTGTTTAGGTCTCTCAGTGTGTGTGTGAACATGTGTCTTTTGGTATGTTAGTGTGACTGTGTCTTTGGGTATGTTAGCATGTGTGCCTGGCAATGTGTCTGGGTATGTTAGTAAAAGTGTGTTTCTGCGTATTTTTGTATGTATGTATGTGTGCCTGGGCTATTGTGGTGTTCCAGCACCCCCTGCACGTTATCAGGGCTTAACCCCAAACATCAATCACTTCTTAGCAGGGGCCCTTCACCTTTCACATCCAGCACTGAACTCCCATTAAAATTTATTGCCCTCTTAAATGTTTCCAGTAAATGTGTTTAGAGGTTTGTCATCTACTGGTCAGTACATGAGAACTGCAGGTAAATCAGTGACAGCAGAAATTACTGTAATCCCAAAGGGGTTACACCAGTATCAGACTAAAATTACATTTTCAATTTCTTTATGAAACAAATGTTCTTCTAAAAGAGTTCTATTGTTAGCATATGTTTTCAGCTGGATATTAACCATGTATATGTGTTTTAGCTTTGTTATTGTACACCAATCTACTAGACACCCTGATTCCGTATCACACTGTCTATGTTATTAAACCTAGCTGGACACTCTGACGAATGAAAGAACAGACTTCATTGGCATTGCCATAAAGAATCAGCTCAGTGTGATGTTTGAGCAGGGGAAAAAAAATCACAAAAATATCATGTGACTTTACCAACAATGGCAGACTTCAGTTTTAAAAATAAAGGTTTATGGAAACAAAAACAGGACAAGTTTTTTTAACCAATGTTAATCTATATTATTGGACACAGCACTGTATTTTATGCTCGAAGAGAAAAATATTTTTTTTCAAAGGGGCTTTAAGTGTTCTCCCTAATGGATTGTTTTATGCATAGGGCTCCTTTTATGTTTTCTCCTATGTGTTTATTTATTGTATTTACAATAAAGAAAAGATACCATCTTACTATGAATTGCATTTGATAAACTGGGCATTGTAAACATTTGCCATGACATGTCCTTGGCCTGGAAGTGAAAGCAACTTCAAATACTGACACACACATTACACAATACTATTTATGCTATTCTTTTCTTTGTGTTTGTGGAACAAAAACAATCCCTCTTTAGAGATTGTCATTTCTCCTTATTATATTACTGTAAAATGTTTTACTTTAGTAAATAGTAAATGTTATTATTCTTACCAGACTATTCCATGTTGTTGCACTCTATCAGCACCTCCACTTTGCTCTCCCCAATAGTGAATTTCTGTCAGGGTTCAGCCCCAGCCCTGGAAACTGCCACCCGTTTAAGAGGTCTGCCTGGAGTTAAACTCCTCTCCACAGCTTGCTGTCTTGTTTATTTGTGTTTGTATTTTATGTACCTTTGCCCTCTTTCCCTTATACATTTGAGGATCTCAGCTCCTCACTCCATCCCGTGTTGCTTGCCTTGTTCCCTGTCCTTTGTGGCATCCTGTACCATGTTTGTATTATCTGGCTATATATATAATCAATGTTCTGTGTATTTATGTTCAGCTGCGTTTTGTTATATCTGAGGTACATCTGAGGTTGCAGAAAACACGCCCAGGCAGGAACCTCCCACCAACACTTTACCACCAGTACCTATAACACCACATAACACCCCCCAATTACCGGGCAAGCTACTGCCCTTAGCTGTGACAAAATGCCTAGAACAGAAACAGAGAAAATTAGTAAACATGAACACCAACCAGAAACAGAGCAACAAGAAAACATCTCGGAATAAATAAAAGGAGGGAGGGTGGGACAAACACACATGGTAAGCTGGCAAAACGTAACAGCCTGAAACCCCCCTTTACCTAACCTTATATACCCCTTCACTTCCTCCCCCTCCCATCTGAACTTTACATGACCCCTGGCCTAGCTCTGCTCTGCATCCCGGTCAAGGGCCCCCTCTAGTCTATGCAGACCCCGTGGGCATCCGTCATTAAGACCTCCCCCGGGTTAGCCCCCCCATATTAAATTTTTTTACAAAAGATCATGGCATTTGTTAGATCATTGTTAGATCAGGTTTGATCAACAGTTTTTTTCGTTAGATCTACTCTAAAATAGGCAATATTAACAATCTTTTTCAGGGGGGGCTAACCCGTAGCCAGCCCCCCCTCAACAAAAATTTCAACAAAATGTTACTGATTATGATAGCTCTACGTTAGATCAGGTTTGATCAGACAAAATTTTTGTTAGATCTAGTCTAATTACTGAGATATTGCATATTTAATGAGGGGGGGCTGGCCCCCCCTCAACTGAAATTTGGATTTTTTTTAATGGATCTTGGTAGATATTCGTTAGATCAGGTTAGATCAACAGTTTTTTTCGTTAGATCTACCACGCAGGAGGCGGTATTCACAATCCTATTTTGTGTGCGGGGGATGGGTACACATACGGTCTGGCCCCCCCTCAACTGAAATTTGGATTTTTTTTAATGGATCTTGGTAGATATTCGTTAGATCAGGTTAGATCAACTGTTTTTTTCGTTAGATCTACCACGCAGGAGGCGGTATTCACAATCCTATTTTGTGTGCGGGGGATGGGTATACATACGGTCTGGCCCCCCCTCAACTGAAATTTGGATTTTTTTTAATGGATCTTGGTAGATATTCGTTAGATCAGGTTAGATCAACTGTTTTTTTCGTTAGATCTACCACGCAGGAGGCGGTATTCACAATCCTATTTTGTGTGCGGGGGATGGGTACACATACGGTCTGGCCCCCCCTCAACTGAAATTTTGATTTTTTTTAATGGATCTTGGTAGATATTCGTTAGATCAGGTTAGATCAACTTTTTTTTTCGTTAGATCTACCACGCAGGAGGCGGTATTCACAATCCTATTTTGTGTGCGGGGGATGGGTACACATACGGTCTGGCCCCCCCTCAACTGAAATTTTGATTTTTTTTTTAATGGATCTTGGTAGATATTCGTTAGATCAGGTTAGATCAACAGTTTTTTTCGTTAGATCTATCACACAGGAGGCGATATTCACAATCCTATTTTGTGTGCGGGGGATGGGTATACATAGGGGCTGGCCCCCCCTCAACTGAAATTTGGATTTTTTTTAATGGATCTTGGTAGATATTCGTTAGATCAGGTTAGATCAACAGTTTTTTTCGTTAGATCTACCACGCAGGAGGCGGTATTCACAATCCTATTTTGTGTACGGGGGATGGGTATACATACGAGTTGGCCCCCCCAACTGAAATTTGGATTTTTTTTAATGGATTTTGGTAGATATTCGTTAGATCCGGTTAGATCAACTGTTTTTTTCGTTAGATCTATCACACAGGAGGCGGTAATTACAATCCTATTTTATGTGCAGGGGATGGGTATACATACGGGCTGGCCCCCCCTTAACTGAAATTTTGAAAAAAAATTATGGATTTTGGTAGATATTCGTTAGATCTGGTTAGATCAACAGTTTGTTTCGTTAGATCTATCACCCAGTAGGCTGTATTCACAATCCTATTTTGTGTGCGGGGGATGGCAATACATACGGGTTGGCCCCCCCTCAACTGAAATTTGGAATTTGTTTAATGGATTTTGGTAGATATTCTTTAGATCTGGTAAGATCAATAGTTTTTTTCGTTAGATCTACCACGCAGGAGGCGGTATTCACAATCCTATTTTTTGTGCGGGGGGTGGGTATACATACGGGTGGGCCCCCCCTCAACTGAAATTTGGAATTTTTTTCATGTATTTTGGTAGATATTCATTAGATCCGGTTAGATCAACTGTTTTTTTTTGTTAGATCTATCACACAAGAGGGGGTATTGACAATCCTATATAGTGTGCGGGGGGATGGGAATACATATGGGTTGTCCCTCCAACCGAAACAAACTGTTGATCTAACCAGATCTAACGAATATCTACCAAAATCCATAATTGTTTTTCCAAATTTCAGTTGAGGGGGGGCCAGCCCGTATGTATACCCATCCCCCCGCACATAAAATAGGATTGTGAATACCGCCTCCTGCGTGGTAGATCTAACGAAAAAAACAGTTGATCTAACCGGATCTAACGAATATCTACCAAAATCCATTAAAAAAAATCCAAATTTCAGTTGAGGGGGGGCCAGACCGTATGTGTACCCATCCCCCGCACACGAAATAGGATTGTGAATACCGCCTCCTGCGTGGTAGATCTAACGAAAAAAACTGTTGATCTAACCTGATCTAACGAATATCTACCAAGATCCATTAAAAAAAATCAAAATTTCAGTTGAGGGGGGGCCAGACCGTATGTGTACCCATCCCCCGCACACAAAATAGGATTGTGAATACCGCCTCCTGCGTGGTAGATCTAACGAAAAAAACAGTTGATCTAACCTGATCTAACGAATATCTACCAAGATCCATTAAAAAAAATCCAAATTTCAGTTGAGGGGGGGCCAGACCGTATGTATACCCATCCCCCACACACAAAATAGGATTGTGAATACCGCCTCCTGCGTGGTAGATCTAACGAAAAAAACAGTTGATCTAACCTGATCTAACGAATATCTACCAAGATCCATTAAAAAAAATCCAAATTTCAGTTGAGGGGGGGCCAGACCGTATGTGTACCCATCCCCCGCACACAAAATAGGATTGTGAATACCGCCTCCTGCGTGGTAGATCTAACGAAAAAACTGTTGATCTAACCTGATCTAACGAATATCTACCAAGATCCATTAAAAAAAATCAAAATTTCAGTTGAGGGGGGGCCAGCCCCCCCTCATTAAATATGCAATATCTCAGTAATTAGACTAGATCTAACAAAAATTTTGTCTGATCAAACCTGATCTAACGTAGAGCTATCGTAATCAGTAACATTTTGTTGAAATTTTTGTTGAGGGGGGGCTGGCTACGGGTTAGCCCCCCCTGAAAAAGATTGTTAATATTGCCTATTTTAGAGTAGATCTAACGAAAAAAACAGTTGATCAAACCTGATCTAACAATGATCTAACAAATGCCATGATCTTTTGTAAAAAAATTTAATATGGGGGGGCTAACCCGGGGGAGGTGTCATTAAGCAGGTGTCATTTGATATTTCTGTGGACATCTTGGACCTCCATTGGAGACAGGGACGATTGTCATTATCTGGCACTGGTTCATAGTTAAACCTATTCTGAAGTATTTTGTATCTCACATTCACATTATAGACTATAAGACTGTAAGAACAGGGCCCTCTTGGACTTCTGTATCAGTAGTATCAGTATTGTATATTGTAAATTTTAATGTTTTTGTTAATTTTCACTTTTCAAGTTTGTAATCGCACTACAGTCAGGCAATTCTCCATTATGCTGGACAGCATACTGTGTATTGACTGTATAAGTGAGCTAGGTGTCACCTACAAGGGCAAGTCATAATGTTTTCATAATGAGTATCCTTCGGCCATTTGAATGCTAGACTAGTAATCCAAAACTTCTAAAAAAACATCTTGGCAGCACATCCATGCCCAGCCCTCCCCTGCCCATAATGCTAATTGTTGTTGATTAATTTAGCTATTGATAAGATAATGTTTTGACACTTTTTACCTTAGATCTTAACTTCCCTGTGGTAAAATAGTCCATTATGTTTAAAAGAAATAATTGTAAAATAATTACACTGTGAGAAAAAAAAATGTTCAAGTTATAGAAAATGCTAATTGTGCCACATTTTAACAAAGGTCTCTGCTTTCCTGGATTACATTTTGAAACTAAATATCTCCAAAACAATTACACTGATTGACATACAAAAGCACAAGCTATAGATACGTTTGGCAAATAAACTTAGTAATTCTAGTAGCTATACTGTTGGCAGATCCCTTTTATTTAGAATTCAAATGACAATGTTAAAAGTTTGAATATCACCATACTTGAACATGGAGAATAATAAATTGGGCAGAGACAAAATTAGCACCAAACCTGTGAAATTCAGGACAGCTGATAAACATGCAGTCACCGCTGTAGTTATGTGTTGATAGAGAACCACACAACAGATTGTATATCGCTATGCTATGTGGGACATAATATAGTACGGTATTTTGTGCCCTGAACAATTTAGTGCCTGATTTCCAGTGCTCTCATGGGATTGACAAACTAACCAAATCAAGTACAGCATATTGGTCCAGAATAGCAAAGCGCTAACTCTGCAGAGAAGAGATGAGAACCGTGTAAATCATGTAGCCAATTAGGATGCCCTAAACTTGCAAAATTATCTGCTATGTGTCCCCTCAGGCAAACTCTTGTCATTCTCTCCCGGGGGACTAATTAAATCAGAATGTGACATACCATGTTTCAGATAAGCGAATGACAGAAATAGTAAGCGAGTCATGAGCACTTTAACAGCTTGGACAGAAATTCCAAGCATGATAATTTGTATGGAGAACCTCTGACTTTTCTCTTTTATTGGCACAATCTGAAACTTCTTCTGGGTCTTGCAAGCTGTGTGCACTGTGGGTAGCTAATTTTACACTTACTATTTTACTTAATTCTCTTTATATAAAATATGGCCTGCATCAACAATTATTAATAAAAAGTATTGCACCAATTCTACAGATCATTACAGCAATATATGGGTTTTTCTCAGAATGAGCATACAGTAGCAGATCATGGTCCCTTTGAGAATAACCGGAAGAACTGGGCAACCTGTATCAGCTATAGCTTTCCTCATTTGAAAGTATAAAAGTAAAGTGGACAGTCTGACATCCATGGAAGGGCCGGCACCTTCAGGCCCAGAGGCCAAGCAAAGGAACTTACCCCTCATCCCCACTGTAACTAAAACACAGAAACACTAACAAACACACATAAACAGTAACACACACAGTTACTCTAACACTCACTCTAAGACATACACTCCTTCAAGCACACACTCACCTTACACAGATCCTGTCTTCAGGGAAGCTTACTGCCATGCTACTATCACAGAGACCTTGTTGAGCCCAGCCTCCATGAGCAGCCTGGCTCTATTTGGGCCTAAGACCAGCAAGGTTTTTTGCTCTCCTGCCCCATCCCATCCCATGGTGATGTTCTATACGGTTGAAACGATGAAGAATGCATATTAAATAACTTTGTAGGTACTTTGATTTGCATAAAAAATACCTTAAACACTGAAGCTCCAGTGCTCCGGATAGCACCGTCTCTACTATGTTCGTTTGGCCCCCTTTCCCCCCCAGAAATGTCACACAAGCTAGTAAGGTAGCTGAAATTTGATGAATATACTACATTTTTACACTGGTAAGCAGTAGGTGCATATGTGTGGGAAACACATTTTTTTTTAAATATTAAAATGTTTCACTAAGCTGTTAAATGCATTAAAGTGCATATGGTGGATGGAGTGGCCATGAAGGGGGTCTTACGATATTAAATTGCACTTTTTTTAGAATCCTGCAGGGGTGGGTTTAAGACTGCTCAGAGCACACCATAATGCAGGGCAGATACTGGTCAGAGGGAAATAACAGTATTGCAAAGCACATATGCTCTGCCCTTTTTGCAGGGTTCTTCTAATTAAGGGAGAATGCATTGAGATTGCATGACAGGAGACAGAGGGACTACCAGGAAAGTAATCAAGAAGTATTTCTAAGTGAAATACTCTAGTTTTACAAAGAGAAGGACATTAGTGAGCCCAGCTCCATGAATGTGCGTGGTCGACCCATGGGCGTAGGAACTGGGGGGGACAGATCCCCCCAGTAACTCATGCGGGAGGGACCGATAATGAAGAAATCCCCCCCAGGGCCGTAGGGACCCCCCCAATAGAAACGCCGCAAATGCGGCCCGCGAGACCCGCGGTCCGCACCTCACGCCCTGCTACAACAAGAGCCCTGCTACTTATCTGTGGGAGGGTCTTCTGTACTGCACAGAGGAAGCGGAACCCAGCAGAGTTCACGTGACATCACATCACATCCTGCTTCCTCTGTGCAGTACCAGAGAACGCAGAGGGAGGCCGCGCCCCCTGCTGAAGTCTGTGAGCAGCATCGAGGAGCTGCAGTGCAGGTAAGGGGGGGTGGGGAGGGTGTTTGAATCAGTATGCGTGATTGAGAGAATGAATCTGTGAATGAATGAGTATATGAATGAATGAGTGTGTGTAATAGCATGGATATGTAAGTGCTGGAACCTAGGCATGATGGGACTGTGATTGCTGTTAGCAATCACACTCCTATCATGCCAAGTCAGCCAGTACATGCTGAAACCTAGCTAGCTGCCCCCCTTGTGTATTGATGCTGCCAGCAATATAGGGTCTGCACATCACTTACAGCCACCCTGTACCAGCATGTACTGGCTGCCTGGGTATGATAGGAGTGTGATTGCTAACAGCAATCACACTCCTATCATGCCAAGTCATATTGCTATTTTTTTTTTGTCCAATTGTGGTGTGTTGCTTTTATAAAAAATGTGAGTTTTTATTATTACCGTATTTGCTCCATTATAAGACAAGGTTTTTTTCAGAGCTCTGAAAAATACCCCTCGTCTTCAAATCGGCGTAGTCTTCTAATCAGACCTCAAATAGAGGTCTGATTATGAGACTAAGATCCAGATCCCCCACACCGCTGCAGGGGACCTGGATCCTCCTGTCTCCCCCCCACACACACACACACACTTACCGGTGCTTCCTGCTGTATTGCCGGGGCAGCGGGTTGACGTCTACGCGATCCGCGTAGACAACGTCCGCTGCAGCCGGAAGGAGACGTCAACCCGCTGCCCCGGCAATACAGCAGGAAAATGGAAGCACCGGTAAGTGTGTGTGTGTGTGTGTGTGTGTGTGTTAAATGGGGGCATAGGGCATTTCTGGAATGCCTTATACCCCTATATGCCACTCTGGCATTTAGGGGGGTTAAAAGGCATATTATGGGGCAGAGTGGCATATAGGGAGGTATAAGGCATTTCAGGAGGCAGAGTGGCGTTAAGGGGGCATTTAATAGAGCACTCTGCCTCCTGAAATGCCTTATACCTCCCTATATGCCACTCTGCCCCATAATATGCATTTTAACCCCCTAAATGCCAGAATGGGATATAGGGGTATAAGGCATTTCTGGAGGCAGAGTGGCACATAGGGGGTCAAAAGGCATACCATGGGGCACAGTGGTATATAGAGGGTTAAAAGGCATATCATGGGCCACAGTGCCATATTGGTGTGGCAAGCCTGGGGGCAGATGTGCATAACTGGGGGACAGGTTGGAAAATACAAGGAAATAAAAACAAACAAAAATATTTTTCTCAATCATAGCTTTTATTTAAAAAAATAGTTTACATGAATTAACATTTACTGGTAAAACTTTTTTCCTTTAGGGTCGTCTTATATTCAGGCTTTTTCTTTTTTTCCTGGGGGTCGTCTTATAATCAGGGTCGTCTTATAATCGAGCAAATACGGTACTTTTAAAGGTGGGGGGTTATTTTCGGTTTTGGCTAAGTGAACCGTGAATGTTTTGGTCCAGAATTTTCATTTTGGTGCATCCCTAGAATAAATAGAACTATTTCATGTTTAATTATCCTGAGTCCTGAATTTGTAGTCACAAAACTTTCTAGGCCCAGAAATCAGTAAGAGGAAAAGTAAAGGTTTTGTGTCATTTACTTAATTTTAATCTGCATATTTTATTAAAGGCCATATTTTCTCACAGTGAAAAATAAGTGCGGCCCGTGCACGTATGCAATTCTGATTAAGTGGCCCACTGCAGAAAAAACTTGGACACCCCTGGGGTAGACAGTGAGAAGGGGGGGTAGAGAGAGGGTAGCTAGTGAAAAGGGGGGTAGGGAGAGGGTAGCTAGTGAGAAGGGGGGGTAGGGAGAGGGTAGCTAGTGAGAAGGGGGCGTAGGGAGAGGGTAGCTGGTGAGAAGGGGGGTAGGGAGAGTGTATCTAGTGTGAAGGGGGCGGTAGGGAGAGGATAGCTAGTGAGAAGAGGGCAATAGGGAGAGGGTGGGTAGGGAGAGGGTAGCTAGTGAGAAGGGGGGTAGGGAGAGGGTAGATAGTGTGAGAAGGGAGGGTAGGGAGAGGGTAGATAGTAAGAAAGTTTGAGAGGGGAGAGGGGGTAGATAGTGTGAGAAGGTGGTGAAGGGGTAGATAGTGTGAGAGATGGGGAGAAAGTGGGGATCTGATGGGGGAAAATGCTGTCCCCCAGATTTTTAGGGGTTCCTACGCCCATGGGTCGACCACTTTGTGGCTGAGCTGCCAATACCCCAGACGTTTCCACTTCACAATCATAGCACTTACAGTGGACCAGGGCAGATCTTGCAGGGCAGATCTTGACTCGTGGCAAAGGTGGCATCCTATCACAATGCTACGTTTAAAGTCACTGTGCTCTTCAGTACGAGCTATTCTAATCTGAATGTTTGTTTATAGAGATGACATGCCTATGTGCTTGATTTTATACACCTATTTATTTTTCATTCATCTAAATACATTCTTTACATAGAACTCCTTTGCCTTAGAATCGTATAAAGTATAATGAATTTAAAAAATCTGGTCAGTTTACTTCACCCTCCTAGTCTACTAAAGTAATATAACTGCTTCCCCAGGTATCTATTTAATAATATTTTTTTGGAATGTTTATAATTTGGTGAATTAAGAAATATGACAGACATTACAATTAAACAGTACAATGTCCCCAAACTCTAATGGTATAAAGGACTAAGGAACCAAATGAAGCTTGGTATGTCCAATTTAGCAGATTAAGATGATGAACCTTATTGTATTTGTGTTGTTGGAAGTTATTACGTGACAGATAAATGTTTTTCAGATTTAATACTTCCCTTTTGTTACATAATTCATGCGCATGTACATTAATTTCTTAAGAGGTATGTCCCTTGGGGCATTTAAACCCTCGCTGGATCAGATGGTGTTTGTTTTGCAATTGCTGTGTAAAACACCTGATGCTGGGTGGTGAATTAATGCTTAAAATGCATAGTGCTTCAAGCCTATATGTTTTAACAGTCTTCAATTCATATAGAAAATGAACTCACTGGGTCTGCAATAAAACCTGCATTAGGCTAGGTTTCCACTTGTTTTTTTTTTGCTAAAAACGCCAATTCAGCCACACGGCGTTTTTTGTGTGAAAAAGCGCTGCGTCCAGATGTTAGCTGTTCTTCAATAGGAAATCGCAGAATGCCATATCCACTTGGCGTTTTTCTGTTTGCCGTTTTTTCAGTCCTCTTTGGCGTTTTTCTGCTTTTTTGGGCTCTGTGGCAGTTTTTTTGCAAGGAAATCTTGGCGTTTTTCTCCAATAGAGGTCTATGGGAGAGAAAAAACGCCATGAAAAAGCCATGTGGGTTTTGCCTTGGCGTTTTTTATGGCGTTTTTTTCCACAGTTACAATGCAGAGGATGGACCCAGTATCTGTGTGTCCTACGAGAAATAGGCTGGAAACAAACAGTTTCACACAAAACAAAGTTCATATTGAATTTTACACCATTTGGAACAAACATGCCATTACAAACAAACATACCCAACTAGATCCTGCGGGCCAAAAGTAACAGCAAACAATTTGCACCATCATTTGGGGCCAATCTTCCTAGAGCAGCAGACATTCGGAATAAAGCATGCCTTACAAACCACAGAAAAGAGACAAAAGGGTCGTGTTTAAGTAGAACTCTACCAAGAAAATGACATCAGGAGGGGGAGGATACTTGCCATTTATCCTAATCCCTTTTAGCTGGGTGAAAATTCCAACGTGTAAAGGCTGGAAAAACTGCCTAAGGTCAAAAAAGCAATTTCCACAGAAAGGCTAAAATGCCAGAAAAAACTCCAGAAAAAAACGCTAAAACGTAGGAGAATGCAGTGGCAGTTTTCTTGGCGTTTTTCATCAAGAAAAAAACGCAGGACAAAAACCCAAGTGGAAACCTAGCCTTAACCTTTTTCCATTTTAAATCCTTCACTTAGTGAAAAATACAAGATCTTGTATTGGTATTAGTTAAGATAAGTAAACATACTTGAGAACTCTCTGGGTTTGACGCTGAGTCTCCAAGTGAAGCCTTGCTTCTCTGGATTTCCAGGCAGGAGCGGTTTGTGGCTATGCAGACTCCTCACCCATGTTCCCTCAACTCCTCAGTTAGTCCTGTTTCCACATTCTGCCATTCCGTAAGAAGAGGGAGAGCTGCCTATAGCCTGCCTTGGTAAGTTCCTAGGTATATTAATTTGCCAATAAGCACTGAGCTATGACATCATATCATGGTGTTCTACTTAGAAGCACAAGCAATGCCAGTAAAATGTGCTACAGAAGCTGTGTTGTAGAGTGCTAAGAAACCGGATTGCCCCATGAATGCAGGAAAAGGGTCTCTACCCTTCTGGACATGCAGCCTTGAAATTGATTGCTTAAGGGATGAAAAGTGAAATTCCTCCCAAATCTCCAAAGTGTGATATTCGATAAAACAGTATTTATCCTTGATAACATAGATGGATGCATGATGATGTATTTTACTGGAATTTCTGGCCCTGATTATGTGCCTAACATGATGATGATTCCTTACCTCTTTAATGACAGAAGTATATCATTAAAAGACCTAAAGAAACACCATTACAATTAATTTACACAGTCTATTCCCTATGGCTTGAGATACCCTTATTAATAGTAGGAATATGCTGACAATTTAGTAATTGTGCTTTTTTGTTAGGGAAATATCACAGGAAAATCAACACAATGAGGTTTATTTGCTAAATAGTGAATTACATCATCTTAATATGTTATCACACTTTACTACATATGCATTATTAAGTGCCAAGACAGCTCCTTCTACTAGAAGTACTGAGTTGGTCCTGCATAATACATATTTAGTGAGGTTCTATGTAATGTGACAATGGATCTTAATGCTGTCCTGTATACATTTTCCTCAAGGATCCCATATAAAGAGGAACAGTGGTCAACTTTCATTCATTCTCCTTCTCTAGGGCTAGATTTGCATTTCAGCCACCACTAGGTTTTTTAAGACCCTAGTCACCCATCTGGTAAAAAAAGAAAATATTGTAAAACTCTTTTAATGAGAGGCATGGCCATAAAATAAAATGGTCATAAAATAGAAAAGCTTAGTGAAAGTGAAAAGAGCAAAAGCTTGTTTGTTGGAGCTACAATTAAGCCTCTCCAGTTTGTCTTCCACACATAAAAACATGATGGGGCTTCACCGATAGCTCAACACATCCAAATACCGGACTGCCAAATCTCACCCACGGGAACCTCAAGAGTACCATCATTTTTCTACAGGCGACAGCAGAAAACAAACACAGGAGTGGTGAGCAGTATCGGATTGGCTATTTGATCTATGAGATGCTATTTTAACAAATGTTATCTTGTGAGTTATTTATTAAATAGTGGGGCTTGTCAGGACCCCATTCAGGATGGTTGAGGTGTCGACACAGAGAACCAGCACTTCCTGGAGTTTTCAGGTATGCTTATTATATTTTAATTAATTGATACTATCAATTAGTTGATACACTAATTGAGTCCAGTAACTATAATAAGACCGGAAACTCAGCCAAATTTAGTGTCCTCCCACACAATTACAATTAATTATTTAGAGTGGTTTAGGGTGGCACACTCCATTTCAGGAAGTTCTTTTTTGTGGAATTCACTTGCCTACTAAGGATAAAATAGGAGTAGTCTTCACATATTTCTTGCAAGCTGCTAAGGGACCCTTCAAAGACCCAAATTCATCTCTGCCAGTGGCAGACTGTGGCAGGGATGAGCAACGGCCCAGTCAGCTCAAGGAAAAGCGATAGAGGGGTGGACCTTTTCTGTAATATTTTTATTTATTGTTTTGAATTATTATGAATTTTACTTTATTCCATTTTGTTAAAAGCGGTGTCGGTTTATTTGCATTAAAATATTTTTATTGCATGAGGCTGTTTTTTAAATTTCAGGGTATGACTTCCCAATAATCCTAAAGAAAAATATAATATAAAAATTATTTTGTAGAAGGGGAGTGAATTGTAAAGCGAGATCAATATATTGATTTAAATTATGATGTAAAGAGTTAGCAAAGCATTAATAAAATATTTTATTAGACTTATTGAAAACGGGAGAAATAAAAGCTACTCCATTAACCAGTGTACATGTTTTTTTCCCATATGCAATAAGCTATTACAGGCTGATCCTTTCCTTTATTAAACTAACTAAATCCAAAACATCCCTGCTGTTCACACCGGTTGAAGCGTTAGCCAACATTTCTTGGCAGGAGACCTTCGTAGTTTCTCTTTCGGGAAACAGAAATAAAGGGATAGATAAAGATATTCTTGCAATCCTCTAATCATCCAAATCAAATGCTGAGAGAAAGAGGAGGAGAAAAAGCAGAGGGAGGCTGACTTGGAGGCAGAGTGGAGCTTTCACAGTTACTCGCAGACTCGTCCACGCCTGTGTGAGTTTCTTTCTTTGTGTCTGCAACCAGCTAAATATGCAGCCCCTTCTTTAACATCTTGTGCAATGAGGGTGCTGCGCCTCTACCCTACCTGCAGCCTGCTAAGGTGGCTATTGGCTTTGTTGGCTCTATGTATCCAGCCACCAACACAAGGATGGAGCCAGGAAGGACATAGTGAAGATGATATATTCCTTCTGCCTATTAACTCTTCTAGCAGGTCACTGGCCAACTTGGAGCTTGATTTACAGAATGAGAAAAGAACCACTGCCCACGAGAATGTTGACAGGATCCAGACAGGTCAGCCCATTGATGCCACAGCTTCTCCTCATCCTTCAGCTCCCTCCGATAGCAACATATGGGACACCAGTAGAGACACTTTGATTCTCTCGCCCCGAAAACAGCAGGAGTTCCATCCCTCTTACTCACAGCAACATGGGGCAGCACACTGCAATGTCAGTGTACAGAGGTTAATGCTCACCTCTCTGTTGGTTCGCTGGGGACGCCAGCTGGGATTTCAGTGTGACCTGTTGCTCTTCTCCACCAATAATCATGGTAGAGCTTTTTTCTCTGCAGCTTACAATCGTGTTGTGTCCCCAGTTGTCATTGAGCATCTTGGAGTTGCTGGTGCCCAGCAGGAGTTTCGACTTTGTGTAGGTTGTGGATGGTCAAGGGGCAGAAGGAGTGGTCATCTCAGGCACCATCAAGCATCAGCCCCTGGTTCTTCCACTTTTTCTTTCATTTCTTCGTCATCCTCTTCGACTGAACCTCATAATTCATTACAAGGAGAATCACTAAATTTTTGTTGCCTGGATTTCAGCTTAGAGGAACTGAGGGGGGAACAGGGATGGAGAATGAATCGAAAACCCATTGAATCCACTTTGGTGGCTTGTTTCATGACTCTGGTGATCATTGTCTGGAGTGTGGCTGCCCTCATCTGGCCAGTGCCCATAATTGCAGGGTTCTTGCCTAATGGAATGGAACACAGACGGACAAGTAGTAAATAGCCATTCTCAGATATGGTACAATAGTGTTGTGGTAAATAGTTTATCCATTTCCACTTTTTTATTTCAAAATCTTTTAGTTTTCTGCATACATTTTTTTTTTATTTCCTTCTGCACCAGATGACTACATTTGAGAAAAATATGCGTACAATTAAATTGTGTTCAATTTTATGTACATTTACAGTACAGTATGAATGTGATACAAATAATTATAGTGGTTTACATGGGTTTCTGATACACATGTTCGTAAATTGTATATTTTGTACTTTAACATAATTCAGTACTTGTACTTTCATGCCAACTGGGTTATATACATATCAATTTTGCGGTCCAAAGCCCTATACAAATACATGCCCCTAACACCCTTTTAAATGCCCCTTCTTTTCGTAAACTCAATGTTTCTTCAATAATGTTACTACAATAAAGTGTAATAGAAAAACTATTTTTCCTAAGAAAATAAAAAAACAAAATCTACGGATGTCAACCTTTACTTTTAAACAACCCTTCTCTAAAATATTGTTTACCTTCTTTATCACATTTGCATATCTAATCGATCATAGCTTGTCCTCTGCCACTTCTCCTTTCCAAGCTTTATGTACGGAAAGGCTTACAAGGCAACCCTGTGCATTGTGTCTCGTAAAGAAATGTAAGTTCAATGTAATTTATAACCTTTCAGGCATTATTGCTATCTTTGGGACTTGAGTGATAACACTCACACAACCTCACCTGGAGACTATTAATATGACTGCTCCTCTCTTTGTTTTCAATGATTGATCAATCTATTTTGATGTCATTTTTCCATATATATTTTAAATAAAATACCATTGATAATTGGGCGCAGCTAGACCTGTTACTTTCATCGACCCATCACTAACCAATAGGGAATGCCCTTGACTCTTAACTAGCTATTGATGGCCACATTGTCTTCTTTCCTGACAAGTAAGGGGTTAAATCAGGAGCTATTTGTTTTCTAGTTGTGACTCAATTTTAAAGCACAGTTTTTATATATTACTGAACTATTATATTACTGAAATAATACTTCATAGGATATTTTGTAACGGAAAAAAAAAATCCAGCTGTCAGTATATTCCCTCCGCGCTGCCATTCTTTTGTATTATTATTGTATTATTTTCCACTTGTGGTGGGGAGGGGAGTTGTGTAGGTGTCAACTCTGATTCACAGTCGATTAAAAATACTGAACTTTGTATAGAACATAAAATCCGTTTCCACAATTCACTCTGACATTTACTTCTCTGTCTAAACATCACTAGACTATTTTTCTTTTTGCAGAGGCGTAACTTGCAAAGGTGATCACGTTGCTTAAGATGCACAGTGAATTAGGTGAATAGTAATTAAAGTGAAATGCACCTTAAGTGTATGCGGTATACATTTGTAACACCTGGTTGCTTTGACAAAGAATTAATGAAACATTTGTGGTTCTCTGTATATGAGAGTTTGCTTTTCTGTACTGAAAATTGCTTGGTTGCGGGTATGAATCCAACACCGGAACAGTTAAAAGGTGATATTCTAGAAAATTGCATAGGAGCATTAGCCACACAGAGTTCTTTTCAGCACAAAGGGGAAACAAAAATTGTGTACACTGGTTCTTATGAGGACTTCTTGTATACCTTTTAGCACGAAAGAAAAAACAGGAAGTATTAGGTGTAAAGGAAAAGTACTTCCCCTCTGGCTAAAATCATTACTGTATATTAAGGGCCATCTGTTATTTTAAGTAAGGTTAGGGGCAGCCAAGTAAGCAGATTTAGCAGTTGCTTGTAAAGGACACCAACAGAGAATGTAGGCGATATTAGACATATTTTCATAAAGTTATATCAAGATAAAATTATCTTTTTTTTACTAGAATTCTTTTTTGTATCCTCTTTCGTACAGAGGGAGATCTTTTTGCTCAGGTCCCCTATAAACTTAGAGCCACCCCTGGCTATGGTCATCATCTTCACTGTTTCAGTGTTGAATGATTATTCCATAAAAGAAAAAAGAGGATACATGGTTTAGGAATGTGTACAAAAAGAAAACGCCTTCACATCTGTAAGGACAGGAAAATTGTAATACATCCATATATTTCAATAAATAGATTTCAAATAAATATTTCATTGTAATTTCATGTTTCATTAAAAGTAGATCATACCGGTATTTGTTACTATACGGTGTATGTGGTACACACATAACCCAGGACATACCTGAAAACAAGAGAAATCTTCCGGGTAAAACACTTTATAAATAAATAATTTAAGCATATTTTATCACTGACAATTTTTACCTTGAATTCATGTTACCATTAAAATCAGAACGACACAGCTGCAACTGCCTGCGTATAAGAAAAGTCCCTTGATGCAAGTACGAGAAGTGGTGGTTAGAGGTGTTTTGAATATTGAGGGTTTGGTCCCTTTGCCAGTAAGCAAGTTCACAGGAGAAAGAATATACCATTACATGTGGTGTTACAGCCAGTAGTATTCCGCCAGGTGCAGTAGCGTACCTAGCGGGGGGCGGGGGGGGCGGTCCGCACCGGGTGCCGCTCATCAGGGGGGTGCCAACTTGCCGGCACCCGGCACCCCTCCAGTAATGTCTGCGCGGCAACAGCTGCTGTGCGCCGGGATTTGTTGTCAGATCCCGGCGCACAACACTGAAGCCGCGCCCACTGAACCGGAAGAAGACAGAAGAACTGAAGAAGAGGAGCGAAGAGGAGGAAAAGAAGCTGTAAGAAGAAAAGAGGAAAGGTAGGAAAGCATTCAGTGAGTGAGAGTGGATTAGTATATGTGTGGATTGGTATATGTGGATTAGTATGTGTGGATTGGTGTATGTAGATTAGTATTTGTGGATTGGTATATGTGTGGATTGGTGTATGTGTGGATTGGTATATGTGTGGATTGGTATATGTGTGGATTGGTATGTGTGGATTAGTATATGTGTGGATTGGTATATGTCTGGATTGGTATATGTCTGGATTGGTATGTGTGTGGATTGGTATATGTCTGGATTGGTATATGTCTGGATTGGTGTATGTGTGGATTGGTATGTGTGGATTGGTATGTGTGGATTGGTGTGTGTGTGGATTGGTATGTGTGTGGATTGGTATGTGTGTGGATTGGTATATGTGTGGATTGGTATGTGTGTGGATTGGTATATATGTGGATTGGTATATGTGTGGATTGGTATGTGTGGATTGGTATGTGTGGATTGGTGTGTGTGTGGATTGGTATGTGTGTGGATTGGTATGTGTGTGGATTGGTATGTGTGTGGATTGGTATATGTGTGGATTGGTATATGTGCAGATTGGTAAGTGTGTGAGAGTGATGGGTGTTATGCTTTACCATTTCCAATGTATTTTTCATTATATAATTATGCTCTAGTACATCATAACTCCCATCACTCTATACTGTTCCATACAGTGGCAGAGCTGGGAGACAGAGGTCTTGCACCCCCACCGCAGGACTCCTGAAAGTGAACTTCAAAGGGGGAGAGGGTAGATAGTTAGGAGGGGGTAGATAGGGAGAAGGGAGTGAGACGGGGGATAGGGGGTAGATAGGGAGAAGGGAGTGAGAAGGGGTAGGTAGGACAAAAGGGAGTGAGAAGGACAATCATACTCCTATCATGCCAAGTCTGCGAGTACATCCTGGAATCTGGGTATGCCTGGGCATGATAGAAATGTGATTGCTGTTAACAATCATATATATATATATATATATATATATTAATATTGTTATTTAATTGTTTTGTCCTATTTTGGTGTGTTAATTACTTTAAGTAAAAGTGTTAGATTTTTTTTTATGGTGTGTGGGGGGGGTCATATTCGGTTTCGGCCAGGTAAATGCTTCATTTTCGGTTTCAGTCCAGAATTCTTTCGGTGCATCCCTACTACTAATGAAGTGGTAGGCCTACACCACATCAATGTTTGGCTTAGTATATAGTGATAGGAGTTATGCTGCACTATTGTCAATGTCTGGCTCAATGTATAGTGATAGGGATTACGCTGTACCACCGTCAATGTGTGCCTCAGTATATAGTGATAGGTGTTATGTTGTACCACCGTCATTGTCTGCCTCAGTATATAGTGGTAGGTGTTATGCTGTACAACAGTCAATGTCTGCCTCAGTATATAGTGATAGGTGTTATGCTGTACCACCGTCAATTTCTGCCTCAGTATATAGTGATAAGTGTTATGCTGTACCACCGTCAATGTCTGCCTCAGTATATAATGATAACAGTAAGTGTTATGCTGTACCACCTTCAGTGTCTGCGCCGGTATATAACGGTAGAAGCTATGCAGTTTTAAAGTGTGTGTGTGTGTGGGGGGGTGCCACATACAGGATCCGCCCCAGGTGCCAAATACTCTAGGTACGCCCCTGGCCAGGTGTTTTTTTATTATTATTTGCAGATGTTTTAACCCCCTGTCAGACCCGGCAGGGACCACCTACCTCGCTGCGGGGTCCGTCCGCCCGGACCACGATCCCAGTCGGCCGGCCTCCTTGCGACGTGGCCCCACGGTCCCAGGACCGTGCGCCACGCCGAGTCTCGGGTCCCGCGTCGCTCTCGGACAGGAGGGGGCGGGGCTTAGCCCCGTTGATGCAACCTCCCTCTCCACAGCCACCAGAGGGAGGGGGAGGAGATAGACACTGCTCTGTCTCCCTCCACTCAGGTGTAGCAGCAGGGAGGGGAACAAGCACTTAGTGTGGGAGGGGATCAGGTGCTAGGGGTGGATCACTCATTACCTGCCCCTATATAATCCCCACAAGCCTCTGCACCAATGCTTCTTTGTTAAGCTTCATCATAGCGTATAACCGCTCTGTATTCCTTGAATCCCTGGTATCCTGACTATTTGGCTTTCGTCCCACGTTTATGCTGTCTGCTGCCTGCCTTGACCTTTGGACCGTGACCCTGACTCTTCTATTGGATTTGCCCCTCTTTGTACTGTGTACTGGACTTTGTGTAGTGGTGCCTGCGCCACGCTCCGCACCCCCCACCTGACACCCCCCCCCCAACTTGGTGAAAGGTTTATTAATCTAACAGGAACTAGGCCCAGGCTGGGCATCTGGCACCCCAGGCAAATGCCTGACAGGCCGTGGCTGATCTCTAGTCTGTAGAGTGTTCTGTTGTCACATTAAGTCTTAATTAGAGTTGGTATAATAAATGTAAAGTCACAAACAATAACAAACAATTGTGATCTTACAATGTTGAAAAAAATATTATTTATAATTATTATGTATACATTTTATATTTTTAGTGTAAACATCTACAGAGGAAAAATAAGAAATAATTTTATCATATTTCCAGAAGGAGTGAAAAGTGATTCATTTTGTAGACACATACATGTCACTAGTTTTACTCCCAGTACCCCTCGTTTCAAGGAGCTTAGAATGTTTAATGGGTACACGGGTATCACATTGTGTTGAAGGCCTAAAAGTCAAAAGAATGTGTATCTTAACAATAGAAAGTGTTAATAAATAAGATACATTATTCTTTTAAACACCCTACTCATTAATTGGCATCAATATAATGCAGGATCACATAGTCTTGTTCTACAAAGGCTTCTAAACACACTACTAAAAGCAAAAGATGTTCCCTTTTAGCCATTTGAAATATTCACATCTATGGTCTCTTGATATCAGAGATGATTACTGGACCTCTCTGTGTGGTGTTTGATCCTGCCTATTTCCAACCTGGTAATACAGTATACCACTTCCTGCATACCCTCCAACATTTCAGATCTAGAAAAATAGGAAACCTGCATTGGGGATGTGGCTAGAAAGAGGCAAGGGAAGAGCTAAAAGTGTGTGCCCACTCTCCCACCTTACTTAACAAGCCATCTTCTACTGCAAGGTTCTTGACAGATGTAGCTTCGACTCACGGGCCAGGCTTGGCTCATTTGCTCAATTAAATAAAACACCAACACACAAGATGGGTTTGAAAAGGCCACAGCCGTTTTATTTAACAGTCATTGTCCTGTAAAACCTGAAATAATAAACATAGATGCGTTAACAGAGACAATGACGTAACCAAAACCAACCTAGCTTGCCAAGTTATCCAGGTACCATACCACACACCAATTTTGGGAGGGGACATACCAGGATGCCCCAACCCGGACCTGAGGTTCCGAGCACCACTCCTTGCAAGGAACCTCCCACCGGTTATGACCACCAATGATCATACCACCACATTAACCCCTTGGATACCTGGCAAGCTACCGCCCACGACTGTGACTAATGCAGCAACACCATACCACACACCAATTTGGGAGGGGACATACCAGGATGCCCCAACCCGGACCCGAGGTTCCAAGCACCATTCCTTGCAAGGAACCTCCCACCGGTTATGACCACCAAGGATCATACCACCACATTAACCCCATGGATACCTGGCAAGCTACCGCCCACGACTGTGACTAATGCAGCAACACCATACCATACACCAATTTGGGAAGGGACATACCAGGATGCCCCAACCCGGACCCGAGGTTCCGAGCACCACTCCTTGCAAGGAACCTCCCACCAGTTATGACCACCAAGGATCATACCACCACATTAACCCCATGGATACCTGGCAAGCTACCGCCCACAACTGTGACTAATGCAGCAACACTACTCCACAAACTCAACCACATAATGGGAGGGAGGGTGGGACAAACACCACCAGGTAAGGTTAAACAAAATGGATCCTTACCCCTGTGATCACCAAACTTAAATATCCTCCTACCAAAACTCCTCCCCTAAAATCCACAATTCCTGCCTTAGCCTAGCCCTGCTCAGCACTCTGTCAGGGCCCACTCTAGTCCATTCTGGCCCCCGTGGGCTTCAATGTGGGAGTTGGAATGGAGGTTTATGCTTTAGCAAAACAGCTATGCATTTACAGCTCCCTGGGCTGGACAGAGGAGATCAGAGGAACTATCCAACCTGCCTGTGATCCATCAGCAGCTACATGGACAGTGGGACACTTGGCAGGTATGCTCTTGACCTAACCTTACCCCTTCCAATCTCACACATGCTAGAGAGGGAGCATTTATAATGCCCAGGCCCGGGAATTTACCTAGTATGCTCAAGGCAAAAATATTCCCAAAAATCCCCTTCAATTACATTTTCCTCTGTTTTGACATCTGTATTTCTTTTACCTCCAAACAAAAGTGTGTCCCTACCATTTATGATGTTAGGTCCAGTCAGAACAGAGAATGTAAGTTGAGAAAGTAGTTTCAATGGAAACCTTTTAACAATGGAACACTGAGGGACAAAATATGCTTGCTATGATGGCTAAATAATGTATTTTCTGGAACACAGGTCTTTACCTTACTTTTTTATTGAAAAGAAAAAAACATTACTAAATAGTTGCCTGTATTGTTGTTTCCCCCAAAACAAACACAGCCAGTTATTTGTGGGTTTTGCTTCTAAAAGATTTACCCATTTGCATCTTAAATTTCCCCCCAAAATCCGTAATCTAGATCGAATATATAAACATAAATATTAACAAATATGATTTATACATCTAGATGAACGATCAATTTTGGATGAGACAGAAGACTAGCATACATTTTATAACGGTTTAATGTTTTTATCAATTTTAGGTGCATGTAATACACACAGTCAGCAAGTGTAGGGCAGATCTATTGGGCAATCAGGCTCCTTGATGTGCTGTTGCTCAATGGGCAGGTTGCAAGGGAAATCTGGTATGGAGCACCGTGCCTGGACAGCACAGCCTCCATAGCATGTCTTACCCTATGTAGTTCCGCCATTTGATATCCAATATAATGTCGTCCTCAGCATTAAAAAATGGAAATTACAAACAGAGTGGCTGAGGTACTAGCCTGGGTTAAGCCAAGGGTAGTGCCTGACTTCTTTTCTGCTTACTGATTCTGATCCTGGGTTGCCCTACCTATGTACCGTACCTGGCTTGTCTGACTACTGATTTAGTATACCAAACCCAGCTGTGTCTAGCCATCCATTCTGCATTACCCTTCTGTGAGTCCAGCCTGCAGTTTCCTTGTACATTTATCTGGATCTGTCTGAGCTTTGTCAATTACACTCAGAACCAAACTTCACCTGCCTACACCCGAGTTTCCTCACTATTAGGATCATCTAAGTTCAGCTTAGCTTGGGCCCAACTCATTGCTAGGTGATTTGGGGCTAAAGAGCTTCTGCAGTGAGTGCTTATTTGGTGACGGCGGACGTGACACATAATCTCCATAGCATTCTGCATCCAGCATTACACATCATTCTAAGGTGGAGCTGCATGAAATGACATAATATGCCCAGGTACATATCTGATCATAAGCAAAAAAAGTGTTTTTTTTAAATTAAACTTTGTTTACTAGCGTCTTGATTTAATTCGTATTTGTTTGGGCATATATTGAACGTAGTGACACCACTATCCCTTCTTCAACATAAATCTTAATATAACATGTATTTGAAATCTATCACTACATCAATATCTACAACTAGGACTGCTTGTCACTGCCATTTCTTGAGTACATCTTTTTGTTGGTACTTTTTATTAATCTCTTTTTAGCTCAGAGGTGGCAGAAAACAGTGAGACCTTGGTACATCCATCTAGTATCCAGAGAAGACTGGTCAGAAGTAGACTTCATGGAAAACTTAAGGCCAAAAAGCCATACCTCCAATGTGGAAACAAGCCCAATCAAATCAACTATTCAGAAAAACACATGAACCTGGATGATCAACATGTTTAGAAATATGAATATTCATGAGACTGTTTTGCTTCAAAAAGTACTTATTTTTTTTTTTTTTAAATATGTATAGGGTGTAAACCCAAGTTTCAGTATATATGAAGATGAACCCACTTCTTGTGGTAGAAAGGGATGGCTCTTTAGAATGCTTAACAAACTCTTTAAGTTGAAGCCACAGCTCTCCTGCTATCTTTCACTTTAGTGAATAAATCCTCAAGTCCCAGGGCCTAATTCCCTTAAAAGTCTTAGGCTAGGTTTCTACTTGGGTTTTTTTTGCTAAAAACGCCCATAAAAACGCTGCAGCCAGATGTTAGCTGTTCTTCAATAGGAAATCACACAATGCCATATCCACTTGGCGTTTTTCTGTTTGGCAGTTTTTCAGTCCTCTTTGGCGTTTTTCTGCTTTTTTGGGCTCTGTGGCAGTTTTTCAAAATCGCAGCATGTTGACACTCTGGCGTTTTTTGCAAAGAAATCTGGCGTTTTTCTCCAATAGAAGTCTATGGGAGAGAAAAAACACCATGAAAAAGCCATGTGGGTTTTGCCTTGGCGTTTTTTATGGCGTTTTTTTCCACAGTTACAATGCAGAGGATGGACCCAGTATCTGTGTGTCCTACGAGAAATAGGCTGGAAACAAACAGTTTCACACAAAACAAAGTTCATATTGAATTTTACACCATTGGGAACAAACATGCCATTACAAACAAACATATCCAACTGGATCCTGCGTGCCAAAAGCAACAGCAAACAATTTGCACCATCATTTGGGGCCAATCTTCCTAGAGGAGCAGACATTCGGAATAAAGCAAGCCTTACAAACCACAGAAAAGAGACAAAAGGGTCCGCCGGGGGGGGTTTAAGTAGAACTCTACCAAGTAAATGACATCAGGAGAGGGCAGATACTTGCCATTTATCCTAATCCCTTTTAGCTGGGTGAAAATTCCAACGTGTAAAGGCTGGAAAAACTGCCTAAGGTCAAAAAAGCAATTTCCACAGAAAGGCTAAAACGCCAGAAAAAACTCCAGAAAAAACGCCAAAACGCAGGTAAATGCAGTGGCAGTTTTCTTAGCGTTTTTCCTGGCGTTTTTCATCAAGAAAATAACGCAGGACAAAAACCAGGCTGGAAACCTAGCCTTAAGCTACATTTTCAAACAGCTAAAAAATGCAACCTATACTTTATTGATCACATGATATTTTGATAGCAGTTGCAGCTCTGCTGCTTTGAATTTAGAGCAGATTAATGGAAATAGGACAACCATTATATTTTTCTGTATTTCAACTTAAATCACGCAAGATATCATTTAATTGTTAATATTACACATGCTACTAGAAACATAAAACATTTAAACCAACAGATGGCAGTAGCTACATTTACTTGTTTGTATGTCATAAATGTGCCTTGTACCCCAGTAAACTAACTAAGCTGTATATAAAATACACATTTTATGTCAGGCAAAACAAAAGCTGAAACAATAAGTACAATTATACCCTAAAAGCTTCTAAATCATAAAATGAGTGAAGGGTGTCTTTCATAACATTAAAGAAAACTATTACAGCATCTAAACGTTTAAAGGACAAGATCTACTTGCAGACATCGTTTCTTACATAGCATTATTTTAAAACTAGTCATTGGTGATTCGTGTGGAGCCTTCTTGACTTCACCTAAGGAAGCCGGAGTGGGGGGTGCTAAATGAAAGAATATTTTTTTACTGAAGCCAGGGGTGCTAGTACTGCTACAGAAATCTTCCCTAAGGGATTTCAGATCCATACGAACTTGACCTAAGTCGGCAGGAGGGCTGTATCTTCTTTGTTCCACTTAGATAGTTCTAGGTGGCTGACAACTAAAGTTGGCATGAGCCAAAATGCACACACTGCCTTTCCCACCAAAAAAATTTAATCTTCTTGGATCATGTTCCATTTGATATTTTCAGAAATCAATTTCTGGTGTACGCTATTGCCCAGCGTATTAATCTCAATACCAACAAAAATCCACATAACTAAACTATTTACAAAATATACAAATCATTGGCACATGTATGCAAAACTAAGAAGTGCAATACATGTGGGAAGTTAAAAATAAAAAAAAGTGCCTTATGAGGCCCCAGCCCCATGAACTGGCATTTTAAAAATTCTTCTTTTGACTAAAAAGGGATATGGGGAGGGTCAAAAAAATAAAATGTGAAGCCCAGAGTTCAATGGTGTTCTTGTGCACTAAGCAACACAACACAAACTCCTCACCATAATTACTTCTGTGGGATGCGACCAGGTTAGAAACTTTGTGGGTGCTAAAGCAGCAGCTGAATCAGGTTGCCTTAACCTTAAGGACAGAGGAGCATGTGTTTCCTTGTCTCACTGGTACTGCAGCTGATCTTAGCCAAAAGCAGAAATAATGTGTACAAGTCATGGTGCATGTATAGATACAAAGATATTTTGAACAAAGTGTCCTTATTTTTTTATCTCTTCTGGAGACCTGACATCATCTCTGGAAACAGGGAACGGGAAGCTTTATCTTGGCCACATTCTACCATCTAATTTATCATTCCCACCCTGGCTTAATCCTGACCCCTTCCGATCATAAAGTCACAAGAGCAGGGCCTTTTTTTTCTCTTGTGTATCTTAATGTATATTCATGTTATTGTTAATTTCCCTTCTGAATATTGTAAAAGTGCTACGGAATCTGTGGGAACTTTATAAACAAAATGTAAAAGAGAAGCTAACAGAAAGAGAGAAGCATCTTACACAGAGCCATTGTTTACATCTAAGAAAGTAGGCATAAAGCCTAGTAGCCAAGCATAGTCAAACCCCCATTAAGGTTTTATATTTTTACAACACTTTCACTTAGTCACTTAAAAATAAGCAAAAAACCAACACTGTCTGCGCTTCTTACCCTAATAAAGTTGGCAACAAATATATAAACATAATATAAATGAGAGGTTTTGGTTATATGAATTGGCCAAAGCATAATTAAGCTCACCCGCCACGTCAAGGCACACTCTCAATAGGGTGAGAACCTACTCTCACCTCCTACACAGTGGGCACAGTTGGGGAGATGCAATTAAACCTCCTCCCAATTAACCCCTGGACACCAAGCTGCAACCAGACACTTAGGAGCCAACAACCTCAAAACAGGGAAAAGAAAAAATGTTGGTGCGCTAAGCTAGTATCAGGCTCAAATAATACAAATGTATAATATGAGCCCTACCAAACAGTGTGAGCATGCTGCAAATACAGTGTGTTGGCTGTACAATGTATACAACAAAAAAAATGTCTGTGGTGGACAATTTAATGATGTTCTATGACCACAAACCTTGCCACGGATACTGGTGTCCTTGTATGGACACTTTACCTATCCCTGGTCACTGGCCTGAACAAAAGTGCTTCCCCTTACATTGTCATTGTATTGTTGGAACTCCAGGGAGAAAAAAAAGCTGCTGGTCTGGTCAGTGATCAACTGCCCTAGCAACTGGCTCCCCACTGTTATATAGGGATGCAAAAATATTAGATTCATATTGTTGGCAGATTAGTGGACGATATATGATGCTAATGACCCATCTGACACAGGTCTAACTTTTTAGCAGAAAACAGGAGGCGTAGGACAACACAATGGCTGCAGATGGGGGAAAAAGTTTGTTAGATACATTGTTTCTATTACACTTTTTGCAGCATCTCCTCTTGGTCATTGATAATCCCCCCTTTTAATTGTCTTGATCTTATCAATACTCTTTACTGGAATCTAACAAAAGGCTTTACTTAACCATTTAAATAGATTGATAGATAAACATGTTGGTTTAATGGCAGATCAATGGACGCTAGTACATTTCCATTCAGTCCTCTGCAGTGGACAGCCTTTAACCCTTTTAGCTGCAAACAGGATCTCCCAGTTTAGATTACTCCTGATTTGCAGATACACTTATACTGCATTCACTGCAGGAACAAGCAGCTGTCTGCTTGGAGATCAAAGGACATTTATTGTGCTGGCTTTGTTTATACCTGCACACCTTTGGAGGTAGGAGGGAATACAGGGGAATCCGCCCTATGCAATGAAACAGGGAGTGTGTCTAAAGTTTGCCTCCATTTCCTGAAAGCTGTAGGTTGGTTTCAGGAAGGTGAAGACGGGCAGAAAACACCTTTTTCATCAAGCCTGTTTTTTTTTTTTCCTTCTTCTTCAATGTGGGACCAAGGTATACTAAGAAAAAGGAGTCCTCCCTGGGAGAGTTAAGGTGACAAACTGCCTTGTGTATGGGACAGCGAGAAGGATTTCCTGGATAAGGGGAACGCCGACACATTGTGACATGGGACACAGGGACGCAGCAATGTTACTAGTGGGTATTCTGTTCACTTGGCTGCTTCCACAAATGACAGGTAAGAAGCAAAGGGTTTATGTACATAAAAATACATTGGTTGTATATAAAAAATAAACCATGCAGCAATAGTTACAATACACGTCTTTGCCTTAAGTTTTCTTACCCAGCTAATAGCAGGCCAGATTTAAGTATCCGAGTTTGTGATCGTTTCAGTTGTGTTCGCACACACCTGAATTCACACAGAAAAGTGAACTTATAATCAAGGTGACCTTTAATATTAAAATATTAACCCTTTATGAGATAACCTTAAGAATGCAATTTTGTTTATGTATGCCCAAATTGCTATGTTATGCACTAGTTATGTCCTGTTTAGCTTTTTGTACAAGGCAACTGAATATTATGGTGCTATATAAAATATATAATAATTCTGTGAAATGTCTTTCCAGTTATGTTAACCGGAAGATTTTTTTAGTTTTGATATAAATATCATAATACCATATGACATCATGCTTTCGATGATTCCTTCCTTATTATCAAATCTGGTGTGCTGCCAATTTCTAGGCAGTACCACCAGGATAACTGTCCATGCCTTCAGGGACCTGCTGTGCCAACACTTTAAAATGTGGTTGTGAAGCACTCTAAAGATCATGGGTATGTTGGGAAGCTTCAATATTTACTATAAAAGGAGTCGACATGTGTGCTGAGTGGTGTAAAGTATACCAGCTAGCTCCATACAAGCTGTTCTATGCACATATGATATCATGCATGGTTTGCCAACAGTATATGAGAAGCATTGTGACATCACATCCTCATACCTCCGGGTGAAACACCGCTTCTCTGGGTCACCAATCCATGCCCATTTCCCCATTAAAAATAGCATGTGTCCCGCAACATCAGAGGGACCTCCTACCCGCATGGGGGGCTTTGGGTAGCCTGAGACAGAAAGTTCCCAGGTACGCACATCATGGCCCTGCTTGTTACATGACATTGTTTCTCCCTTTATCTGCATGCACATGCCCAAAGTGTAACTATGTTCACCTACCACATTGGGAAATAGACATTACGGAGAAGAATTACGCAAGAAGGTGCATGTATAAGAGTATACATAAGCGCACTGTAATGTTTACTGCATATACAATTTCTGGGGGGGAGGGGAAAATCTAGGTACAAGGAACTTTTGACATTTTTAATTGGAATTCCTCTATATAAATAACCAATTTCATTTGAAAACAGTATAGTAAAGTAATTATTCTGTCCAGTAGGCTAAAATACAATATGATTTTGTAAGCAAAATATATGTTTACATTTGCAAAAACTGGGTAAAAATAGATAGAAAGTACGTTTTTAAAATGTTTTCTAAGTATTATACAATTACACATGTGTTAGATTACATTGTAAAATATATATTGCGCCAATTGTGGCCACTTTTTAGATTTTATTAAATCTCTAGATCTTATTATGACCAGGAATCATATTCTCATGAAAGCTCTTGTTTTCTTGGGCTTCTACACTGATATACATAGACACAGAAAGGCATATTGCACATACACAAAAACATATATGCATAACAAATACACAACCATAATCACTGACTGCCATACATACATAGCAGGATGGACCCATGCTTTCATGTTGTTTATGCCGAACTCTGACCTGCCATCTGAATGTCTTAGCTGGAATCGAGACTCATCAGACCAGGCAACGTTCTTCCGTTGTCCAATTTTGGTGAGCCTGTGCGAATTGTAGCCTCAGTTTCCTGTTCTTAGCTGACAGGAGTGGCACCCGGTGAGGTCTTCTGCTGCTTCAAGGTTCGATGTGTTGTGCGTTCAGAGATGGTATTCTGCATACCTTGGTTGTAACAAGTGGTTATTTGAGTTACTGTTGCCTTTCTGTCATCTCGAACCAGCCTGCCCATTCTCCTCTGACATCAACAAAGCATTTTCGTCCACACAAATGACGCTCACTGGATATTTTCTCTTTTTCGGACCATTCTCTGTAATGGTTGTGTGTGAAAATCCCAGTAGATCAGCAGTTTCTGAAATACTCAGACCAGCCCGTCTGGCACCAACAACCATGCCACGTTCAAAGTCACTTAAATACCCTTTCTTCGCCATTCTGATGCTTGATTTGAACGTTGTCTTGACAACGTCTACATGCCTAAATGCATCGAGTTGTTGTCATGTGATTGGCTGATTAGCTATTTGTGTTAAAAAGCAATTGAACAGGTGTACCTAATAAAGTGGCCAGTGAGTGTACTTCATCATATATAATGGTCAGTCTTTATTTGGGTACTGCACATGTCAGGGATTAACAAATCCCAGGATATGTGTATCATTGTGTGTATAAATGGATATGTGTACAGTTGTAAATTAATGCATTGATATGTGTGTCATTCTGTTTGTATGTAAAGATACACACGACCAATGTCCACACAATAGAAAATAAATTATGATATGAATATCATATTATAAGTTAGAGATATAACTAAGGATATCAATGAGTAAATATAGGTAAACTTCACCCAATTAGTGGGAAAAAAACAAGTGGATAAAAGAAGACCAGAAAGCTAAAAACTAAATCAAGAAATGGAATTTGGAGACCAAAAGAAACGAGCAAAGAGTATTTTAGACATGACACATGCAGATACAGTATCTATGATATAGTTTTTATTTGTGAATGAAACATATCAGAAGTTAAATCTCTGTGACTGAGTGTGTAAAGTCTAAATGTAACGTTTATACCTGGGTGTCACAGAGCTGGATAGTCCGACCGACTAACTCCACTGACTTGTGCTCCTTTAGCCTGGGACAACACACTTTCCCCCCGGTTTCCCAGTCACTAGCCGAGACTCAGTGTAGGGTATAAACCAAAACATAGACTGATTTATTTTAGACACACAATCCAGCAAAACACATATTAACATAAAACAAGATATTGGAACACAAACCGCCCCCTTAATCTGCATCCCAGAGACAACAGGGGCAGTAACGGGATTAACAATACAATAGGGGTCCCAACCTCCACTATCTATCGCTAGCCAAAATCAGGTCCAGGGATGGCCGGGGTAAATATCTGTAGTAGTGGCACTTGGGGGGGGGGGCTGATTTATACAACATTAAACTGAAACAATGGTGGTCACTCCCTGGTTACAGATCCTGGCTGTCTGCCAGAGATAATCCCCTCAACTAGTGATGAGATGATACTGCTGGGGGTGACGCAGAAGTCTTTACAAAGTCAAGGCCCATAGTCGGTAGGGAGGAGGCTGGCAGTCAGGCCTCTCCAGTGGGCCCAGTGATGGAGGGTTCCGTCACATTGGGAACTCTCAGGGTTTGACCTGGTTCTCCGGGTCAACAACCGAATCTTCTGGGTTGCCCCACTCCCACCTGTTTCCCCATTAAATGGGGGTGTTTCCGGTGACATCAGCTGGACCCCCCCCCACTGACGTCAGTGGGTAGTCATGGCTGCGTCCCACAAGGGTCAGCTTCTGGTAGCTGGAGCCCACTAGTTCCCACGTATGGTAATGTGAAATAAACTAGAGATGTTAAAATATCTCCTGTGTCCAGCCCACTCCAGTTGCACCTCAGTGATGGGAAAACCTCCTTACATTTCTTACATGCCACGTGCCATGATATAATACCTATGTATAATTCAAATGTATTGATGCATTTTTTTTAAACAAATGAAGTTCAATATCAAAAAACTACATTCTCTGGTAAGGGATTTTTTTTTTTTTGCGGTACCTATTTCATCTTGCTATTTTTTTTAATCTGAGCATCCTCATTTTAACCTATCTCATTGTATTCCTCTTCACACAGTAAGCAGCTTTTTCCTAGTTACCCAAGGTCCTTCCTCGTGTGAGCAGTAATTTTATGTTTGCATAGGAACACCCAAACTGTTTTTGTGGCCGCTGTAACCTCACCCAAAAGTGAATCATAGTTTGGCAGTGTAGCCTGGCTTAGTCTTGGACACCTCTATGTAACGTGCAAAAAATTAAACTAAACTACTGTTCAAAAAAACAATGAATAAATATGCTTAGTAGTACTTGAGTATTTGTTGAGGTGTTTGCACTTTTAATATTTCATTTAAAGCGACAGTCATTGTCTATTTTCGCTTTGAACGGTCACTGAAACTATAACATTATTTCCAAACTCCAATTATTCAGCCAAACGAGCAGTATTTTGCTTAGACATGTCGCTTGTTTACTTTTCTGGCAGCTGCTTCCTTTCTTCTGGCATGCAGTACCATCAGGTCTATTATGCATGCATGCATACAAACATGTATTCACTAGAGGGCTATGTTTAAGGAACCTACAACATCTGGCTGTTGTGTCCAACTAAGAGAGGCGTTAATGGTGTATATTCAGATGAATGACTTGTCACTAGTGGGATACCTTAGGGATCAGTATTGAGACCTGTACTTGTTACTATTTGTATTAATAATATTACAGAAGGTCTTATTGGTGTGATCTGTTTTTTTGCAGGCGATAAAGATCTGCGGGAAAGCATGCCCCCAAACTGTCCCAATTTTAGGGGGTGTATAGGGGGTATAAGGCATTTCTGGAGGCAGAGTGGCAAATAGGGGGGTTTAAGGCATTTCTGAGGGCAGATGTGCATAACTGGGGGGGACGGTTGGCAAATAAAAGGAAATAAAAACTAAAATTTCTCAATCATAGCTTTTATTAAATATGAAAAAATAGTTTGCATGAATTAATAAAGAAATAAAAGTTTATTACAAGAATATCGTGAAGAATAATGTGATCACTGTTTTGTTCCACTGAATAAAAACTTTTTCATCTAAAAATGTTTGCAGTAGCAAATGTTTTGATTCCATTATGTCTAATGTATTTAACGTATTAGGGCCTTTTAACACATTTGCTTTCTGGCATTTTAATACATAAACTTGATAAAAAGAATGTTTTATAGTTATTTGTATGGCAAATTGTGTGACTCGGGTATGTATAAGGGGTGCGTGTGGGTATAAGAGATCGACCGCAAGATAAACTATATGGGGCTGGTCTCCAAATGTTTCCAGGGATGCTTTTCATTCCCAGTCTGGCCCTGGGTGAGGCGAGATCTGCTCTCGCCTCAGGTGCAGCTGCAAGGGGGCGCACAGCTGCCCAATCAGCAGCCGCAGCCTGCAGACTGGTTGGGAGATCACGATCTCCCTCTAGTCGGCTCAACATTAGGGAGCGCGAGGTCTGTCACTTCAGACCTCGCTTTACTGCTCCCTAATCACTACGCGCCGGCAAATAATGCCGGGCACGGGGATATGATGTCATCCCTGCTCTCTGCATTAATAGCCAAGTGATGAGGGAGCAGTAAAGTCTGAAGTGACAGACCTCGCACTCCCACCACAGGATGCAAGATACAGGATGGAAGCTGGAGGAAGAAGGATGGAGGAAGAGGTAAGAGATGGGGAAAAAGGGGTGTAAGGGCAGTCTATGTGTATGTATGTGTTTGTAAGGTTGTGTGTGTATATGGGCCAGTGTGTGTAAGAGCAGTATGGTTATTTGGTAGCTGGTGTGTAAGGGCAGCGTACATGTATGTATGTGTGTGTGTTTAAGGGCAGTGTACATGTATTTGTGTGTGTTGGGGTCCTGGGAGGGAGGCTAACAGTAGGCTTTTTTTTATAAAAAAAATAAAAAATCTCTGCTGCTGTGGACTACTCTTCCAATGATGCTCAGCCAGCATTTTGGTGGACACCTGGCTGGCTGAGAACCATATGAATTTTAGTTCACAGCTAGCATCTGCAGCTTTACTGTTACTGCACTTCCCATGACGCTCAGCCAGCATCATAGAAGTAGTATGTCTGGCTTATGTCCTTATGGGAATTCAATTCAATGTGTTGGGAGGTATAAAGTTAAAGCTGGAATAGAGGAGTTTTTGGAGTAGGTCTCCCAAAGAATTGTGGAAAATCAGAATGCATTTTAAATGGATATAACAGCATGTGAGTTAGTGAAGGACACCTGAGATTTCACCCAAGGAGAGGAGCCATTTACTTCTGGCCTAGTGCTATGCTTGGCCAAAACCTTGTGCATAGACCGTGCAAGTACAGTGGGACAAAAAGTATTTAGTCAGCCACCAATTGTGCAAGTTCTCCCACTTACAAAGATGAGAGAGGCCTGTAATTTTCACCATAGGTACACTTTAACTATGAGAGACAGAATGAGACAACAAAGTCCATAAATCACATTGTCTGATTTTTAAAGAATTTATTTGCAAATTATGGTGGAAAATAAGTATTTGGTCAATAACGAAAGATCATATCAATACTTTGTTATATACCAGGGGCGTCCAACCTGCGGCCCTCCAGCTGTTGCAGGACTACATCTCCCATAATGCTCTTTCAGCTAAGGGGCTGTCTGAGGAGGATGGGAGATGTAGTCCTGCAGCAGCTGGAGGGCCGCAGGTTGGACGCCCCTGTTATATACCCTTTGTTGGCAATGACAGAGGTCAAACGTTTTCTGTAAGTCTTCACAAGGTTTTCACACACTGTTGCTGGTATTTTGGATTTTTCATGCAGATCTCCTCTAGAGCAGATGTTTTGGGGCTGTCGCTGGGCAACACGAACTTTCAACTCCCTCCAAAGGTTTTCTATGGGGTATGGCTAGGCCACTCCAGGACCTTTAGATACAACTCAGCATTCTTTCTCCTCCAAACACGACGAGTTGAGTTTCTACCAAAAAGTTCTACCTTGGTTTCATCTGACCGTATGACATTCGCCCAATCCTCTTCTGGATCATCCAAATGCTCTCTAGAAAACTTCAGACGGGCCCGGGCATGTACTGGCTTAAGCAGGGGGACACGTCTGGCACTGCATGATTTGAGTCCCTGGCGGCGTAGTGTGTTACTGATGGTAGCCTTTGTTACTTTGGTCCCAGCTCTCTGCAGGTCATACTAGGTCATACACCCGTGTGGTTCTGGGATTTTTGCTCACCGTTCTTGTGAGATCTTGCGTGGAGCCCCAGCACGAGGGAGATTATCAGTGGTCCTGTATGTCTTCCATTTTCGAATAATTGCTCCCACAGTTGATTTCTTCACACCAAGCTGCTTGCCTATTGCAGATTCAGTCTTCCCAGCCTGGTGCAGGTCTACAATTTTGTTTCTGGTGTCCTTCGACAGCTCTTTGGTCTTGGCCATAGTGGGGTTTGGAGTGTGAGTGTTTGAGGTTGTGGACAGGTGTCTTTTATACTGATAACAAGTTCAAACAGGTGTCATTAATACAGGTAACGAGTGGAGGACAGAGGAGACTCTTAAAGAAGATGTTACAGGTCTGTGAGAGCCAGATATCTTGCTTGTTTGTACTTATTTTACCGCGGAATTTACCAATGAATTCATTAGAAATCCTACAATGTGATTTCCTGTATTCTTTCCCCCCATAGTTGAAGTGTACCTATGGTGAAAATTACAGGCCTCTCTCATCTTTGTAAGTGGGAGAACTTGTACAATTGGTGGCTGACTAAATACTAGACTTGGGCACCAGGGGGCTCTTCGTGTTCGTCTTCGTGCTCGTCTTCGGGGGGAAAAAAACCTTCGTATTCCGTGAATATTCGCCCGTTCCTGTCTTCTCTTCGGGCGAATATTCGCGGACATTCTTCGTGCTCGTTTAATCTTCGTTTCCTTCCTGGTTGCCTAGCAGGGGTTAATACGGGGTTAACAACACATCGGAGCAGCAGCCGTGAAGGAACGTGTGTGCAACTCTATTGGTCGTTTCGGCAGGGGGCTGGTCTGGCATCAACGAGTGAATTGCAGAACGCACTTCATTTGTTGATGGCAGGCCAGCCCCCTGCCGAAACGACCAATAGAGTTGCACACACGTACTGAGGTGTACTGTACACAAAATGACCTAGAGACAAATGCTCCAAGGAACTTGGCCTCCGTTTATCATACACAATCACACATCCATAGATGTTTAATAAAAGAATAGGGATTATTTTACATTTTTAAATTGATTTTGGACCACTTGTAATACATGCCTAACATTTGCTACCTATTCACAATGGCATACTTTGCAACAACCCAACTTTTACTGGACAGGACTGGAAAAAAGCAGGACTGTCCACCAAAATCTTGGGTGTGTTGGCAGGTATGCGGATGGAAAAATGTTGGACAAGAACTAAAAAATAGCTTAGGGTTAATGTACGGTTATGTTTAAGATTAGTAGCAGTGCACTGGTTTGGTTAAAGATGTATTATGTCTAAATAATTTAATTTTAATTTTAATGGGTTTTAAAAAATTAAGGGGTTTATTTAAATGTATTTTAAAGTTAGATTTATTATTTAGTACTTTATTATATTTAATGTTTATACTAGTGCTACCTACCGAGCTATAACTACCAACGTGTATTTGCATACCTAGATAGCTAAATTAGATGGGACAGGACTGGAAAAAAGCAGGACTGTCCCTGAAAAAGTTGGGTCTGTTGGCAGGTATGTGGATGGAAAAATGTTATAGTATGAAGTATGAGTTATAGCGTTAATGCTAGTGAGTGTAGAAGTGAAGGCCAGGACAAATAACAAGAGGAAAGGTCCTTGTGATTTGTGCATTGTACGTGTATGTGTTATGTGTGTTGTGTGTTGTCACTGTGTGTTATATGTGTTGTGTGTTATGTGTTATGTCACTGCGTTATTTGTGTTATTGTGTGTGTTATGTTTGGTTGGTTGGTTGTGTATCAGAAGGAAAATAATGAAATGGAAATGGAAAAGGCGAATGAGTGGGCAATTGGTGACCCACTCACCTGTTTCACCCCAGAGCAAAGCATCCAAACACTGTCAGTCCTAGATGTTTGGCAGCGGACTTCCAGAGCTCAGACACAAGGCCCTAGCGTAAGCTGGCCACTCCGGCGGAGGTAGCAGGCGTTGCCACACCGCAGCAAGTGCAACCAGGGGGGAGAAACTGCCCTTACCATTAGGGACATTTTGGGCATGACTCTAGCCAGGAAGCGAACTGGCACAGAAGAGATGCTGGCACCACCACAACCACCACCACCAGCAGCAGCATTGAAAAATGGGAAAGGCGAATGAGTGGGCAATTGGCGACCCACTCACCTGTTTCACCCCAGGGCAAAGCACCCAAACACTGTCAGTCTTAGACGTTTGGCAGCAGACTTCCAGAGCTCAGACACTAGGCCCTAGCGTAAGCTGGCCACTCCGGCGGAGGTAGCAGGCGTTGCCACACCGCAGCAAGTGCAACCAGGGGGGAGAAACTGCCCTTACCATTAGGGACATTTGAGCCATGACACCAGCCAGGAAGCGAACTGGCATTGAAGAGACGCTGGCACCACCAGCAGCAGCAGCAGAATTGGTAAAGGCGAATGAGTGGGCAATTGGCGACCCACTCACCTGTTTCACCCCAGGGCAAAGCATCCAAACACTGTCAGTCCTTGGCGTTTGGGAGCGGACTTCCAGAACTCAGACACAAGGCCCTAGCGTAAGCTGGCTACACTGGCGGAGGTAGCAGGCGTTGCCACACCGCAGCAAGTGCAACCAGGGGGGAGAAACTGCCCTTACCATTAGGGACATTTGAGGCATGACACTAGCCAGGAAGCGAACTGGCATTGAAGAGACGCTGGCACCACCAGCAGCAGCAGCAGAATTGGGAAAGGCGTTTGGGAGCGGACTTCCAGAACTCAGACACAAGGCCCTAGCGTAAGCTGGCTACACCGGCGGAGGTAGCAGGCGTTGCCACACCGCAAACAGACGCAGCCAGGGGGGAGAAACTACCCTCTCCATTAGGGACATTTAAGGCATGACACTAGCCAGGAAGCGAACTGGCAGAGAAGAGACGCTGGCACCACCACCACCACCACCAGCATTGGAAAAGGCGAATGAGTGGGCAATTGGCGACCCGCTCACCTGTTTCACCCCAGGGCAAAGCATCCAAAGACTGTCAGTCCTTGGCGTTTAGGAGCAGACTTCCAGAACTCAGACACTAGGCCCTAGCGTAAATTGGCTACACCGGCGGAGGTAGCAGACGTTGCCACACCACAAACACGTGCAACCAGGGGGAGAAACTACCCTCTCCATTAGGGACATTTGAGGCATGATTTCAGCCAGGAAGCGAACTGGCAAAAGATGCTGGCACCACCACCAGCAGCAGCGTTGGAAAAGGAAAAAGGTGAATGAGTGGGCAATTGATGACCCGCTCACCTGTTTCACCCCAGGGCAAAGCATGAAAGTCTGTCAGTCCATGGCGTTTGGGAGCGGACTTCCAGAACTCAGACACTAGGCCCTAGCGTAAATTGGCTACACCGGCGGAGGTAGCAGACGTTGCCACACCACAAACACGTGCAACCAGGGGGAGAACCTACCTTAAACATTACAGAGAAAAAAAATTAACTTTCCAAGCTAAGAGCTGGGTAACCCAACTTGGGCAGATTGAATTTAAGAAAGGCAATCTGCTCCATCAGATGAGGTGCCATGCGTGAGCGCTGTGGACTCAGTATGTTTCCAGTCATAGAAAACACGCGCTCACTTTGAACAGTGGTTGGCGGACATGATAGTAGCTGCTGCGCAACCCATGAGAGTGCAGGCCACACACTCTTCTTTTAATCCCAGTAGCTAAGAGGATCAACATTAGGCGCAGAAGGAACTTCACAGAGGTAAAGTTTGACCATTTCAGCAGCACTACTCTTCTTTCTGCTGCTAGCTCTGTCAGATGGTCCAACTATACTCCCAAGTGCCTCTTCCCAAAACGCAGCTGCTCCACTCAGCTGTGTTGTGCTGCTTGTGGCACTGCTGCTGATACTGCTGCTAGGAGTAGCAGACCACATCATCTCTTCCTCCTCCTCCTGCACCTCTCCCTCCTCGGACAGCATTCCCATTTTACGCTGCCAGTCACGCACCTTGTTGACCAATTGCTCCCGGTAGCTACTGAGAACATTAAATTTCAAAGCTAGCTTTCCCTTAATTCTTGGATCGCAAAGGCACGCTAGCATCATTTCGGGACTCTCTTCCATTCGTTTGCGAAGGTGTACTTTTAGCAGATCCTTCAGCTTCCTGGCTATGGCTGCTACGTCAGGATGTAGAGTGCCACCTTGAACAGCCTCACGGTTTCCAAGGAACACATCCATCTTGCTGCCTAGATGGGAGAACACTGGGATTACCTGGGCCAGACTGGCAGTGTTTGAGCTTAAATTTTCTGTGGCATCCCTGAATGGTTTAAGGACTGCCACTAGCTGGGCGATCACTGTCCAATCCTCCCTATTCAATGGAGAGGTAATCCCAATATTGTGCTCTGAGGCAAGATTATGGATTGCCCTCTGCTGCTCCAAAATCCTCTCCAGCATGTCTAACGTGGAGTTCCACCGTGTACTGACATCCTGGCGTAGGCAGTGTACGGGAAGACCTGACCTCTCTTGCTCTTCCCTCAAAAGTTGGCTAGCCTTAACACTATGGTGAAAGTGCCCAGCGATCTTTCTGCAGCGGGACAGAACTACTGCTGCCACATCAGTTCCTTCTGACATTGCTGCCTTCACTACAAGATGGATGATGTGGGCTGCACAGCGCACATCAACAATATGACCATCTCTCAGCGCTTTCACCATATTGGCACCTCCGTCAGTTACCACAAAACCAACTTCAACATTGGTGCCCGCCTCTGCTCCCACCCAAAGGCTAAACATTTTCCTCATTGCATGCAGAATATTTTGGGAAGTGTGCTTTTCATCCATCACTTCTGCATGGAGAAGGAAAGATCGGTAGCCTGCTGCAGCAGCTTTCTTAGACACACCGGGCTGCCACCAGTGTGCTGTCAAAGAAAGAAAGGCATGCTGGCCGCTAGGTGCACTCCACAAATCTGTAGTGAAATGAACAGACTGACCAGCAGCCAGGGGCGGACTGGGCCGGGGGGCAGGGGGGCAATTGCCCCCCAGGCCGCCCTAAATCCGGGCCGGTGGGCCGGACGGACGAGCATTCAATGCGGCTGCGGCCGCAAAGTTAAAAACTAAGCGGCCGCGAGCAGGATTGAATGCGGCCGTCATGCGTACCTGGCGTGGGGGGGAGGGGGGCGGTCCGCCCCGGCTGCCGCTCATCTGAGGGGTGCCACCATGCCGGCACGCCTTCAGAAACGATGCGCGCGGCACAACATTGAAGCCACGCCCACCGTCTTCCGCGCTCAGTGCACCGGAAGGACAGGAAGAAGAAGAAGAGGAGGAGGAGGAAAAGTGAGAGTGAAAGAAGAAAAGGTAGGAAAGAGTGGATTAGTAAGTGTGTGAGAGTGATGGGTGTTATGCTGAATGTAAGTGTGTGAGAGTGATGGGTGTTATGCTGAATGTAAGTGTGTGAGAGTGATGGGTGTTATGCTGAATGTAAGTGTGTGAGAGTGATGGGTGTTATGCTGAATGTAAGTGTGTGAGAGTGATGGGTGTTATGCTGAATGTTTGTGAATGAGGGTTTCAGATAGCATGGATGTGTAAGTGTTGGGGGATAGCTTGGCATAGGGAGTCCGTAATCACATTCCTTTCATGCCCAGATTCCAGCATGTAGTGGCTGCCTAGGCATGATAGGAGTGTGATTGCTGTTATAAATTATTTTTTGGTCCAACTTCGGTGTGTTAACACTTTTATTGGACAGAATAATTCAATGACAGTATTAATATATATATATATATATATAATTGCAAACAGCAATCACACTCCTATCATGCTAAGTCAGCCAGCACATGCTAGAACCTGGGCATGATAGGATTGTGATTGTTGTTATATATATGTGTGTTTGTGTGTATATATGTTAATATTGTTGTTGATTTTTTTGTCTAATTTTGGTGTTACTTTATTAAAAGTATTTTAAAGGTTTTTTTGGGGGGGGGTTTTCAGTTTTGGCCAAGTGAATGCTGAATTTTTAGTTTCAGTCCAGAATTTTCATTTCGTTGCATCCCTACTATATACTATGCCAGTCACTAAAGTGGTAAGCCTACACCACATCAATGTTTGGCTTAGTATATAGTGATAGGGGTTGTCAGTGTCTGGCTCAATGTATAGGCACACATTGACGGTGGTACCGCATAATCCCTAAGCATATAATGATAACAAATATGCTGTACCCCTGTCAATGTTTGCCTAACCATAGAAACTATGCAGTTTTAAAGTGTGTGTGTGTGGGGGGGGTGCCACATACAGGGTCTGCCACAGGTGCCAAATACTCTAGGTACCCCCCTGCATCATGCGGCTGTCAGACCCAATGGCCATGCCTCAGCTCCTCTTCCCACGTCTTAAAAGTGGTGGGATGAAGAGCTGAGGCATGCGGTGCGTGCACGCCGGCCACTTTAATTTCATTAGGCGCTGGTGGAGTGACTGCCGCACGACGGCCGCTTTCAATGTCGCTCGCAGCCGCTTTGATGGTGCAACGGGCCAGTTGACTAGACTTGCCCCCCAGGCCTTAGGCTGCCAGCCCTCCCCTGCCAGCAGCCTTGGAAAGCTCCTCTTTCACTGCTGCAACACAGGACCGATACAATGAGGGGACAATGTTCCTGCTGAAAGTGGAACGTGACGGAACTGTATATTGTGGAGCCACAGCCGCCATCAATTGTTTGAAAGGCTCCCCTTCGATCATAGAGAAGGATGCCCCTCCAACAGCAATGAACTGACCAATCAGTCGCGTTACTTTATTGGCCTGCTGTTTGGGCATTGACCTTTTGGATTGGAATGCCCCAAATTGTTCCAGGGTGGGCTGGACATGCAGTGCTCCAACCTGCCTTGGTCTCTGGTTGCCAGCACTAGCTGCTGCTGCTGCTGCTGCTGCTATTGGCTCAGAAGAAGAAGCTGTTGGGGTTTTTCCACGGCCACCAGCTATGCTGCCTGCACTAAGTTTTACTTCTGCATCTTTCCCCAATAGCACAGCGTTGTGTTGAGTGCTGAGGTGATGCTTCATGCTAGCACTGGTAAAATGGCCAGACACTTTCCCTCTGCTTATTAGCTTCCCACAATGTTTGCACTTTCCATAGCGCCCTTCTTCAACATTTTCAAAGTGCTCCCAAATTGGGGCGTGCATAGCCTTGGAGTGTGCCTTGGGTGCTGCTCCTACTGCTCGGGGTGGATGAACAGAGGCAGAACTAGTGGTGGTGGGACTGGTGGTAACAGTACTGGCCATAGTGGGACTGCTAAATGCTTTAGATTTGCTAGGTTTTGCTGCTGCTGCTGGTGGTGGTGGTGATGGTGATGATCGTAGCGGAGAAGGTGGAGGCTCAGGGGAAAATTGTGCACTAGTCATTTGGACACTGCTCCCTGAGGAATCTGATTCCTGACCACTCATCTCCTCTACTTTCTCTGGCCCATAGTCTAGCTCTTCATTAGCCAGATTGAATGGAATTCCTGCTAGGCTGGAGCTAAGACTGATATCGTCGTGAGACTCGTGACTAGTAGTAGTGCGAGCAGGAAGAATAGACTCTGCACTTGGCCTCTCAGTCTCAGGCTCCTCTGCTACCTCGCTAGGTGGAGTTCCACTATGTGTAGCCCTCTCTCTGTCTTTACAAAAATTTTGTAAGGACTTGGTGGCTTGCTAGAGGTACTAGGAGGACATGGCGTGGCGGTACCAGTGGGAACAGTAGGCGCAGCACTAGTGGTGGTAGAGGCGGTGGGGGTGGTGGTGGTGGTGGTGGTGGTTTTCCCTACAAAGGATCGCTTTTGTTTGGGACCCCTCTGAGTCTTGCTGCTAATTTGGCTCTGCTTGGTACCTTGCATGCTGCTTGTGGATGGGGAAGATGCTGCTTGGGGCAAAAGGCACTTCTTTTTAGTCACTGGGCTGGTACTACTTGTGCTACCCTTTAACTTAGAACGTGCTTCTGGTGCTTTAGGCTTTCCGTAAAAAACCATAGAGCTTGTGGGCCTAGCCGCACTACTATTGCCTGCTTTTGGTGCCTTTCCTTTACTTGATGATCCTTAAAGCAATGCTTCCCCAAATGATAAGCGAGAGCTTGGCCTACTTGGCCGACTAGACTGACGCAAAGGCTGCATCTTAGAACTGGTGGTGGTGGTGGTGGTGGTAGATGGAGCTTGTCCCTCCTTAGTCCCAAAAGGAGGATCCATTTCAAATTTTGTGTTGTGTGTGTAGTGTAGTGTAGTGTTTAAAAAAACTATAAAAACATAAATAAAAAATAAAAAAGAGGAAAAACGAAATAAAGACAAAAAAATTAGAGGAAGTTCTCTTCAGTGCTACTGCTTAAAAAGTAAAACTATGCACTACTGCACTGTGCTGTTGTGTGCAATCTGGCAAAGTGCTAAAGTTATTAACTCAAGATTAACTATTTAATAACTAGCAGTATTTTATTTTTAATTTGAGTTTACACGGGCCTAAGAGCTTAGCCTACTACTATGCTAGCCTAAAGCTATATTTCCTTACTATAAGTCTACCTCTAGGCAAACGCTCTCAAACCCACTAAGCTAAAGTGAGGTTAAGTCAGATTCAGTATGATTTATTAATTAATATTAAGTTATATAATATTAATAGATTAGAAATTATTTACTTATATATTATGTATTATAGATAGAAGAATATAGATTATGAATTAGAATTTAGAATTAGCATTACTTATATTATAGATTATGAATTAGAATTTATATTGTTATATATTATTTATAATATATTATAGATTAAGATTAAAGATTAGAATTATTTTAGTACTACAGCTAGTAGCTTGAAGCTTTGCTTAGTACAGCTCGTCACAGTCAATTTTTCTTGAAAAGAATTAGAAATAAAATAAAATGTCACAGCAAAACAGTTAGCTTCACTGCTTGCTGAACAAAAACACACAGCACTTATGCGGCTGCACTCACTAGCCCAACAAATTCACTTCACTGATGGACTGAGGTGAGCAAAACACTAAGGGTACTTTTAATAAAATTGAAATAAAATGTAAAATAAATGAGAAAATCTTTGCAAAACAGTTAACGTCACTGCTTGCTGATCAAAAAAAAACACAGCACTTATGCGGCTGCACTCACTAGCCCAACAAGTTCACTTCACTGATGGACTGAGGTGAGCAAAACAAATGAAATAAAATGAAAAATTATTAATTAAGAAAAATTGACTTGGTCTCTTGCTGTTGCTAAAACAAAGCACACACTATAGAGCTGCAGCACCAGTACTAATAAGATTAGCTAAACTATACGCTAGTAGTAATTAATTAATATTATTACTTTTATTTATAGCTAATTTAATTAACTATTAAGATAAGAAAGAATTATAGAATTATTGATATTACTGATTTTAGATTAGACACTAGTAGATGTCTTGAATGTCTACAGTACACTCTACACTAGTATACTATTACTAACTATAACTGACAAATATATATATAATTTTATAATGAATTCAATTATTAATTATATTAATTAATATTACTGATTTTAAATTAGACACTAGTAGATGAATGTCTACAGTACACTCTACACTAGTATACTATAGTATATATATATGACTGACAAATATATATATATATATAATATTATAATGAACTATTAAATTATAGACTCTATTAAATTATTATTTATAAATTCTATTTAATTTATTTAAGCAGGACAGGCAGTAGGCACTAGTGCCAGCCCAGGGCAAGGGCACCCCAGTGCCACTGAGACACTGGGTGCACTGTCAACTCAACAGCACTTACACTACAGTTGATGACAAATGAAATAAAAAAAAATTAAATTAATCAAATTATTATTATTAATTATATTAAGTAGCACTGAAGTGAGGATGAAGTACACTGTGAGAAATGGCAGGCTAAGGCTTACCAGTCTCACACAGAACAGAACAATCTCTCTGTAACGCTCGGATGCAGCACAGCAGTGTTGCCAAAGCAGTCACAGCGAAAAATGAATGGATCTCTCAGGCAAGCTCTGGTCTTATAAAGGCGCCTCCAGAATTCAAAAAGCGTGACGTCACAAGAGTGAGCTGATTGGACAGACGAGATCAGCTCACTCCTGTTTGAAATTTTGGCGGCTGCACGGCAAAAACGAAGACGATTCTTCGTGGTTGTGAGTCTTCGTCTTCTCCTACGTTTTGCCGGCACTGTATTCTCTTCGGCGTGTCTTCGGAACGAACAAAAAAACGGCCTCTTCGTGCTCGTTTTCATGTTCGCCCGAAGACGAATGCGCAAGTCTACTAAATACTTTTTTGCCCCACTGTACAATGTAAAGATGACACTGCTGTAAATAATCTGCAAAAAAACAATATAACTCAAATTAGGTAATTCTGACCAATTTGGGCACACCATATGACTGAGTAATTAAGTAAACCAATACTAATTGCTTGATAATCTAATAAACCTTTTTTGTACCACTGCTGCTTTGTCTTTGACAAAATGCACTGTCCTATAGCAGTCATTTTCCAAGTCTAATGCCAGGAAACAGAGGTGTTTATTTGACTGATTAGGAATATAGTGTACAGCAACCGATAAATAGGAGTCTGTTTTCTTCATATTTGTGTCTCTTTAAAGAGCATATGTAGAATGAGTTCTCGGTTTTATAAACACATACAATACAATATCACTGCCCACACCAAATCAGATATCAGAATGCATTTAGGTTATAGAGTAAAACATAAACCCATCTTATGCTGATGTTTAAGCCTCAATAACAGTTGGTCTTCATCAGGGCAACCTAAAGGGACATACTGGATTACCTATTATCTCCCAGAGACTTTTTTAGCTTTGTTTCTTCTGAAATATGTTGCATTTCAGTATTCAACATATTTGGTTTTATCTTAATTGATAATTAAAATAAATAAATAATGTGTCCTTAAATGTTCCTATGTGAAACAAACTACAGGTTTCCTAGTACCCATTTGGTTATAAATGCACATATGTAGCGACACAAGAAACCTGTCTCAACGCGAAAATACATACTTTGAATCCTATAAAATCTTATTTTCTTATTATACTCTTGTTTACCTGTTTGTTATCAGCTCATATGAATTGATTCTTTTTTTCTAAAAATGTCTCACATTATACTCTTTGCATTGTATAGTTTATAGATTTTATAGACAAAAATGTAGATAAAACAGTCAACATTTATTATACTTGGACTTCTGGCTTTGTTTATCCCTGCACACCTTTGGCGGTAGGAGGTAATACCATAGAATCTGCACTACACAATGAAACATTTTTCATTTTCTATAAGTTGTCGGCTGGTTTTAGTTTGCTAAATAGAAAGGTGATGGCAGGGAAGATAACACATAAGACAGGCAATGCAAAAAAAGCAGTGGAAAAGGTGCTGGGTTCTATAGCTAGAGGCATTAGCAGCGGAATAAGGGAAGGTGAAGTTCTAGCCCTTCTCCTAATCCAACCTTCCAAAGACTGTCTGAGCCACTATACAGCTTCACAAAAATAAGTTAATGGGGTACAATAATCATGTAGGTGCTGAGACCAGGGTGTTAAAATAGCTGGCCCCATGTAGGGTGACCACGTGTCCCAGATCACCCAGGACAGTCCCACATTTTGGTCCTTGGCACCTGCTGAATTCCCGCATTCATTTGCAATGAAGGCACCAGGCAATGTGCATATGATGGACGGAGTCTCCCCTCAATATACCCTCACATGCCTGTTATATGAAGCCCCTGGAAATTCACAGTTGCATGTCATTGGCTGACTTAACCAAGAAATATTTTCTGACCAAAGATAAGTTGAATATGCATATAAAAAGCTATGGAACTACAAAACAGCTGTTCAGAACCATTTAAGTTTGCCTAACTTCATCTGTGTTTTTCCACAGCTAATGTCATGTGCTGTCTTTTCACGCAGTTCTAAAAGTTCCATAAAATTTGTCAGGTTAGCATGCAACTGGCTAACCAAGTAGGGTTGCAAATGTTGGGAAAGTGATGAACTGCATTTGTACCCCTTTGAGTGCTGGTGGTCAGGACATATTTTTGCCAATATTCGGCTTACACCTTAACTAAGGAAACCTATGTTTTGTTGACTTCAGGTCAAATTAACTTAGGAAAAAAACTAAATTGCATCACATGCCATGGTATAGTGGTAAAAATATACCCCTCCCCACAAAAAACATTATTTTCCCACCATTATTTCTGTAAAAAAAAACAAAACAATTTGCGAAAAGTTACTAAAACTAAATAATTTTCTTATAAAAATATATAATAAATGAAGCCATCACATATTTCGACATGCACCCATTATGAAGTGGTGAAGTTGTTTGACAAATAGCAAGTTAAAACAATGAGAGCAACCAATAAGAGAACCCTATGCCATATAACATTATTCATATTGTGTGTCAACCTAATTGTAAGTAAACTCCTGTAATTCAACTCTTCATACTCATGTGTAGTCTCATACATCCCCAATTACTCTTCAGGACACAAGTCCCTCGGTACATCTTTCTTTCCTAGTTTCCCTCTCTTCTAAAAGTTTTTAGAATGTTTCTTGAGAATGAGTGGGTATGTGTTCTACATTCCTACAAGTCACAACAATATGCATAGAAACCACATAAATGTTTATAAGTTCAATGTATGTAAATTGAAATTACTTCCTCGGCTATGTAAATATCGTAGTGCAAAAAGTCTCATCAAAGGTTTTCATGATGTCATGTCCAGTAACCACACTTCTACCCATACCCCTTTAAAGCAGACGTTTGTTTATTTGCTGGAGGTATGCAGTCATGGTAAGCATCTCCTCTATGTGATGTTGTAAATTCCATGAATATCATTTACTATATGTACACTGTACTATAATTTCTAGTCTAAATGATCTAATGATGGGCAGATCATGATTAAATATAAGCAGACACTATAAGGGAATATTTTGTCTGTAGGCACTGTAGTAATTAATATTGAGCAATAAATTCTGATAAGTTACAAGTGATTATTGTTTAGTTGTATTTCTAATTCATCTTTACAGTTCTGTTCTTTACTGTACTGAAGCCACTAATTAGAAGTACGGTATATGAAACATCTATTACTAAATGTTAAACAATGATTGGATTTTCTATACAATGTCTGATATCACACTTTGCCTGTATCATGTAGTTTTAGTAATATTTTGTACATTCATATACTAATATACCGGATGTTGAAACTTACTAAGGCACAACAGTGGGAATAGATGAGGTATGAAGTAGATATGACCTTGTGGGAGAAGGGATAGATGGGATTAACAGGGGAGAAAACTGAGAAGGTAAACCTGCAGATCCTCAAATTTAGGTATTCTAGAAGAAAGAGCAGTGATACCTTTGATGAGAAATTAATGACCACAAGAGCCGGGGTATTACCCTCTCTATCTGGTATAATAGGGTCTGAGAAGATTAAGGATTAGAAGCATCCATGTGTCTGGGTTGCATAATAGAAATAGCACTTGTCTTCTAGAAAACATTTGAGCCTCCAGTAAGCCTCACAGTTACTAATTTAAAAATCTACTATACAAATTTTACATAATTTAAATAATTTCTTTCCTAGAATCCATTGACATCAGCATACCACTGAAAGACAACATCACTATCACAATAAAACCTGCTTCTACTCGACCGGTATCCCCATCTTGCTTCATCTGTACTAAAAAAGATGGCTGTAAACTTTCTACATTATGGATAGGCCCAGGGATGACTGTGGGGTACACCTTCAGCTGCCCTTCACCTGAAAAATACTTTGTCATGGAGATACTCAATAAAATCGGTAAGTGTTCTTAATGTTTTATATAATATGCTTTTTTGCATAACTCCCAAGTGAGTTTCATGGGCACCACCACTGTGGGCAATGGAGTTCATAGGCTTCTATTCTCTTTTCTATCCCTGAAAGTTGTGAAATCATTGGAGGTCTCTGTTGTTGCAGCTCCCTTAAGGTCACCAGGCAACACTCTGAAACTGAGCACTGCAAGGTGGCGCTTGGGTATGGTGGGCTGGTGGTTCTGATTATGCCCTTCCTGGATCTGACTACACCCCCTTCCCACCTCTAGTCAGACCCTCCAACACAGGTGTCCCAATTTACACATCTGAGGTTTGCTTTGGTTATCCAAAACCAATTTTCAAAAATAAGTTATTTACTAAACTGAAACATTTAATCGCACAGACTCCGCTGTGCATCATGAAGGGTCTAGCACACTGTACGTCTATTAAAAGTAGAGTCATATATAATATATTAAAAAGCAAACTTTTTTTGGAGGTTTTTTAGGTATTCCTATGATTAAACTGGGGTGTAATAGTACTTAAAGGTTAGCTGGAGTTGCACAAATAAACATGTACTTTCTTTTTTACGTTTAGATTGCAACAGTGGTTCGTGTCCCTTTGGAAATGTAGTTCTACAGCCTGCAAGCTTGACTGGCCTTAATAGAACATTCTCATGGCACGTGGCAACTGCCCAGAATATTGGCTTGGTATTAAGCTTTTCAACTCCATGGCTAAAGCAAATAGATTCTTCAATGAAATGCCCAGATCTAGTAACTTACACCATTGGAACTTTTGTTAGTGGTTCCTCCACCAGTATTGGAACCTTTTGCTCAAACGGCACTGTATCACGTATTAAGTTGCAAGGAGGGGGAGTTGTTACTCTTGAATTACCTTGGAATGAAACGCTCACAGAGTCTGGATTCAGCATAGCAAACCGGTCTTCTATTAGAAGTAAGTAGTTCTATTGGTATATAATCAATGCAGATTCCCAAGTGGGCCAACCCACCCCTGGTTTGCGGGATCTGGTGTTGGTGCCCCTCACCGAAAAGCAGGGGCATCTGTCTTCAAGTGTATTTAGTATTGGGTTACTGTTTTATAACTGTTGTGCTAGAAGAAAGTTACAAGATGGTACAGCATGTATTGTATTTATTGTATGTTAATGTTTCCAAGGCTTTGTGGACTTGTGGATATATTTTAAGCAGCTGAGTTGGCAAAAGTATTGGATTTTATGTATGTTTGTAAATAAAATATGCTAACATCCCATACAAAATATAGATGAATTTACAGAAGACGAGCTTAGGGTTAGCCGCAACTGGGTGCAGTATCTCCTCAGCGCCCTCTTAAAACTAACCAACATAAATACTGACGCGCAGATGACACTCACTGTAACACCATACACAATCTTTAGCCTGTTCCTCCTCTCCATCTCACAGATGACACTAACCGTAGGCTTACCGCTGACACCATATAACACCATATACTGAAATGCCAACAACAGACCACACACACATACTAACACCAAATACTAACACATACATCATATGCTAACATACACTTACAGTCTAACGACACAGTAACAGACATAAACATGCTAAAGTCCATACACTAATACACACACACTCTAACACTATATGCTGACATACACACTCATTCATTCAGTAACACTGATAATATCATACACTCATACACGCTTACACCACACATACATACTATTCAACTAGAAACACTGACTCTAATGCCATACGTGTGTGTATGTGTGTATATATATATATATATATATATATATATATATATATATATACATACATACATACATACATACATACATACACACACACACTGACTATCGCTTTATGTAAATATATAAAATATAAACACTAACAGTATACATGCACACACTGACTGACTCTAACACAAGACAAACATACACTCACATTTTAGCACTATATATACACACATACACACTGATTGTGTGACTCTTTGGGGCCTGGTGGCCTGGTGCCATGTATTCGTAGTACCTGCTTCCGTAAGAGGGCAAATGTAGGGGCACCCAATTTTTAAGGTTTAAGGCCCCTGTTTGTGCCTTATGTCCCCTGTTGATGGTCCTCTAGAAACCTGCTTAGTGTGCAACATGGAAAATCCAGTCAAAAATTTGGATATAAATTAAAAGTAAGTAATAGTTGATCAACTAAGCTTAAAAGGATAGTAACCGTACTGCCTAGCTTTTTCTATATGGATAAAAATGAGAAAGATACTTAAAAATATTGTAACAGTTATAAAAATGATTTCCAATACTTATGTGCACACATACTACAAATGCATTGCTACTGGAGCCCATCTAACATCAAAAAAGACTTGGACTCCTACATATATGCCATTTTATGCCCCACTGTTTAATTTCATTAAAAATACTGACTTAATTATAAGGTGTTTTGTATCTGATGGGAAAAATGCTGATATCCTATCACAGAAAATGGATATAGCCATATATTAGCCATATATATAATATATATAATGTTTTTTTCAGTTGAAGGTGATGCCTATTACTGGACCAGCTTACAAGACAATGTTAAGTGATGAACATTTTCATCTTAAAAAGAGATGTGAGGACCTGAAAGTTAGTGACATGATATTGTTTGTTTGGTCTAATAAAAGGTATCATTTTGATATCATATAACAAAGCAGACCTTGGTGAATAGTCACTGAATAGTCTCTGACAGTCAATGAAATGTAATTACCGGTATATGTATTTTTGTTTTCTTGTGCATGCTTTGGGCTGTGTCACAACAAAAGAAAAATATCTGTGGCCTGAGTAGGTCTGTTATTTTAGGGAATTATGTATGTTTGTTACATAACGTCTGCATTAACACAGAGAACATTCTTGACATTATTAACAATTTGTCATTGAATGAAACTTATAAACAAGATATCATATGTCATTACAATGTAACCTAACCTCTGCAGTAGAGGGCTAAAACATTTGCATGATAACAACTGCTTCAATACAGACAGGGGCCACTCAAGTTGCCCTAAGGACCCAAAGCATTATACACTTGTGCTTCTTGGCTACTAACATAATTAATACTTTGTTAAAAATATGGCATTATATTTTGAGTTCATCTTAAATCAAGATATTAGGTTTGAAGATATTCTTCATGAGGCTATGTAAACCAACGATTTTACATCGCTGGAAGAAAGCATTTGTTTTTTTATTTCAATTAAAATTTGGTACCCTGGGTTCTAAATTGGATATGCTTATGTAATGCTTATCTACATTTGTGGGTTTTTTTCTTCTTCATTTACAGGGCTGTGTATTATTGAATCCACCTTTCAGAGAGAGTCCATGATAACCATGATGTCTGCAAATTATCCAAAGGGGTTCCCCAATGATGAGCTCATGATGTGGCAGTTCGCCATTCCACCAGATCACAGAGCCAGCATTCAGTTTCTAAATTATACCTTGCCCAATTGCTTGAGGAAAGAGGAGCGAGTGGAATATGAACTTACTTCATTCCACAACAATCCAGAAGTATACAAACTACAAGGCAATCAACCTGCAAATATACCTGGAAACTTCAATATGTCCTTGTACAATTGTGACATGGACAATCTCAACCCAAGTGCCCTCACGTTGGTCTTCAGTGTCACAGTTCAGAAGACTCCAAATGAAGCAAGTGAGTCATTTTGTATTAATTCAGTTATATGTAACAGCACGCTGAAAGGATTTCAGAGGAGACAAGAAATGAGTTAACTGCAAACTCCAGTGTTGTAAAAAACAAAACAAAAAAAAAACCAGACAGATGGTCAGTCCAAAAGCAATAAACAAATGCATTGGCTCAATTTAATGCCACAGTTGAACTTCATTAAAATGTGTTAGTATTGTGTAGTGTACTTAAATAAAGTTATCTTTATAGTAGAACTTTATCAGTTATAGCATAATATAATGGTTGCACGTGTTGAACATTTTCCTTCTTTATTTTTGCAATTAAGCTTTTGTTGTTATTCCAGCATTAGCATAAATCTTCAGATTTTTTTTACACTTCATTAGGGATTCTAGATGTAGTTGAAGAGACTGCAAAGAGTAAAGGATGTGCCCAGTGGGTTTTGTGCTGCCCTAGGCCTGTCTAAACTCACACCACTCATAATCTTAATTTGCCCCACCCCTTCCTTTATAAACTCCACCCATCCTCTTAAGGCACCACCTCTTTCTCTTTGAGCTCCACCCCTTCCATTCTCTGTATTACGAGTGGATACAGAGTACCTACTTGTATATTTTGTTTTTCGGTGCAACTTAGAAGCTTTTTCAGTGTTTACAGCAACTACCTTTTAGCGTCTACTTTTGTGTCTCATCAACAACAGTACTGTTGGAATTATGTTTCTAACTCTGCATTTAGTGACAAAAGTGTTAAACATTGCAAGGTGGAACATCTTTGAAACTGCTTTTTATCTCACTTCCACATTTTTCTGTTTTCAGATAAAACCTACCATATTGATCTAAGAAGAGACAATGATATGAATGTGCGCATCTCAAAGCGGCCCATAAGCGGTCGTCAGTTTGTCAGACTCTGTCTCATCTGCCAAGGCCAAACTGACTGCGGTACGGAGTTAAACCTGGCAGGCGGCAGATACTATAGAATTTACTTCCTTTGTGAAAATTTGGACAGCCTGATGGTAACAGCAGAGAGTGTCATAGGTAGGAAATTTATAAATAATTAATAAATTCAGACATTGTAGGATGGTGTTCTCCATCTCAGTTCTCGAGGGCATGGAAGTTTTGCAAATGATCTAATTACTTTGTTTACAATTAAAGACAAAATGTTCATGCAAGCTGCAAAAATCCTATAGTATCCTGGTGCTACTGAAATGTTTGTGTAGTGTTTAGGTTGCATTACCACTAAACGTTTAGAACATAATATTAGAACAATTAATAATTAAACAGAAATACCCCTTTAGCTTTATGTAGTACATAGTTGGGCAACTACAACTTTTCACTTGGACATGTTTGTTTTTTTTTCTTTTCTTTTCCAGCATGCTCAGATATTAAAACCTGCACCATAAAAGATAGGAACCTTGCCATACACCCGTCTTTGGTCCACCTTCCTGTACGTCTGGAAACAATCACTTGGAAACTAATACCTCCACCAAACAGCAGTACTGAAATAGGGTCCAAAAGTTTAAAACTACATCAGCCTCTTCCAGGAAAAACATGCAACGCAACAACTACAGCTTTTGAATATGGCATCACCAGCTCTACTCAAGAAAACCAATTTAAAATTGGAACATTTTGTCCTAATGGGTCTGTTGAAAAGATTCAGATGAAAGGCAACGTCACAATCATATTAAGCATACGGAAATATGCCAACGTCAGCCATATTCTCATACATGACTTGTATGCATCCTTTGTAACACGCCTTAGAGGTATGAACATTTCTTACTACCTACTACCAGGTATTCAGATACTTATAATTCAGAAACTACTTATGGAATCCAGAATTATTTATTTGATGTTAGACTTGTAAAAGAAGTGGATAAATAACTCAGGTGTCAGTGGAAGACTACATTTCTGCTGCAACATTACTGTTGGTATGTTTATACGAAGGGGGCTATATAATTAAAGTGATTTTGGTCAAAAGTTTGAAAGGTAATTTTTTCTTTTGCTATGGAAATAGAATCACTTTTTAAAATTGTAATCAGAATCACTTTGTATACATAACCTCAAAATACCCAAAGTCGTATTCATGCCATGGGATATGTGCTTGGGCCTTTATGACAGCTATTTCTAGTTTCTATCTCTATCATCCGTACCGGTTAGCATAGAGATTAAGACTACAAATATTTCAAGTAGATGCAGAGCATTTCAAATATTAGAACATTAAGCATATTTCATAAAATTACCTTTTCTAATGTGTATTCACATTTTTGTATTGGGCTCGGTGATAGAATAGATAGGAAGTACCAATGGAGTATAAACCAAATTAAAATCTCTTAATTAACAATTGTTCTGTATGATAAAACTAATACTTGAAAAGCTTGACTACATTGCTTCTAATTCTGGGTTTTGAAGATAGCTTATAGATACCCAGGAATCCCTAGTCAGAAATATTCTTTCTTAATTTAACAGACAGCTCTTCCTAACTTTAAAACCTACTTGCAGTGAAACCAGGCCTAAAAAAATATTCCAAATAAAGAAAAAGAAAAAAAAAGTGGACTTCCTAATGCATATTCAATGTACTCCATTTGGATTTTGTTGTCCATTCAAGCTTTTTAGACATGAGTCTCTGTTTCACAATTTGCATATCCCTGTCTACCCTGACAACTCTATAGAAACCCTGCTAGGAATACACAGACGAACACACTCACCTTCCAAAGCATACCACAGAACCCAGAGAATAATCATTTTAGATTGAAATACATACTGGGCAAATGGCCACCACTGGCAATCTGAGTTGAAAATGTAAAAAAAAAATCTTAATTCTTATGTAATATGGACTGATAAAAACATTGAGCCAGAGCTATCCTTAGTTAGTGGCTTTGGTGTTTATCTGTGTATATAAAAAGAAATACTAAGGACTGTTATAGTTTTTGTAAACTGAGCTTCTTATGCATATTATTATAATGTAATCCTTTTATTTTTATTGTAGAAGAGGTTTATTTTACCGTGAGCCCCAAGACTGGTTCCACCACTCGCCTTCACACGCCCAACTGGGAGGAAGGACTTCCAGACTATGTTTCTCTCTCCTGGAACATAGAACTTGCTACAAATCAGTTTGCTAAATTAACATTTGATAGGGAAAAAATTGGCATTATGTGTCAAATGAACAGTGCGCTTCTCAGGGTGAGGGAAAAGAAAGCGAATGGCATCAACATTGTAACAAAAGAAGATGAGAAATTACCACGTACATTGGATCTTTACAATCCATTTTGGGTGAATGTCTCCAACTGCAAACCCAAGGGCAGAGACAATAAGCTTCAAATACAATTCACTATAACAACCGATTACAGTAGCTCAGGTGAGATTTAATAGTGCTTCTGTAAAACATATTTCCTAGGGATCCTAATTATACTAGACCTTTGTAACTAAACCATATTGTTTACCAACTATTTAGTGTTAAAAGACCAAAGAATGAAGAACTGGAAGTTTCATTAAATTGATATTTCCTTCTATGCCTGTAAGCAAGAAAAATCAGAGGTTTAGATGTAATGTAATTTTTGCTTTACTGGGAGGGTGGTAGATTAATACAATAGAATCCCATGAGAAGTTGTAGAGGATAATATAGTGAGGGAGATAAAGCTATCCTGAATATAAGACATGACCAAAGATTGCTCAGTTACACCAGGAAAAATGAGCCCAGTAGATGGGCCAAATGGTTCTATTGTGTTTCTAACATTTGTTGTGCTGGTTATTCTGTGATTCTCCAAGTCTTGAGCTTCACCTACCCAGTTCAGTAACTTAAGAACTGCTGGATAGTGATTTTACATTGATTAGCTAGTAAAGGCTCCAGTGGTATTGTGAGACTCAGCAATAAGGTATGTGCCTGTGGCTCAGCTCCTCTTTAGCAGTGACTAAAGGGATGACGTCATATCCGTTCTCCGGTGTGCTGCACAAAACCCAAGTAAGAAAATTACAGGTTGGAGGTATGCAGTATGCACAGCCACCAGTTTTCTTGATTCTCTGAGTCACAACCTCTTCCCCTTAGACCTATACATAGGAATGATAATTCTGCAAGTTGTATTTTCTACCAGACTTGTTTGGGGTCAGTCCCTTATCTGGTTTTGAGCAATCTCCTTATCCTGAAATACTGTTTGGGTGTCCTTGGAAACTAAGGACACTTGGGAGATATGATTTTATCCCTAATAGAAATAATATGCACATTAGTATATTTAAATGTACCGCACTGTGCGATAAAATGCCTTGAGCTTTTACTTTTCAGTTTGTTACTTATCTCTTGCTTTATTTCAGATACAAAAATCATTGCAATTGCTGCCGCTGCTGCTGCAGGAGCTGTTATTATAGCCATTGTAGTAGCCCTCTGCTGCATCAGAAAAAAGTAGGTGGATTATTATGTCTTTTCAGTAGCCAAATTAGAAGATAGAAAGTTTTATATTAATTGATGCTAGAAGTTAATAACTGACAATGTTGAAACTCTTAGGGTAATTACTATTTGTATATTATTGGACCAAATATAATTTAGATGCATAGGGTTGGGAGAAACACAGGCTATGAGTTATGTTCTACAGTAATGTAATAATATAGAACATATAAACTAAATGTGCTATGGTAAAATTAGAACACCAATGTGAAAAAAACATTTTACTTAATTAGCTTATCATTCCCAGACACCTGGTGATAGAAACCTTTTTGCAGAGAAGACAATTGCTCAGCAGCAATCATTGTGGTCCCAGAGGAATATAATAAATTTGCCCAATATTAAATTCAAATAATACAATGGCAAATATGTACTCTGGAAACTAGAGACTACAAATATACATTATTAAAAATGGGCAGCACTAATATAAAAAATATGAAAAAACATTAAATACATACCACTAGAATTCATTATAGTAAACATTTATCTTTTTATTATAATATATATAATCAAAGATATGTAGTACATCCAATAATAGTTAATTATGAGTCAATTTATATTAAATTACAATTGATTAAAAACTAAAAAACAAAGCACAAACCAAGGAGGCTCTCGGTAATGCGACGTTTTTAATATCTTTCTTCAGGCTCAACGTTACCTACTCTGAAGAAAGATATTCAAACGCTACATTACTGGGTGCCTGGGAACAAGATTATAATAAATCTTTCTTCTACTCGTGGTGGGCCTACTGCACTAGGCTTTTTTCTAAATCTTGTATGGTGTTTGCAAGCACTGATCATACTCATTTACTATAATAAAATAAGAAGTTCTTATTGAAACAACTTCTCTTTTAATATTTAGACAGGGATATATTTTTTATATATATATATATTTGTAGTGTTTTTTTATATCTTAGTAACACAGAAAATAGTTTTTTTATTATTAAACCATTGTATCATGAATATGAGCAATCTTTATCTTTCAGTGCTTTATATTTAATAATTATTTACTTTTATGTATGTTTCTTAGGAAAAAAGAGAAAGAAACCCCTCTGGGGATATACAATTCGAAAGTTAACACAGAAATACCAAGACGTCAAGGTTTATTGAGAAAAGGGAGGAAGAAGGAGTCCCATATATATGCTGTGATTGATGATACAATGGTCTATGGCCATTTGTTGAAAAACACCAATGGTCCGAGCAACCCAGAGGTGGATGTGTACCGCTCCTTTGAAGGAAATATGTCCGATCCTCCTCCTCCTGTTCCCCCAGTTCTGTCTTCCAATGGGAGTACTAAAGAGGACCACTGGCAGGATCCACTTGCCCTTTCAATGACACAAAATGAACTTTACACCTTCTCAGAAACTATCCCAAAGGTCCCTGTTGAAGATGAAGATACCAGTTTATCCTTTCTAGACTATCAAGGGAATGGAAATGTACCATCAGTCTGATTTGTTTGAAGAATGGAGATAAGGCAACTTTTTTCCAGTTACAGATAAACGCATTGTAATTGAAATAAAAGTTCACCATCCAGTAGGACCAATTGCACCTTGCAAGGAAGGCAGTCAACCTGCATTTTGTTGGATACTGGCGGAAACTACCGATATGGTGACAACTGACCGCTTTGACTCCACAGTCTGAACTTTCTGTGTCAGCTGCATAGTTAATAGAATACATTTAATTTACATTGCAGCCTAGAGGAAAACTTGGAACTTTGATAAAGGAGAATATACTTTGTAATATATGTGTGTGTGTTTATACAGTATATATATATATATATATATATAATGTAAATATTAATAGATTTGGATTAAAGATACAGTATGCTTTTATCATGTGGAAATATTATGGTTGTATGTGCTTTCTTTAAAGACAGAGACAACCCTGCATTTTCTGGCATCCTACACTATGCCCTTTGCATGAACTTGTTTAGTTGGTGGTGCATACACCAGCACAGCTCCCGAGGCAGCTGCATACGTTACCAATATAGTGTGGCCAGTCCTGTTTAAAAATATCCCAAGAAATTACTATGATACAGTCTACAATAGAGATTCTAAAGGGACTTGAGTTTTATTGTATTTCTTAAAACTGTTTACTTTGCTCACAGAGGTTTTCAATGAACAGATAACTTCATTCTCCTGTACTCTAAGATCTTATCAATGAAACCATGGTGCCCTTGGTCACAGAGTAAGCTTAAAGTAAATATATACACACACACATATTCATGCATAATAATATTTATTGTGAAATGTATAATATTAAGCAAGGTAATGATGTGAAGTGATGTCATTACTGATTGTAAGTTATGACTTGGAAATTCTGCTCACTCACATCTGAGTATTACTTGACAGTTTATAGCTAAGAGCAAGAAGCCTGAGAAGTGAGTAAGTGTGGTTCATATTTATAATTCTACTTCCAATGTGTGCATTATGTTCATTTTAGATCTATGTGATTTGCAGTAAAAATTGGTTCCAAGTAAAATCCTAATGGAATATTAAACTGACCACCACGCAGCAAGAATAAAATAAGACATTATAAAACACCACTCAAATAGTATATTACAATTTATAACGCTTTGGTTCAATTTTCAGCCAGAGTTCTTTTAAAATTGTTGTTAATGTGTCAGCTTTGACTGTAACTGTTTAATGTACTATATTCAGAGGTTTGAAATGTGTAGCAAATGTAAACACTTTTGTAAGATAAATTGTGACTGTACATGCTGTCATTTTGTTTTTAAAAAATGTATTTAATATAAAAAAACATGTTTTGTTTTTTGCATACACTATTTAAACTCTTCCCCTTAAAAGGAGAAGAAAGGAAGCGATCACTAAAAAACAATTCTGGGGAAAAATAAAACTGAAAAATATGGGGATTTTAATATTTTATTAAGAATAACACAATGAGATAACTGTTCCTTTAAGATCAATGTGACTGGTTGTTAATGGGTTATATTATGACTGTGAAAGACTTCAGCAATGATCACATGTTCATACAAGAAATTTGTGGCACAGCGAGGTGTGTCTAGATGTGTTTGAACAGGCTAAAAGTCAAGGATTGTAAAACTGTATCTTATACAAAATATAATTCTTAAGTTGCAGTGTGCTTTCAGAAGAACCACTAAATAAATGCTTTGTTTAATTTGGCTTTTCTTTTTGAAATGATCAAAAGGTTTGTACCGCGTTAGTCGTGGAAAAACAGGAGAAGAGTATAGTTAAAATAATAAAATTTATTGGCTAACAGGGTTTAATTGCAAGCTTTCAAGACCAAGTTGTTAGGTCCCTTCCTCAGGCATTAGTGAAGCTAAAACAGAATTTCCTTAATACAAAAGCACAGTTTACAAAAAGGTAAAATAGTATTGGAGAATTTCCTCAACAGTAAATAAGCTGGACTAACAGAGATCTAATAGATAGATACAGTCTTTGATCAGTTTACTCCCTGGTTAAAAGGGCCATAGAACCATTTGACTCATGCCAGATCTATGAAGATGTCAAATGTGAGCAGTAATAAATTGGTTGAAGTAATTCAGTGTTTGTGAGAGGATTATTAATTTGTAAAGTGGTATCGGGAGATAAATTCCTAATCTCAAGGCCAGTGACTAAGGCATTAAACCAACATATCAGTTTGACCTCCCATGTTTTTCTCTCCATCTGGGTGCGGAACAATCCCATCAGTACTGAGAGCTTCATATCCTGTATGCTGTGTCCAGGTTGACATAAATGTTCTCCAACAGGTGTATTTTTTTCTGGTTGATAGTATGTCTGTGGGAATTTAACCGTTTATGTGTACTTGGCGAGTTTATCCCACATACATTGCTGTTGGGCATGTCACACACATAGTGGCACACCGCTTTAGATGATTTGCCCATAAAACAGCCATTGGTTTTGTGGTGGAAGTGTGAGACTAGTATTAGTATTTTATCTGTGCTGTGGATGTGTGAACAAGTCTCAAATGTTTTTATTTGGCAGGGAAAGGTACCATTTGCTGTTTGTCTGTGAAGGATGCTCCTCACAATCCATTGTTTTAGATTGAGAGGCGGCTTGAATGAAAGTAGAGGGGGATGTGGGAATATTGTCCGAGATCTTTCATCAGTGTGTGGGATTGTATCTGATGGCTTGACTGTAAGACTGGAGATCTACACAAAACGTTCCCGTGCCCCCCAGGGGGCATTATCGTCCCAGTGGGAAGCACTGGGTTATAGTTATAAGTTGCATTTTGTGTGTTTATTTGGAAAATAAAGTAATCACTACGACTTTAACTCAACACAACAGATGAAACATGTACGAAGAATTGTTTTCCCTAATTTTCTTCTCCCTTATTTCTGCTTCCACTGTCCCCTTATTTTTATTCAACGTCCCCCAATAGCACCCGAGGCTACTACCGCCCCTGTTAATGTTTCCGGCGCCCCCCCAGGCCGTGGTATCACCCACTTTGGGAAGAACTGGTCTACATGAAGTAGATCCTTTAATTGGACTAGTAGCTTATTTTTATTAGAATTGCCCTATTTGCGTTTTTACACTTACACACCTTTCTTCTTTAAGTTTTAATGCTTAGCTAAAAAGTGGTATTTTAGGGATGTTTTCTTCTTTTGGAATGCTTTGAGTCAGTAGCATGACATTAATCCACAAACTGTATAAGTCAAAGATGGACTTCTGGGAAACCTCATTTAAGGCCTGCCACCACAGCTGGCATCAACAATACTGACAACAAGGTTTTAACTTATTTTCCTGTTTCCGAGTAGCCTTATCAAGTTTATTCCCTATTCTTCCTCTCTGTTATGCCTATTTGGATGTGTTTTGCAGTTACATTCCTTAACATGGACCCAGCACCCCAATTTCTGTATGGTCTATTTTATCTGACATTCCATTCTTGGGAGTTAAATTGTGAGCAACATTTATATGTCTCCAAGTCTATCTATTTATCCTAATTTGATCTTTTACAGTGGCAGTTTCCATGCCAACTTTTTCTTATCAGTTCTCTTATTGTGTTAAAATCTTCTTTTAGAACTGAGTGAGATGGTTTGGACTAAACACTGAGTCTGAAAAAAGTGCATGCTGGCTAAAACACCCCTACTGTCACTTGTATCTTCTACTAGTAAGGACATGTGATTTTTCTTGGCTCAGCCCTTTCACCTCTTGTCCCTTTAACAGATCCAGAACTTAGCATAGGATTTACTGCTGTATATTTCATAGTAGACAACTAACATAAATTAATGTAGCAATTGAAATAATTCTGGGGGTCAGGGCTGCTATTGGAAATCTTGGGGCCAAGTACCAGCTCCATACCCATCTCATAACTCCATCCCATTGTCCCACCCATCACTCCGCCTTACAATCCTCCCATAAGCACAGCTTATGAGAGCAGAGGCCAGTTTAGGGATAGTGGTATCTGGGTGCAGTATTTCTTCAGGGCTCCTGTAAGTAACATGCATATACAGTAACATGCAAACTCGCCTCTCTTACACCACACATCTACACAAACACATTTGGTCTCCTCTCCCAAACTCGCAAAACCCTCTCCCAGACTCCCAAAACCCTGACACTTCAATACGCTAACACTCACACCCACGTTAACACGGTAACACACACACGAACACAGTCATGCCAACACCATGCACTAGCATACTCTAACACGTATGGTGTAAGAGACACACGCATATGCTAATATCATACACACACACACTGACTTTAACACTATGCATTGGACTTGTGCATTCGGATTTGTACGGACTTCAAATCCCCCTCTTTATCACACTCTCATTCACATTTTCTCACAGGCTCACTCACTTTCTCTTTTACTTTATATGTATGTTATTGTTTATTAAATCTCGCTCCACATTATGAATTTTATTGGTGGTGGATAGGGCCCCAAGGGCCTACAATGATGTTAAGATGACCCTGCATAGCCTCTCCCTCGTTCCTCTAATGAAGACTGATTCTTCTTTTGCAATCCTGCAGGCTCTGTACACAACCAGGCTTAGGCTGACTAGGCAGCCCCTTTGCAGCATAACTGGGGACAGGTCACCCTCTTTGGCAATTGGGCTCACCGGCAGCCACCTCTCTATGGATGTTTGGGAAACTGTCCCATATACATTATGGAGGACTGCAGCTGCGTATCTAGGGTATGGCAACTATGGCTCGTGCCATAGGCGCCATTTGAAAGGGGGCGCCGGTGAGCGGCTTTTAAACGCCGTTGTTTTTTTGTTGTTTTTTTTTGATGCGGAGGAGAGAGAGGGGCGCCTAGCAACCGCTCGGCGCCCCTCATTCTCCTCCACGAGCCCTCTACCCCCGTCCCGGTGCCGGCATTTCTTGCAGAGCGCCTCAATATGACGGCATATTGCGGCGCTCAGCAGTGAAGCAGCGGGCACCAACGGGTTTTAAACACTGTCTTGGTTTTTTTTGATGCGGAGGAGAGAGAGGGGCGCCTAGCAACCGCTCGGCGCCCCTCGTTCTCCCCCGCATAAAAAAAAAACAAAACAGCGTTTAAAAGCCGCTCGCCGGTGCCCGCTGCTTCAGTGCTCGGCGCCGAAATATGACGTCATATTAAGGCGCTCAGCAGTGAAGCAGCGGGCACCACTGCAGTGCAAGAAGACAGAAGCCTCGTGCTCCCATCGCTGGACCCCAAGGTGAGAACTACAAAGGGGGAGAGGGGTTAGGGCAGGGGAGGGCTGGCAGCCTAAGGCCTGGGGGGCAAGTCTAGTCAAGTGGCCCATTGCGCCACCAAAGCGGCTGCGAGCGACATTGATAGCAGTCACTCCACCGGCGCCTAATGAAATTAAAGCGGCCGGCGTGCACGCACCGCGCCGCCCAATAGCCGTGCCTCAGCTCTTTATCCCACCCCTTTTAAGACGTGGGTCGAAGAGCTGAGGAATGGCCATTGGGTCTGACTGCTGCATGATGCAGGGGCGTACCTAGAGTATTTGGCACCTGTGGCAGATCCTGTATGTGGCACTCCCCCCACCCCACACTTCAAAACTGCATAGTTTCTATGGTTAGGCAAACATTGACAGGGGTACAGCAAAATTGTTATCATTATATACTGAGGCACACATTGACGGTGGTACAGCATAAATTTTATCATTATATACTTAGGGATTACGCTGTACCACTGTCAATGTGTGCCTATACATTGAGCCAGACACTGACAATACTGCAGTACAACCCCTATCACTATATACTAAGCCAAACATTGATGTGGTGTAGGCCTACCACTTCAGTGACTGGCTTAGTATATAGTAGGGATGCACCAAAATAAAAATTCTGGACCTAAACTGAAAATTCAGCATTCATTTGGCCAAAACCAAAAAAAAAAACCGTTTAAAATACTTTATTAAAAGTAACACACCAAAATTAGACAAAAAAAAAATCAATAACAATATTAATATATATATATATATATATATATATACATATATAATTAACAGCAATCACAATCCTATCATGCCCAGGTTCTAGCATGTACTGGCTGACTTAGCATGATAGGCGTGTGATTGCTGTTTGCAACCATATATATCTATTAATACTGTTATTGAATTATTGGACGGAAAAAAAAATTGATAACAGCAAACACACTCCTATCATGCCTAGACAGCCTCCCTATGCCATGCTATCCCCCCACACTTCCGTGCAATCTGAAACCCTCATTCACAAACATTCATCATAAACTACAGCATAACACCCATCACTCTCACACACTTACTAATATTTTCCTACCTTTCCTCTGGCACTGTCACTTTTCCTCCTCCTCTTCATTCTTCCTCTTCTGTGTCCTGTCCTTCCAGTGTGCGGAAGACGGTGGGCGTGGCTTCAGTGTTGTGCGCCGGGATTTGACATCAAGTCCCTACGCACAGCCACAGTCCGCATCATTTTCGGAGGCCAGTCCCAGCGGCAGCCGCTTAGTTTTTAACTTTGCGGCTGCCATGAATGGTCGTCTGCCGGCCGCCCGGCCAGCCTGCCGGCCCGGATTCAGGGCAGCCTGGGGGGCTGCCCCTGGGTTAGGGAGTGATAAGGGAGGGAGAGTGGTTAGAGAGTGATAAGGGAGGGAGAGGGGTTAGAAAGTGATATAAGTAAAGAGTGGATTAATGTGTGCATGAGTGAATGAGGGAGAGAATGAGTTAATATGTGAATGTATTGTCTGAATGAGGGAGAGCATGAGTTAATGTGTAGATGAATTGTCTGAATGAGGGAGAGCATGAGTTAATGTGTGGATGAATTGTCTGAATGAGGGAGAGCATGAGTTAATGTGTGAATTGTCTGAATGAGGGAGAGCATGAGTTAATGTGTGGATGAATTGTCTGAATGAGGGAGAGCATGACTTAATGTGTGGATGAATTGTCTGAATGAGGGAGAGCATGAGTTAATGTGTGGATGAGTTGTCTGAATAAAAGTGTGAATTAGTGAGTGACTGTAAAAGTGTTTGTGTGTATCATAGATGTATAATTGTGGAAGGGCAAAGATGGCACTAGCAGGAGGTTTGAGCCTGGGGGACCAAGATGGCACAGGCAGGGTGTATATGGGACAAAGATGGCACAGGCCGGACTGTTTGGGGACAAAGTTGACTTGTGCTGGGCTATTTGGGGACAAAGATGGCAAATCTTATGTGTGTGTAATTTGGGTGCTGGTCAGGTTCTATACGGGCAGTGTGGATGCCAGGGCTGGCTTTGGGGTGTGCAACCTGTGATCTATGCCTGTAATTTAGGGGGTTTTAAATATACCTTTAATGCCATGTTTTTATGTGAATTCCAATTGATCTATACCTGCAAAGCTGGGTTTTTGTGTTATTCTGTAGATCCATATATGCTATGCTATGTTTCCATACATTATTTATGTATACCTGCAAATATAGGGTTAATATGTCTTATTCAGTTGATTAATACCTGCAATGCTGTTTCCATGTATTTATTTGATCTATACCTGCGATGCTACGTTTCATATATTATTATTGTATACCTGCAAATATAGGATTTGTATGTCTGATTCTGTTTATTTGATATATACCTTCAGTGCTGAGATCACAAGTGAATTTCAATTGATCTGGGTTTGTGTGTTGATCTATACCTGCTATCGGCAGCAGGGTCTAATATTTATATATATATATATATATATATATATATATATATATATATATATATATATATATATAGGCAGCAGGGGCTAATAAATGATTTAGATATTTGGACAGGGGCGCAATTTCAGTGCTTGCCATAGGCGCTATTTTCGGTAGATACGCCTCTGGAGGACTGTGTCTAGGCAGTACACCCTTAATCTGCGCTGTGTGTCCTGCTGATATTTTGTACAAGTAAATCCATAGCATGTGCTACATTTTCCTTCCTATTTGTTATTTTTTGCTCAAGGACCATAAAAACACTGATTTGGATGTTTTGTGATGTTTTATTTTATTATTGTTATCATTACTTATTGTTGTATTCTGTAAAAAGAATTGTTTTAGATGGTTGTGCAGTTGATCACAAGCATTATATTCTGTCTGCATGATGCAAGCTCTTGTTCTTTTCAGCTTTCCAGAGCTGGAAAGGGAGGAGGATTTCTTTACAAGGTAGTGAGATACTGCTTAATCACCGGGGGAAAACCACAATTTCCTACCAGAGGAAGCAGTTGACTTTGTAATACAGTATGCTTTTTAAAAGAAAATGCACGTACACAAGGGCTACTATGGAATAATACAAAACCGAATCATCAAAAAATAATGCTGGGTTTTAATAATTTCACGTCAGTAAATACTAATAGCAATACAGAAGATTTAAAAACCTATATTTCCCTTTTATAACAACATAGTTGTCATATTTATATTAATGTCGGATGTTCTCCCCGTGTCCTGGTTTTACCCAAAACCTCAAGACCAGCCGGTCTGATGGCTGCTCTTGAGAAATCCTACTTTGCTTCAGTATTCTGTCCCTTTTTGCTTCTAAAAGGGAATATGGGTTATATCCTACTACAAATCATCTGTGATGTTATTGGTTCCAAAGCTAGGTTGTGGCTCTAAAGGGGCACTTCAGCCATCATACTCAAGCAGCCAAAAGTGGCATGAAAAATGGAATCAGGGAGGGGGACAATGTCCTGGACCTCTGGAGCTACCTTTTTCCTATTCAGGTTAAATAATGCATCTTAAAGTAATGTACAATGAACAATATACTTTGACAGCTGGACAGCTTCCTGATGTTAACTCCTAAAAAGTACAAGACTTATTTATTTCCTTATATGTTTGTGTGTCTTGTCTCTATTGTACAACTGGCTATGTTGATGCTCTCATGAGGTTAAGAGGAATTACAAATTATTTTTTTTAAGTTCCCGTTAACTAATGCCACTCCCTACATGTTGGATCCAGTGACTATCAATTCAGCCAGGAACATTTTTCTTACCTTAGACATTATGAATCCTTGCAGAAGTGTCTGGCAGAGTTAGTCATACTGCTTGGTTTGTACTTGCTGGCCAGTATTCGAGTTATGGTGATGGATAATCTTTACATGACAATTTTACAATTGATCAGGGCCCTTTTCTCTGGCAATTAATTTGCAGAATTTAGAGTTGTCAGATTATAAATGGCCAATTAGACACCCTAGTTAGGAATCCATCTAATGCAAAGACATTTCAACCTTAAACTTAATAGGAGCTAGTTATGATGAATGAAGGCTATGAGAGCTACAATGAACATTTTAGGTGGTATGATTATATGATTATGATTATATGCTAAACATATTGTTAAATATGTTGAGATTATATTGTATTAATTAATTGCATTAGTAGTGCTATAAATGATACAAATAACACCTGTTTCCTGTTGGAACTACTTGTTGGAGACCCCTCATCTGTTTGAACTGTTTGAGAGTACCAAAATGATTGCACTACATGATAAGCTTAAATTCCTGGTTCAGTGACCATTGGAACCTAAGCCACATTTTTTGGGAGTGCCCTAACAAATTTGGGATGGTTGGCAGCTAATGGATGGGGTTAGACCTTTTGTGGCCAACTTGTAGTTATCTATCAACGTGACAAAAGCATTAAGATTAATAATGTTATGACAGTTTTTAATACTGTAATTTTAAACTATAGATTTTTATCTATCCATGATCTAAAATTATGTTTGATAAATCAATTCAGTGGACCAACATTGATATTTTGGAATCTGGAATCCAATTAGCAAAACAAAAGTGTAATAAATGGACATATCGTGGTTATTTTAATAATAATAATAAAAAAACATACATAAGGGGTTCTTCCTTTTTTGTAATTGAAATCTTCTGAACAGAGAGAGATTGGTTTATTCACCGAAGGGTGAGTTGTAAGTAGATTTTGCAGGATGACTGTGTTTTTTTTTAACACCCTCACTACATTATTCATTATGAGGGAACAACACCGGCAAGTGTCTCCAATGCAATGGGCTGAACAAACCCCACAGTTTGTGCGTGCAGCCACGCTTTCACCACAGGTTAATGTGACCCCACCACATTCCCAGAGAGAAAGTTTTGGAGTGACCCAGAGGCAATTATCCCCTGCCCTTTGTGCCAGCCACCCTGAATGTCATAGAATGGAAAAATGTTTAGATATTATTAGTTGTGCAGCCAACATCCATTCATGTGCTCTTCCACCATTTTACAATGTCTCACACACACAGGAAAGATCTGCAGAAAATGCACTGCTTGTTACGAAAGGTGTGCCCTAGATGAGTATAGTGACCGATTCATATTATTGTGAAGTGGAACCATCTAGGAGTAACAACAGCTCAGCCACAAAGCGTCAATCACTGCAGAGTTCAAAATCTTGTGCTGATGCCTTAATGAAATGGGTTTCCATGACTGAGCACCTTCACACTAGTAGAAGATCACTATGCACAATGTCATGTTTTGGCATTGGACTCTGAAGCAGTGGAGACATATTCTCTGGAGTCATTATTTAAGATTCACATCTGGAAGTCTGATGGACGCCACCTACCGGAATGCATAGTGCCTTCTGTAATAATTGGTGGAGGAGGGATAAAGGTCTGGGGCTGTTTTTCAGGGTAGGTCTCTAATTAAACAGTGATGGGCAATCTTAATGCAACAACATACAAAGACATTTTATACAATTGTATTTTTCCAACTGTGTGGTACCAGTTTGGCATCCTTATTTAGATCAAATATCATATTAATATAAAAATAGTGCACTGAAAAGGCACATAAAAATCTTTGAATGCCTCACAACTTGTCAACGGATTTCTTTATGAAAGCCTTAATATTACCTAGCTTTAAGTCACAGAATATGTTCAATCTTAACCCAACAGTGACTTCCAGTGGTAGGATGCTTACAGTTCAGGTATGTCTTAAACTTGGAAATTTATTTACTCGAAGATCCACGCAGTCATTATTTCAGTTCTACAGGTTTAGTTCTTATGGAAATTATCTCTTGTAAAGTTGTAAGAGATTTATTACCAGGGACAGAACATGATTATGATTCCATGCTTGTCTAAGAAGAAATCATTTGTGAAGTACCGATATTAAATGTAGTTATAGGCATAGAGTCCAGGTAGCCGCCACCAGTGATCTTTATATGAGTGGCGTTCTCCTAAATTGGGTGGGAATGACAAGAGTTTAGGTAGGGCTGCTGGGTGTTCTGCCTGTTTTTGTTTTACTGTTTTATCCTTATAATCAACATTGTGAAGTGAGTGTTTCATTATGATCATACATTTGTCAGACCAGAGACACTTTCATGTATCCGATTCCTGAATGTACACTGTAGTGTGGATAAAGAGATCTACTATCTAATTTTTTTTTAAATTAGTGAGATCTTTTCAAAGTCTAATCACCCATTGGATTATGCATTATACAGAGCCATCTTAAAACCCCTTTTTTTTGGAGAAAATCATGATAAACAGTGAATTTCAGAAGTTGAAACCACCGCTCTCCTGCAAACTTTCCTTCCTAAAACCCTTTAGTGAATAAACGTAATTGATATTATTAAAGTGGATAATGGTAATAAAATTTACAAATTCAGGAACATGGTTTCTGTTGGTGCCATGAAAAAGAGGGTAAATCAAAGGTTGCTGTTAGTCATGGAGTACATTTTTTTATTAGGCAACATCTGGATTACGGTTCAGATCGCATACCACATACTTGTTTGAAATGTTATGTTAGAGATGTTTCTCTCATCATGAATGCTTTGCAGGTGGTACTGGATTCTGACAAGTTGGTATGAAACTGAACTAAATCCAGAGAGGGAGATCAAAAGCCATACTTACAGATGTGGCACATATGTGTGGGGCTCTTGATGTATGGCGTCAAGGATTCTTCGAAGGAATCTTCATAATTTTTTTTTGGAAACATGTTAGATTAGGTCAGAGAGACAGTGTGAGACAGTAACAGTTAGATTAGCAGAGCTGAGATAATTAATAAAGTGACAATAGTTTATTTTAGTGCAGAAAATGTACTGGTGGATAGGAGAGTGGACACTGATGGGCAGTGTAGGCTGTCAACTAACTGAAAAGTGTCATAAGATTTCCGGGCACTTACACCGCAGCAGTTGAGAGGGGAGAAGGAAAAGTCACTTACCCTTAACAACATCTATGACAGGATGTAGTCACGAGCTGGAACTCTGGACATGATGGAGCAGATCCTAGACCAACAGCAGGCTCTTAACTCCATGTCCTCTGAGCAGAACATTGGGGCTTCCAGCATTAATGGGGCAGGTGGTGGCGCTCCTAAATTCAGGGTTGTCACAGAGAAATTAAGCTAGAGCACTGCTAATTTGGGCCAAGTCGTCCCCTTACTTACCTACCTTAAACAAAACAAAAATGAATTCCTGGAACAAAATGAGGTCTTTCTGTGCCCTACTTCCAGCATAACCCTACATCCAGGAAAGGGGTCTCTCTTAAGTGAGAGTAGCATGGCCGAGCCCCCAAACTGTCTGGGCACCAGTACCAGATGTACCCCCCCAATGGCGGCCCAACTGATTACTGTGCATCTAGATCAGTGTATTTAATCTCTGCCCACCCTACATGGGTTTCTTCCCACTTCCTGTGCCTTTCAATGTTATTTGGTGCAAGAACCACATCTATGTTTGGTCACCCTTGCCCCTTACACCGTTCTGCCTCCTATAAGGAGCCATCCCAAGGAAGTTCCCAGGTACACTTCCCACACAAAGTACCTACCAAATAAAAAAGCCCACCTCTTGTTGGAGTACACCAGTGTGGGACTGTTGGCACCCCAGGGTCCCTCCCGAGTTATTTTATAGATGCCCATGCTGAACCCGTTGGCATTTTAAACTTGTAACAGGTAGAACTTTCTATAAATTGCATTAGCCAAATTTCTAGCAAATGTATAGATTAAACGTTATAGTATAATGACTTTTGCTCATTGATATCTTTGTGGCATTTAGTCACTCTTTCTAACAAACCTTTAATATTTAAACATGTGAAATCTTTTCAGTGACCATACATACAAGTATATAAACACAAGTATTTTGGAATCTTGAATGAAAAGTAAATAGACACATGAATATTTTTATTCAATTGCACAATTGAATACTTATGTATAGCTTAATTACTTCCATTGTTACTAGACTATATACACTGTATAAAGTAGAAATAAAAAATAAATGTGCCAACCAAAAGAAATCTTAGCTTATACTGTGTCATACTTTATCAATAACCCGCTTTTAATATTTATGAGTTTTGGGAAGCGACAGAGCATGTTTCATATATATATTTTTTGAGCAAGATCATGAAAAAAATCATGATCATTAGTGAATTAAAAAGGAAATGATGATCTAAAAAAACAAAACAAAAAAGCAAGCAATATTTGGGAATGCTTATATTGCAGGATGACATTATTTTCATAATGCTGGCTGATTTATGTTTATTAGGATTGCCAGGTCAGCTTTTTTCCCCAAGGACACATTTTCATGTGTTGCCGATATAAAGCTACCTTTTGGTATGTCGGATGTATATTGCTTCATTAAAGGGAAGCATAATACATAATAGCAAAAAGTACCTATAGCTTGTAGTTTTAATTTTTTAACTAGGGAACCTTATATTTGTAGCAGAACTAGCATCTTCTGATTAATGAAGGTCTACTTAGGAGAGCCTTAGATTTGTGGCTAAGGGAGGCAGAACTACCATTGTAATTTAAATATTGAATATAACTGGACAATGTGAAATGCTGATATGGCAGCTATAATGTATAGGGTTGGATTTTCACACCATGAATTGGGACCCCTTAATTAAACTGTATGGTTTATATGGCTTGTGCATGAGGCTTACCATCAGAACATGAGGTTTACCTGGGTTGTCCCAGCAGAGTGATTATAAGTTTAGCTGTGCCCTAGGTGCCAAAAATCATGATGTCTCAGCTCTGTAAGGCACAGTTGAAAGATTTTTCTTAAATCTCGGTGGAGAAAAATAGTTGAAAGTCTTTCTTCAGAGCCCAGGGGAAAATGGTAAGAACTATCTGCAGGGTTTCTAGATATATGACTGCACAATTATACTTATATTATGCATTTTACATTTTACATTGGCATGGCTATTAAGATATCTTAATGCTGATTGTGACCACATGTATGCGTAAGGTTTCTATGAACAAAATGGGTTAAATTATATTTCCATCAGCCCACAGCCTTTGCCCCAAGAAAGGGGGTCTGTAAACTGCCTTAGTAAAACAAGTACTCTTATTTTTAGGACATACATTACCTTTAACTTGGGATGATAGACAACATTCGGCAAAGCAGCTAAACTATTGCAAACTGACATACAAAAGGCAATTCAGTTTTGCAGTTTTTGTCAGACCACTTGCCGATTGCCATAGCTGACAAGGATGCACAGTTTTCTTGCTTCCCTCCGTCAGGCTGTTTGGTGATTTCAGTCTCCCAATTTTTAAAAGGGACCTTGGTTCCTGTCATATCTACCCACATACCCTCAGTTGCCAAGTCATTAATACCAATCCAGATCTCTGCATTGGAATTTATGCTCTTCCGCACATAATCATACAAAGAATCATTTTCATCCCCGTTTTCTGGTGCACTGAGAGTCCCTCCTTGTGCAATGCACACATCGCTAGCCTGGTGGTAGGCTTTTGCTTCAGTAAAGGACAGGAAGCATTTGTTGTGGATCTTCATACCTTTCATACAAACTGGTATGGCAAAAAAGAAAAAAATACATTAGTAAATGTATATATATTTACTCTTCCAACATTACTTAAACATTGTATAGAACAATAGAAAGGATGTATAGAACAAGATATATGGGACTTTTGATACCAGTACTTGAAGATGTGGACCTGGTATGGAGATGTACCACTGCTGGCTTTGAGGACCACAAACAGGCCACAGTTTCATCAGAGATGAAGAACAACTTTCTCAATTAACTATTCCCCAAAATTACTTGAATTCAGCAAAGAATCACAGAATTATTGGTCTGCTTGTGGCCCTTGAAGCCCATAATTAAGCACCACTGTAGCGTTGACTAGTTATTATTTTAGCACAGAAGCCAATGATTTATAGTATACTTATTAAGAAAGGCCCCAGAAGCAGCAGAACGATTGAGCTAACCTACTTAACTGAGACGTAATGTATTTTTTTCAAATTGAATCATTACACAAGACAATATTCGGTTTGGTTGGCAGGGAATGTGCTGAATTGGTACATTGATGATTTATTTATTAATTTACTACAATTCACCAAACTGCTCAATGACAATACCATTGGAAATTGAGTGAAATAAAAAAAACAGTTTGGTACAATGACTGAAACAAATGGCAGGAACGTTAAGAACAATTTTACATTTTTGTAAATGTAAACCATAGTTTTAAACCGGAGCCATAGTGGTGGAGTCAGATCTACACTTCAATAGGTGGTAGCCATTATTGGTCAGATCTAGGCTCCAAAATTCTGGAAGTCTGTGTGTTCAAAACAAGATGAGCAAGGCATGGGAAAATGTATTGTTACTGTGAAAAATGTTTATGATGTGGGGCAGAGTGACAAGGTGGCTACTAATAAGCTGCTCCTTTCCTCCTTCAGATCCTCTGGTTAATAGGCTAGGCATAGACTGCATTATGAAGAATATATCATTGGATTGTGGGCTCCTGTAACTGACTGTCTCCATAGGCCCTTCAAACAAGTGAGGCTCTCTTACGTGTCGTGAGAGACTGTTGCTCTTTGAGATGGTTCACTTCTTGCCAGATGTTCTCAACCTCCTTCTTCAGGTCCTCATGCATTTTCATGCTAACTACATCTGTTGTGAAAGCAAAAAGAAAATAATAAAACATAACAAATCCATCAAACAAGGAGCGATAAGACATTGTAAGCATTTGCAAAAAGAATTGGGTACTCAATTTGTCTACACGTATATTGCTACACGTGTTGAAGATCCCTTTAGTACGGCTGCTAGGTAGCTAGGTACAGACAGTCGTGTGCCACACTCCTACACATTTGCAGTGTGCAGACCTGTGTATCTGGCTGACAGAAGCACACTAAAGGACATGTGTATCCATTTATCATGGTCGTGCTAGGCACCATTTTAATCCCTACTCTCACCCTTGCTAGTAACATTGGGACTGGCAGGATGCCAGCAAGATCCCTGCTCGCGTAGGATCAGAAGTTTGTGTTTCTTTTACCTTGTACAAACCCACACCTCCGTAGTATCCCTCTTCCCCTGGAATAAAGAGTGTATTCCTGGGTCCTGGCTTTACCTCTTTATGCCTAGGGAAATTCTCATCTGGTTGCCATGTGAGACTGCATTCCACAAGGATCTCTTACCAGTCTTTGATAAAGTGAAAGCAGCCGATTGCTGCAATTAGGGGAGCCCCAGAATGAGCATTGAACATATGAGTAAATAGTGACATTCAGTTAGTATGGTGTAGAGAGTTAACATTCTGTGCATGCTGGTGTTGATGGATGGGAGGAAGGTTGAGCACAGCATCAAGGTGTAAATGTGCTGGTGATTTTGTGGAGATTACTCACGTTCCTGTCAGTACACATTCTGCAGAAAAGACTGTGACTGACACCATAACTGTGAGAAGGTTTTGCTTCTTGTTTAAGATGTAATAGGTATATAATAGCTGCTTTGGTTCCATATGTCATCAATTTTAGCTTCCTTTTCTCTTTTCCCTGTTATCTTTCTCGTCATATTTCTCTATCTTATTTCTATCTTATTTCTCTCTAATTTCCTGTCACTATTCCATTATGCTCTCGTCTTTTCTTTCCCAATTTCTCTTTTGTTCTCTTGTCTTCTTCTCATTGGTCTTATCCTATTTCTACTTTTGTTTATGTCACTTTGTCCTTGTCTCATCTGCTCTTTTTTTCTCTATATCATCCCCCTTCCTCTCTTGACTCTCCTTTCCTCTATTGTAAAATTTCTCAAAGCATGCCCAGGCTAGGCAAACAGTGGAAACCCTAGTCACTAGACTTGTACGACTTTTAATTTTGACAACATTAGCCAATTTTGTTAATTCCTACAAATGCCTGGAAACGAAGAAAGACTCCAATTAAACAAAGCAAATGAAGCAAATTTCAGTTTGTGTTCCGTTGCTGTCACTTACATTCATTCTCTCTCATACTCTCAATCTCTCTCCGTCTCCCTACCTTCTTGACTGACTACTTCCGTGTCCCTGTCTCTTGTTCCACAGAAAAAGTGGAGTTACAGAAAAGGAGACAGAGACACGGAAGATGTTGGCGGAGAAGATAGGGAGATATTGAGAGTGCGTGAGAGAAAGTGAATGAGAGTGAGTGTGAAAGAGCATGAGAGAGTGTTAGAGTGAGGGTGATTAACAACAAATTTTATTTCTGTCCTCCAAATTTAATCTAAAAATGAAACAAGAAATGTATCTGAATCATGTTAGTCGCAATAATGTGTCCTTAAAGTGACCATCTTTGGTCATTTGAACTATTGAGAGGTATGGGTCGACCAAAAAATAAATGCAATGGTGGTTAATAAACAAAAGACTAGAGCTATGTAGGAGGTGTCCTTAGGCCTAAGAGAGTACCCTGGTTAAGCACATCAAGGAAGTGTTGGAAAGGATTTAAACGAGAATAGCACAAATTAAATGCAATAAATCCAAAGACTCTGAAACAACCAGAAAACGACAGCAAAAATGATCGGTGACATTTGAAAAAGTTCTATTACAATACTCTGCAATCATGGTTTCTTCATGAGCATTGTTTTTAATAGCACATTATATAATAACGCCATAATTGGCCCTGCTGGTGCAGTTGGCTGGATATCATTAAAAATGGAAACAGTTATTAGGTTCTATGTTGGCTGCGGTGCTAAATATTTCACATCATCAGATGGGCTATTTGTTCTTGTAATTTTCCATGCATTCCTTTAGCATGAGATGCTATTGATAGATTCCAAGGAGTTCTGACACAAAGTATATAAATTAAATCCCATTACAAAAACACACACCAAGGTGGTATAATCTAACCCAATGTACCCCAATGGAATATAATATTATATATTATATATAAAAAAAACCATACTCAGCTGACACTTAAAATATCAAACATATTTGTGCAACTTACTATAATAAAGAACAGACTTGATCATTTGTGCAAATCCATTGCACAAACTAAATGGATTTGCTTTTGTCCCTTTCTACTCAGAAATAAGACATGTGACGCCATTAAGGGAAGGTCTTACTGAAAACTGTGTTATTATTTTTACCTTTAGTCTTTGGGGGACATTCACACATTATACATAAAAGGGTTATATATGAAAGCACATGCTGTGAATCATAAGTAACGAACATTGTTATTTATTAACTATGAATACAATAAGGGACACCAAGAAGCAAACGACCATTAAAATACATTTTGGCAGTGATGATTATATCATTGGTTATACAATCAAAATTGTTAATTCAAGTATGTAATACTTAACTTATAATTAGTATATATATATAACAAAAACCCAAAAGTATCACAAAAATTTGCATTATCGGGGGAAAAAACTGCTGAATCGGGAGATTAAAAACACGGTGGCCCAAAAAACATATTTCCTTTATCTTATCTAAAATAAGATACCTTATCTGGCATTGCTAACTCAGACAGTCCTTTTGCCGAACCAAAGCACAGGTAAGATGTGTCTGCAGTAAGGGGTATAGAAAATTGGTCGCCTATAGACACTTTAGTCAAACAAAACCTGGACTAAGGATGACTGACATTTAGCATAGAGGAAAAAACAAACACCCCAGTGACACCATGCTAAATGTGCATTGTCTAGTCCATAAGGTGAATAAATAGAGCACAGAATGGATCCAGCCATTGTGTAAATTCTGCCTAAACTTTTCTGTAAGCCTTCTTTTGACCTGGGCTTAAAAAATATTTCAGTTACCATGAAATGTTTAGATTCAGTTTGCTTCCAATCATTTTTTTTCCTTTTAATAAATGGAGAAACAATTATAGAAAGATGGGTTTAGGTTATATCCTGCCCTAATACACATGTGCAAGATGCCATGCAGTGCATCAGGAACGAATAGGAAGTTTGATCTGGGGAGACTAATAGCAACTGGATTTTTTTTCCTTAAAATTTTCTTAAAAACAAACCTGTGCATTAATGAACATTTATATCGCCTATCTATACCATGCATTATCATTTCATTTTTAAAATATTTCAGCAATATATTGAATCAATATGATTCTGGCCACACAGATGAGTAATGGATGCGTAAATGGGTTATTGTTGCCCTTGGATCAAAAGGAAGTTAATGCCGGCACGTAACTCTTTAGTAAATATTAGAGAAATTTTGCAGATGCCTTAATTTGACAATTTGTTTGGCCCCTAAGTGTGCGTGTTTGTTGGTGGTCTTTGGCTTAGTAGTGCAGGGGAAGTCCGGCCACAATAACCTAACTAAAAAAAGGTTTAATAATTCATTTGGTAAATATACTTACCTTTATTTGACTGCCTTTGCTTTTTACCATTTTGTTGAAAAGTGACTTGAGCAAAGCAGAAGAGACACAAGACCAGGCAGACTCCTCTGTACTCCATGGTGAATTCAGCCACAGTTTGCAGCCCAAAAAATTCTTGCACTTTCTTAAGTACGCCTATAATAGAAAACAGGCTGTACAGAAACTCCTTCCAGATCCCAAAAACAAGACTTTCTCCAACCTCTAGAGGCTACGCCAGGGAGCCATACCAAGTGAGAGTCACCAGTTATGAAAAATATGCTTTATTATATCTGAAGTACAGTGTGTTATTTTTAAGATGGAAAATATGGGGGGGGGAACAACTTACTTCTCATATTGTGTATGAGAAGTATAAGGTATTGTTCCTCATACGCTATGCATATACAATCCTCACAGTACATCCCACCCAACCTTTCATTGGCACAAAGAAGGGGACATTTTAATTAAAAGCGTGCTGTTAAAAGTTTGCCTAGTGGGTTTGGGCTATATTCACATGTTGTTGTGTAACTAAGTAAATCATTTAGAAGAGTTTATTTTATTCACTGAATTCTAAACATTTTCCTCTGCTTATTTACCCCTTACTATGTGATATACTCCAACCCATCAAACATGCTCAGCTCTTAGAAAGAGGGATGGCAGCCGAGGAGAGCGCGACAGATGTACGTGGGTTCCAAAGGTAACTGTCTCTCATGTGGAGGAACACCTTAGAGGTATGATAGGACATACTGCAGTTTCTTCCTCTCCTATCATCCACCTAGACTGTCACTATCCCACCGCACATCCAACCATCAGTCACCCCATCTATAAGGACACGTTCCTCTTTATGTCCTCACAGTGTAAAAAAAAAATTCTTTTAAATTCCTAATTCCGCTAATTAACGTGTCTGTCTTCTCACTAATTTGCACTACATGATATTAAACAAGTAATGCAGGAGGTGAAAATTAGTGGTAGACAAAGGAGTAAGAAAGTATAAAACACCTTGAGAAGCTGGTGGCAGGTGCAGTCAAGCATGCGTATCCACACATTATAATGTATTACATTCTCGCCAGCAGGGTCATGAAATCTGTCAGTATTGTGTTATCATTTCCTAAGCATCATAAATGTGTAATTCCTATTGTAATAATGCTTATATTATGGGTTTTCCGCTATTGTCTCCGGTTTTTAGATCTCTCAATCCTAACAGTTTTTTTGTGATGTTGTTCAATACCATTTTATTCACACACCTACCGACCTTTGTTTTGTAGCATATTTCAATAGGTTTCATGATACAAACCTGCTATGAATTGTCTGTAGTTACTTCATTACAGAGTGTCAGCTATAAACTTTCTCAGTTGGTTTACCAAGAAATTGAGAATTCCTAATTACAGAATTATTATTCTTAATGTCAAATATCTTGTTTTCTTTCCCCTCGTTGGTAGAAACAGGATTGATGCTACTATACAGAAAAAAAAAATCACCCAATGGTTTAAGGGGCCACAAGTCTCATACAGGTAAGACAGCTCAAAGTTCCAGCTGTAAGGGTATTTTCCTTTTAGAATGGACTATCTGGAACTTTCCCTTTTCAAGGGGAGCAGCTTTCTGAGGGTCAGGGTTAGCCAGCTGTGTAGGTAGAGCTAGAGGCACATAGGGGCAAGGCTAGCCCCTAGGGACAGTGGTTAAACACTACTCTTCCTAGAGAAAGACTGGCACCCAGAGGCCCTCGGAAGAAGCACTTCGCTTGTACACTTTGGGTCAAATTCAGAGTTTCCAGCTATGTGTATACTGTTTGGAATCACGTGTGTGTGTGTGACCATTCCTATAAACACAAACTGTCTGTACATCATTTCCTTTCTGATCGCAGATGTGTTATATCCTTGCATCTATCTAGACATCCAATACACGCATTTGTAACAGTAACAAACCCCAGTCTTTTTAGAACATGCAGGCATCTCTACCTGCACATGTAATAACATTAAATAATTGTTACGCAACACCATTTAAAGAATTTGCTTTAAACAACCCATTAATTAAACCACCAGGATATTTGCATTTTGAATTTAGCCGCATATGTGGTGTCAGCTAGTACAAAAGATATTGCAGATTGTGATCCTTAAATGATATTCTTAGTCTGGTATATGAAAAAATAATCCTTTTATTATTTTTTTTTTCTCGAAAACAGATAAAAGATATTGATGGAGCTTATCTCAGGAATCCAATCTTTTGTCTCTTCTTTCCTAAGCTTTCTTCATGGTTTAATATGCTCTGTAGCGATGTATGTAATGATTTAGTGACACGCTTCGCTGTCTGTGAAGAAAACCAGAAAAGATAAGATGTTATGTTTTAAAAAAATATTAACAGGGCACAGAAAACTGGAAAACAGTACCCTGGGTTAGACATGTAGCAAATGGCACCATATCATGCTGAATAAAAAGATATCAATGAGAAGGAACAGAAGCATTTGAAGGAGACAAAGCTAAGCACAAGGCACAATATGAGGTTTTTTTTTCCCCGACATGGGAGTTTAAAAACTAACAAAATCACCATGCAAAACCAGTGATCCTTTTCTGAAAGAGTAGCTTGGTTAGCCCAAGGGGTTTCTACTGCATTTTGAAATCCATATTAACATCTGTATTTTGAGACCAAGTTATATACAGTATGCATTTATCCAATAGCTACTCAATAATAATACTACACAGCAGACTGCATGCACCCGTGTATACTGGCAGGAAAGCGCAGAATCTGTATGCAAAGCTATTCAGTCCAAGGGGCTCGCCTAATAGAAGCATGAGTGAGTTCACCCCTTGAAGACAGAAGATCAGAACTCATTAATAATTGTAATATACCACTCATGTCCTTCACTAGTTTAAAATAATTTTTTTCACTCAGCTACAGTCCTTCATGGAGGCCATTAATTTCCTGCTGTCTAGAGGGAAAGATGCAATAGATTGTTCTCTGAATTAATGCAGAATAATTCATAGCAGAAGGTTATCAATGATCTCATATCTGGCATTCAGCACCTCTGGTTGGAATAATTAAAACTGCGTGTCTAGATCTCTGTATAAGACCTTGTGCAGAGATATGGAACATTATCACAATGCTGAGCAAAAGAAAAACGTGACATCTAAAAGTTACCTTGTAGTATTGCATACGCTGGACAATAAAGTAGATAGTGTTGGATAACGTAGTTATTCACACTTTAAAAGGATTCGGAAAAATTGGATTTATTCAACAAACAGTAAGTTGTCGGTGAGTTGGGGTGATATGAAGAATTTCATCCCAAGGCCAACAAGGCTCTTGTTGACCAGAGATTATGATGAAGAATAGCGCATCATGAAACAAGTACATATTCTAAGCAACAGGAGGTGAAAATGAGAGTCTGGTCTGTAAAATCCCCACAAGTTACAAGTTAAAGACTTGCAGTGAGTCCCTCCTGTGATGCAGGCAGCACATGAGGAGTGCGAGGGAGCAGAAGAACACCAGCTGCTGGACCGCAAGGGAAAAGCCTACAAACGCTGGGAGGGAGACCTACATGTATATATGTGTGTGATGCATTGAGTGAGTTTGTATATGTAAGTGTACATGTATAAGTGTCAGTATGAGTGTGGCTATACGTGTACCTGCAAACCTAGAGCTATGAGTGCGTATTATACAGAAGTACTTCCATTTTTTCCTAAAATATTAGTTATACCATTTGTCATTATACTCACAGACTTTAACTAAGAACTTGTAACCTCTGACATACTGGCCAAGTGGTTTAACTATAGTGACATATATAAATCTTAATTATATTTAGTGATGTACTATTTTGTCTCTTAAGAGTTGTAGAATATACAACTTCTTTGACAAAGATGTTCCCATGGTGTAGTTTGGAGATTTTCTAGCAGTTGAAGAGAAGCTTACAATCACTCTATAAGAGGCAGTTTGCTATTCCCTTACCTCAATCATCTCAAAGATACTTTCAGGATCCAGACTGCCTTTGCCTATCTTTCTCATGAACGTTAGGACCCCTTGGCTGGTCACAGAGACAAGCAGACTCGCCAGTGAACAGGCCTCCTCTTGTAAGGTGGCGTCTACAACGTGTCTGTGCCCAATCTGTAAACAAGAACAACTGCATATTAAGAGACAATCATGCTTTAACATCAGTTTCCATTATACAAATAATCACATTAAACATAATATTAAAGAAAGAATCATTCAGTTTACCATTAGGCTTATCTAGTCTATCCAATTTCCTGCAAAACATATTTGGCCTTGGTTGCTTCCTTAGTCTATTTTCATTTATGCATTTTCTGTTATCACACATGATTTTAATTGTAAATGGATCTGTGATGAGCTGAAAATACCAAGAAGAAGGTTCTGTTTATGTTTTTTTCCCCCATTGTAAAAAAACCCCCAAAACACTAGCAGGTTTCTCCAGCAAGAAGAACCGAGCTAGCCCTGTATAGTATATAACTGAATGTGTGAGGAGACTAAAGAAAGGTCAGTTGTTGAAACATGCCTTATACAGGGGCCAGTCAAGCTCCGACTGTAGCAGAAGCCCACTGGGGTAAAACCCCAAGACTTCTATCGTCTCTTCCTTTAGTGAACTGATACCTTTGGATCACTCAGCGTGCGAGGACAATCCATTGCTGGGAAACCTTTACCATTAATTGTTATGTCCTTGTATGTTATTTTGCAGTATCAGACTAGGTCACAACAATTTTCTCAAGCATCGTCACGGCGGCTGCTGAAAGGGACTGGCAGATGTTATACCATTTTTTGCATATTATCATGCTATTGTCCAGTGTATATATTATATTGCATTAAAGACAACCATTATAACAATACTATGATCATGAATCAACACTTTGTTGTGTTGACACTCTTGTCTCTTGTTTAAAACAGAAATGTATATAATATTCTAGTGAAAAGATACAATGGGGCAAAAGTATAACTTTTTAATGCTAAAAATCTATAGCATACAGTTTTGTTGTACTCAATCAATATAGGTTTTAATGGTAAATCCACATTTTTTAACAAACTTTCTCACAGTAAGAATTTACCAGCTGGGGGACCTGAAACAAGTGCATATTAGATAAAAAAATGGATTCCAAAAATCCTTAAAGTATATGTTGGTACGTACTCTGCTTAAAGTGACAATGCAAGGGACATTGGCCACATTCACGCGCATGCAGTCATAAGGATCATCCGATAGCTCAAAATCTTTGGCTCCTTCATCATCTTCCAACATGTGAACTTTAGGAATCCTAAAACACAAAACATAAAATTGTTAGCATAATTTAAAGCTAGATTACACTTGGCTCAGTGGTCATTTTCAGGGCCTCTCCTTGCCCTGCAAGCACAGGGGAAACTTTCTTAACCTCTCCTCTCCACAGAGTTGATTGTCAGGCTCCATGGGTTGTGTCTGATGTAGGCCTCATTAAAATCCTGGACTGGATCCTGCAAAGCCAATTTGGGCAACCAGTCTTCTACAATACTGGAGTTGGGGTATTGGTCCACTCTGCTCTCCAAATCTCCACCCAGGGACCCACACTTATAATTTGCACAAGATATGTGCATACAACACAACAAAACACCTCCCTGGGCTGTTTAGTGTCACACTATACATCATACAAGACCATCCAAGCTATTCTTGCAGCAAATGCTCACTAGGGTTGGGCATTCATAGTGTATAAGGAAGTCAAGGCGCAGACACACAACTCTCCTAAACCCCAAAGTGAGCACTACATACCAACAGAAAGAGCTAAAGAGCACAACTGCACCATGTCTGTGGAATATTTCCATAAACAAATAGGAGTAATCTTCCGCTTATTTGACTATGGGTTTGGTAAAGCAGCAGAGACGACGACATGACAGCCAAGTTAAGGAACAGTCACGGTGCCAACGCTACTTTGTGAGAAACTAAAGCCCCACAACTCTACTGCATTCACAGAAACAGATCTGGATCAAAAAGTACATACTGGCTGCCAATGAGCCGATCAATAATAAAAGGTAAAATCCCTAGGAGCTAGTGCTTCTGACTCTTGTTGATACACATTATCCATAACACGAGAAGCTTGTCAGTCAGTATTGATCTAAGCAGTGTTTAGAAAAAACCTCTGGAAATGTTCAACTTTATAACCCTCCCCTTCTTTAAAAAAATGCAACGTGCATTGTGGACTGGTAAACGGGAATGACTAGATTTCCATAGATCTGTTAACACTCTTAGTGCTACGTCCACATTGATTTTATGCTCCACAATTTTTAGCAATAGTCTGCACTTTAAAGCCGGCAATATTATTTACTTATAAAATCTATCCACGGTTACCGTGAAATACATCATTTCCCACCATCTGGTGTTAACTTTGGTCGTTTGACAATTCGCCCAACTCTGCAGAGTTTAATGGTTTAAAACGTAAACCACAGTTTTAGGGAATTTCACAATTTTGGTGCCCTCATCCTAGGTTTTCCTCCCAGCATGTGCTACTCAGAAGAAAGGGAAAACATGTGGATTTTATAGCTTTCAAATGCTTTACAGGCACTGCGGATAGATCCCAAACGTGTTATTCATTAACTGGCGGTTATAATGCCAATGCTATGTCCTTAGCATCAGAACAGAGAAATATAACACACTGTTTTCATAACACGAGTACAGTACACAAAATCAAACGCAAAAATGTTTTTGTTATATCATAATTGCAATACCTTTGTGTACAAAATATTTGTTCCCATGTGATTTTTTGCATTCTTACATATTTTTGGAAGAGTAATTATATTTTCAAACAAACTTTAATATATAGCTATGCCATATGCAAGAAACGTATTCGACATCCAATGGCCCTGTTGGAAATACTAAGCTCCCTTTTGCTTTGGTAGCAATAACTGCAATCAGTTGCTATACATCATTGTCTCTTTGGGGTCAGGTCTGGATTTAGACTAGGCTTTTCTTGTTCTTCTTAGAAGACTTGCTGTTGTGTGTCAGATTGTGGTCTTACTGAATGACCGTGTTGCTCCTCAGCTTCAACTCACAAATACATCGATGTTCTCTTGTAGTATGCTCTGATCCAAAGAATTTATGGATTTACGGAATGATTGCAAGTTGTCCAGGACCTGATGCAGCAAATAATCCCCAAACATGTGCTTGCCCGTTGGTATATTATAGTTAATGCAGAAAGCAGTATTTGCCAGACAAAATAGGACCCAGGTTGCCTCAAAATACATCTGATCCTAAAAAACATTTGAGGAGCATCCAGAAGCTTTACAAAAAACCCTAGATAAGTATTTATGTTCTTAGAGAGCGGTGGTATTTCCGTATTGCCATGTTAATATGTTTGTAAATGTTATGTTATGAACACTAACCACAGCTGAGATGAGGGAGGATGCGCAGGTTCCTGGATGATTTTCGGTGTCGCTCTCTAAGAGATACCCTAAACATCCTTGATTTTTGTTAATATGGCTCCGATACTGGTTCAGGGGCGCTCTAGAGCCTTAGAAATAACTAACTGGCTGTGGAAACGCATGTGCTGACAGCTACAGTCTGATGCCAAGATTAGTCACATTTATATATGGCAGGGCTAAACCAAACCAAGGGTTACAAACACGCAACCCTAATAATTCCATTCATTATGCAGAATATAAATTACGAGACAATAACTGTTTTTTTTTTTTTCTTTCATATCTGGTGAGTGGATATTAGATTGCCTGAAACAGACTTTGGTTGTATTTGTTGCTTCAGACTCCCTCGTTATATTCCTTCAAGCCACAAAATGAAAACCAACATCAATGAAAATCAGCAAGAGATAAAAACTGTCGCACAACGGCAGTTATAATATATATAATAATAATCTGTTTCCTCTCTAACACCTGACTAGTTGACAGATTTATAACAGTGACATTTATCTAGGGCAGCACCTCTAGCTGTCACCTCCGAGGCCATTGTCATTAGTGTGGAGCGCTACAATATGACATTTCCTTGCCAATTAAGGACCAGATATAGACCTTCATAGCGTAAACAGGTCAGTTTGGGAGATCAGAGAGGGTTTAGGATTGCTTTCAAAAATGAATGGTGAGAAGGCTATACTTCACCACTGTTAGCAATAAAAGTAAATGAAAGCGTTCCTCACAGAGATACATTTCTAATCATGTATTAGAAACCTGATCTTAGTAGATCTGTAGGAGTTTATTTATATACATTTTCCTCCTGGTAAAAAAATAAATGATGGCATGCATGTTCCTGGCATTTCTGCTACGACAGTACTACATGCATGTTCTAATGAGAATGCCAGTGTCGGTGACAAGGCACGTTGAAGTCATTAATGCCTTTGGAGCATTTACTGAAATGCCCGTCTGCTACAAAGCCAGCAGCTGGTAACCCCTCTATGTAACTGGCATCATAAACAGGTTTCACAAACCCCAGAAGTACAGCTGGCAGTCCAAGCTTCTACTGGGAATTCAGTTTTTAGGCAATTAAACAGAAAAATATCTTACTTGGCATTAAAGAGAGCCGCCTTTACTGCTATGGAGATTGCATCGAAGAGGTTTCCACCGCATTCCAAAAGCTATTCAAAAGTAATAATAATAATAAAATAGTTTAATAGAGAGTAAAGCAAAGCACCATGCTTATAAAGAGACATTTATAATGATAAAAAAAAAACCTGAATGATATGTAGCAGCTATGTCCGAAGTAATACAATTGTGTATTCTTTTCCACGTATCATTGTGTGACAAGAGCAAGGACAATTCTACCCGAGCCAGAGAGAATAAGCCATGTTGTAATTGTTCACTTGTTTTCTTCAAAGCAACAGTGTGTTCGCTGTCACAGAGCCAGACGTGATCACACTCCAACACAATGAACAATTAGAAGAGCAGGCAGGTGGCAAATTTATATTGCTAACTCTCTAGTAATTACAGAGGGCCTAAATCAAGCGCTTTACATGAAAAGATGTAATTTTCAAAGATCTTTAATTAGCAGGATTTTGGTGGACGGCAATAGAGAGCGAAATATTTGAAAAAGGTTATTAACCTGCAATGATCAATTTTTTTTTCCTGTATAGAGTTCTGCTGTAAAAAAAATAAAAAATACATTGACACCTCTATGCTAAAGGGTGATTTTGCTCTCGTATAAAATAATGTGACATGAACCAATATCCACAGCTCCTCCAAATTCATGGGAGCAAAGTTTAGGAGGACGGGACAGCTATTTTGCTTCTGATTATCCGCTGTAATAATTATGGCATGAACAAGTGTATGTTGTTTCTTTTCTTCATATTATGTACAACTATTGCCTTATTTACAGACCTTTCGTTTCCTAAACCTGTGCTTAATTAATGGAAAGGCTGTTAAGATACATAAAATGTATCCTTTAATTATCACAAAAATAAAGTATGCCTTAAATCATGCATGTATCATTTAGTTCTTTGGATGTTTTGGGTTTTTTTTCCCTTTTCTTTACTCACCAACACATCAACATAAAGAACCCAGCAATGCTCACTAGTTTGGATACAAAGAGATCGAAGATCAAGGCTGCTCTTGTTTTCAAACATTTTATACAGCACGTTTGCTATTTCTGTGCCAAGTTCTTCTCCTCCACGTCCTTCAAACTCCGGAGTGGCATTAGCAGAACTGAAAGAATTCAAAGAAAATAAAACATTAATACAATGCGCTCTAGAGGACCTGTTTCCTTGAGCAGGTCACTAACTGACGCAGTTAATCTAGGCCGTGTGTTGCTCACAGGAAGAGGTTAATCACTGCTTGGTTGACAGGCTAGTTGAGATATAATACGAGGTGACTCGGCTGCTCTGACTGTTGAGTGTGCACTCAGGTGATGCACAACTGACAATCTCAATTCTGTCCCACTGGGTTTGTAATCAGCTATGGTGAAGGCCTTAAACTGGGGCAAAGATTGCTTTGGGTGATGCGACAGGCTGCATGGAACCATAAACAAAGGAAGCAGACCAACATGATTGTATCTTTCTGTAAATTACTACAATGGTTGCATTTATCATTTAGGATCCACAAAATTAATCAAAATGTTTAGTCCCCATTTTACTGCATCTCCTATAGTACGACTCTGATAATTCTACCAGATGTGATACTTCAATTGTCACTTTGCTTTGGCCAAAACAATAGGCTGTATAGGGGCAAAAAGTCATATGCAGATCTGCATTGTTACCGTACTGACTATCTAGGTTGAGAACAAAATAGGTTTGGTAATATTGTGAGTAGTGTAAAATAAGTTAACTCCATTAGAATCAGGGGTGTTTGTAGTATGTGTATATGACATTACAGCCAACAGCCTCCCACCACAGTTACAACTGCTTTATTTAATTATTGTTGTTAAACCACATAATGACAGTACACCCTTAATTCAAAGAAATTACTCCACTGTGTTCTATTTTAAAGACAAAGCTAGTAACATTTATTCAGCACGATGTGAAAATTATACCCCAGAGATAGAGGGTGGAACATCACAGTCAAAAGTTTCCTACTATGAGTGAACTATTATCAAGCTGCCTATAAAAGCAGAAGAGCATTTAGCTGGTGAATCCCGGAGAGTATTCCATGCAGGGATATTAGCAAAAACATAAATATATAATTTCAATTTTTACAGTAGTGCTAGAGCAATGGGATGTCAGATCTTCTACATATACCGTATTTGTCATAGGCCAAACTCTACCCCCCCACACTTTAAGTCTCTAAGTCTGGGCAGGTGTTTTTTTTTTTTCCTTTTTCATTTAGCCCCGCAGCGCTGCTGGGGACCTGGATCCTCCTCTCTGGCAGACTGTGGACGTCTGTGCGATGCAGACAACCCCCGCGTGAGTATAAGTTTTTTTTGTAATCTACTAACCAGTCAACAAAGAATTCCAGGTAGCCCTCCTCTGGACGCTCCAGCTTTGGAGTCCCCATTTCTGCTTTAATACCAACTAAAACATCTGTGTGACCCTGTAACATAGAAACATAAAAAAACTGAAATGCAAGTACAAATATAACAAACCTTAGCCGATCTGCCTTTTTATTCTCTCATCCGAATTTTTAATCTAATAAAAAACATCACTGACACTTTTAAAGTTTTCGGTTCCTAAAGCGACAACCTATCTGTTCCTGAATAAGCGTCCCATGAGAATTAAACACTGCCTGCACATTATGAACATTACAACATATTTTTTTTGGGAAGAGTTTTGGATCGTTCTAGGAGTGTTACCTATAAAAGTGTCAGCTTGAGCAGAGTAAGTGGAAAAGCAGGTTTAAATGAAACCTTTGCTTTTATGGTTTCAGTAGAAGTAAATCTGTATCAGCTATCAATGATTAGTGCTTTGTTTTGGGGAGATTGGTTTAAAACGTTACAACAGTAGATATGGCTAACCTAGCATGATCTGATCTATTCCCTTCTTCTCACCCTATCCTGACAAAGGCTGCTTGAACTCCTCTGCCGATTCCCACCTCATATCTCTTCTATGTGTGGCCTACAACCAAACACTAAGTCCATTAAATTCTACTTCCAAACTGGTCACATCCAAGCTTTAGAAGAGCATCAAACGTCATTTTTGTGATGTGGTGGAATCAAACTTTTAAAGTGTAACGGTTTCTTTTGTTTCCCCTGCCATTGGTTCTCACTGGGAAATAACCTTCATCGACTTCAACACATCTCTCAATATGCCATAAGACAACGTACAATTTTCACCCGTGCGGATCCTGTGGTGTTGGACACCACTTCAGTCTCCACTTCAATGCATCGGTAGTCCTCGCATGCTCTGCCATCAACCCGCAGATCATCCTGTAAGAGGAAAAAATTATCAGATGTTGATATTTTGAGCTAGTTAGAAAACCTCGGTGAGATGATTTGATGACGTTTTATTAACCACTTAAGGGCAGAGGACTTTTTACATCCCTGCAAAACTGGCAGCTAAACCCATGGATGTAATATTAGATCCGTAGATAGATTTATTGCTCAATTAAAGTCTCTTATGTGCTTGCCAGCTTGCCATTTCCCAATATGCCACCCGTCCCCATATCTAATCCAACAGAAGCTGACAGATTCTAGATGGAGAACAAATACCAATTAATGGGGAGAAATATTCCTTAATTGTGAGAGGGAAAAGAAAAAACGTCGGTGCGCTAAGCTTGTCTCAGGCTCAAATAATACAAATGTATAATATAAGGCCTACCAAACAGTGTGAGCATGCTGCAAATACAGTGTGTTGGCTGTACAATGTATACAAAAAACAAAATACTGTCTGCGCTTCTCACCCTAATAAAGTTGGCAACAAATATATAAACATGATATAAATGAGAGGTTTTGGTTATATGAATTGGCCAAAGCATAGTTAAGCTCACCCGCCACGTCAAGGCACACTCTCAATAGGGTGAGAACCTACTCTCACCTCCTACATAGTGGACACACAAAGCAGTTTATACTGCTACCAAAACCTTATTAATGTGTTGGGGGAGGTGCAATTAAACCTCCTCCCTATTAACCCCTGGACAGCAAGCTGCAACCAGACTGATGAGGAGCCAACAACCTCAAATATGTGCAAACAGGGAAAAGAAAAAATGTCGGTGCGCTGAGCTAGTCTCAGGCTCAAATAATACAAATGTATGTAGGAGGTGAGAGTAGGATCTCACCCTATTGAGGGTGTGCCTTGATGTGGCGGGTGAGCTTAACTATGCTTTGGCCAATTCATATAACCAAAACCTCTCATTTATATCATGTTTATATATTTGTTGCCAACTTTATTAGGGTGAGAAGCGCAGACAGTATTTTCTTAATTGTGAGAGGCCTACTTTGGGTAGACTTTAACATAGTTCTAGTTCATACTGACATACATACATATACATACATATACATATATATATATATATATATATATATACACACATGCACACGGTATATATATATATATGTCTTTGTACAAGAAGACAGAGGTACATAAGGAAAATACTGTATATCTCAAATTGCTAAGATAAAATATATATGGTCTCAATTCAGTGAAATCAAGTGCTTTATCTAATCATTATTCACTGTATATTGACTAAAACCCAAATAAATAACTTATCTTGAGTAGAAAGAACAGGGCGATCATTAGAGTCTATTCACTAAATGGGTTGTTTGCAGCAGAGTGGTGGTTTCTGCTCCTCAATTTACTATTCCTTATCATGGGTCAACACTAACAGTAAGGAGGGCTGAGCTGACCCTGTATAAGGTACAACTCAATGTGTAAGGAGACTTCTGAGACATCTCACTGGATTTAACTATACATTATACAGGGCCAGCCAAGCTCTTTCCGCAGCAGAAGCTCACTGGGGTTGGACCTTCATAATGTATAGTGAATAAAACCCCTTCTCGACTCCTGGGGTGCACCGAATATTAGTATTTTGGGCTAATGTGGTGCTATTTAACCCGTGCACGCCTTCTAATAGGTAAGTGAAACATTTAGAGGGTCTCCGATCATACCCCATTTACTGCCCCATCCCTGCGTTAGCACCTGAATCCCGTGCAGGATATAAGCCTTCTCCGCCTCACTTAATACCACAGAAGCCATGCTGAACGACCCACACTCTCCGGCTGCTTTGATACGTCATCAACACACGACAGAACGTCACCGCCGGTCTTCCAGTTTGCCCACATTAGCTTCTTGCCAGCACTCGACATCTTCAGTGCGCCACTATATGCTGTCTCTCTTCCTCTTTTTCGGTGTGCGGTGGTGGTTGCGGCGGAGGTAGCCTTTACCCGGCCCCTCCTCACGCCATCTCCGGTGAGTGAATAGGCAACCCCTGGGCCAATCTCCGGTCTGTTCACAAGCGAAAGCAGGGAAGATATAGTTGCCTGTAAGTGTGTATGTACTAAACAGGAGACTCTGCTCTTAATACCAGTGTAGTTTCAAGGGGGTGTTAATACCAGCTTGTCGGGGGGTTTGGGGCAGAGGTTTCGTGTCATTTCTGCCAGTCTTGGCTACTCCCAACACTTGGGTGGCAAAGTGTGGCATGTCTTAACTGAAAGGGGTGGCCAATGGGTTGGGATTTATATATATATCTATGTTTTTCTGCATTACTGATACCTACAGAAGTGGCTGATGCTGAGTTTCTATATAATTAATTATAAGATTAGTAATGGATATGGTATTGGTATTGTTTGCTTTGCAAATATATGTGTGTCTGTCAATAAAAATATTAATACTGTTGTAAAATGTTTAGGGATCTCATGAAACATCTGTACAGGTGTAACGATTGTCTCGTCAAATGTTAACATTGTTAATCTTATCACTGATCAAAAGTAATGTGCCATTATGTCTTGTAAATGCACATATGTACAATAGTACTATACTGTACCTGGTGTTAGTAAAGTGCCTTTAAATCAGCCCTCCGTAGGAGAATGTATACTAAAGTACTCCGTGAGTGCGTTCATCAAAAACGTCGTCTGACGATCCATGCCGCTGATTGGCTCCTTCAAGCAGCCAATCGACATCAGGGAAGCACTCCCGTTGAATTCAATAGGAGCGCTTTCCGCGCATAGGGGGGAGGTCTGAATAGATCCCTGGCTGCAGCATTCTCTGAGTCATTGCATATGATGTCTAGAACCAATGTATCTGTATCTCAAGTCACACTTGTGTGTATACTGTGGGACCTCTGTGACCCCCCCCCTCCATTAAACTATTCCCCCACTTGTGTCAATTGCCTGGCGGAGATGACAATGTGCTGAAACTTTACTCCTCTGTATTGTTCTTGTTTGCGTAGCATCATGCGGGGAGATCTCTTACATTAACTCAACCATTTTTATGGCAGGTTATGCAGGGTCACTACGACCCTTATAGCAGGAGAAACTCGGCGGCTTTCTCCCTTTCTAATGCACAGTGAACTATGAGTTATTATTTATTGTTTTATATAGCGCCATCATAGTCCGTAGTGCTGTACAACTGGTACACCGGGAACAACAAGCAGTATATAACATACCAATATGACTAACAGAAACAGGGGAGTAGGACCTTGGTCAATGAGTATACAATCTAGAGGGTGAACTACAGAAGTGCCACTGTTAGGGATTGAGAAGCCACATTAGGGACTTGAATATGCCCTATATGTATATTAAAGTAATTAAAATATATAATAAATTATGGGAGTTCCCAGATATACACACAATCTTCTACCCTGCATTAGAGTCAGTTCTTCAGGTATTGGAATATAAGGAACCATCAGTGTCACGATGACATTGAAATTGACACCGTGCAGGATCACGTTGTCTTGGACATGATCAGTGTAATAGGGATGCCTGCTATTCAGTTTCAGCGTTCTGTCGTCTCCTTCCATAACCTTCCTGCAGAGTTCACCATGTACATGACAAATTGCTTGACTTTCGCATTATGGGAGGTCTCGCATTGTGTCCCAGTCCAGGTGGTACTTCATACTTTCATTGGAACTGCTTCACGTTTCTGTTTGTTTGTAGGACTGGATTTCCTTGTAGCCGTGCAGCCCTTGAACATCTATGGGTGATCAAGGTTTGTACAGTTCAACCATATCCTTAAATATATTGGCCACGCTAATTACATATTTGTTTGGCATGCTAGGCAATCATACCTGCAATCTCCAGACGGGGAAAAACTCCAAATAAAAGGGATGTTTACCTATTTTAAAACTGAATATTTTTTAACTATTTTGAGCTTTTGGGTCAATAGTGTACGGGGACACCGTGGGAACTAATTTTTATCTATTGGGTCAATCGCGTGAAACATAGACACTTTCCGTATTGTGTTACACGGTCTGTGGAGGTCAGCATTCACAAACACTACCTGTTTTGGTATCTATGAAGAAAATCTAGAAAGGGAATGGAATTCAAGTTACGCCTGTTGGGCGGGTGAAGAGGGCTGGATTAGCTTAATACAGGTGTAGTGAGGAAATGACTCGGTAACGTCGGAGCTTTGCAGGCAGCTTCCGGGTTTGGCAAGCAGTTTCTCTGTGCTTACTTAACTTGCGCTTTTGTGGTTTGTTCTGGCTTATCTCGTATCTTGTCCACGGTGTGCTATTTCATTAAGGGCACTAATGCTCCCTTTCCCTTGGTTATGGGGATTTAAATCTGGCTGAACACTAGAACGTTGTCTTTGGATGGCTGTTTTTCTCACTGCCTTGGTTTCTGCTTACTGGGTTAAGAGCTTAAAACAAGTGTCTACAGAACTAAAATCACTTTAAGTCCTGAATCTTTTGTTCATTTATATGGGAAAGGAATTCTTAGACCGTGATACTTTGTCATGATGGCATCCGTTCCAAAGAGATAAGAGGTATGTGGTAGTGTGAAGTACATGAATGAATTTTTTTATTTATTTTTTTACATTTTTTTTTTGTCATGTTACCTAAAATATGTGATTTATTCAATGTTTCTGTAATCTTTTGCAAAGAATATCTCTCGCTATGCAAAGAACATAAATTGTAAACTATATATATATATATATATATATATATATATATATATATATACACACTATATATTTTGTACAGTAAATAATGTTTGCTATTCTTTTATTTGTTTTTTGTACGTTGCACTGAAAATATTTCAGGTCAAGCTGCTTCTGAGCATGGGGAAATCTTAGGTGGCCAGTTTTGAATGACTGAATTTACTAATTTGTAGAGACGTTTGTGTTTTCAATGGCAACAACCTATCAGGGCCTGCTTTTGTGTCACATGACAGTGTGTCCTGAGCACAGGTTTATGAATGAAGCCCTGCGTTTTCTAGGAACCTAACTTGGCTTTATTGTTCTCGCTCGTGAGTTGATTTTTAAGATGCAGGTGCAATACTGGTTCTTTCGTACCATCTACTGACGAAGTGACGTATTCTGTGCATGTAGATCCCCTATATTTAAGAAATTACAAACCTGTAATATTTATCGCTAGTAAGAAGTATATAGTAATATAATTTAGTTTTCAGTGAAATGTAGTTGTTTGCAGGGATTCGGCCTTCATCTGAACTGGTGCTTGTTTCTTGCAGGGTGAAATATGGACTATAAACCTTATAATGTTGGCCCCAAGCCACCGTTACCGAGACATTGAGAGGACGGCAGAATACCTCCAGCCAGAGAAGTGCTTGCCACCACCCGTACGCGACTCCATGGATAAAGTGTGGTTCATCAAAGATGGCTGCGGCATTGCGTGTGCTGTGGTGACCTGGCTGCTCATTTTCTACGCTGACTTTGTGGTGATATTTGCTATGCTGCTGCCATCCAAGGACCTGGTTTACAGCACAATTAATGGAATCATCTTTAACATCTTGGCCTTCATGGCTCTGGCGTCGCATTTCCGAGCTATGATCACCGATCCTGTAAGTATGGCCCATGTACGCGACTTTGCAACGTAAACTCATGAGCATTTTACGCACGTGTTCCAGAGCTGATGTTTTGTGGATTAATGTTTTGTTTCAAAATTATGGAGGAACAATGCAAATGCAAAATACAAAAGCAAGGAAATAGTATATAAAAATGTCTAGCTGGATTCTCTACATATAAACCAGCTATTACATACACGTTACAATTTATCTCCGTAATTCTATTAATGAAAATCTATCATTTGCGCTATATACATTTATCTTTTGATATGCCTCAAAATCTCTGTCCTAATTTTTCCCCCCATCAAATTAGAGGGAAGATGAATTTAAAACTGAATTGTTTGTGGAACTCTGCTCAATATCAATTTATTAATATTAAATATAACTATTGATTCTCTTTACCTGCTAATTGTTGACAGACACTCCGACTTAACCCTACACATTATGACTGTGAAATCAGTATATTTAATATAAAACCCGACGGATCACATTTTAAGGAGGGAAAGTTGTTAATCCCTGTCCAGATTTCAGACTTTTGCATTTTCCCTTTACATTATACAACTGTTTACTATTTTTTTTGAAGGGGAATAAAGAATTGGGTTATATTGTGATACATAGCAAATATCATAAACTTCTGAATACTTGGATGTTTTATACATTTATTTAGACTTCAGGGGAAAAAGGTAAATAGTATTTGACTACATTTCCTTAAAAGAAATACATTACATGTGTCGCCAGGGTAGCCCTTTGACTTCTATGCAAATCATCTGAAGAAGCAAGCCATAAAAATATCAATTTATAGTTTGTTTTATATATATTGTGACAAACCCTATAGCATGAGGGCCATACATGTCACTTTTAGGGGTCCTAAGCACAGTCCTCTAGGGCAATCAGAGTCAGGAACAGCAGCTTTAAACAAAACAGCGCTTTATTTTAACCACTTAAACCCCAAAAACCAAATCATAAAAAGAAAACCTAGCTCCCAATTGGAGCCCTCTCTAACTGAACAATGCTGGTCTAAACTGACCAGCCTAATCACCCACTACCTCAACCTCCCAACCAGACCCAGCTACGCCAGGCTCTGGAAAACCTCCCCCAGACAGCACACAAAATGTCCAGACAGGTATTGCCTCACTTGGCTCAGGGATGGTCTTCTTCAGGGCCTCTCCTTGCCCTGGGAGCACAGGGAACTTCCTCTTCCCCCAACAGTCTCCCTGAGTATCAGGCTCCAGGGGTTTTTAATGCCCAGCACCTGTGCCTGACGCCGGCCTCATAGAAATCCCGGACCGGATCCTGCAGATTTCTTGCCTCCTGGAAAACCCGGCATGGAGTTTCCACAGAATGGGGGAATGGAGCATTGGCCCACCCTGCTCTCCAATTGCTCCACCCCAGGGACCCATATGTATAATCTGCATAGCAGCTGTACTCAGATGCCATGCTAATCATCTCCCTGGGGTTCACACGGTCACAATATATATATATATATATATATATATATATATCTATCCAAGAGTAAGTGTACACAGTCTATATGGTTTGCTTGGTACCAAACTCCATGCTGCGTAACATGGTTTAGCATGTTAAAAGTAAAAATGCACCGCTACTATGACAACTGTTTCTCGTACTAAATACAACTACTTTGGAGTTCTGTACAATAAACGCATTGCATGCATCTAATAAATAAGCAGTGGCATTTACATATACAAATATGCAGTGTACATTTATAAGAAGCCCATCTTGGGCTTCTTCTGAAATCGATCAGAATTGTAATTGCAATTCTTCCAATTGCAGAAGTTTTAGGCTAGAAATGCGAATTCTAGGCAGCGTAGCTCTCCTCGCCCTTTGTCTTTCAGTATGTCGCAAGTTCGGAGCCCTGTCATGCAGTGGATCAAAGCAACTTAAATAGTTTCAAAGTGCCTCTCTAAACTTTTTTCCTCTTAAGAAAACGATTAAGCAAACCTTAAATTTGGAAGTCAAGTTTGCACAATCTTCACTTACAACCACCCCCCGTCTCGCCTGCCTTCTCCCTGCTATTCGCCGCAGAGTTCTGCAGTCGGATCTGTTATGTATTTAGTGGTCAAATTAATGATTTTTATCATATACTACGAGCAGCGTAATTACCGCAATGGCTGCCATTTTTTATTAACGGGGGTGGGGCATTGTGGATTTAGCAATTTGTACCATAATTACTAGATTTGTCCGAGCCAAACTACATTATTATGTGTACTTAAAGGTGATGCATCATCCAACATATAATATTATATATATATATATATATATATATATATATATATATATATATATATATATATATATATATAATTACTTTCATTCCCTTTATTTTTGTATCCGTTTTTTTTTTTTATTATTATATAATAAGCTGTATAAATGTATTTTTGCCGGTAAGTGTCACACACAGTCAAGACATGAGCGTTGCTCTTAAATCACACTCTTGATACCACTATGAGATTGGGCTTCGTTCCCTCTGGCATGCAAGTGGTTAAAGTAACCTGCCTCATCTGGTAACTGCCCCAGCCTTAATGCTCGCTAAGTGCTTCAGTGTGCGAATTTACACAAGGAGTGTCCCTAATCACAGGTAGCTCCTGGAACATTACTTTTCAGGAATTACAGGAACGTTTAGTTATTAACTTTTTTCTAGTGGATCAGGCGGTTTTGGCACTGGATCCAAAGTTTGCTGTAAATCTATGTTGTCTGCATTAACTATTAATAATAAAGGATCGTCTTAGCCCTTCCTGCAGATAAACACAGAATGTGAAACTAACAATCTCTAATCTTTCAGCGCCTTAGAGGAGTGCAATGCATTGTTAAACTGTTAAAATTATGTTAAATTATGTTAATAGAATTCAATAATTATTAAAATGAAATTGTTACCTAGAAAACTATTTTGGTTCAGCTTATGATTATTCTAAATATTGTGGTTCAAGCAGTGATTATTCAAAACAAATGGGTTGATTGTATTCTCTGTTGGATTCCTTGCATCATTTCATCTATCTATGATATCATAAACATGTTAACTTCCTTTTCTCTGGATCTGCAAGATTGCCCCACCCCCAGTTAGTGATCTCTGCCCCTTAGTTGCTGATTGGTTCAGGCAGCCTTTGTATGGGTGGGGTCAAGGAGAAGCTATATAACTTCAAGATGGGAAATCGATCAGATGGTGGTATTTCTGCCACTGAGACACACTGATCCCCATCTGAATAGAAGGCTATAGGAGTTTTTAATACATTTGTAATGCTAAAAGTTTTAATTGTGACATTTTAACATTTTTAAAATCTCTACTTGTTTTGCATTATAAAAAGTATTATGCAATGGAAACATCATAGTCACTGGGATATGTAAATCCTAGAACTACAAGCTCTTTCTGTCTAGGTCAATTAGTGTCTATGTTCATAAAAGAGTATAGTTACTGAACTCTGCAAACTAATTAAGCATAACTCCCAAGGGTCCCGGTTTTCTCAGGATGTTCCCAATTCTTGGGCACTGTCCCTCTGCACTACTGTCCCACCTTTTTGTAAGCCATGGTGATAATGGGCTGATTAGAGAGATCCGTTGATGGCCTCTGACCAGCCCAGGGATCTGTAAAATCAGTGAAGGTTTGTGCTGTCACAGTCCAGATGACATTTGAATAACCCGCATGGCCTCGCACCCCCACTGCAGGGTGCCATGGGGTGACCCTGGACACCCCACCTCCAGCGGAGAATTCTTGTCATTCCAATGCATCACACAATGTCTTGTGGCTAAAATTCACATTTAATGAAAATAAATATTTAATATCTCATATAGCTCATGAAGTGTTTTAACCCGTTCAGGGCTGGCGGTTTTCATTACCAAAATATTTGTTAAACCATGCAATCTTGCCTAAATTTTCTTCTATACTGTAAGTGCGTGGTGCGAACAAAGTGTGTTTTAAAAAGAATCGTATAGTATCAAAAATGGCCCTACTATTTCTGAAAAACACTATGCATGTGGGTACAGTAAATTAAAAAAGAGGAAAATTGTGGATTTACAAATTAAAAATGCTCGAAAGAAAAAACCTTTCCCTGGAGTGCTTATGGCGCTTGTCAAGACCTAACCAGTGTTGTGCAGTCTCACGCCTACCATGTGTCTCCAGTTTGGACTCAAGACCCTGCTGTCTGGGCTAATTTCCCTGGTGGCTTGTGAGTTCCTGAAGACTGGCCACTCTGGGGCTATAAGCCACAGGTTTATGATCTGCCAACAATCCCTTTAATATAAAGGCTACCCCCCCTCCCCCCCGTGTCTACATGTAACACAGTTTATCTCTTTTTTTCTTAGGGTGCTGTTCCCAAAGGAAATGCCACAAAGGAATTTATTGAGAGCTTGCAGCTGAAGCCAGGACAAGTTGTTTACAAATGTCCAAAGTGCTGCAGCATCAAACCCGATCGAGCTCACCACTGCAGGTAAAAGTCCTTACACTTAGAACACTTCCTGATTTTCCTGATCGCTAAAGAACAGTTATAGTAATTTAATGTTTCATTTAAAGATGTCAATAGGCAATTTATGGATTTCGCATGTATGGTGTAATTGATTTTAAACTTTGATCCATAGTAACATTGCATTTTGTTTGTTCAAAAGCGGAAAATCACCGTAGTAACCAATAAAATGTACCATATTTTCCCTGTTTGCCCCCCAAAAATTTATGGCTGGAGTGTCCATTTTACCGGGGCTCGTCTCCTTTTTTCCCCTCTTGAGAACATGAAATGTACAAACCATATTTTTGATAATTGTGCTAAAGGCCATTCCCCTTTAACAGGACATTAGAAAAAAGAAATATATCTCCTAGTTATCTTACTAAATGTGGCTCTTTTATTAGTTGTTTGCATGCAAGTCTGACGCTTTGGTCCCTCAAGACAAAAGTCGATATATGAAGGCAACCATTTGCACCATTACATGCAGTTAGTAACTTCTGTTATGGGCTATACAGATGTCAAATGTGTTCTTTCTCACTAATATGGAGGCATGTTTTATCTTGCCGTTATGCATTTAAGGGAAATACAGTTGCTTGATAACATATTCCTTAGTGTAAATTCCTCAAGCTTCTAATCTGCCTTTCCGCTTTTAGTGTTTGTAAGAGATGCATTCGGAAGATGGATCATCATTGCCCATGGGTGAACAACTGTGTGGGAGAGAACAATCAGAAGTTCTTTGTTTTGTTCACAGTAAGTTCTTATAACTACATTTTCATAACAGTTTAGTATATTGAATAGTGCATAGATGATTCCCACTGTATGTTAGTATATGATAGACTGAGCTTCTGGTATTGCCCTAGGTCTCGACCTTAATATGCCTTTGTGTACATGTATAGGAAATATCTTAAAAAATAAAAAAGAGAGGGTGACTTTGATTTATTAGGTTTTTAATCTATTCAGCTTAATGTATTAGGAAGATAAGTAATATGTAAAAATGCTTTTTTTCTATTTAAGCACATGATTATTTACCCCCTCAAGGACCCCACGGACGTACTATTACATCGAAATAAAAGGTGTCCTGGTGACCTTACAACTGAATTATTTTTTTTTTGTATTAGCCTGGTGATCAGCATAACTGCATCTGAGCTTACAGCTTTAGTGTAGGAGAAGGCTGCAGGAGTCCTCGGAGACCCTTCCTCATACCCAGCTCAAAAGTAAAAATAAATAAATAATAATAATAAAAAAAAAATGAACATATGTATGTTTATATGCATTTGTATATAATTATAAAACCCTAGGAACATGGCTTTGATAACTAGATTCGTACTAGGTGCAAACCGACTGGCATCTAGACGGTTTACCAAAGCCCTGAAAACCTCCCCATTTGGTCTTTGAAGATCTTTTAGGAAGCTCTTCACAGGATGGGAAGTAATCGGAGAAGATTTATCAGGGAACATCTTTGATATGTGATGTTGCACCTCTGAAGGTATAGCTTAACAGTACTGTATGATAGTAAGGTAGAGTGACAATAGGCTGCAAGGAAGGTACTGACAGAAAAAAAGTATGACAGAGAAATTCATTGTTTCCTAAAAATTGCTGCAAAACCCGGTGTCCGACCTAGTTGCTTGATCTGTACTGACTATGTTGCCTGACTGTGCAATTCGGATAAAAGGGTGATAAGGTGAGAAATTAACAACCTCTCATGAGGAATTATACGCATGGTGAAATTTAGGGGACCCAAAAGGGACTGTAATTGCAGTCTAGGACAAGTTGGAGAACTCCTTAGAACCCTGATTTTTTTCTTGAATTCTTAGATGCTTTACAACAGTTAGGCTGGCCTCCATTTTAATCCAGTCTAAAGCTAAACCCAGAAATTCAATACAGGTGCCTGGCCCTGCCATCTTGTGCAAACTGGAAGGGGATTAATCGGGGGACTTGATAGTAAAAAAAATAAAAATAAAATAAAATCATCCAGGTAATGGATACTGTGGGGCGACAGTAGGAATTTAGGAGGAGGCAACACAATGTTTGGACGGCTCCTTGAACCAGATGTTTACCAAATAAATATTTACCCCCTTCACGATCGCATGCAGATGCCATAAGTCTGAGTAAGTTACAACTTGTGATGTCTGCTTTGGACAACCATGAGCCTTTCCCTGAGACTATAGCATAATGGCCGGTATGAGGGATATAATGTCGGGTAATATCGAGGAATGAGGTGCTGACAAATTGAAACGCTGTCTCTCTTTTAATGAAAATTTTGCTGACAGCAATGCAGATAGTGATAAAGGGGCCGAACATTCGGCAATTTCTCCAAAAGGCACTCTGCCCAGAAAGGAGATGGGTCTACCTATTCTGTCATGAGTAGGACCGAGGAGGGAGGGAACCGATGGCCATGCTGCACTGGTGGACGGAGGGCTGTCTGGAGAGGAACAAAAAATGATCATGTGTGCTGTAGACTGACTCTATTTGACAAGCTGCATTTTAAAGCTGCCCCCCCCCCCCCCCGCCAAATGCCTGCAAAACACTTCTGTATCCAACTGGCTTCAGTCTGTAATGCAGTTGAACTGAGCCAAGACCGCAGATGCTTTGCCAGAGCAAATTCAGTAACAGAGTTTTTTAGCCAGTCTGGGCTCTTGAGATTTAAGTACCACAGAGACTTCCCCACAAAAGAGAGATTTATTAGCCAAATCATGAGAGCTGATAAGGAGGGACATCTTTCCCTTCTAAAATATCCTTCCTAAGATTAGCAAATTTGCAATCTCCGGCCTATGGCTGGAATAATTAAGGGGGACCTGATTGAGCACATACCTGACCTCATAGACCCAGAAGGTGCAAGGAGGACCTCCAGCTATAGGTCAAGATTACAAATTTGCTAGTCCTGGATAGCAGAGATAGAGGCTACTAGTGATATTAACATGTCCCTCATGTGAGCCATGCCTACAGAACTACAGAGAGAGGAGGAAATGAAGGTCTGGCAAACAGCAGCCAAAATAGTTATGGCTTCGTGTCTGAAGCTGAAAATGGGATGCAGGTGAAATAATAGAATAGATATCTCTGTGATAGAGAACGTTGACTCTTACTGAACCACACCAAATAACTTCTCTAAGCAAAAACTATTTATGAGGAGGGCTAAAATGTACGCTAAAGTGGCCACCAACTAGCAATGGTAGCTAAAAAAGAAAAAAAACTAGCCGTAATACAGAGTGATGTAAAAAGTATGTGAGACACAAACATAGTTGACCTGACGCGCTAAGCCAAGATGACAATAGGTACCTGAAACTGCAGTGACCCTACAATTGAAGTTGGATATCTGAGAAACAGAGAAATGACCCACACCTGAAGGACACGTAACAACAGAAACCGAATGAAACCTCGAAGAACCTGACCTGGGATAGAGCCGAGGTATGGGTGCCACGCAGTACGGACAAACGGTTTTTAACCTATCCATGCCGAACATTGAACATGTTCTTTATGGTAAAAATAACCCTTTCCCATGAAGGGCAAGGGAAGATCGTGGAAAGAAACGTATTCAGTTCTATTACCGCACTATCCTACTGATAATGTGATCCACTTGAGTTGGTGTTTTGCTGACAGAGATCAAATAAATAAAGCAGTTCTATGCAATTTTCTGTTTACATTTGCATTGTTTAAAAACTAGCTATATATATTTAAATTTCAGTTTGTTTTTAGGTTTTCCTTATTTTGGTTTTGTGCATAAGATGTCATTGTAAAGTACATGGTTCAGTTTGTTTTCAAGTCACATGTTAAGGTTACCGGAACCAGCAACTCATTTCACAGCCAAATCAGCCAAGCAAATTAGCTACTAAATGCATCATTCTTGTGATTTTTTTCCAGCCCACAAAACAAACATCTTACATTTAGCTAAGTCTGTTGGAATTTTGTCAATAACTGAACTTCTCTCATCAATTTAATGAAATTGCCTTACTGGATAAATAGCGTTTATACACATATACACTTTTTCCCCCCTCCAGATGTACATAGCACTCATCTCCTTGCATGCCCTGATTATGGTGGGTGTTCATTTCCTGTACTGCTTTGAAGAAGATTGGACAAGTAAGTAGCCTTTTAACCAATGCAAGGTTGGTCATCAGGTATCTCCCCAAGATGTTGACGGATGGGAACTCAAGTTAATCAGCATTCAGTTTTTAGGCATGTAGTTGTTCAGAATAATGAGGGTTGGGGAGCTAACTGAGGGCTACCCCCAAATTCTTTGGTTTGTAGTATTCTAGTATTGTGCTAGTTTTGATACTGTACTATAATATGCATGTAAACTGTTGCTGTTTTTCTTGGTAATGGATAACCCTGCTACCTTGAGATCCAAGGATCAATGGGGTGACCTATTAAAATAAATATTGGCAAAATAGTTACACTGATTTAATAACAGGAACAGACTATAGGTAGATAACAGTAATGGGTAGTTGATGACATTTAATCCATGCTTGTCTCCTTTGTTCTTTAGAATGTAGTTCCTTTTCACCACCGACCACAGTTATCTTGCTCATCCTTCTTTGTTTTGAGGGGCTGCTTTTCCTCATCTTCACTGCAGTGATGTTTGGAACACAGGTACACTCCATCTGCACTGATGAAACGGTGAGTTTTTGTGGTTACTACCTGGAGACCTTGGGTCACCTCACCTTACAATCTGAAGCATCTCTTTATTTTGATTGCAGCTGTTCCAGGTGCTATGCAAGTTACTGCATTTAGACATGTCATATTGTATTAAGATGCTCCCATACATTTTCTTTCCAATCTTTGATTGATTTTCAGATCAATACCTATGAAACCAAGCAAAAAAACCGCAGTATCATAAGTTTGATGAGGTCTTGGCAGGCTTGAATTCATAGAAGTTAACAAATGTAATATTGATGGACTCCACAAATGATTTAATGGATTTTGTCAAGGGGATCCATAAAGCAGGTTTAGACTATGTCACTGTTCATTTTTTTTGTTGCAGTCTCAGTTGTGTTTTCGTCAGAAAAGCTGTTCTCTTCCTTTTTGGAACGCCATATGTCTTGGCAGATATGTCTTTTGTATGTTCATGTGTACAAGCATTGGTCGTGCTCCAAGTGTATGTCCCCCTTGCAAATGGGTTTAGCACCCAACCCACCAGCAGTTTGCTTATTGCCAAGGCTAGGTAGGCTGTGAGAAATTCAGGCTTTCTCAGTGAAGGCTCTGGTGCCACGTCTACATTTTCCTGCTTGATACAGTTGGCAGTGACCTTACTGTGTAGTTACAGTTTGCTCCCTTAAAAAATTCTTAGTTTTTGGTGTTTATTGTAAAATGGACATTCTATAAATGTTAGATGTTGCAGAACTGTTACTGTACCAAACCAAAAAGATGAATGAATAGCTTTCACGTTGTAAAAAGTTGCAGATGCTTTGACTCTTGACATTAACATGTGCTATGTTTTAATCTCAGAGGCTTTCTGTATTCTTTTTTTTATATTAAAAATAAAAACTAACATTTCATTCTCTATCTGTTTTAATTCTATGCTCAAATCTGTTTTGCTTAATATCTATGTGATAAACTCATTCGTGGTGTTGGTGGAATAGACTTGGCATTATGTCATACAATATTTATTGGTAAGCAACATTAAGATCTTCTCACTAGCCCTGACATTTAAAGTAAAGTAATTGGAGGTCCCACGAAGTCCCAGAGCTTCCAGAATGCGAGCTACAGCAGGACAATGCAAATATTTGACTTGATCGCCAACATAAGCGGCTATTCTATTGTCCTGTGCTCTCGGTGAAAATGAGGCAACCCTCTTGACCATAAGTTTCTGATTTTTCATTTCCAGGGAATAGAACAGTTGAAAAAGGAAGAGAGAAGATGGGCTAAAAAAACGAAATGGATGAATCTCAAAGCAGTATTTGGCCATCCGTTCTCTATAGCTTGGCTTAGCCCATTCGCCACGCCAGACAAGGGAAAAGCAGACCCATACCAATATGTGGTCTGAGGATTTCTTTGCCAACATTGTCCCCACGAAAAAGATAGAACAACCCCCCCTAAAATCACTGCAGTAACACCTATTACCAGCATGACATTGAATGTTTTCATAAAAATAAGACTATATATTTCTTCTTTTTATATGGCTGAAAGTAACTGGTGAAGACATCTGCCCGCCAACATCACACAGTTCTGTTTTTTCCCCCCCTGTAATCTTCAGGCTGTCACTCGTGTTCTTCACACCTCTGCTTTCTATATGACCTCAAAAACTACACTTGTGATTCTCCTATGCCTCTGCTGCTTCTGGCTCATGTAACATACCTCGCTTCTGAGTACAGCTGAGATCCTCTTCCATTGCTAACAGTGCCAACTGATAACAGGCTTCAAATGTCACTCATGGGGCATATTTTCTCCTTGGACATTTGGCCTGTGAATACCACCACTTGGAAAAAAACTTAGACTTGGTGCAGGGAGACCTGTTTAAAATGGGGCTTAGTGTTCTGTAGAATTAGCAGTATTGATGATACAGGCCCTATGTCCGTGGTTAGGATCTAATATATTAGCATACAACCTTTGCTTTAATCTAGGTTTAGACAACCAAAATCTCACAACTTGATGCCACCTTGCTAATCATAAATTACTGCATGGTTGTCTTGTCAAATATTTTGTAATTGATGTCGAAGTAACGTAATATTTTATAATGGTAGCAATTTGTACGATGTAACATATCCCTACATGGGATTTACTTAATGCAATTTATAATCTGTACTGTTGTTAAGTGTCCACTAGTTCCAAGCAACCACCCTGGGTTGGAAACACATTAAGAGGAGTATGGTTTAGTGTACAGAAGGTTGGACAAGACTGGAATTTGCACAATGATGTTGTACATGACTTTAACCAACTGTGTGCTGGATATATTCGTAATAGTAATATGATTATGCTGTTAATTTGTGGTCCATCCACTTGGACTCTTGCTACAAGATGTAAAATTTTAATTCGGTAAGGTTTTTTACCTTTCTCATATGCAGCTGAACTTTAGTTCTGTTTGGACTAGGATTCTCTTCTGAGTTGAAATAATCGCATATCGCAGTCACGTTTTGGAAGAGAGCAGGGCACATATCTATGCATATGGTTGTCATTTGCTACTGAAATGCAGAGTTTCATTTTGAATATTGCAGCGTCACATTTGTTTGAACTCTACAGTAATCGTTACTTCTGTGTACATGTGGGGGTTTGTGGCAACCTTTTGTGTATGTTCGATGGGATTTAAGAGTTTGAATTCCAGTGTTCATATGATATGTTCATTGGAAATAAAGGTGCAGTATTGTATCTATAAGTACCGAAAAACCACACATCCAATTAAATGGACTTTATATTTTGCTGATATCACAGTGGCCAATTACTTTCCCTGTGGCTTGTTCACTATTCACACTGAGGTTTCAACTCACTGACTTTACAATGCGTTATAAAGGATCAACTCCAGTGTGCTGTTGGTTATGTATAATGCATAGTTAAATCACTGACTGAACTATGCAGGACCCCTTCTTCAAGCAGGTTCATCAGGGATGCCCCTTTCATAATGCAGTTGATGACTTTAAAACTGCAGCTCTCCTGCTAAATGCCTTTTTGGCAAATAAACCACTATGCTGGAGTTGGAAGGAAAGTAGATCTGTAAATGTTGCTAAACAACATCACCTTAGGCAGTAGCTGAAGCTGGGAGTATTTAATGAGTGATGTAATCAAGCTGTAATCTTTGCCTGGTCTATAATGGTCATGGCAAAATGACCATTGGGTATGATGTCGCTGAATGCTATCTCAATAAGATATTAAACTGCTTATATTGAGTAGTCAAGGAGTCTGCCTGCCTAGGATTATGTCAACAGTTAAGGTAGACCAGCCATGTTTCCATATTCTATATTTTAAAGTACAGTATATAGTAATTGCAAAGAAATGTAATAAACAGGATAAATTCTCATCTGCTTGCCCTTGTGAGTAACCACCTTAAGTACTTGCCTTGATGCTTTCCTTATTACTGTGTCCCATTAAGCTTCCCCGAATCCTGATTGTTTCTCATTACTGTGGAAGGAGTTTAAGGGAGGAAGAAGAGATGAATAATTCTGGTGCAAGGCCTGAAGAGTGGTTTAATCTCCACCAATCTCAATTGGTTATTATAGCGAGAAAACTGTTTTCACACTTTGCAACAGAATCAGAAAGTATATATAAAAAAATACATATCCCGTTGTTACAAGATAATTTGAAACAAAATACACTAATTCTAGCAGGATTCTGATTTAGAAAATTGGAAATGACTCCAAAAGCAATAGGGAAAATGCTATTTAATGCATATCGTGCTTTATCGTTTGAGTGACCTAGATGGTGTCCAAATCAACGCATTATTCTGTTGAACTCTTTCATTGTTTGAGTGTAGCTCATGTCATACGTTAGTCGTGCATTACGCACACAGTTTCTTTAAATGCCAAAGTATACTGCACATCTTAATTCCTGTGATGTTCCATACATTTTTTTTTTATATATTGTCAGTATAATATCAATATACATATATAGTCTAAAGAAAAAGAGAACATTCCATTCATAAATCGCTTTGCAGAATATTTTTTTATTCTATTTTGACTTGAAATTTATCATATACATTTTTTTGTTCTGTAGTTTCAAATCAAATTTTAGGACGTAATATTGATTTGATCAGGGGATAAATTATTTGAAAAAAAAAAAGAAAAACGTGCTGATGAGCGATTTGTTAATTGGAGTCCAATTTGCATGAATTTCAGTACATTTTTACTGCATGCCGACCAGTGCATGCATTTAGTTACTAGAGCTGGAAAATCCGATGACTTTTTATATAACTTTCTCCAGATGCTCAGTAGAATTCTTCATCGGTGGGAAAAGGGCAGCTAACCATATGTATTCTATATTGATCAGACCTGTACTGGGCATCTGGCACACCAGGCAAATGCCAGGTGGGCTGCTGACCGATAGTGCCCAATACCCAGTCTACCACTCCAGCACCAGTTCGAGTGTGGCTGCCTGGTGGATATGCCCAGCCACCCACTAGGTCAGAATAAAACGTAGAGGCAGCTAGGGGAGGAGTACATGTTCTGTCTCCAATAACTAAACATATGCAACAATTTGCATGCAGAAATATGCATTGAAGCTCATGCAAAGTGGACCATAAAAAAAGATAATTGTGGGTACCAGACTGTTCCTTTTTAAAGTAGTTCTGAGACTAAAAATGAATCAACAGTTCATAACTATCTGTATATATATATATATATATATATATATATATATTGTATTAACATTTTAACCTTCTATATGGCAATTTTTAACATTTGTAAAAAAAAACCAAAATTTGCACTTTGGTTTTCTGTTTTTTTCTGCTGAGATGATGCAATCCCAGCATGAAACTCACCAACTCTCATTCTGATTGGCTGCCACATAAAATATGGAGTTTCAAGACGGGTTGAATGTATTTACTTATGTACCGTAATATTAAATGTTAATACAACATATAGACAGCTATGTTATTGTTGGATGTATTTTTGGTGACAGCCTCATTAAAACTTGAATAAACATCTCATGGAAATTATGTTCAATGTACAAAGAATGCTTCCTGTTTTATGCTGGAATGTGAAAATACACCCATATCTTACTAGCTCTGTAAAGTAAATGCATCCATACTGGAAAAAAAATGCAATAAAACTTTTTTCAAGTACTATAATAAATTGTATGAAAAATATGTTGCCTTAAAATTTGCTTTATTGATGTATACTTAAGTATAATTTTGCTTCTTACTAGAAAATCAATTTGTACATCTTTTTAAAAAGTAATTGAATTTTTAACACGCCTTAAAGATTCTAATGGTATGGTATGAAAAATCACAATAAGAGCAAGTAGAATATGACAAACAAATCCCCAACCAATGCCAGTCAAGATGGTAACTGAAAAATAATGGAGCTAAGTTGTAATGAGGTGTTTGTGCTGATATGCTGTGTTTGGTTTTAGCCAAACATCGCCACTTTGTTCCAGAAGTCTTGTGATTGGTTCAGATGCAACTTTGCAAACGTAAGCCATGCTGCCATGTTGTTTTTAGAGAGAAGATGCTAACTCTTCCCAGATTGATGGGCAGCAACAATTGCTTATCTGAGGTCATTGCTGAAGTCTTTCCTCCTTGGATGCTCCAGACCAGCTAACTGCTAAAACGTAGGCTTTTATAGAGGTGGTCACACTTGCTGATCAATTAATCAAGGGCATTTGATTAGCAGCACCTGTCTGCTGCCTAGCATCTTAATTCCTATGGAAGCAGTATGGGTGTGTTTTGTTTATCACACACAGCTTCTAAATTTTGGCTTTATTTTTGTTGAATTCAAGTCATGACACGGTGTAATATGTCATTTGTCGTTCATTTGAGGTTGTATTTACCTCATTTTTAGACATGTTAAGAAACAGATGATTGTTATGTATAACAATTGTTATGATATATATATATATAATGCTGAAACAGAGGCACCCATCTAGACCAGTAGTGGAGGAACACCAAAGATTCAAAGTAAAGGTAAGAAAGTATGAGAGGTGCTCAAAAGTGAGATGTACTTTTATATAAAAATGAGTAATGCATACTGTCCACTGCCATATACTCCTACACAGCAAATATTTTAAACTTCTAAAAATGGATTTCGCTGTAGTATGGAGGTATGGTAATAGTAGTTGGTGTAAGGAGCAGAAGAGAGAGGTAACGAGAATAATTCATGGGGAGACTGAATGGACTAAGGGAGCAAGAAAGATAAAAGTAGTTCATAGGAAGGAAAAGAGAAGAATAATATTGAGAAAAGGGAAAAAGGGAGATATTAAATCGCAGAAAGCTGTGAATTGTCAGGATAAATATTTATGATGCAGGAATATGAGACACATGGACAAAAAATGGGCAATAGAGTAAACAAATCTGAAGAAAAGGATTGAAAATTAACTACGGTTAATTCTGAGAGGCTATATAAATGTTAGTTTCTATTCTTCTAAAAGCAAACCATTACAGTATGTAACTTAAAGTAGGGGCCATCATTGCCACCTTCCTCGTAGTGAAAGCTGGCTTAAGATGGGTAGCTCTGGTTCTCAGAGTAAAAGTACTTCTTTGGGGACAAAGGGTCTCCCAAATAACCGTACCACCAGTCAGGATGCAAGAGAGCACACTTTATTGCGACTGGGTATAGTTTATGTATCCACTTTCCCAGGGAAGGGTACATTTACACAAAAAATGTACACATACAGGGCACCGGAAAGGATTCACAGAGCACAATAGCAAGGGATTATGCAGACAAACCTAGACTAGTCTCATCACACGTACAACGTCAAATGCACAACAGAGGTGAAGTGATTACGTTGAATTTAATTGAGTCATTCTTAATAAACATACAGGGTGAAAACACAACTATTACACGTTAAACCTGCAAGTCAATATTAAACAGAGGTTTCAACATTATGACTAAAGTGATCCATAATAATTTATACATAAAAACATATCAATATCCTGAACAAAACAGAGAAATAGAATAGGTGTCTACCCAAAATAATAATGTCCTGTTACTGAATGCAAAGCAGCTTTTGACCTTGATCCATCCTTGGTTTTGTGTGGAAATGACACTAAATTTGTACAATATTTGTGCTTCAATTTTACTGAAGTACGACATGTTTTACACATACATATTTATTTCCCTTATGCATTTTTCCTTTTTGTCCTTTAGGGTATTGAACGGCTGAAGAAAGAAAATCATACGTGGGAGAAAACTAGCAGCTGGGATGGGCTCAAACAAGCATTTGGTGGCAGCTTCTCACCAAGCTGGTTCAGTCCCTTCTCACGTACTCTGTACCAGAAAGTGCCTTCAGACATCGAGTCTGCCTCATCAGAAGAAAACAAAATATATGTCACAGGGCGGTTAGTAGGGCATGTGGAGGTTATTGAGGTGGGCAATGAAGAGGAATAGACAACAAAGGGCTTAAAACTGGGTAATGGCAATAATAATATTTTTTAACTGGAATTATATTGTGTGATAGTTATAATTTAAACTGTCTTTTAGAATTACGTGAAATAGTATTTAATCATAAAACATTTCCATGAGTGAGTTGGCTCTCATCATCCTGTTCTTTTAGTTAATTGCAATGTACACCTACTTTTAGACACTTTGATCGTATTGTAAGTATTGTGCGGATAGGTAAATGATAACCAATGTATAAACTGGACATCATTACTTTCAGAAAATATATAGTCTGTCTTGTCACTGACGTTGGGAACTCCAGGTCTGACCCTGTGGGAATCACACATGATTACTAAGACTCTGGGAAAGCATTAGTGGAGGATAGTGAGTAGTATTTAGTTTTACCCACTTGTTACCCCCTTTCCCTACTACTAGGGCCAGCCCCGCAGTTGCCTGGGGCATGAATGGAAGAGCTTCAAGTGACCAGCCCGAGAATCACACAGATGTGATTATGACACATGCCAAAGTTATATTTAAATGAAATGTATTAAAATATCACTGGGGCAGGCATATTATTTTTTCAGCGGGCAACAGCTGGGATGGATCATGTTCTTTGATCAAAGTAGCAATAAATCTCTGATTCAGTAATGCAGCTGGGATGTCAGTTTAGAACAATGTCTCCCAGTGGGGAAATATCTCTTAATCATATAGTTTTTCTTAAATCATCAAAAGATTATAATTTTGCTGAGAAAGGGTACCAGGAAGAAGTTCATCTTTAAAGTATTAGTTTTCTTTGGGGGGGGGGTCTTTGTTACAGTGAGGTATATGATACTGGCTCCTCAAACATGAATGAGTATTTGCCCATTAAAGTCCCCCTTTTAGAAATAAAATTATTTCCTTAAAGAAAGAAAGAAAGCTTCTGCAATGTATGTTTGTGCCTAATATGACCATAGTGGTCTGAATTTGTGAATTAGCTGGGCAGTTCCCAACAAATTGGTTTATGTAACGAAAGGTTTTCTAATTATAAGGATTTTTGGCAGCTATGGCTACGCAGTCCCCAAACTGGACACTGCACTTGGGGACAAAAAGCTCCAAATAATGTGGTCAGGCCATGATTTGCACTACCTTTCTCCACGCATCTCTGTTCAACAACAGTATTTGTGTTAATTGAATTGTGCCTTGGACACAGAATGTATCATTGTACATTGATACATTGTAAAAAAAAAACCTTACCATATAAATGAACCGTTAACCTTTACCGTAACTGCCATCAGAACCTGTCACTGAACCGTGACCATAAAAACACATACCCCTAGTTAGAGTTCCCTGATATACAGTGCATTTCTCGTTTACCCACAGACACAGCAAGATATAAGTATTCCTGTGAAATTCCCATGGTGGACGGCCTGGATGCCCCTCTTCTTCTCCTTATATGAGGCAGGGCTAGCCCCAGTAAGACTATGAAGGGGTCAGAGTGGGTAGAGGCAGGGTAAATAGTGGTTGTGACCCAACGCAGCTTCTCTGCCCCCTGGGAAGCAGTGTTTAACCCAGAGACTCCTGGAAATAAGCACTGTGCTTTCATGTTGGGATATGTGGGATACAAAACATGTTTCAGTAGGTGAACTGAATATATAAAACAATTACACAACATAAACCCAAATTATTTTTCTTGCTGGTACTATCTTTTTAATGAACTCTAAAAATTAAATTATATATTTTTACTTTCTGTTGGGACACTAAAATGCTACTTCCTGGGGTTTAACAGGTTAATTTTTTTTTTTCTTTCTTGAGTTAATTTTTTAAATATTAAATTACAAGTAAAGTCTTTAAAATATATACCGTATAAATGATAATAATTGCTACTCATGGAACTAATAATTATGCAGAAACATCCCGTCGTATAATGATTTCTCCATGTCTTTGCCACTTTGCCATAGATATGCGCCGGTTTTCCTTTGGTAGATGTAACTGAGCTAATATACAAATGAAGAATAATGTTTTTACTCTCATTAAAAACAAAGTTATAAAATTTTGAAAACTTTACAATAAATTGCACAAGACAAGAAATGTGTTACGTTAACCATGAGGATAATTATTTAAATATATGTTGTTGTTATTGTGTATAGCTGTATTGTCACTTGACACTAGTTATGTGGTTAGTCATCTCAAATGTATTAAACGGCAACTAAAGCCAGAAGACCTCACAGGGAAAACTTACAATGGTTTTGTCATTATCATTATCCATGGATGGCCTACAGAGACCCCTCACTGTTTCTAAACTTGGCTAGGAAAAGGGTTACGGGAGCTCTAGTTTAACAAGCACGTTTGGCCACCTCATGCCATAAGTGTTTTAGAGCAAACTGTTTGACTCTTTAGTTTGATTGACCTACATGCATAACTGAGAAATGACAAGAAATATTCAATGTTTTAACAGGATTTTTATTTCCCACCTTATAATTCATATTGATTTCATAAAAGATATTCTATTTTTCCGTATTATAATAAAACTTTAACTTCGAATAAAACCAAAAATCGAAAATTCACTGTGTATGCTGTATGATTTTTTCGTTTATGAAAAGAAATTACATTAATAAAATATCAATTTACACATAATTTGTTGATTTTTAAATGATGCAGAGAGAATAAAATATTTTCCAATATTTTGTCACAAAATAAAATATTAACTATAAAAGAAAAAACAACCTTTACATAAAATATATTCCTTTTTGCTTTTTGCATACCCTTATGTCTTTAACTCCAATAAAATGAGTACTTGTGTATGCTTTCTGTAGATGTTAATTGAACTAGCAAGCTGAAGTAAAATACTACCGTGTATGTTCAGGGACTGTTTGATGCCACAGTTGATGATGGGGAGTGAAAATGTGCTTGTAACACCAATAACAGTGTAATTGTCCAACAGGTATTTATTGACTTACATGCAGTAAAATGCAACACAATGTTGCTGTAACAGTAAAGGATGCACTTTTGACACTCCTAAAAGGTGTTATATTCAAAACAGAGCTAAGGCAGCTAAGGCCAATGTGTGGATAGCCAAACATCATGGGCAAACAAAAAACGTGAAAATGAAAAAAAATCTGTTTTTCACCTTAATGGTACACCTTCAGATGTAAATGCTATAATATACAATACAATAAGTTTGCATAAAATAATAGGACCAGTGACAAAATACCAACACTGACACAGAGAGGATTAATGTTTAATTGGATTAATGTTTATTTGGATTGCCCATGTAATATACTTCCATACTTCAATTTATGCAAGAAATATCATAATCTGCATAATATTTCTATTTTGTAATGTTGATGATTTTTTCCACTGAAATTACTTTGATTTGCTTGGAAATAAGTTCAGCCACAATTTTCTTCTCACCAGATTTCTTTGGGTTGCAAATAATCTTGGAACGGAAGATTCCTCCTGGTCGTATATCCCTGTAAAATATTATTGTGAACTTATGGGCCAAATAAAACACCTGACTGACTGCCCGTATTTGCAGGTTACGTGAACATTTTCTTTCAGCTCTACATAAGTTTTTCAAGAGGAATGAACGATACATTCGAACTATGAGCAATGTACATTTGGCACTCCCATTGATTTCAAGGAGAGCCCTTTCCTGCCAGTGACTGGCTGCTTCAAGTAACCAAAACTGGCAGGAATTGGAGAAAGCAGCGTGGAAATGATGATGTAGCACTGGTGTTGCACCATTGTCATCAGGTAGTGATGCAAAATCAAAGGGTAATTGCTGAGGAACAATATCTCAATAAAAGAGGGATTTCCTAAATAGGAACATCTTTTTGGAGGTCATTTCTCCTTTTGTTGTTTTGGAAAAGCTAACAGTATTTTAAAGGCAAATTGTATCTCTGTGTCGGAAAACAGTTGCATCAAGGATGACTTCCTACAGTAGACAATGTGGGAATTTAATCGGGCCCTCCAAGAAATGTCACTATTCCGGTTAACATTTTTCCTTATATCAAAGTACTATGGTGATAAAAGTGTGTAGCAAAAGGTGATAGAAGCACCAAATGTATTTGGAGTTAGTTTCAGACTAGGGAAATATGCATACCTGGGCGTGTTGAAATCCATTTTGAAAAAACCCCAGTATATTTTTCTGCATTTAATTCCGTTTCAATATGAGTTAACCAACCAATGTGGGGAGTCGAGTGTGCTTTTAACAAAGAACCTTAAAGGATCAATTCACCGGTGAGAGCTGTCTAATTATCTTAATCATCCCCCCTGCTTACCCTTGATCAAACTTATGCAGTTTGAAGAGACCCAATCCTTCCACGTGCAGCTCACATTTTTCTAGAGGAATACTAAGTGTATTCTTAAATGTAAAAGTACATGTGAAATCTTCATCAAGCTTCCCAGTTTCTGGCATCTAGAATAAAACATAGATGTAAAATACATATTTAAAAAAACAACTAACTTACAGGTCTTTCAATGCAAAAATATAAGATAAAATACATTTGCATAAAATAATAGGAGACTGTTGTTTTAAGAAGTTTTTACAAAGGCTTGGGTCACATGTCAGATGTGGTCTCATAACCTGTCCATTTGTATTACCGTATTTGCTCGATTATAAGACGAGGTTTTTTTAAGAGCAAATGCTCTGAAAAATACCCCTCGTCTTCTAATCGGGGTCGTCTTCTAATCAGACCTCAAATAGAGTCTGATTAGGAGACTAAGATCCAGATCCCCCGCACCGCTGCAGGGGACCTGGATCCTCCTGTCTCACCCCCCCCCCCATCATACACACACTTACCGGTGCTTCCTGCTGTATTGCCGGGGCAGCGGGTTGACGTCTACGCGATCCGCGTAGACAACGTCCGCTGCAGCCGGAAGGAGGTGTGGCTAGCAGCGGGGGTTGTCTGCGTCCGTCGCGCAAACCTTCCCCGACTGTCAGAGATCAGAGTTCCCCGCACCGGTGCGGGGAACTCTGATCTCTGACAGCCGGGGAAAGTATACGCGACGGACGCAGACAAACCCCCGCTGCCAACTCCACCTCCTTCCGGCTGCAGCAGAAGGCGACGTCAACCCGCTGCCCCGGCTGGAAGCACCGGTAAGAGAGGGCTGAGAGGGGAGGGGAGGGGAGAGTGTGTGTGTGTGTGTGTGTTAGTTAAATGGGGGTATAGGGTGTGTGTGTTAAATGGGGGCATAGGGCATTTCTGGAGTGGCGTTAAGGGGGCATTTAATAGAGCACTCTGCCTCCTGAAATGCCTTATACACCTATATGCCACTCTGCCCCATAATATGCATTTTAACCCCCTAAATGCCAGAGTGGCATATAGGGGTATAAGGCATTTCTGGAGGCAGAGTGCTCTATACAATGCCTTTTAACTCCCTTAATGCCACTCTGCCTCCTGAAATGCCTTATACCTCCCTATATGCCACTCTGCCCCATAATATGCATTTTAACCCCCTAAATGCCAGAATGGGATATAGGGGTATAAGGCATTTCTGGAGGCAGAGTGGCATATAGGGGTATAAGGCATTTCTGGAGGCAGAGTGGCACATAGGGGGTCAAAAGGCATACCATGGGGCACAGTGGCATATAGAGGGTTAAAAGGCATATCATGGGCCACAGTGCCATATTGGAGTGGCAAGCCTGGGGGCAGATGTGCGTAACTGGGGGACAGGTTGGAAAATACAAGAAATAAAAACAAAAAAAATATTTTTCTCAATCATAGCTTTTATTAAAAAAAATAGTTTACATGAATTAACATTTACTGGTAAAACTTTTTTCCTTTAGGGTCGTCTTATATTCAGGCTTTTTCTTTTTTTCCTAAGTTAATATTCAGATTTTGGGGGGTCGTCTTATAATCAGGGTCGTCTTATAATCGAGCAAATACGGTAATTTGCTTAATTTTATAGTGCCTAGCGCCCCCCCCCCTACTCAAAGCATTGGAATCATATATATTGAATACATTATAAATATTATGGCTAATAATGAGCAATAAAATAAATGTGAGTACTTGATGTGTTGGTTTACAATTATCTTTATTATCCAATATGTTCATGTATTATTATCTTATTATTCTATATATTAATTGTATCCACCGTCTAGTGTAGACCAACCTTAAGTATGTATAAGATCTGGATTTGGATCTCCTAAGGTGTCGGACTGTAGAAAAGATATATTCAACATAACAGGATTACCTCCACTTTGATGTCAGGGTATGTGAAGGATATCACCACGCTCTCGCTGTCTTTCTCCTTTGTTTCCTTGGTTTCGCTAATAACATTGACCCGCATAATCAGCTCGTCATCTGTCGAGATCACAGACTTCATATACAAGTCAGCAGCCACATTCAAGGGGATGGAGGCAGCTTTAAGAAAAGAAATCGTGTGAATACAGAATACGTCTTGCTAGAACTCAGAGCAGTTCAATGGTCTCAGAGCTACAGTTTATTCTACAATGACTTTATTGAGTGTCTTACTAAAATTAGAAGGTAATAAACAAATTATGTTCACAAACCACTAAGCAATATTCATTGCTTCATTGTATTACATATACTCCAATGTTTTTAAAACAGGGGTATACCTGCATGAAGCCCAGGTTCTACAATGGTGACCAGAAACCAAACTCCCTTTATTCTTATTGCTGGTGTCTAGCTGGGGAATGTCACACATATGTCTAACGTGAAGCCTGCTGCGGATCTGTAGGATTGTCTCCCCGCTATAATTGACAGTGGACAGTACAGGTGGAGGCAAAGAACTCCATCAGTGAAGTAACACTATTCTTCTTTCCTCTTACTTTTTCCCACCCTTTATGGACAAGCTTTAAATCGGGATGGTTAGATGATATTATATTATAGAAGTTTCTGGGGGAAAAAACAGCATCCTTCTCGTTTTACAGATTATGCATTATATTACCCTTGCATGCTACATAGATTAAGGAGCAGAAGTAACCCCCATTTTAGAAATTCTACTCAGGAATCTATAAGATTGTAATGCTAATATTTTGCATTCTCCAACGTTATCGCTAAATAATATTACATTTTATATAATTTTACAGACTACTGCTTAGTACAAGCAATTTGCATAGACCATTGCTTTTAAAATTAGTATTCTTCATTATGTCTGCCATATGCTTGAACAAACAAACAAAAGAACACCGATGTTTATTTTGATAGCAACGTGTGCCAAAGTGACTTTCAAATTTGATCTTTATCCAATATATCTTTATAAACAGCAGAGATAGTGTATAAAAAGCTTTATTCCTTTTTTGGTGTCTTTGAGAATCTCAGTAACTTTTGAAATAAAAGTTTTTTGATCGTGATACCTTGTTTTCCTGCAACTTCAACAGTTTGAGAAAGGGATGCCAAATTGGCAATGATTTTGCCAGTGTAGGTCTGTAGCTGGCAGCCAACAATCACATTCACGGTCTTTGTCTCGTCTGATTCGTTTTCGACAGAGATGTTTAGAGATAATGGGTTTCCAGGCAACAAGTCTTTATCACCTATGATCTGTAATTTTATGCAAGCAGGAGGAGGTGGCGGAGGAGCCGCAAAGACTAAGCAAGCATCGGACTTCAAGTAAGAACAGGCAGTTTCAAAAGCTTTCCTCTCATCTGGGGATCCTGGGTAATAAATGAAAAATATATAAACACACTGTGTAGCATCTGTAAGCCAAACATTATTAAAGCTATTTATATCAGAGAGTGGTTGATACTCTATGACAATACCTACAGTAACAGGCCAAGTATTTTTTTAATGCCATAAAATCTATTCTGTTTTATGTACTCTAGTTTGATAAGATTGACAGTGTCCGGTGCCCAATGTGGTGCTTGGTTTATCTGTTATGGTGGGCCCTAATTTGCTGGCAGTGGCTTATTTATGTGGGCCGCTGTCTGACCCACAGCACTGTTCTTAAGACCTACCTTACAGAAAAAGTCCTTCTTTGCCTCTGCTAGCCTTCTTTGTTGAGGGTGCCAGGATATGACATCATATTCCGGAGCTCTGCATTAGGTGGTGTTGACTTCTACTGATGTCTGCACAGACCTCCGCACAATAACTGGGCTCTTATGAATTAGGGTACACTATGAGCGCCGGTCTCCCAATAAAGCAATCAGCCCCTAGTAAAGCAGTCCAGGGGCTGCTGCCATTCAGACTTGTTTTGGTCATGCCATGTAGTTGTGTCAAACTAAAGACTGATTTTTTTTTTATAAAACATGATGAGATACCTAACTTTTTCTATGCCTGGTTACTCACAGCTGAAGTAGTTCACTGATGCAGACCCAAACACTTGTTGGGGGAAGATGAAATGAGTTATCATCTCTCACCGTTTCTACATTAGGAAACGCTTCTTTTCAAACATACCAGAAGGGAGATAATAAATCTAGATGAAATAGGAGTATCTCCCTGTAACCATCTAGATTGCTGTAAGCGAATAACTTCTAAAATATACAAGTATGAATACTTCATAAACTAGCTTCAAAAGAATCCAAAGCTTTTTTAAATATTGTTGATTTATAGTGCCACCATACAGTTTTCCATGGTGCTGTACAACAAAAAGTTTAGCGGGACAAGTGGTATCGTAAAAAACATTACAAACCAATTGAGAATGATTGGATATCTTTATAACTTTGGGTCATTAACATTTTTAATGCAAAGGAGAAATATTATTTAAGATTAGTAGATGAGATATGCAACTAGATTAGGCCACCATATTCTTATTTTTCAAATTCTCATTTATATTCTGCCACCCAATACTTGATGCCCAATGTCGGCATATTGCAGAAGATTTTTTTAAAGACTAAAGGAAATGTTACAATCTTCCCTCTTGGATTGCGTCTTCATTTATATAGCAAGATAACATTAGGTTTTCACAGGGCCGGCCCAAGGCATAATGCCGCCTGGGGCGAAGTTTAAAGCGCTGCCCCCCCCATTATCTACCCTTCCTCTGCCACCCCCCCATTATCTACCCTTCCTCTACCGCCCTTCCTATTATCTACCCTATCCCCCCCCTTTGTACTTACCTTTCAGCAGTCCTGCGACGAGTCTCCCTGCTCGGTCTCGGTGCCGGCTTGTAATGATGAGCGCCGAAAATGACATCATCTTCCGGCGCTCAGCATTACAAGCCGAGACCGAGCTAGAGGGCTCGCAGAAGAGAGAGAGGGGCGTCGAGCGGGTAAGCGAAAACTACTCGGCGCCCCTCTCTCTCCTCCGCTTTAAAAAAATAATAATAATAATAAAAAAACGTTAACACAACCTCTAGACACCTTTTTCAGACCTCTTCTTTAATATCAAGATTATTTTGCTGACAAGTCCAGTTTATGGAGAACCTCTACAAGTGCCACCTGGAGCAATTGCCCCACTCTGCTCCATTGTAGGGCCGGCCCTGGGTTTTCATTTTGAATATGTCTACATACCAACTCTTAGATTACACTAAGATATTTTGTATATACACTTTTGGACTGAAAGTTATTACAGAGAATGGATGCCGATTCATAGCACCCTGCTACTACATCATAGCCATAATCTTGCTACTACATCATAAACAAGGTGTTTGATGAGGAACAGTACATGTAGAGGTTCTCCATAAACTGGACTTGTCAGCAAAATAATCTTGATATTAAAGAAGAGGTCTGAAAAAGGTGTCTAGAGGTTGTGTTAACGTTTTTTAACAGAATGCATGGATGTTTTTGAGGTCTTGATTTGTCTTTTGGGAAAGAGAGTTTTTTGAGAGTTTTTAAACACTCATCTAAAGCTCCTCTTATTTTACTATTTTTTGTAATTAAACAAAAATGATTACAAAGAATTAGAAAGCTGGTAAACTATTAGGCCTATCCCAAAGGAGGGGATACATTGCATGCTGGGATATATAATTTTCTTGATAAAAGAGACTGGAGATTTTTGTTCACATCTTTCAATTCAAATATCGGTTTAGCATCTGCTAGCACGGCACAAAACTGGCTCTGAAAAGGTTAGGACGAATCTGTATGAAGAAACACGAGCAGGACTGTTTGGCTGCAGAGATATATTAGCTATGGATTACCTTTAAATGAATTGCAAAAACATTTGTCAGCAAAATCTACCATGCAGAATGATTCTTCTTTCATAATAGCTGTGCCAGTACTGCGCTAATCCCTTATTAACACACATGACAAATCCTTATATTTCAGGTAATTCTGGAGTTTACTCTGCTTCTTTCACTTGGATTCCTTTTCCAACATAATTCTTTAATTGTTTTTTTATTACATTTGATGGATAGTTTCTTTGACATATATGATAATGGCTGCGAATATACCGTTATAGCCACATTGTTGTTGTGATGGCTGAGTTAACGAGATTATTAAAGAAACAGAGTGCAGGCAGAATCACAGTATCCTCGGATGTATAGTGCCCATCACCGCAACAGCATGCATCTACTGAATCTCCACCCGCTATAATGAAACTTTGACAGTGTATGAGCTGATACTTACACACCTCTTAGAAGAGTAACAAAGTCAACTGGCTATTATAACTTGTGTTTTCTCAATTTGTTTGTCTATGATTAAGCCTCTAAAGGGGAAACGTGTGAGACTGTGCTCTCATGCCATAATGTTTTTATGATATGAGAATAAAGCTTGGATCTTACTTTGGTCTACATTGTTGTCATTTTGGAATTCATTATTCTACTACGAGCTCATACACTTACAAACTTTACAAGATTATTCCCAAAGAGATGTTTTTTGGTGTAAATCCGTCACTGATTTCCATTTCTGCCTAAATATAATAATAACATGGGTAAATGTGCGCCCCTAAACATTAGAGAAGACCCAATTTCATACCTACCGCCAGTCTGATTTTCTCAGGACAGTCAAGAATTTTGAGCACCGTCCAGTTGTCTTGGGTAGCTACCCCACCTGATCTCCTCTGATCAGCCCAGGGAAAAATCAAAGGAGCTCTCATTTTGCCTCCTTGTGACACTAGCATTACAAGGTGGCTATTTGGGTAAGGCAGTTGGGTGGGTGGCCACACACCCCAGCCTGTCCACTTCCAGGGCTAGCCATGCTCCCTACTTCTTGCCACAGCCCCAATACAAGTGTCCAGCTTTGGTCATGTTAAATGTTAAGGAGGGTATGCAATTGTGATTCTATTATTTTATTAACGTAAGGAGTTTAAGAAGTAAGGAATCATTTATTCTTTTGTTTTACCAAGAATTAAATATTCAGTGTAATTCGTACCATTTAGTAAGCCCTGCCATCAATACTGATACTGGCATAGGTTTAATGAAAAAAAAAATAGAATTTTTTGGCAGATAAGGAATCTTCAGCCCATTCTTCTTTAAGATTTTTAAAACCAATTTCTCGCTGCAAAAATCTCAAACCTTAACCAGTCCTTGGTCTCCTCTCATATTCAAGATCAGCTTACGCATATCCCCTGCACTTTTAATTCATTCATTATGCTAGCTTTACCATGGCTGCTGGAAGTCTGTTCCACTTCCAGCCACTCAGTAAAATAAAACTTCCTTACATTACATCTAAGCCTCTGGCACACTAATGTTAAAATATAATCTCTTGCCCTATGATGTGTTTTCCTTTGAATTATGCTTCCCTATTGTACTTTGTTTAATCTCTTTATGTATTTAAATACGTCTATCACATGCCCTCTCTACTCTCCTCTAAGCTATATTTTTTTTGGAAAACATTTTAAATGCATTGTCATAAAATGTTTTAATTTAAATGGTTATTAGTGTACAAGAACAATACATCTCTGTTTCTTACCCTCCTTGTACTTGTATTGTGATGTAATGTCCTGTTTCAAGTTCCTACTTGCTGCCTTGGTGCTGATATTCTTCCCAATGCAGTTTTTCTCCTCCTTAATTTGAGAGGTTTCCTCTTCCCCATTTATCTCCGCAACCAACCAGTGGACTCGGTCAGCATTCACTTCGGCAAACACAAATTTGGCATCATATGGCAAATATACCTCTCCATTCTTTATTGCCGTCAACGAACAAGGACCACATTGAAACACACCTGCCAGTGGATAAAAAAAAATCACATTTGATCATTTAAAAGATGTTGACCAGAAGTATTAAAATTACATGATTACATTGCAAAGAGCATTGATTTATAATAGTAAAAATTGAATGATTGCTATTGATTAAAATGATTTGGTTTTTCAAACTTACACCTTGGTCCTAAGCTAACAAACTAATTTTAAAAAAGGCATTTTTTTTTAAAACTAATAGACTTATTTCTGGAGAAATTAACCTGTATTTGATCACATTTTCTATTCTGAATACCCAGAAACAATGGGTGCATTATAATTTTCTATTAGTCCAAGTTACCAAATAAAATTCTAAACTCACCATTAGCACTACAGTTATTGAGGATGCCTGCCCTTTCCTGCGATGGAAAATTAATAGACCCAGTTTATCACACTTGCTATTAAGGATTATTTGGTGCCTATAGACTTACCCTGACTTGGTTCTTGTGGGGTAGCATCGAGTGCCTGCCAGCCATCATATCCACTGGGCAGATCAGGTCGTTTCATCCACACATCATTCCATACGTGGAAATTCCTATGAAATAAAGGAAAACATTGTTTTAGGATATAAAATTGTGATGGGCTGGTCCTTTAGACACCAATGTCTATTTGTTTTGGAAGAACATATTATATTCTGAACAGTTAAAGATAGTGTGAATAGCTGGACCATACCAAACTGAATCAGAAGTCCATTCATCTAGTTTTTCGCCTTTTTCATTCATGTAAATATCAATTTTTAGATTTTCTTCAGTATCGTGAGCTGAAGAAAAGTTGGTGACACTTCGAGCTGGAATTCCTATGCAACGCAACACTAACAAAAGAAGAGAGAAAAGGGAAAAACATATGGAATGTTTCAAAATATACACATGCCAATACTTTCCTTTATGGTAGGATGATAGGATGCTTTCAAATAAAAAACACAGTTTTGCTGCTCCATACCAGTGGTAAGAACTCCAGAGAAAACCCAACATTGTCCAAAAAGGACAGGCTTCTTGGTTGTATAGTATTGCTGTAGAATAGCACTACTTCCTGTCCAGGCAGTTGGTGAGGTTCCAGCAGAATAATTGCCAGACCAATTTCCAGTTAACACACCACGGTCATCATTGGAGTTAACCTGAATGAAAATGGTTTATGAGTTTTTATGTAATTGAAATTAAAACTGAGTGTAATTCTGGTCTAGACAATAAGGCATAAAACATACCAGGGCAGAGAATTTTCTAGATATAATCACTGGGTCCCTTCTTGCTGCAGGTTTGATCCCACTACGGTCAAGGAGGTACATACAACAGTCCAAGACATCAACTTCATGCTAAGGACAACAAAAAAAACAAACTTTAGGTTTTTGAATTTGTAAAAAGGAATTTTGAATGATTTTGAGATAATTGAATCCAACACTGAAAACCAGACACCATTTCTGTATTTGCTTTTTTTAATGTTCCTATTTTTATTCTTATTCATATTTTCTAGCTGATACTGCACTACAACACTTTTATGCCAACTGTCAATCTGTTTCCCATGATCACTTGGTGAAGACAAAAAAACAGGAAAGCCAACAAGTAGCTCTCCAACTGCCATAATGGCTTCAGAGTCCCATACCCATTATGGGACCTACATTTCTACATCATATAGAGTCATATGTTGGTTACTAAAGCTGTAAGACACAGTGTTTAAGCATGATTATAGTAAATTGGACAAAATCAGTGCAGTAAAAACAAAAGGAGTAGTACAACACCAAAACTGGCATAATTTTTTCTATTAAACAAAATATATATTAAGAATATATTGTTCATATTTTTAGGAAAAAAATATTAATTATATTAACCTAGCAACAGATCAATAAATTCAAACGCAAGATAAAAAATAAATAGACCCACGTGTATGGTATTCAGTTTTTAAAAACTACATTTTTTGCACGCCTGCTAAGAATTATTAACACTTTATGAGACGGCAATGAGGAAATTCTGTACTGAGTAACTATCCAGAAAATATAGATTTGCCCCTTTTTGTCTTAATATTTGACATAGCCTTGATAAGTAGAAGTAAATAAATAAATACTTGGCCAAAGTTCCATGGTCTTGCGCTGATTTTACTGGATGATCCCACATAAATGTATCCTGAGTCTTTCAGAACATACTCATTCCTTTCATCCTCATTGGGCATATAGACATTGTCATCTATGAAAAGTGGAGGACCGCACTCATTAAATTACAAAACACTAAAATCCAGAAATAAGTATGCAGCTTAACATGTCTTGTCAGTGTTGCCAACTCTGCCAATGTCTATCATAACCTACCAATGATGGGCTTATTCCCAAAGGCAATTATTCAGTGGCCCAGACCATGCTCATGTTTCAGCCCTACCTGAGTTGCATAAAATATTTCTAAATTTTATTTAAGTTGGGCATTTGTTTTGGAGGCAGTGATGTATGACTGTGTCAGAACAAGACATTGCATAGTTCTAAAAGGACCACGAGGGAGCAGCATCAGAAGGATTATAGAGGCAGAGGAACAGATCTCTGCTCCCTCTGCTATTGATACACTTCAATACAGTGTTGCCCTAAGCCTTGCAAAAGACAGCACCATCCTGCCTCCCCACCGGACTTTGCAGTGTACACAGTAGTAAGGGTTTGGTACAGATCTTAGTTGTTATTTACTCTTTTGCAGTCTTTGCCTAGCTCGCTGAGCCAAGAGTAGCAGGATACAATGGAGTGAATGATAGAGATCTATGCCAGAGGAGGCAAAGATCTCCAAAACTGGGTGAAATAGGCATCAGTCAATGGACAAATTGGCCTCATCTGACTCTTCCTAACAAGGCATAAATCCATCTCTGCCCTGTAACAGACCCTTTCCATGAGCACCCCCACCAACAAAAGGTATGAGGGTAGAAAAGGGTGGACATGGTTAGGCAAGGACAAAGGATGGGTGAACTCCCCAGGAGGTTTAGGAAGAGGGGAATGGCTAAAGTGGTGGAATATAAAAGTGCTTTAATTCATCCCTGATGCTTACAACAATGGAGAGGATTCAAAGTTGGCTGTCATTTAGGGAGGCAGGACTTGCTCAATAGTTACTACCCTATTCTATTCGGCAGATTTCCAACCTATTTACCAAGGGCAATGTTGGTGCATAGTGCTGCTCACAATCGTAAATTTAGATAAAAAGTAAAACAAACGAATCAATTAGAGGAAATTAAATTCACAAGCAGCAAAATAATTTCCTGTGTCCCACTGTTTATTTATACAAGATCAGATATTGTGGTAAGAATATTGTGTAGTTTATCAGTACCTGGACGGTACCTCTTGGTTAATTCTGCTCTATTTGATTGAAAAAGGCAGGATCAAGGCAGTCGATAATTACCTTCACACCAAGGGTTGCACAGCATATAAATGGGACTGTCTGCTGGAACGTAGACAATTCCTTTTCCTGTTACCACGCTCAAAAAGTATTTTCCGACAATAGCGTTGGCAGCGCTTGTGACAGCAATCAAGTACTAGAACAGAAATAAACACTGTTTGTTAGAGTGGATATCATTTGTGATTTTGGGAACTTAAAGTATATTTAGCAAATAAAGGGTTGCAGTCACTTATACAATGCATTAGCATTTTGCATTTTAACAATGACTCACTTTCAGCCTGGACGCAATATTTATCAAAAACAACAAAAAGGAGCAAATCTGAGGCATGCTAAGTCTGGATAAATTGTAGTGGAATGTTTGCACTGATTGTTTCAAATTTGACCTTGAAAACTTTATTTTAAGTAAGTATATGTTTTTTTTCAAATCCTGTCTGTAGATAAAGGTATTTCAAGTAAATTGACCCACTTTTTTCCAGATTTTCCATTTACCCAGTGGTGTGATTTCATTTTACCTCATTGCCATTGAACTGTCGGATGGCAGCGCTCCATTGCTTTGTCAAGCTTGTTGAACCCACTTCAATTATGACAAGTGTGCCATTAGATTGCATTGGACGTGGTCCTAAGAAATGCATACATATGATTAGCAACACTTCAAAAAACATTTACAGTCCTAATTTTAACATCAATATCTTTCACCTTGGGACTGATGTAATCCAGTGAATGAAAACAAAAACTGCCTCTCGTGAGTTGTTGGCACTTGTCCAATACACAGTACATTTTTGTTCATGAAATATTAAAATAATACAGTATTTTCTCTATGTGCATTTATATTTTTACACTATGTACACAGGTAAAATACCGTATTGGCTTGAATATATGCCACACTTTTTCCCCCACTTTAAGTCTTTAAAGTGGGGGTGCGGCCTATATTCGGGGTCTAGCGCCCGACGCCCGTATATCGTGCAGACGTTCACCGGCTGCGGCGATGCAAGCGTTAACAACCTCTTGCTGCCGGCACGTCTGCACGATGTGCTTTAACAATCTCCCTTGCCGCCCCCCCCGTGGGAATTCTCAGTAAGGGAGATTGTTAAAGCGCATCGAGCAGACGTTCACCGGCAGCGGCGATGTGCGTAAACAGCCCCCGCTGCCGGCACATCTGCACGATGTGCTTTAACAATCTCCCTTACTGAGAATTCCCACGGGGGGGGCGGCAAGGGAGATTGTTAAAGCACATCGTGCAGACGTGCCGGCAGCAAGAGGTTGTTAACGCTTGCATCGCCGCAGCCGGTGAACGTCTGCGCGATATACGCTAACAATCTTCCTTGCCGGCACTCCCCACGGTGGAAGTGCAAGCACCGGAAGTTGAATACGCGTACTGCGTAGCTGGCCCCCGCTGGCCCTGCAAGACCCCGGGGAGTCTGCACTGGTAAGTCTAGGGGGGACCTCTTGGGGGCAGAGTGGCAGCATATCTCAGCGGGGGATAGAGTGGCAGCATATCTCGGGGGGGGGGCACATCTCGGGGGCAGAGTGTATATCTCAGGGGGGGATAGAGTGGCAACATATCTCGGGGGGGATAGAGTGGCAACATATCTCGGGGGGGCAGAGTGGCAGCATGTCTGGGGAGGGCAGAGTGGCAGCATGTCTGGGGAGGGCAGAGTGGCAGCATGTCTGGGGAGGGCAGAGTGGCAGCATGTCTGGGGAGGACAGAGTGGCAGCATATCTGTTCCACTAAGTGTTTTTTTTTTACTAAGAAATTTTTTTCTTTAAAAAAGCACATAACGTTTAGGGTGCGGCCTATATTCGGGTGCGGCCTATATCCGAGCCAATACGGTATTTTTTTTTAAAAGTCAAATTTTCAGTCCAGTCCACAATTTATTTAAACTGACATGTATCATTACAGATCTAAACATATAATAATTATTTCCCTTGAGAACCTGTAGGAGATTTTGTAGTATTTTATAGATTATATAAAGTATAGATGTGTCTTAATGAAGTACCTTGTCAACAAATATTTCTAAGTTACAACAATGTTCTTCAAGTTTGTTAATAAGGAATAGGACTTTCATTACTACATTCACAAGCTGGGAGTAAAACTAGAACAACGAAAACAGTTGTTTTAGGGAATGAGGAGCCAACAGCCATGAAGCTAAAATTATACTAAAAGCAACATTTTGGAATTTTGAAAATAATGAAAATAATTCGATGGTAGTGTGCTTTATTCTTACCAATAGTAAACTGCAGTTGAACTTTGTCCTTTTTAGTAAGTTGCCTATCAAATGTAATCTTCAGAGTAAACTCCTGTCCTCTTCTTAGAATGAGGTGTGAGTTGTCGTACTCTGAAGTGTTATGAAGACATTTATTCTCGCCTTTGAGAAAATCGACTTTGGTAGCTCTCAGATGCATTTCTAGGATTTGATATTCCTGACTGAAAACAATATAAAAGTGATACATATTTAATTTACGTTTTAGTTGCTTTTCCATTTAAACAAAATGGCGTATGCCCAAAAAAATATGTGAAATTTGAAATTCTTGATATCTCGTACTGGGCATGTCAAATTTTGCTCACCTGTTACCTTCAGGTGATGCAAAAAATTATATTGGAACCTTACTTAGCTTTGATCCTATCCACATTTACCCATTTAAAGTCCACCTGCTGCATACTAAAATACAATGTGATTTGTCACAACAAGAGGTCTTTAATTTCACATGGTCGGAGTTACAGATAATTTTACATTCTTTTACATATTTAAAAGACTAGGATAATTGTATGGTGTTCCCTGCTGACCACACTGTTTTGGTGTTGGAGGAAAAATACACTTTTCACAATCCTATCTTTCTCACATTGGGTCCATGTGTATTTATTGTGCTATTATTGTGAAGTGGACATATCTAGTAGTAGCAACAGCTCAGCCACAAAGCGGTAGATCATTCACACTTGTAGAGCATGGCTGCCCATTGCTAAAGAGCTTAGTGAGTAAAAATATCCTCACTCACTACTACAGAGTTTCAAACTGCCTCTGGAGGCAACATCGGCACAAGCACTTTGTGTCAGGAGCTTCATGAAATGGGTTTCCTTGGCTGAGCAGCTGCACAGAAGCTGAAGTTTACTACCCTTACGAAAAAATTACTGCAGTTTTTCTGAAGTAATACTGCAGTTTTTTGGACATGAAAAAACTGCAATACTGCACTTTTACTGCAGTATTACTGCACATTTACTGCAGTTTTACTGCATTTGTACTTCACTGTACTGCAGTTTTACTGCAGTTATTTTTGTATGGAAGTACAAATGCAATAAAGCTGCAGTACATTGAAGTACAACTGCAGGTTTGCAATATAAAAAAAAAAGTGCAGTAAATGTGCAGTAAAACTGCAGTACAGTGAAGTACAAATGCAGTAAAACTGCAGTAAATGTGCAGTAATACTGCAGTAAAAGTGCAGTATTTTCATGTCCAAAAAACTGCAGTATTACTTCAGAAAAACTCCAGTAATTTTTTGTAAGGGATACGCAATACCAAGTGTTTTCCGGAGCAGTATAAAGCACATCACCACTGGACTCTGGACTCTGACGTGTTTTCTGGAGTGATGAAGTCTGAGTTTGGCACATGTAAGGAGAACGATACCTAATGGAATGCATACTGCCTACTGCAAACTTTGTTGAGGCTGTCTTTCAGGGTTTGGGCTAGGCCCCTTAGCTCAATTAAATGGTAATGTTAATGGTACAGCAAGACATGTTAGACAATTGGATGAGTTTGGTGTGGAAGAACATGACAGAGCCCCCATCGAGCACCCTTGGGATGAACTGAAACGGAGATTGTGAGCCAGACCTTCTCATCTAACATCAGTGCCTGACCTCACAAATGCTTTACTGGATGAATGGGCAAAACTTCCTGCAGAAATCAATATACCACGAATAATGCATATTTCCCTAAAGTGGAACTTAACCTTGACAGCAAAGGCTATTTGGCAACATGTTATAAGGGGAGTAAAGCCAGTTGTAGTTGCACCATATGAGTAAAGGCGCAGTCTTATTTTCAATGCTGTGGTATTTTATATTTAACTTAACATTTCTGATATTTTGTGCTGCATATATTTAAGATACAAAACCTTGGGTGTTTTTTTCTCTTAGTGACTGCTCTAAATGGACCCTCAAGCCATCATGTGCACTTCAATGCATATGACATCGGCATAGTCTCTTTAAAGGCTTGTGTGTTCTCCTTGCAAAGGCATGAGGTGATTCTGCAGAATTCCCACACATGCAAATGCCCCTTTCCTAACTCCTTTCTATTTGCTTTGCAGCAGAGGTATTCAGCTGAACACATATTCTGACAGGTGGTATAATATTAATTACCGCCAATCAGCTCTAGTGCTGGCTTGGCAAGCATTTGGGCAGGGGTCTAAAGAGACCCCACCTTTTGCATGCACGGAAAGCACTCCTATTTCAAAGAAAGTGCTTTCTTGCCATTGATTGGCTGCTCACAAAGTGATTAATAAAATAAACACTGTCTACTATTCTTGACATGTGGGATTCCAACTCTCAAGCAGGGCATTTAAATCTGGAAGGTAGGATACTTTTGCAACCAATGCAGGAAAATACCACTAGGGGGCACCAAATGAATAAAATAATAGGGATTTTAGGAACAGCATCAGTTTGTCATTGTAGAGTATAAAATACATTAAAATAATAGAGGGAGACCTGTTGGCTTCATTGTCTCTTTGTTTATAATGTTATAACCAGATAATTGCTACTAAACAATTTTAAGAAGTCTGGCAACAGGAGACACAGCTATTAAACGCAATCATACCTAATTATATGGTTGTAACGTTCATGTAATAATAGTTTCCCTATATTGCATGTTATGCTGAATGTACCAAAGGGAAGCTTTCAATTAAATGTAATTTTTATAGGGGCAATTTATAACCAAATCACATTATACAGTACATCAAATGACATTATAGTGATTACACAGCTGTCGTGTGTTCAAATAGGAACATTATGTTATTTATTAATTATGCAAAAATAACACATTTGCCTTGGGAAACAATGTTTGTCTTTCATTAGGATAACGGCAATTTCTTTTAAACACCAAGGTCTCTCATTTGTAAGATGGGTCCTTTGGTGATTCTCCATTGAAGCAAAGATAAATTACATTGCGAGTATGAACTCCTTGGAGTGGTCAATGGCAGACCTTGTCAACTCCAGCTGTGTGCAACCAAGTTGATCATGAAAACCTGTACTCTCACTTTATGACCCACCTTTATGTTCCTTTTAGGTCATCAGTGCCATTTGGATTTCTTACCCCTAACAAATATAAAAGAGTTAATAGTTTCCACTCACCGACTAAAAGTCCCTTTTCTGTCCTCTGCACGTTGTTGTAAACTGGCAAGACAAAGATCCTTGCTTTTTATGTAATCTCACATTTTGACGTCAGTAAGGAAACACCAATGAAGTAATGTTTAAGTAATCTAAATAGAGGGGCAGGTATGAGGAGGTGGTTGCAGTAAAGCCTATGTGAGAAAAGTTCACTGCCAAAAACCTATCCCTCCCTAATCGAGAAAAAGATATAACTATTAGAGAGAAAAAAAGAAATAAACCTATAGGGGCAGTAATGCCATTTTCTAGTATATCAAAGACTGTCTGAATGCTTCACTTTATTATATATTATATTCTATTGGATTTACTGACATGATAGGTAAAACTGCACATTAAAGAATTGCCTTTTTGTTGAGTGGAAGCTGTATTTGTCCTGTTTTTGGTTAATCAATGTGGTTCAAGCATGTATTACATGTTTTCCTTTTCCTCAAAATTAATGTTATCTCTATGAAAGCTACTAGTATGTAAGAAACCTATTGTAAATACAGTATTCCAATATTAACAAAACCTTTTGCCATTAAGAACATACCCTTTAAGCAAACTCCATTGTTGGAGGAAGCGTGGTTAGAGATGTAATGGGTCCGGGCCACCTACCTACCTTATCCATCTGGCCAACTTATAGCACTTAGCTAAAAAAGTACCACAAGGTTGTAATGGGGGAGCTCAGACCTCAATTAGTGTCACAGCTTGCTTGGCAAGTCTGGGAAAATAAGAGGAGTTCCCCAACAGCCCATTATCCCAAAGGAGGTACAATAAGGATATCTGGCAGAACAATGCGACAGAACCCAAATCTGTGACTTTTCTTCAAAAAAACATGGCGGGTGGGAAATATATTTAAGATGTTAAGATTGAATAGGATGCAAACACCATTGGTAAAGTTACAATATGTGATATGTTTCAATGATATATATGATTTGTGAAAACCCCATTGTTTATTGTTTTATTTCACATACGGGGCCTGCTTCAGATAACACATATAATATGTGGCTACCAAAACCAACATGGGGAACTGGGAGCAGCTGCAGAATAAAATCCCTTATGAAATCCAGGCCACACCAAAAGCAAGCAGAAATGTTATGCAAACTGCAAAGGGTGTTGAAAAGGTTACTCTAAATGAGCTCCTTAAATATTGATTTTCAGATTATAAAGAAATGATTCTGCTTCACTTTCAGTCCCAATAAAATTAATGACAGAATGCCACCCCAACTGTAAGCATTGCCACTTGGAATTTTTTTTTCTGTGCCATAACGTACCGCAAAACTGTTGCTGTGTTTTATTGTGAAGTTTAACAGAGAAAGGGAGTCTTGTTTTAAGGGAATATCATTAAAACATTAAAATCACATATTTCAAAAAAAATTTCCATGGGAGTTTGAAAATTAAAGGCACATTTTTTTTTCTACTGCGACATAGAAGAAAACAAATATTATCTTGTCACATAGTAATGTTATGAAGCAATGATGATGAGCAAGCTCCAAATATTTTAACCTGTCATGTTAACCCTTATGCATATGATGGAGGCTTATTATCACTAGTAAACTTGGTAGGTGAGTTAGGACCAAGCCATGGATGTTCTCACTCTTCTCATGGGTGCATTTAGGACCAATAAAATAGATTATGTTATCATAACCAGATTCCATAGCAACATCCTTATTGGCAAAGTGTGGCTTAGTCCTTGCTAAACCCCCTGGCATGTGGGAGCACCTAGACCCCTTGGGTCTTGGGCCAAACTGTTGCTACGGATTAACAATCCATTATGAGGGCCAACCCAGCCCATCTTGCATGAGAAACTGACCTGGGTTGGCCTTTCATAACAAATAGTTCACTTTGCGATATAAGTCATCCTACTACACAGTAGCAGGAGTTAATGGGATCACAAGGATGCTTACTTTTAATTGCATTTTCTTAATTATGTGTTCATTTTTTGTGCTTTTATCTATTTAAGAAACTGCATCACAATACTTGAAAGAGTTTAGCCCAGGTCCTGTACACATTCCCAGAGCAGAAGAAAAACCAAAAGCACCTAAATATTTTAAATATTGGTTTTATCTGCAAAGTTTTATTTAAACAATTTAATTTTAATTAATTTTACTTATAGAATAAGAAAATATATAATAATATTAATTAGATGTTTCTTGGCTGGCTGGGATCGTGGTGATCTGGCTACTGCACTTCTTCCCGAGTTTTGTCTAAAGGCTGTCTTGTACAGCGGGCAATTACTTTCAAGGGATCCATGTATAAAGTGGATATAGAGGCAAAAGGTGATCATTGTTGACCTTATTTGCATGCACCTACCCAGAATCCCTTGTGGTTGTGGCAGCACCATGAGATTTCTGAGGGAAAAACAAGCCTTCTGGCTTGTCTGGTGTCTGTAGATGAGTGTTTAATAATGCTTCTACTACCCCCTTAATTTTAAGTTGAAGGGTTTTCCATCACCTTTACCCACCATAACTTTGGTTATTGGTATAACTCATTTGCCTTTTTCTGGATTTTTTGTTACTCTGTCGCTCACTGTTCAAATAAACCTACTGAAATTATAGACTGATTATGTCTTTGTTAGTGGGCAAACGTACAAAATCATCAGGAGATCAAATAATTATTTCCTTCACTGTATCTATCTATGTATAGATTTTCTGTGTTTAATAATAAGAAAATGTATGAAGATCTATTAGCCCACAAGAAAATGTAACTTTAGTTGAAGTTGATACATTTTATTGATCCAACATAGAAAAATATGTAAAGATACATAAGCTCTTCGCGTTCGTCTTCACATTCGCCTTCTGGAAAAAATAATCTTTGTATTCTACGAATATTCGCCTGTTCCTGTGTTCCTTTTGGGTGAATATTCGTATACGTTCTTCGTATTCGGTATTCTCTTCATTTTCTGCTGGTTTTCTTAACTCTTCCGTAGTATAGCAGAGGTTAATAGCAGAATCCGTAGGATTGCACCAGGATTTAAAAGCTCATAAGAGAGACTTTATTGTTCGGCGACATGGGGCTTGTCTGGCATCAACCAATGAAGAGCAGTTGCCCTTTCCCATTCCTTCTTTAGTGTGTCAGTGCTTGGCATAAGTTGAACCAGACTGCTTGGTCATTGAGTAGCTAATGAGCCGAAGTCCTTGGGAACCTCTATACTAGAGATTGAGATTCAGCAAGCTCGGACTTGACCTAGGCCAAGAATATCTCTAAATAGTACTGTTTGCGATGCTGCAATTTGAGCTAAAGTATTATTAATAAAGTAAATATTAGAAGTTACCACAAAGGTGTTAGTTGGGTCAGTGCCTTTACCTGAGAACTTCTTTATTACCCTTTGTTTTAAAAAAACACACATATAATAAGGCCAGCTAAGGGTAGGGTGCAAAAAGCACTTGGATCTAGTTAATCTCTTTCTATGTTTTTGGTTTTTTTTTTTAAACTTCACCACTGTGGGCTCCTTACATTTCTATATATTTTATGCCCTTTTGGCACTTTTACAGAATACATTTATTTTTTTCTCCGCCTCCTTCCTTTCTTCTTTTAAATCCCCTCTCTTTCTTAACTCATACTTTTTCTTTTGAGAGTCATTTCATATACAGGTTACGTTCACCTGCCAATGCTTTCACAAATATAATAAATAAACACCATACTTTATAGCAATATAATTTCTTTACTTGCCTGGCAATAAATAGAAAACACAGAAGGACAATTTAACCAAGACCAGTTGAAGCGGCCTACTTTCCTGTTGTAGGGGAGAGTTTTATATTCTTCCTCCGTGGGACCAAATGGCTTCTTTATTTAGAGACACATGAAATGCTTAATGTAAGGAAGCAATTATTTTAACAACTGTTTCAGCAAGAGGTATAAAGAAACAAAATCCAGATAGCTTTCACAGATTTACAGTATTGCACTTGTATTTTATGTTTTTTATGTTTTATGTTTACTCAAACTTTTAAAATTTGGCTACATTATCTACATATCCTTTTGGAGAATATCACTAAGCACATGGATCACCCATTTTCTTATTACACACACACAAACATTTAGACACCCATTTTGAACGCAAGCATTTAGACAACCATGCTCACACACCCTTACACACACTTGCACATACCCATCCATGCTCACACACATACACGTCTGTGCTCATACACATCTGTGCTCACACACATAAATGTACTTATACACACATACACATCAGTGCTAACACACTTACACATATTGTCAGGGTTCCACCCTAGCACCCTGGACTACTGTATGTGATAATCATAACATTGTCATGTCTACATGCAGCCACTAGAGGCCACCCTTCCCTCTCTGGAGCACCCCTTTCTAATTACTTGGGAAAGCTGAGCCACGTTACCTGGGTTTAGCCCTGCCCTTTTTTACCTGCTCTGCCATTCAGTCTGGGCCTTTGCATTGTTTGGCTTAGGTTCTTGTTAGTCTGCTTGTAGCTAAAGCTCCATGTACTTCATTTTTATCTCCTGTCTATGACCTTGGCTACGTTCACGATCTAGATTTGTGTACCAGATCACATTTGTGATCTAAACTTACCTACCTGTCCAGCCGTTTCCAAGCCGTGTGCCCTGCCTGAGGGCTTCCTAGCCGTGTGCCCTGTCTGAGGGCTTCCTAGCCGTGTGCCCTGCTTTAGGGCTTCCAAGCCTGTGCCCTGCCTGAGGGCTTCCAAGCCGTGTGCCCTGACATTCTGAGTTCCCTGTCCTCGCTACAGTTCTCCTGTCCTCGCTACAGTTCCCCTTTACTCTTCAGTTCCAGTCCTGCTTTCCTGTCTGTTGTGTGCCTTGGGTAAGCAGGTCGGGTAGGAGCCCAGTTGCAGGGGATACCAGGGGCTCTGATGATTCATGACTGGTAGGTAGGTACAGACAGAGCCTCTGGTATACCCTGCAACTGGGCTCCTACCCGACCTGCTTACCCAAGCTCTGACACATGTACATCTGTGCTCACACATACATGCACACACTTACACATACATGCACACACACTTACTCATACATGCACACACACTTACACATACATGCTCACACACTAACTTACATGCATACATACATGCATTCTAACAAACACATACACTTTGCCCCCTTCATCTCTCCCTTCTTCCCTCACCCACCCCCTTAGCTCAGGTGCCTGGCATGTCATCGGTCGTTTACTGAGTACTTTTGCGTGTCATGCCTGGCATGTCATTGGTTGTTAAGAGGTTCATTCTCTGCAGTTGTAATATCATTATTTTCTTGTTATTTATTGATCTACCTTACTGAAAATAACCTCTGTAAAGGTGATGCAATTCACCTTCCTGTGCTGTGCTGCAAATGTATCTACCGCATACCAAGGATGTATGGTAGTGTTGGAGGAGCTAAATTATGCTAATTATGTGGGTTGGTCATAGTAGGCAGAGTTTTGGGGGCAGTGGATGTGGTAAATTTTCAAGCTATGGTCAAAGTGTTCCTGGAATTTGTTTTCAAATGTTGGCCACTATGCATCATGCAAAGCAAGTTGTGGTTCCTGCAAAGCTGCATTTACCTTACAACACACAAGAATCCCGAAACACCTCTCACACATAATTCCATCATATGAATTCCATGGTGTATATTAAGATCATGTCATTAAACTAGGGAAACTCCTCATTAATTATATACTTAGAAAAAATGAGTTCAAAACAAGCCCTTCAAAAATAAAATATATATCTTTATTATACAAAAATATAAAAACACATACAGCACTCAAATATTGGACAAGAAGATCTCTAAGAAACAAATCCGAGCATGTGAAGGTACTAAAGTTGCATATGTAAAGTAGCCTGTATGCACTATGGCAATAATGTAAATAGCAATAAGGCGTTGACACCTCAATTACTCTCTATGGAGCAAACGGGGCAACACAATAACCTTTATCCATTATAACATGCCATCGCATTCCAACTTATATCGTGCATCAATTCTTATTAAGTTCATATATACATGGACCATCTGATAACCACTAAAAGGTATTACCATAAAGTGCTACACTGCTTACCCATTGTGTAAATATGACCTCCACTCCTCCACGCCTAACCGAATGTCTGCACTTAACTAATTTTAACTGCCCATGGGGTATATAGTTTTAAAAAAATGTATGATTTGATGGGCTAAATCAAATTGGCTGGATTCAAAGATGTCCCAATAAATAGGACATGGGCACAGACTGATCAGATGTTGAAATTCCCAAACAGATGCACACCTCACAAAGCTGACCTTTTACCTCCCAAATAACCAACAAACCATGTATGGGTGGTATCACTGTACTCAGGAGATGAGTGAGTTTGTTTGGCTGTGGCATACACCAGGAGCTATTAATTCATCAATAATATAGAAAAACACACAAAAATACTAATGCAAATTTTGATAAAGGCTGGTAAAATGTGTGTATGTAAAAAGCTAAAATACCAGCATTTGAAATACCTTAGGGTATCTAGTTTGGAAAATATATGATTTGATGGGTGTAAATTGAATTGGCTTAAGAAATCTACCAAATAGGACTTGGGGGCAGCATGACCACATGTCAAAATTCCAATGTGAAAAATGCACACTTTAGTCCACTTTAGTCCCCAAACAACCCAGCAAACCCATGCATGGGTGGTATCACTGTACTCGTGAGATGTGGCTGAACACGTATTGGGGTGTTGTTTGACCCTTGGGTTTTCAAACATATATGGTTTTATGGGATAAATTGAAGTGGCCGGCTTCAAATATGTCCCAAATAGGACATGGGGGCAGTATGACCATTTTTGAAAGAGAAAATGGTTCTGAAATATCAATATGCTACATGCACATATTGCCCTATAATTTGAAAAAAAGCAACAAAAAACATAAAAACAGAACAAATAGAATCAATTTAGCAGGTTTTCTTTAGCTTTTGTAAAAGGTTTAAAAAAATTCAGATAAAAGTGATTTTTCAAATTATTTACCATTTTATTATTATTTTTATTCTAGTAAATTATGTAATATCATCAACATAATGGTATCTAAAGAAAGCCATTCTTATCCTAAAAAAAACCGAACACCGCAGATACGTTAAAACAGCCATTGTCACTAAAGGTACAAAAAAAATAAATTAAATCAGCCATTGTCACGAATGGGTTTAAAGGCACAGCCACATGCATTCATAAATAACCACAGAGAGATAATGAGAAACAAGAGAATGAGAAAGAAGAGAGATGGGGAGAAAGGGGGGGATAAGAGAGGTAGGGATAGATAAAGAATAGGAAAGATAGTGATAGATGAGAGATAAAGAAATAGGAGAGGGGTAATGAGAAAGTGGAGAGAGAGTGTGTATGTATTTTGAAAGTGTTTGTATGTAAGGGGAAGTGTGTCTAAGAGCCAGTAAGCATGTGGCTGCAAGGGCAAGTGTTAGAGTATTTGTATGTAAGCATGAACGTATTCTATATATTGTTGTTTATAACTATTTGTGAAAAAAACAGTTGCTCTAAAGAGCTTAGGTACTGTAATAGGATGTCATCTTTGCAATAAGTAAGTTCTTGAAATTTCATCCCTGCTAGATATTCCATGGTGAACTGTAAGTGGCATTACTGGAAAATGGAAGTGTATAGGAACAGCAACAACTCAGCACAAAGCGGAAGACCTTGTAAAGTCACAGAGCGGGGTCACAGAGTGCTAAGGCGCTTGGTGCGTAAAAGTCGCCAACATTCTGCTAATTCCATAACTAAAGAGTTCCAAACTTCCACTGGCATTAATATCAGCAGAAATAATGTAAAGATATAGAAAAAGAGGAAAGATAATAAGAAAGTGAGAATCAAACAAAAGGTAGATTAAAAAGAGGAGAGGTAGGGAGAAAAAGAGAGATAAAGAGAACGTAGGCGAAATAAAGAGAAAGAAGGGTAGCGATAAAAGATAGATTAACAGAGAGAAATGATAAACAGAAAGGAGGGAAGACAGACAAGGAAAAGATAGAGAAAAAGGGGGAAGTAAAGAGAAAGAGAAGGAGAAATTAAGACAAAGAGAAAGAGGAGAGATAAAGAGGATATCAATAAAACAAAGATATATAAAAATAATGGGAAGAGATAAAGAGAAAGGGGAGCGATAGAGAAAGAGGGGAGAGGAAAAAGGGGGAGATAAATAGAAGGAGAAAGGAAAGGAACAAAGAGAAGGGGAGAGATAAATAGAAATGGCATAATGAGAATGGGAGAGATGGCAAGAAGAATGAGACAGTGGAAAAAAGGGGAAAGAGAGAGTGTGTTTGGATGCAAGGCAAGTGTGTGGATGCAAGGCAAGTGTATGCCAGGGTGTTTATGTGTAGGGGCAAGAGTGCATGTGCATGTTTTTATGGGCAGGCATTTGTAAGGGCAGTGTATATATGTGTAATCTGACTGTCTGTCCATTACTGTTCCTATTTTGGGCCTAAAGGGTAGAAAATTAATAAAGGGTGCACATGAGTCAAACTGAGAGGACCTCTGACTTAGAGGAGGCCATTGTGAGTGCAATCCAGGTACTAGGGCAAGTTCTCATGTGTGCAATCTGGGTGCTGGGACAAGCCCTACGTGTGCATTCTGGGTGCTGGTCAAGTCCTATGAGTGCAATCTGGGTGCCAGGGCTATCCATACCAGCAATGTTGTGTTTTCATGTGGTGTTTATTTGATCTATACCTGAACTACATGGGAGGTAGCACAGTGAAGGAAAGGACCAAGGGTCCTATCAACGCAGGGGATGTGTATGATGTGCTCACAAAGGGGGAGGGGTGGAGCCAAAGGGATGGCAAAACAAACCAGCCCTGTGTGGGGACCAGCCTTAACCCTCCCCTGCCGCACAATTGCTCCAAGAGAGTGTTAACCCTGCAATTGCCAGTTTACTGGCTACCACGTCCCAGCTGCCATAGGCAGCATCAGGAATGGGGTAAATGTTATCTTTGGTCCTCAAACACTTGTAGGGACCAGCCCTGACCCTCTCTTGCTGCACAAAGGTTTGTTTCTTCAGCCTCCACAAGCTTGTGGGGACCCAGTCACAAAATAGTATGTGCTCCTATGGAAAAAAAAAGGTAAAAAAAAAAGCGAATGTATAGTTTATATGTGTTATTTTGATATTTAGGGGTAGGTTTACTTTCCAAAATCATGAAATGTGGCTTTCTGATTCAACCAAAAAAAAAAGGCGAAACTGTGATTTGGGCTCTAATGTGACTGTAATCCTGGCATACCCCACATGTGTGGTATCTATGCGCACAGGAGAAGTTTTTTTAAAAATTTTCCCTGTTCTAGCTAGCTAAATGTTCAGCATCCATCCCAAAATATACCCGACTTAGAAAGGTAGAGAAAACCCCTGAAATTCTGTGTCTGCATCAACTCTCCAGTCTTCATCTGAATTGCCAGCCACCCCCAAGAAAGACAAAATACTTTTGCTTATTAGCAAATGCATCAGATGCATTATGTACACAAACAACCTGCTCTTTGACAGGATATATCCTCAGCCAGGTAATGAGATAATTTTCATTTTCATTACGATGTTCATTACTAGTAAAGCAGCTGCTAACTGATCGATGTTTTTTATCTCAATGACACAATATGTTATGCTAGATGTACAGCCCACAACCAACCAAACATTCTTAGTGGCAAGGAAACCATGTAATCAGAACAATGAAAAGTAAAACATCTATGTTTCTATAAATTAATATATAAGTTTAATGTAGGTAATGTATTGATCATAGTGTTTCCATGGATCATTTATCTTCTGTAGCACTACGTATATTCCTTCATAGTTTAACTTTCTTTCTTGGTTTCACTTTCATCTTTTGATGGTGGAGTTCGCTTATGGAGCAAGAGAAGTCCGCATAATGTTATTGAAATGCCCACCCACCAGAGTAGAGCGCGTGATTCTCCAAACAGCACCTTGCCCAGGAAAGCCTGCATTAAAAAATAACAATTTTAAATAAATTATTAATGTATTATGTATCAAGAAGGTGTTAACATCATATCTTCTGGTGGATATCTGGCAGACTGCTACAAAAACAATAATTTTACAATGTCAAAGTATCATGTCTCTATTTTACACCTGACCTCAAGTCACATAGTACTTGGGCTTGGACATCTTCTCATTATTATGGTTTTAAATCACTAAACTTTATGTTGTCACAAGTTCCCTTCTATTTAAAGGGGCCTCACTGCTTAGTTAACGGTCTATCATTTAACCTGTTAATACATTTTATGAAACATTGTATGCATAGACAATTTCTTGACCTAACTGGGTATACAATAGGTCAAGAACCATTTTCCATGTGTCAGACTTGACTTACATAATTTAATCTTTTTTCCCCTTTTTCCTAAAACATTTCCAGTTATAAGTGGTAGAACCACGTCTAGTGCCGAAAGATTTCTTTTTAACTCCTATTTCTTTTTTGTACCCTTCATGACAATGGCTGTTTCAATGTTTGCAGTCTTTGCGTTTAGCTGTAATTTTCTTCTTTCTCATTTACCAGGCAAATTATATATTGTAATTTCGGGACAAGAAGGTACATCTTATGTACCTTAAAAAATATAAAATTGAAAAGGGGGACGTTTTCTGACTTTTACCTAAAAAAGCTTTTTTCATCTGCAAAAGCTAATGAAAAAAAACCTGCCAAATAGATTCTAAATATTTGTCCTGAGTTTAGAAATACACAATGTTTTATGTTTTTATCTGGTCATTCTGTACCATGTCCCATTTGGGACATCATACACCCCAGGGTAATTTTTTTAAATGCTGATATTTTAACTCTTTCCATGCAAACATTTTGCCACCAGCCTTTGTCAACATTTGCAGTAGTATTTGTGTGTGTGTTTTTTTCCACCCAATATGTTTCAGGTATGAATTTACAGCTTCTGGTATATGTTACAGGCTTTCATTACGTTTTCAGCATCATCTCCTAAATACAGTGATACCACCAATAGGGTTGTACCTGAAAGACTACATTTGGGAGGGTATGCAATTTTCAATTTTGACATCTAGCCATCCTGCATCTATGTCCTATTTGGGACATATTTGAATCCGGTAAATACAATTAACCTCATCAAATCATGTAGTTTTGAAAACTAGACAACCCATGGGTATTTCAAATGCAAGCATTTTAGCTTTTTCCATGCCACTATTTTTGTGAAGATACAGAGCTAATTTTAGGACTTGCTCATAAAAGTAAACTTTCTGTTCATTTTTACATTTTAATGCAACTGAGTGGTTCACCTGATGGTGACATAACTGGAGAATTATGTTTCCATGTTACCACATTTTATTTATTTTTTTAACTTAATTTTATTTTTTTCCTTTATTTTACTAATCACAGTGTGATTTATGTGGGGGATTCCCACTGGAGTCTCTTGCTTCCTCAATACGTCCTGTAGAAAATGAACTTGGGCCATGATTTTAATGTGAGATGCACTTAACCTGAAACCTATCCAACATGGTGCAACAGCCAAAACAAGTGACCTGGTGCATTAAAACCTATTGATAAACTGTCACAATATTAATGAGACTTAAAACTGTAAGAATAAATTGCTTTAAATTAAAGGTTTTAAGGACTACAAACTTGGGCTAACAGTGCGCAGGTTACCTCCGCTGATGATGGAAAACACCTAGAGTGAAACACTATAAGGCATGAAACGTGTTAAGCTTGCACAGTTTTTGGTTTGCTAAATTTCTCACGTTGATTTTATATGGATTTACCGTATTTGCTCGATTATAAGACGAGGTTTTTTTCAGAGCAAATGCTCTGAAAAATACCCCTCGTCTTCTAATCGGGGTCGTCTTCTAATCAGACCTCAAACAGAGGTCTAACTATGAGACTAAGATCCAGATCCCCCGCACCGCGGATCCTTCTGTCTCCCCCCCCCACACACACTTACCGGTGCTTCCAATTTCCTGCTGTATACCAGTGAAGCGGGTTGACGTCAACGCGATCTGCGTAGACAACTTACGCTGCACCCGGAAGCGGGTGCGGGGAACTCTGATCTCTGACAGCTGGGGAAAGTCTGCGCGATGGACGCAGACAACCCCCGCTGCTAGCCACACCTCCTTCCGGCTGCAGCGTAAGTTGTCTACGGATCGCGTGGACGTCAACCCGCTGCCCCGGTATACAGCAGGAAATTGGAAGCACCGGTAAGTGTGTGGGGTGGGGTGGAGTGTTAAATGGGGGGGAGACAGAAGGAAGACTGCTGCCCCGGTATACAGCAGGAAATTGAAAGCCCCGGTAAGTGTGTGTGTGGGGGGGGGAGTGTTAAATGGGGGCATAGGGCATTTCTGGAGGCAGAGTGCTCTATGAAATGCCTTTTAACCCCCTGAACGCCACTCTGCCTCCTGAAATGCCTTATACCTCCCTATATGCCAATCTGCCCCATAATATGCCTTTTAACCCCCTAAATGCCAGAGTGGGATATAGGGGTATAAGGCATTTCTGGAGGCAGAGTGGCACATAGGGGGTTAAAAGGCATATCATGGGGCACAGTGGCATATAGAGGGTTAAAAGGCATATCATGGGCCACAGTGCCATATTGGAGTGGCAAGCCTGGGGGGCAGATGTGCGTAACTGGGGGGCAGGTTGGAAAATACAAGGAAATAAAAACAAAAAAATATTTTTCTCAATCATAGCTTTTATTAAAAAATGTAATAGTTTACATGAATTAACATTTACTGGTAAAACTTTTCCTATAGGGTCGTCTTATATTCAGGCTTTTTCTTTTTTTCCTAAATTAATATTCAGATTTTAGGGGGTCGTCTTATAATCGAGCAAATACGGTACTTCTTAACAATGAATTGGAATACAAGTAAAACCGGAGTGCTTTTCTTCTCTTCATTTTCTTCAATGGAACTTACCGAAGATACAAAATTTGAGGCAGTCGTTGTCACTGTCGCAGTAGCTGAAGAGGAAGAGAGTCTTAAGGCTTTTGCAAAGAAGGTCCACATTACAGCATTGCAGAGGAACACCAGGCAGATGCAGCAGAAGCGAAGGAGAAGGTGGATCTGCAATACAAGAAATGTTCCATAAATGTTCTACAACAAAGTTTTATTGTGCTATTGTTTCACATCCTACAACATTAATTAATGTTAATCAAAACCTCTTCTTTTTTTGCCCATTTTGCGGCATTTAATAAATGGATGGTGGGTTATTTTTTAAGCACTTTCAGGCTGTGTAGTGTGATACAGAAGAACCCAAGCTGTGGGTTGGGACAAACTAGCGTTTCCAGCACTTCTCCGTGAGCCCTGGCACAAACCTACGAACATCTGCAGGGACCATGTACCAACGTGTCAATAATTGGTAAGATGTTTTTTAGGTAAATCATATTTTTTCTTTTCAAAGACATAGAAACATCAAACAAATAAGTTTGGGAGAGATAAAACAAACGGTGACTATAACAGAAAATAAAATGAAATAGACCAGAATAGGTACAAAAAAAAAATAAAAAAATGCTTGAAGTACGCACTGGATCACAGACACCGCTCTGTTCTGCCAGAATAAACCAAGAATGAGCATGGTGTAAAGCATTGTGGTTAATATGTAAAGGACTCAAGCTCCAACGAAGAGTGAGAGGATATAAAAAAAAAAAAAAAGGGGGGGGGGCCTCACAAACACAGAGACACAGAGAACAGAGAGGGTAGGGAGATAGGAAGAGGAGAAAGGAGGGGAAAGAGGGCAGAGGGAGAGAGGGAAAGCCTGAAAAGATAGAGAAAAAAAAAAAGGTCAAATCAGGATGAGAGGATGTCCAAGTAGGTCAGGGCCAAGGCGAGTCAAAGGTGTTACAACCGAAGGAAATCTGACAGAACCGCAGAGGACTGGAAGGTAATCCAGCATGTCCAGGTCCCTGTGTAAGCCTCCATCCTGTTGGAGGACAGGTGGAGCAACTCCTCTATTACTCATATTTCCTCTACCCGGGACACCCATTGGCGTAGGGAGGGAGGCTCAGGGCGTTTCCAGCACAGGGGGATCAGGCAACGTGCCGCATTGAGAAGATGCCATATAACTGAGCGTTTCATGGTACCCAAGGACCTCTCGGAGTGAAGAAGGAGACCCAGAGTCGGGGAAGGCGCTATTGATTTGCCCACAACCTCCCCCAGACAGCGAAAAACACCCGCCCAGTAGGACTGCAAGCGGCCGCATTCCCACCAAATATGCAGGTAGGTACCAGGTTCGAGGCCGCACCTCCAGCAGGACGGATCACTTCCCGGCAAAAACCTGCTAACAGCCACAGGGGTTCGATACCACAGGGTCAAGAGCTTGTATGCAGTCTCTTGGACCCTGGAAGCGATGGAGCATTTGTGTGTCAAGACACAGATCTTCTCCCACTGGTGGTCAGAGAGGACGACACCGAGGGCAGATTCCCAGAATCCCATAAACGACGGGGACACCGAAGAGTCCTGCAGCAGAAGAATGCGGTAAATAAGGGAGATCCCACCCCTGGGCAAAGTCTCCCTTCCCTGCGAGATGTTCAAAAGGGGTCAGCTCTCTCTTGAGATTATGTTTACCCGGAAGTGAAGTGACATAGCGCGCAATCTGATTATAGCGGAAGCACGGCAGAATGGAGCGTGGAGCAGTGGGAGAAGCACTTTCGAAACATACAGGGGCCGACCCATCCCAGACCTCAGACAGCTTCAAAGTGGGGGACAGACCTAGAGACTCCAAGAAGCCCCTCTCCAGTCCCAGAACAAAATCCAGATTAACAGCTATGGGAGTCAGCGGAGACGGAAAAGAGGAGACGGACCCACCAATCCGCCTCCGGCGCCAAACTCCCAAGGAGGCACGCACAAAGGGGTTCAAACAAAGCGCGAGCCGGAGAGCACCAGGACGAAGCCCAATGACAGATGACAAGGGAAATGGCAAGGAGGCCTGCTCCATATCAATCCATATGGTAAAATGTTTTTTGTATTTTACTTGCATTTGGGCACTTTTGTGTCAAGAAAATTATCTTTTTCTATTCTTCCTGTGTGTTGTAGTCTCTCTCCCACAGCCTCATGTAACAAGGATGTAATTCTAAACTCAGGATACATAGTAGCTTTTGTAGATGAGTAAAAGATTTTGTAGATGAGTAAAAAGTGCTTTTTTTCCCAATTATTCACAATTCTATTATTTTTCTTATAGTAAATTATATGATACGATCAACATAATGGTATCTAAAGAAAGCCCCTTTGTCCTGGAAAAAAAAACCAATATATGGGGCAGATGCAGGGCCGGACTTTCCCGGTGGGCCGGCAGATTCGTAGGCCGGGCGGGTGCCCGAAATCTTATCTAAACGGCCGGCGCTACTTCAATTCTTTTTTTATTAAAGTATTAAAGCAGCGCCGGCCGGCGGCATCAGCACTCAGCGGCCGTGTGTGATGGCCGCCTAGTGAAGGGAGCAGCGTGAGGGGTGAAAGCCCCGCCCCCTCACACGGACCTTTCACCCCTCATGTTGCTTCCATCACTATGCGGCCATCAGATTAATGGAAATTTAATCGAAACGGCCGATGCGTGCTGACACCGCCGGCCGGAGCTACTTTAATACTTTTTTTATTTTACTTTATATGGCAAGCCGATCCGGCATATTCAATTTTAAAAAAAAAAGAATTAAAGTAGCTCCGGCCGGCGGTGTCAGGACGCATCGGCCGTTTCGATTAAATTTCCATTAATCTGATGGCCGCATAGTGATGGGAGGAGCGTGAGGGGTGAAAGCTCCGCCCCCTCACACTCAGACTGCTGGAGCACCGGATGTCCTGTCACTGACATCCTGTCAACATAGAAAACGGCAGCCTGCAGCTACCAGAGGACGGAGGCCAGGATGAAAAAGCCCCAAAGTGGAAGAAGTAGAAGGTAAATAAACAAATTTATTTTTTTTAACAAACTGTTTAATATTTTTTTATATAAAAGCCTTATGCCCCCCATATGCAACTCTGCCTCCCTGATATGCCTTATGCCCCTTATATGCCACTCTCCTTCCAGAAATGCCTTATACCCCTATATGCCACTCTGTTCCATGATATGCCTTTTAACCCCCTAAATGCCAGAGTGGCATATAGGGGTATAAGGCATTTCTGGAGTCAGAGTGGCATATAGGGGCTACAAGGCATTTCTGGAGGCAAAGTGGCATATAGGAGGTTAAAATGCATATCATGGGGCAGAGTGGCATATAGGAGGGTATAAGGCTTTTCTGGAGTGCCCCATGGTATGGCTTTTAACCACCTATATGCCACTCTGCCTCTATAAATGCCTTTTAACCCCCTATATGCCACTCTGCCTCTATAAATGCCTTTTAACCCCCTATATGGCAGAGTGGCATATAGGGGGTATAAGGCATTTCTGGAGGCAGAGGGGCATATAGGGAGTTAAAAGGGGGCAGAGTGGCAAGCCTGGGGCAGATGTCTGGCACTCCACCAGAATTGATCTGTGTTTATTTTCTGGATGTACCCTGCAATACGAAAAGACATCAGATTCTACTAACTTAATCAGGTTCTATTAACTTAAGTAATTGAAAGCTCCTTGACATTGGGCTCTGTGCAAAAGAAAATAAAAAGGGGGTAGAAGGGGTTGTTGGCAGGTTGGCAAATAAAAGGAAATAAAAACAAAAAAATGTCTCAATCTAAAAATGTTTGCAGTAGTAAATGTTTTGATTCCATTATGTGTAATATATTTCATTTATTAGGGCCTTTTAACAGTTTTGCTTTCTGGTATTTTAATACAAATAATATGATAAAAAGAATGTTTTATAGTTATTTGTACGGCAAATAGTGTGACTCGGGTATGTATAAGGGGTGCGTGTGGGTATAAGAGCTCAATCGCGAGATAAACTATATGGGGCTGCTCTCCAAATGTTTCCAGGGCTGATTTTCAGTCCCAGTCCGGCCCTGGGCAGATGGACTTTTTTTTTTTTTTAAATGCTTTTGAAATGCCAATATGTTATGTGATTACATAAGTTGTGGTGGGTAAAAGGTAACAGAAACCCTTCCACTTAAATTTAATATGTTATGTGCACTTATAACTCGCAAAAAACCATAAAAAACATTGGGTATTTGATAAACTATGATAAACATTAGAATCTATTTTAGTTTGTTTTTTTTAAGCATTGCCAATAAGGAATTGCCTCAGACTGATAATTACAAAGAGGAGGTCACCCAAAATGTCACATGACTCATAACAATGGCAGCTTTCAGGTCTGTAGATTAAGTATGTTTATTTGGAAGAAAATTTAGATAAAACTAAGTTTTTGTGAACGCTAATCTACATTATTCTATATTATGCTCAAGATATATACTTTTTTTTTTTAAGACAATGCACACACTAAATGTACTTAAGGATGACCCCTTTCTTTCAGTGGTCCCTGCAGCGTTACGCTACATATCACTTACCCATTCACAAACCCCTCCCTGCTCCCCAACTACATCTTCACACAGATCCCGCAGGTGATCCGCACCCAGGGCAAGCTTGGCCGAGCAGGCGGAGAGCGCCCCCAAGAGACCCGCCGCCGCACTACACGCCGAAGCAGACCACATCGAGTCCGCGAACCAGAGCCAAGGCTTCCTTCCTGCTCTGTCACGTGACCGAGCGAAGGTGGTGGCCTGTGATCATGGGCGGCCATGTTTGTTAAGGGCCTGTCCACGCCTACTTAACGTGGATACAGCAAGGAAATGAATGGTGTGCTTATATCACTGTGTAAGCGAAAAAGATCTATGGAAACAAGTTACACGAAAAACTATTTTTACAGTTAGGTGCAATGCTCGCCAAATATTTCACACCTGTAAATGTAAATGTATTTATGAGCGTAGCATATACATAGAAGACTTGATCAGATAAGATCTCTGTAATTATTCTATCTGAAGGAGAGATCGCTGTGATCGAGTGTGTGATATATACATATACACTATATGTTATATGATATACTAACGAAAGAAACGCCCAAATGCTAATGTATCACTATCCACTAATACCTTTCATACTGCTATCGTGATGCGCGTTTCAGTTAAAGAAAACATGCACATCAAAAGTGGCAACACGTGGGAAAAGAAGAATTGGGTTGGCATGCAATCCTTAACAGGGCAGCAAGCTTTGCCTCCAAGACATAGACAGCACCGTATTCCCACTGTGATTGCGAACAGCAGCATCTGCAGAGATGGCACTTGCCAACTGCATTTGATGGGCCAGTCCTGACATTTCACTGTGCTGCTGTCTAGACAGTCTATGTCCTGTATATACAAAATACCAGTTATAGGAATAATGTGCTGTCAAATATGCAGCGGGGACAGGACATGATGTGACATGGCATTGTGATTCCACTATGGAATACATACATGCATCTCTAGATATGTTTGGCATGTATATCAGTTTGTACAGTCATAGAAGTCACAATATAGCATATTTTAAATTACATTCAAATAACATAACTCAGTAGGTCATAGATCAAAGTCTAGGTAAAGCCCCTTGGTCTTGCCACTACCCACAATCCCTAAAACAAAAATGGCCATTACCAGTGTGGTGATACGGTGTATAATGTAATCTTGGTAGCAGGGGGCTAGAGCTCACAACATATTTTAAAGCAGCGGAGTCCACTTTGGGAGTGGTTGCTGCCCATATGGTCCCTTGTTCTTATTAAATTACCTCATTTTATTTATCTCCTCGCCTTCAATTCTCTTTATCTTTCCTCCGATTTCACTTTATCCCTCCTACTTATTATCTGTCCCCTTTGTCCCCATATCTTCTCCATCCCAGCTCTCCTTTCATTCATTATATTTGGCATCCACCAACTTTCATACGCAGCGGCACACATTTTTATACACACACTCACACATCCATGGTTACACACAATTTCACATACATGTTCAGAAACATCTATGCACTCTCACACTTACACTTCTCTCCTTCCCTCACTCACCCCCCATAACAGCTCCGCTGTAGAATTTCTTTGCTGCTTGCACCATGCAAGTGGCCTCACTTTAACCGAGGCTCATAAATACATGTGCTTGATATGAAATATAATTATTGTAAAGAACCATAAAACGTAGGATTTGGGAAAGTGGCATGAGTGACTAAGCGGCCAGCAAATTCATGTTTTTGCAAGTTCAGGACTGACTTGGCACAAAGTTGCAGTACATCATGTTTTTGTCATACTTTTTGGATCAGACCACAAATCCACCGTCCAAAAAAAGCTCCGTTTGTGTTTTATCTGGTTTTTACTCTCCACAGGTAATCAGGTAAGGATTAATATAACAAACATGGTTATGTTGCGTTTATTTAACACTCCCCACTGCAGCCATTTCATTTATTTATTATAGGAGAGGGTTACTTGCGTGGACTACAAGATCCTCGCCAAGGTACTAGCCACCAGGTTGAAGAAAGTCATCGGGCAGATCGTCCACCCCGACCAGACTTGCGGCATCCCAGGACGCCGGATCACGGACAGCCTGGCCCTCATCAGGGACACGATCTACTACATCAAGGACCGCAACGTCCGTGCCGCTCTGGTCACCCTAGACCAAGAGAAGGCATTTGATCGACTGTCTCATGGTTTTATGGGTCAGGTACTGCGGAGGTTTGGGCTGGGGGAGATGTTCTGCTCTTACGCTAACCTGATGTACCTTGATATCCGCAGCTCGGTGCTGGTGAACAGCTGGAAGACTGACCCCTTCCCGGTCCTCTCTGGGGTCAGACAAGGCTGCCCTCTCTCACCTCTTCTTTTTGTCTGTTGTATAGAGCTCTTCGCCGAGTGCATCAGACGGAATCCAGAGATCAGAGGGATCACCGCGCCGGGCAGAGACAAGAAGGAGATAAAGTGCTCGCTCTACATGGACGACGGATCGCCGGTCGGTGAGAGCGCTCGTCCAGACGTGCGAGGACTTCAGCCGAGCTTCAGGCGCAAAGGTCAACTGCGGGAAGTCGGAGACCATGCTGTTCGGGCAGTGGGACCTGACTTCTGAGCCGATCCCGTTTCCCGTCAAAACCGACTTCCTAAAGATCCTGGGAGTCTGCTTCGGCAGAGACGGCGCGGCCCTGAAAAGCTGGGAGGAGAGACTCAACAAAGTAAAGCAGAAATTTGGGCTGTGGAGCCTCAGAGACCTTACCATCGAAGGGAAAGTGCTGGTGCTGCGCAACGAGATTCTTCCCGTGCTGCAGTACGTGGCTCAGGCCTGGCCCTTGCTGGTCATCATTCACCGAGCCATCAACTGAGCAGTTTTCCACTTCATCTGGGGCTCCAAAATGGACAGAGTAAAGCGCGCAGTGATGTACAAGGAACCCGGCAAGGGAGGCAAAGGAGTGCCTGACATCCCTACCATGCTGAGGACCTTCTTTGTGTGCAACTGCGTGCACAGGACTCTCAGAGACGTAGCGAAAGGCTCTGCTGGAAACTCCATGTCTCGCTTCTTCCTGCTGCCCCTGTGGAGGCAGCTCAAGTGGGAAAAGTGGGACAGCTCCGTCCCTTACAATTGGACCATGCCCTGGTTCTACTCGGACGTGGGCAAATCTGTAAGGGAGCACCAACTGGAGGGAGTTAAACCAGATTTGTGGTTACCCCGTGTGATCCACAAGTTCATCAGAGCCAAAGACACTATCGAGAACAGCCCAGGGCTCCCCGATGCCACAGCCAAGACTGTCTGGGCTAACGTGTCGTCGAGCAGGCTAACCAACAGGCATAAAGACATGGCATGGATGGCCATTCAGGGAGGCCTCCCCCTAAGGACATTTATGCATGCCAGGGGGCTGTGTAGATATAGACACTGCCCACAGTGCATTGTGGAGGAGACTTCCCTTCACTTGTTCTGGCAGTGCCTGTTTGCACAGGCTTTGTTCAGAGCCCTGGAGCTGGATCTCAAGGACTATATCGAGAGAAAGTACCTGTCCTACCATTCGATACTTTACGGACTTTTTCCAGGAACACACACGGAGAGCGCCATTGAGGATGCTTGGCGTCTCATGTGCTGTGTAAAGGACGCTCTATGGTTTGCCAGGAACCGCCTGGTGCTGAGGAGGGAGCAGGTCACAGTCCGTGACTGCCGCAGGCTTATCCACAGCCTGCTGAGAGACTACTCTCTCAAGGACAGTCTAGAGGCTGAAGACTAGCCCCATTCTCCTCGGCCCCCTCCCTCCCCCCATTTCCCCAGGTTATGTTCCACCAAAGTGCTAACCATATGCGCCACGTCTGGAAATGTAATTGTACACTGCTTCTACTGAGCTTTCCGTAACTGAAGTCGTACTGTAACGTGTATTGCCCTGCGCTGCGTCGCAGTACTGCTTATCGTCTACCTGTACCGATAATACCGATTTATGTACTCCTGCTAAAACAGGTTGATGTCTGTTTTATCATAATCAGTTTGTATAATAAACTTAAATACAAAAAAAAAGGAGAGGGTTACTTGCTATATTATCATTTAGGAAGTTAATGTGATATTCATTGTGTCTAACAAAATCAATGTAATATCTACATTGGAGACACCCTGAAATGTAGGACATATGGTACATTTGAAATACACCAAACAGGACTAGAGGCTAAAAAGCCAAATAACAAAGGTCAATGAAAACAAAGTAGAAAATAATCAGTAGAAAAAAAAATATTTAATGTATTACAGCTTAAGGACAGACAAAACATGGAAAGACATTTATATAACATACAAAAATCAACACACACGTCCATAAGATATTGTATAGGCAAAAGTACAATTTCACATATTTTTTTTCTAAGCATCAACCCCTAATCCCTCTTATTCCCTACATGCTGACATTTATCAAAAACTATTTAGAATTAAGATCAAAACATTAACAGCCATTAATCAAAAAAGAGAAACTTCTGGTTGTTTTGCAGTGTATAGTACCGTTTAACAAATATTAGTTAAACAAAAAGCTGCCTTTTAGCATCAGTTCCTATACATAGCTACAGTTAATATCTAGCTTGAAGACCTCACTTGAGAATGTATTATGGAAAAGGAGCATTTCATTGTAAAAAACACACTTATTACAATAATTCACTGTTAATATTTTGTTTAAACATTGTTTAAACAGTGTTCACATTTCTTCACTTCTTTGAAAAAAGCATTTTCTATCCGCAGTTTTTCGGCCTCCTAAAAGACAAAGATCTATGTTAACAAAAACAAAAAAAATATCTAGGTGAGACATTTAGAAGCAAAAGCAATTATAGCAGGATGTGCGTATAAACTAAACGCCTAGTAACTACAGTTATAGTATTGATAAGGAAAGTTGCATAACATGTACAAGAACACTTTGCATTGAAGCCCCTCCTGAGGAATAACCCTATTTTGTGGCACATTTGATCTTGAAAAAGAGTATGTGAATTTATAAATGCAGTCATGCCTATTGAAAGTTTTCTGTTTCCTTTTTATTTTGTTTAAAGATCATCTTGCCACATATTTCGCTGTAATTGCCTACATTACATCCAACTAGAAACTTTATTATATATTATTGGGTACTTTATTATCCATTAGTATTAAGAATGTAAACAGATTTGCAGCGAAAGAAGTGCTTCTGCACCTATTCTGCATTATTCTGGTCCGAGTACGTCCGCAAAAGAGCGGAGCCACGGGGACAGCCTCCCTCCGTTCATCCAATCAGGGCAGGAGGCGTGGCTCGAGGCCCTGCTCTTTTACGGAAGCGCGGGGAGAAGCTGACGAAGACGACATGGGGGGAAGCGGTCAAAAAGGAAAGCAAGAAAAGTAGCTGAGGGAAAGGAGACAGGGACACAGAAACGTTGGGCGGGAGAGATAGGGAGACATTGAGAGAGCAAGAATGAAAGTTTGAGCAAGTGTGAGTGAAAAAGAAAACTAAATAGGGGAAAAAAATGGCGCTCTCTACTTCGTTTGTTTTGTTGGGTGCCCCTCATTTTTGGACATTTGTATGAATTGACGAAATTGGCAAATCTTGTTAAAATTCGTACAAATCCGAATGCACAAGCCTACTTAATATATGATGTGTTTGTGTTTTGAGGTTTCTAATCCGAGTCAGATGTAACACATTGAACAGATCACGATGTATGTGTGATTAATTGTGATGGGTATACTGGGTTCATATTAAACACTTGCTTGTATTTGTGGATTTTGCTATGGTGACCGTGCACTGTTACTTGTGAAGGTTTTCTTAATAAAAGATTCTGTGGGGTATCTTGCCTTGTTTTTTATTATGTACAAATACTGTATATACATACTGAATACAAAAAAATACATTCTCATTAAAGAGAATGTTTGTACAATGTTAGAAAAAAAGCTGGTGTTTTAGGGGGAAAATTACAGATTCAGCAAGTATTTCATGACAATCGTTTCCCCCGATTTATAGAGTCCTTCACTGATCTGCAGTGAGAGCATTACTGGTGATTCCCAAATAGTAGCTAAATGTCCCCATTACACAGGAGAAAAAAAAAAGTGTGAAAGGTATACTCAGTGTTTAACACATTTGATTTGTAAATCCTACCTCCATAAGTTTAGTATTATCTTTCTTAAGTTTCACCAAGTACTGAATCTTCTGGTTAGGATTTTGATGTCCAACTAGTTTCCCATTTTCTTCAGCAAGAAATGCAACTTGTTTTCTTAACATATCCAGCTCCTAAAACAAAGACCGACATCATAACAATAATCATTATATTTGGGAGAACAAGTGAGGCCATCTCATTTATCATGAAAATGTTAACTGTGAACACAAGGAAAGGGGAAAAAAGTATTCATGTGCCACAAACGTGAACAGTCACCTTCCCCAAGGTATTCTCTTGCATAAAACCCATGATTAGCGTAAGCCTGGGATGTTATTCATTACCAGGGAAAGCTTTTCCGTCTCTTCATATTTTCCTTCCAGCAGTGACCTTATTTCTTCTTTCTCCTGGAAGGCTTTGGACTCTAACGTTCTTGTACGCTGGAGCTCTTTCCCGAGCTCATCTAAGAAATGCTCTTTATTCTGAAGGAGATTTCTTGCCTCTTCTAACCTATATAAAAAGATATAAGGATACACCAACTTTAATAAAAGAAAAACCCCAAAACGTTCATTACCTAAGAAATGTGTTTATACACTGACATAATGCCATATTAGTCGATAATGACCAGTTTTTAGAACATATTCCTAAAGTTGCGACAGTTTAAAAGCCTCAACCTTATCATCCAACTTAACTTACTGTGTATTTGCAATATAACACGCAAGAACGCAGGATACATATTTTTTCATATACAGTATATCACGTACACGTGTGAGTGAATGTAAGAAAATTGATAGTAGAAAATGCAATTGATAGTAGAAAGTACGACATAGCAGGGATGGGCAGACCAGCACAGCCACCCCGAGCCCGAGATCACTCCCAAGGAGTGATTCTGTAGGCTGAAAAAGCGATTGCCGGCAAACCAGCAATTGCGTTTTCAGCTGCCACAGACAGCTTAAGGGAAGGGGGTTGTGTGTTGATTGGGTCCCCCACACAGGTGTGGGGACCTGACACAACATCCCCCTGCTGCCTGATCGCTCCATGAGAGCGAAAGTGCAGCATTAACCCCTTCAATGCCCCAGACCAGCAACAGCAAAAACGAGCCCCCACAAGCCCTTTGATGACTCCTGTAGGCATGGAAGCCTACAGGAGTCATCAAGGAGACTCCTCCCTGCAATGGCTGGTCTATAGACCAGCAATTGCGTCCCAGCTGCCAGAGGCAGCTTCAGGGACAGGGGGAGAAGGTTCTTCAGTCTCCGCATGAGTGTGTAGACCAGCCCCAACCCTCTGAACTGTCCAGGGTGCTTCCAGGTCAAATGCTGTGAGCTTAGTAAGTGACCAACTGTTAGTTTTAAAAAAAATCCTTGCTCCTAACTTTTTTAGCTGGCGCCTAGATTCACAACAAATTTGTCAAGCCCTGCCATATAGTACCTTATAGTTTAAAGTTGCAGTTCCATTGATTGCACATTTTTTTCTGTCTCCAGAGCTTAATCACATAAAACACTACCCCCCAATATTATGGCAATGATCAGTCCATGAATCAAGACACTTAAATGGTTAAATTAATATTCATTGAAAGGTTTTAGGTATTGACTGCTATTCGGAATGATGTTTCCATTTCAATGCTACATTTACCCAACCACTGGGATCGGTAGGTGGATCACCAATTTAAATAAAACATTTTGGGGGATTTTAGATGCCTAAGAAACCAACAAACAAGCAATCCCTGAAAGGTTTTCAGGTCCTACAGAAAACTCCATTGACTTACTCTGCCTCAACTTTCAGTAAGTGACCAGCTGCTTTACCCTGTGGGGAGAAAAAAGAAAACTATGAAACTACGTAGAAAAACAAAATAGGAAATACATTTTCATATATTCAATATAAAAAATTACTATTAATTAGGGAGCTAATAACATTTTAAAAGTACCTTTTCCATCCTTTCAAAGACTTCGTTCTCCATTTCTTTCTTCAGCTCCTGCATGTCAGATTGTTTCTGTGCCAAACTAAAGTATATTAAAGAAGATCTGTCACTTTTCCAAAATACTACATTGTGCCATTATATACAGTAAAACCTATGTAATAGGTGTTGACCAATAAGAATATATATTAAACCTTATGTTACATTTATAGCATGGGGAAGGTTTCTTCATTTTTTGCTCAGGATCCGCATGGTTCTTTATAACCACGAACCTACCTGTCCCCTATAGCCAACTGCTACTTTTTGTGGCATCCTCTGTAAAGTCAGGGCAAGAAGAGTGAGAACGCCAGGGCAGGAAATTAATAATGTAATTAATTCACATTAATGACAATCGTCCTAAAACGCTTGAAAACTTCTAACGTAAAAATCTCAAACCACAAATCCTGCAAACTATAATTTTAGTATAAATTTAGTTAGCTAAAAGCTGTGATGACTGTTTTTAATATAAAAAATCACTTATATGCCAAGTGCTTGTGTCAGCTGTTCATTATGTTAAAAAAAAATAAAAAAAATTGATCACAACAGAGATCACAAATGTTTGAGCTGTTTACCAAATGTCCTGGGATATTTTATGCTTATATAATAAAGTCAATTTTCATGTGTAAGACTGAAATTAGCATGGAACTGAAAATATCTTAACAGGACTATGACATGTACAGCTTACGATTTCAGGGCCATTTGCAGTAGATGGTACTCATCGATTTTAAGAACCTATATTTCACCGGGTTACTTACTTTGCCCTATCAATTTGTTTACGGTTGTCCAGTTGGCTTGTTAGTTCATTGCACTGTGCCTGTAAATTCTGGATCTCCAGACGCATGTTTTCTGTTTCACACAACTGTGCCTGGAATGTACAGCAGACTTTAGTATGATGAACACGACTGCAATAATCGCATGGTTAATAATGGATGGTTAACGATAAATGGATCATAGGTACGCACGGTAAAGCCGATAAAATAAAAACATAGTTAACCCTTCAGTCCCAGGGGGTTTTGGTACCTTAGGTCCCACAGCTTTTTTGCCATGTATTACCATATGCGGGTTCAATTAACATTCCCTTTTCCCATGTTTAATGTACCCACACAAATTACACATCCTTTTTTTTCCCAGAATCAGCAGGGGGAGCAATCGGATATGCCACAGGGTGTAGACCAGGGGTGTCCAACCTGCGGCCCTCCAGCTGCTGCAGGACTACATCTCCCATACTTCTCAGTCTGCCCCTTAGCTGAAAGAGCATTGTAGGAGATGAAGTCCTGCAGCTGGAGGGCCGCCCCTGGTCTAGACAGACCCTGGAGAGGATATTTTGTCCTCTCCTGAACTTCCAGGTTGATGTCAGCAGTAACATCTCCCAGAAGGGAATGCTGATTGCGCAATCAGTCAACAGCTTACTGGTGGTCATGCTGGCAGCCATTACAGCGATGTTCTCCGTGCAAGAGAGTCAGGATGTGAAATAGGGGACTGAAGGGGTTTAAAATTACAACCAAAATATGAAAGATTTTTTTTTTTTTTTTTTTTTTTAAACTTACGTACCTTAAGTCTTAAGATTTCTTCATTTTTGGCCATTCGGTCCTCATTTAGTTCAGATACAAGTAGCTCCAACGTAGAATTTGTGTTAAGTAGGCCACTTAGCTCAGACTCAAACAGGTATGCCTGTGGGGTTCTGGGAGTCTAAAATTGAAAACACATCATAACATACTGCCTACACAATATTGGTTTTCTTCCTGATCCGTAAAGAAATACAATTATTGAAACATATTTAACTCTTTGTCTAAGTAATAAGGCAGATGAAAGCATGATTATCAAAATACTGAGCCATCATGAACCAAAGCATGAATTTACAAGCAATGAAATACCTGTGGAAGTTGGGTGGGGGAACATGTATTACTATATGACTGTTTCGCTTCTTCATTATTTGGCTTTTCTGTTTTTAGGTGTTCGAGTTGTTTTAGCTAAATCAATAAAAAAAGTCAAATGAATACAACATTAAAGATATAAACTAATTGTCTAAGAGGGGGAAAAAAGCACAAATCAAAGACAGCTTCTAGATGGAAACATTGCAGAGGATATAAAATTAAAAATCCAGGAATAACCAAAAAAAAAAAAAATTTTGAAATGCTGTAAAATAAAAGAAACTTGTCAAAAAGTATAGCTACCCTCTCTCTTTTATAGAAAAAGTTATCATACCATCACACAAAAGATATATACATATATACACAATAAATCAGCAGTCTAATCAAACTGCAGAACATGCTCCATTTTTAGTGGAAGAAACTATCCATACCTGGGTATATGCCACCCTCTCCCAAGCATGCCGCACCAACGTTTGCGCATGTTCTGCTAAGACAGCTGTCTAGACTGTGCATGCATTGCTTTTATATAATAATTTAGCAAAAATGGTAGATGCCAATAGCCTGGACCTGGGTGGTAAAACTAGCCCTGGTGCCAGAGTGTTACATTTACCTGGCTGGTTAGTTCTGTGATTTGTTGTTCTTTTTGAACCAGTTCTTCTTTGTGTGACTGAAGTAAGGCCTCCTGCTTGTTAAAGGCTTCTGTTAACTTGTCCAGCTGTTCAGTTGCGTGAGCCAAGTCATCGCATAAAAGCTCTCTCTATAAAGAAAAAGCACAGTATCACCGTTGAGTATCAAGCGCCCACTAATCAGGACCAGAGAGCCTGTGGGTCGTGATTCATTGGACTGCTCACCTCGATGTTATCAGCGGACTGCTTCCTCTCCAAGCTCTCTCTCAGTTCTTCGATCACTTGCTCCTGCTTTTCTAAAATATTTTTGCTTTCTTCCCTTGCCGACACCACAGAACTGTATTTATTCTTTAAAGAACATAAAAAAACAAGGGATATTCTAATTTACCAACATTTTTTATGATCATTTCAACATTCAAAACTGTATGTGTGTGTATCATATATACATACACACACACATATATATTATATATACATACACACACAGAAATGTTTCAAAGGGTTCATTTACTTTTTCTTGTCACTGTGTTGATAAAGTAATATGTGAACACCCACTATCCTGTTTTTCAAAACAACTTATGTCAAGTACTATTGCCGAGAGATGTAGAAATAACCTTTTGTACTAAATTTCAACAACATCTGGAAAAAGACAATGCTGCATTTGCAGAGACACTCTTATCCAGGATGCATAATTGAATCTAACATGCATATACATTTCCAGCTAGGGGGGTGAAATTAGAATATTAATTATATATTTAAGTCTACAGTAAACATACATTAATGTCTTCAAGTTCTCTCGTAAGGACATCTACAGACTCTGTTTTTTGGTTGACTGTGGTTCTCAGGGCTTGAATTTGGTTCATGAGGTCAGCCACAACATCCTGTTAGAAACAAAAGAACAGGCCAAAGTATGAAAAAGTGGCCCAAGAACGGCATAGCTCAAATAGCTTTATAGCAAGTGTCGTATATATGATTTGGAAACTTTGCTAGAACGGCACCTACAAATTAAACCCAGAGTTCAAAATGAACTTTGTTTTCAGGCAGTCTTGGTGTACAAAAAGATTGGACTACAGTGCCCATTCTCCAACATGTGATTTCCAAACTTAAAGTATTTATCTTCATGTTAAAGAATACATGTTTTATATTTAAAACAGTTCTTCTTTATACTTCTAGTTTGTTGATGCAGAATTTGAAAGCAACGAGCACCAGTAGTTGAGTAGTAGTAAACACACCTTGTCTGCAGAGTTTTTCCTCTCCAAATCTGCTATTGTTTCTTTGCAAGATGTCAAATTGTAGTCAAGCTTTTGGAGATCCATGACCTTAAAAATCAGAACATTATGAAAGGGAACTATGCACTAATAGTTTTATATCTAATGTCTACATATTCATCTCCATATTTCTACATCATGCATCTATCTATCTATAGTATACACTGTAGATTATCTAGAGCAAAAAATTCTATATCCACTAAAAAAGAAAATCCGACATTACAGCTTAACTCACCAGTTTCAGATAACCTGGTACATAATACGAAAGGTGCAACAAACACCTTTTATGTCCGGACATAAATTCAGCAATGCAAAAGGCAAGTTCATTTTATGTTTACAACACATATGTACAAAAAGTTATGCCTTTTTAAGATGAACTCTATCAAATAACTAAAGTATATTTGAGAACAAAACCGTGCTGGTGGATAAATCACACAATTTAAGTAAAACGTTGGTGCAAAGTACAGGAAGTACCTGCTGTTCACAGCGTGTCATAAGATCTGAGCACTCCTTCTTGAGATGCACGTTTTCATCAAGAACTTTCAAAAGTTCCCTTAAAAAGTTAAGTGTATAAGACCTTTTAGTATACAAAAAAATATTCAAACAATATTCAACACACATGTTCATGGAGATTCAGTTGCAGTTACTGAAAGATTATGATAGGGCGATAATTGTGAAGTCAATATATTTCATGTAGAAAGTTACAAAGTGGTGCTATGCATATCACATCCAATAGAATGGTACTAGTGACTGGCTTGAGATGGTTGTAAGATCAGAATTACTTTATATACACAGTTGTAGTTAATGTCAAATATTCAGAAGACAATTTTGTTCCTAGTGGGGTATCTCAGGGACCCATTATTTTTAATACCATTATTAGAGATCTTACAAATTGTCTCAATGGTGAGGATGTCTTTGCCCACAGTATGAAGATCTGTAAAATACATCGACGGCGACATAAGGCAATTAATTGGGCTTATGGTTTTGTTAGACAAATGGACAGGCGTGTGGCAGCTGCAATTCGGCGTTGGTAAACTAGAGCAATGCAATTGGGTTTTAAAATCACAAAGGCAAAGTATAGTATTAGGGGCAGTATGCAGTCAGCAATGGCAGAGAAGAGGGATTTTGAAGTCATTATTTGTGAAGAACTTAAGCCTGGCAAGCATTAACAGTCTTATTAATAATGGGTTAATTATGAATTTCTTTGACATTTTGCCAAATAGAATAGCCTAAAAGTAGATTTTACAATGCAACATAAAATACCACATTGTTCATAAAACTTTATATTGTGATATATCCACAGTTCATTTACAAACACAAGAATTAATGTTATAGTAACGCTAGCATAGCATAGCAACAGTGGGCATTTGTTTAGGTATTTTTTTTTACATCTAACCGATTATAGCTTTGTAATAGCAGCACAGTAATTTGTGTAGAAAAAAGACCCAAGTCCATCAAGTTCAACCCTCCTACCCATCCTTCCTGCTTTTGATCCAAAGGCAAAAAAGTTACGTACTTTGTCTTGTACTCTTTGTCTTCTTCAAGCTGAGATTCCAGCTTCTGTCTGCACTCTCTCTCATTTTCTAGGAGCTCCAGCAAATTCTGTTTAATACATACATTAGACTGGATTAGCTAACACAACGTGCCATCAGAACACAAGTGATGGCTGCTGATGGCTACTTATGTCCTGTCTACCCATTGTACAGCGCTACGGAATTTGATGGCGCTATATAATACAATAATAATAATAATAATAAAGGGCCTCTGTTCGCCTATGAAGATGTTTAATTAAAATCAGCTGTTTCTAGCTAACAATAGTCATTTACAACATTAACAATGTCTACACTGTATGTTTGATCCATTTAAAGTTATCTTAATGGAGAAACTTTGCCTTTCTTTCAAAAGGAAGGAAAACAAGAGACAAAAGACATGGTTGTATGAGTTTGGTGTGGGACAACTTGACTGGCTGCACAGAGCTTAACCCCATCAAACACCTTAATGAAGAACTGAAACGGAGATTGCGAGCCAGGCCTGACCTCACAAATACTCTACTTGATGAATGTGCAAAAATTTCCACAGAAATCTTGTGGAAAGCCTTCCCAGATTCAAAGGGGGGACCAACAATATATTAATGTCTATGTATTTGGAATACAAAATCAAAGTCCTTGTTGGCGTGATGGTCAGATGTCCCAATACTCTTGTCCATACAGCGTATAATTATACATAAATTTTAATGTACAGTTTGGGACAGTATATTCTTACACTAAGTTCAGATTTCAAAGCCTCATTTTCTTGTCTGCTCTCAGAGAGCTGCTGTTTCAGGTTGTCAATCTCAAACTTCATTACTTCTTCGAGGTTATCATATGCATCCTGAAGTGATCTCTTTTCCTCCAATAAGGTTTCATGCTCTAACCTTTAGTGCAAAAGGAAAAAAAAATAAAAAAAAAAGAAACAGGGCAAATTTGTTTGGTTTCTTTCAATGGAAAAAACCCTCTCAGTTATGAAAATTAGCTAAGACCGTGGAGGCATCAGCTAAGATCCCCCTAGAGAGGATTGGACCTGTCACTTTCATTTCAAAATTTTAGGACACTAAATAAACCCATGTAAATATTCACACACACACATATATCGTACATATTATACACATATACATACACACACACATGCACACACAAGGCCAACAAACGCAGTGTTCACAATACCTGACATTATCGAGTTGAAGCTGCACATTCATATGTCTGTCTGATAGCTGGCTCAGCTCCTTCTCTTGTTTGCCTTTAAAATCACTATACTCTAACTTCACGTTTCGGAGTTCTCTGTCTGCAGACTGAAGCACAACTCGCAGGTCATGGACCTCGCTTTTCAATACTGTTGAATAAAATACATTTAAATCAGTATTCCAAATGCTGCTTGCTTCAATAAACTGGCGTGGGAATGCTTAAGCTTACCAAGTATTAATCCTCATTCTTACTTGCCTGATACATATTTAACAAACTAGAAGGCCCCCAAACCATATCTATTTACTTACTCCCAAGTAAGGTCAGGTTAACTGTTTGAATCAATACTAAGGCATGAATTAACATTCCAGCCAGCGTGATGACAAATAATTATGAGCAGCATAGTCAGCTGGTCTGCTCACATACCGGCTGTATGAAAAAGCATATGCTGCTATTGTTTATTCAGATTACAGGGTTGAGCGAGGACATCATATGAATGCAAAATTCAGTTTTTCGGGTTGTGGTATACCACCCCAAATCAACTTACTTTCTTCTTTCACCTTAAAGTCCTGCTGTTGTTTTTCAAGCAATTTAATTTGTGCAAGACGTTCTTGTTGTTCTGTGCTCCAATTTGTCCTTTCTGAAGAAAAATGCTATCGAAAGTGGGGGGAAAAAAGGCAGTTTTGGCAAAAACGGTCAGATAATGATTATGTAGAAGTAGACTTGTGCAAATGGACCAAAAACGATTCGGACAAGTTTATCGTCTTGTTTTTGGTTCATTCTTTTTTGGACTACGAATTACGTTTCCTGCTGTTTCTGTTCGGATGATATTGAGTGTGTCAATAAAAAAAATAAATATTGATTTATTATTAGCATAGTGTTATCCCCCCCCCACTTCCTATACAACAACAATAGGTACCCCCCCTCACCTCTTGCATCTGGGTAGAGTGATGTTCCATCTTGTCAACCTGCTGTTGGAATTTCATATTTCTACTTTCCTCCTCATCTAGTTTTGCTTGAAGGGCAGCCACGTGCTCCTAAAAGTAAAGTTTAGCACATTCACTCAGTTCTACTTGATAAAGTAGGAGACTTCAAGATATAAAGATAGAGAAGGTCAACATCAGGATGTCATACCTTACTCAAACACCTTATTGTGAGCTTAACCTCAAACAAGCATTAGCAAATCACATCGTAAACCCCCCCTGCAGTCCATCAAACCGTTTAGGTTGCCTCTGCAAGTTATCTTTTGGGGTTGGGAGGCCTGAAAAGCTCATTGGTAACCATGGTCTATAGCAAAAGTTATCTTAGGACAGAGCTTTAGCCCACATATCATTTGTTCTGCATGTTTTGTTTTGTTTTGCAATTAGTTTCATACAACAAACATGCATTTAAACCGAGTAGCATTTAAGTATACACATTAAACAAAGTTGCATGTATCCTATCATGATTTTGCTCTTTTTTTTTTTTTAACGATGATAAGCGTGAACAAACAGCTATGAATAGCGATAGCAGTTCATTATTTGTCTGATCAGCCCATCTGTTTCTATTCTTTGGCTTATTGAATGATGTTATCTATTACTGAGATATAAGTTGATGTGTTTGAAGATTCTTCACGACGATCCAGAACTTCCGACTCCCTTAAAGACCTCCTGCAATAAACACCGAGTTTTGCGGCAGAGGAAAAGGCGGGGGGGGGGGTTTACACTCTCTTCTCCTATTTTTGATGCCATGGCTTTGGTTAAATTATTAGTCTACACGGGACATGCCATTTTAAAAACAAATCCTTGCAATATTATACTAGAAAGTGAACAATGAGTGATCATTGACATTTGTTATGATAAAGAAATCAGTTCAATAAGGACAGTTCTCTTGGGCATGGGGCCTAATGACAGTGAAACAGAAAGCCAATAACATGATTGGACGTACAATTATGATACATAGGTTAACGTTTGGCAAGCAATGAAATGGGTGCTTTTGAAAGATAATGATGGATAGGAAAGCAAAATGGGGGAGGGATTTACAGTTATTTCAAAGCAAGAAATACTCTAGGTACAAAGAGGTGGGGGGGGGGGGCAGAAGTCTCCCCAGTACACTACCGATGATAAAAATGAGTACAATTCTTGAGGCGTGTTCTACAGCCTACCTGCACCATCCTGAGCTCCTCTGCAATCGCTTCATAGGCTTGTTCACTCATCTCCGGCGGGATAGGTTCATTGAAGATGTCATCCATTTGCTCTCCTGACTTAGGAGTATCCATCAATCCATTCTGAAAATTGTCTGGACTCATGCGGGGCACAAGGCGAGACCGTAGGTTGTATGCTTTAGTGGGAGTTGTCATATTCTGAATTGAAACAAAACAAGACAGATGAAAAAGAAACGGTCAAATGCTTTAGTGCACAACCCCTATCATCAAGAAATGTTTGAAATCTAGCTTTACAAGCAATAACATTGTTTAATAAAATAAAAGGGGGAGGACTTCTGGTAGTTGCCTTATTTGTATTCCAAGCGAGTGTGGGTACATTGATCAATGATGAAAATATACACTGGTAGTTCCATGGATTCAAGTTTAAGGTTTTCGCATATTCATGCTTTATAAATAAATAAACACACACATCCTGTGCAGCTGGTAAATAGAGGTTTAGTTCACATTACCTTGATGGTTTCTGCATGCATTCGATTGAGTTGGGAAACCTCTTGTCGCTTGTGAGCTTTCATAGCCTCTAAAATGTTTTCAAGGTGCTGATTAGACTTCAGAAGCGACTGAACCTCCGCTTCTTGTTCAACCTGCTTCTTCCTAGACACAGGCATATGATTTTTCACATGTAGTAGCCGATTTGTGCAATGAATTGTTATGCTATGTATGAAGTACCTCTGATCTATGGTGGCAATATGAATAATTGGAATACAAAGCAGGACTGCAAAGAATGCTATTCTATATCTCTGTGTTGTGTATACACAGTGGCAAAGATGTCTCCTCCATACATTGTCTAAGAAATAAGATCTGGACTAACCTGATTTAGCTAGTGGCAAAATACTTAGTGTATTAAAATACAGGGTTATTGGTAAGTTACTGACTTAAGCGTGCAATAAATCTGCACATACTTGGTGAGCTCTTTGAATTCTTCATATTCTTGCTTCGAAGTGGCCAGCTCACTTTGAAGTTGCAGCAATCTCTCCTGCATCTTTTCCACAGATGGCATATCCGATGAGGGTATTGAAGCGGAATGCATTTGCATATCTAATAGGGTACAACATGAATAAAAACATCACATGTACATAACGAAGCGTGTTATATGTATTTGTTCTTCACATGACTGCACATAGTATAAAACAGCAGAGGTGATATGTTTCACCCTTCACCCCGAAATGTTAAATCTTTCATAACTACAGCCACGTCTTAAAGTATAACTGATTGACAAGACTATATAAATCAAACTTAACATTTTATAAATTGTCCATGCAAGATCACTGGATAATGTCGCGCAGCACAAAAAAATTCAGGTGCTGTACAGGATTCCACCCAATCTGAATCCAAACTCACGAATAAAAAGATATCACTTAAATCAAAGTGATGTTTATTCCAGCATAAGTGGCAATGTTGCCACTTGCGGTGGCACAAACATCACTTTGATTTGAGTGCTTTAATTTGTGAGTTTGGGGGTCATTGTTGGCACAAGTAATAACATACTAATATCACTTTCTGAACTACAATAAACTTTTAAAATAAAGCCTAGATTTGTATATGAAATTGGCCTAAGTACCTCCATTATCTTTTGAGGCTGAAGAAGCCTCCAAGAATGCCTTTTCCAGATCTGTTATTATTTGGGCGTTTAGCTCATGTGCTCTCTTTACAGACTGAAGGGACCGCAGACGTTTATTCTCATCTCGAAGACTGTGATTCTCAAGGGCATACTTTGCCACACGTGGGTGATGCTCAATCTGGAAGACAACACAACAAAAGCAATGAATTACATTTTATAACAGCGCATAATTACCACAGAAGAGCAAAATCCTCTGATCTTGAATGAATACAGCTACGCAAGGCAGTAGTGATGGGAAATTATGGCTTCCTTCTGTCACTGAGGCTTCCAAATTGTATTTAAACAGTTCAAATAATTTGGAAAAAGAGGGGTGACAAATTACAGTGTTAGTGGGTAGGCTTGGTGACTGCATGTTGACTTGCTAGCCTTCATATGATGGTAGCTTAGATAAGCGTGCATATTTAGTCAATGGAAGTGCATGTAGACAGATTGTCCAAACTAACAGTATAAACATTTCAAAATGTATACTAAGACGGCTAAATTGATTAGCAAAATACAGAAGACAGAACAATGTAGGAAAACACTTCACATTAGCTTAGATAACTATAAATATTTTATTTAAAAAACATTATATACCGTATTTGCTCGATTCTAAGAAAAGGTTTTTTTGAGAGCAAATGCCCTGAAAAATATCCCTCGTCTTACATTCAAGGTCGTCTTCTAATTAGACCTCAGAGGTCTGACTACAAGACTAACATCCAGATCCCCGCAGCGCTGCAGGGAACCTGGATCCTCCTCTCTGGCAGCCTCTGCTGCTGCCGGCACTTCCTCTGGAGGCTTCTATGACGGAGCGCCGGCATCACATGACCTTCTGGTGCTCCACCATAGAAGTGGCGGCAGCAGTGGAGGTTCTCTGTGAGCATCCCGCAGTGAATGTTTGCCGAAGCCCCGGTGGAAGTACTGGCCACCAGCAGCAGAGGTTTTAATCGCACAGACCTCCACCGGCTGCCCCACTGTCTGAATATGGGTCACAAGTAAAGGGATGCACTGGTAAGTCGGGGGGGTTAGAGTGGCAGGTAGGGGGTTAAGAGTGGCATGGGGCAGGGTTTAGTGGTTTTCTGGAGGCAGAGTGGCAAATAGGGGGGCATAAGGCATATCTGGGGGGCAGATGTGCATAACTAGCGCAGAGTGGCAAATAAAAATTTTTTTTTCAATCAGTCTTATATTTAAGCTTTTTTTCCTAAATTAATATTCAAATATTTTTTTTTGGGGGGGGGGGTCATTATATATATATATATATATATATATATATATATATATACACACATACATACATACATATATACACACACACACACACACTTCGTTGGCAGCAGTGAAGTCAAAGTGATTAAGTAAAAACACGCATTTCTGACCTGTTCTCTTAGTACAAGTATCTCCCCCTTGAGCTGAGCGATGAGGTCATCTTGTTCGTTATTTGATAAGTCCCGTCCTTCCTTTTGAACTTTCTCAAGACGAGCAATGTGATCCTCCCTGAATTTGACAATCATTTTGTTTGATTGAATAAACTTTTCTTTTTTGTTGCAAAGATCCTCTAGCTGGGATACTTTTTGAAAGAGGGCCTGCAAAGGCAAACAAAAATGGGGGGTTTGTCTTAGGTGCCTACTATGTAGAGCAGATGTGTGCCCCAATACTTTTGTCCATATAGTGGTGTACAAAGTAAGGTCCATAAAGACATGGTTGGAGGAGTGTGGTGTGGAAGAACTTGGCTGGGCCACACAGAGCCCTGACCTCAACCCCATCGAACCCCTTTGGGATGAACTGGAATGGAGATTACGAGCCAGGCCTTCACGCCCAACATCAGTGTCTGATCTCACAAATGCTCTACTGGATGAATGTGCAAAAATTCCCACAGAAACACTCCAAAATCTTGTGGAAAGCCTTCTCAGAAGAGGGACTGTGTTATAGCTGCAAAAGGGGGGACCAACTACATATTAATCGCTATGTAATCAAAGCCCCTGTTGGTGTAATAGGCAGGTGTCAATACTTTTGGTTTATATATACGCCTCCTCCCCTGTAAGTCAATTTGTTATGTTACATACTACTTGTTATGTCCTGTCTACCCATTGTACAGGGCTACGGAATTTGATGGCGCTATATAATACAATAATAATAATATACACACACACACTATTTTAGTTTACCTTCTTCTCGTTCTCTGATTTGTCCAAAAGCATCATGGCTTCTAAAAAGTTGTTCATGTAGTCACCGTTGTTTTCTTCCACTGAAACTACTGAAATTAAGCAGTGCAAAATAAGAAGTTAATTGAAAAATAAAACACTCATTTCACATGTGTATTATAGCCAGAATAGAAAATGATGTATACATCACCATAATTCTTCAACACAATGTGAAAATCACTGTGTTACTGACAAACCAGCAAAAGACAAACCAGAACGGGGAAAACTTCTCATGAAGGGTGGCCACATATATTCTAGCAAGTTATCACCCTTGTATTTTAAGCATATAACCTACAATCCTTAACTTAATTTGAGATACTATCAGATCCAGAAAGCATTGCAAGCCACATGCTAGATCATAGAGGTATACTGGGCTTTGTACACAATACTATTAATAATATACATTGTTACCAGTTCACCCACTTCTTCGTTTGTAAGAGATAAAATTGAAATAGATACACAATTTAAATAAAATATTAGGACTGTTTTAAAATAGATAAAAAGTTAAACAAAATGCCAATTTATTGTAAGCTGAAATTTCCAGCTATAACAAATTATTCATGCAGTGACAGCCAAGGGGTAGCATTATCATGTCATCCACACGTGCAGACGTTAGGATATGCTTTTCATTAACCCTCTCACCTCTGGCAATAGAAATATCATGTGGCATCTGTCCAGAAAGAAGCTGAGAAAGCTGCTCTTTCAGCTTCTTGACCTCTGCTTGTAGTTGATTCACATTCCCCTGAGTGTCTTCGTTTACTACGGCCTAGGGAAGTTCAAGTAAAAGTCTGAATTAACTCCACTGTACATTTGATCTAAATAGTACAGAGGTAAACGTAAGGAGTTTCAGATGAACCAGTAACACACGTTCATTTGCAATAAAGGTTGAAGAACTGATAAGGACCATTGCTGTAGATGTTGGTGATCCTTGAGCTCTTATCCCTGGTTGGCTAAAGTCATTTGTAATCAGTTGGCAAAACAGGATTGCCAATGGATGAATGTATTTGGTTTGTTGGCTTATTCCCTATACATTAGAGACATTGTGTGGGGTATAAAAGTAAACAGGCTGGTTGCGTCTGTCGGCGTTAATGGATGCAGAAAACCTAACAACGTTCAGTGGTATTTGGTTCTCTCCTCGACATTGAAAAATGTACACAAAGAACAGGCGGCTTATCAGATGGTCTGGTAATATGGTTGCTTTCCAAATAGAATAACTTAATGGTCAGTCTATGAATGTTCAAAATGAGCTTCCATATACAAATTTCTCTCTAATCATAGGCTAATATTCTCCCATTGTAATGTCAAGTGTTACCTTATTTTTAATTAATTTGGCCCGTTGTGCAAACTGCAAAGTAGATAAAGTTTCCCCAAAGCACTTGGATCCAGGGTGTACATTTGCTATTATGAAGGTTTTTGCATTTCCACCAAGAGAATCCTGTGGTTGAGAGAAACATGTTCAATAAAAGTAGTCTGGAAACATGCAAAATAAAACAGAAAATGTCCTTGCAATCAGTTGTCTTACAGCAAGCAATTGCCTACAATAATTGCACTCTCCTCCAAAGCAGCTGCATTTTACCATCAGCAAAGCTGGTCAAAAGCAAACAATATAGTATATTATATAAATACGTTACAAATATTACTCAAGGATAAATATTAAGCCTATTTTGCTACAGGTAGCAAATTATTTTTGCAGGAAAAAAAATGGCAAAATTGGTAAATCAGGTGGAAAAAGTATTTTATTATACAACTGCCTATGTAAGAGATCACTTGTAGCTCCCTTTCAGATCATACACCTCAACAGCTGTGTTTCAACATATAGCATATGCAAACAAATATAAACTGAGAAATCAAAACAAAAATAGAGAAGAAATTACCCGCAATAAGAAAGTCAGCTTTGAGTCTCTGTAACATATATGCCTCTGTTTGCCATTAGCGACATCAACCAATGCAGTGATCACCTGACCAAGGCAGCTCAGTGAGCGGTTTATGCTGCCTGCCTCCTATACAGAAGAAAAAAATATATTAAATCAATTTTTAACATACTCAAAACCATAGAGAAGAGAAAAAAAAAGGTTTGTAGGAGGGAACGTTGCTTCTTTTAGGGAGAGAAATGTGCCAATACATTTATAATTGACTTGCGCATTCATTTTCGTGCAAATTTTATTTACTGAAAATTGCACGTTTCATGCGTTTGTACTACTCAACGAAAACAAAAGGTGATCTCCGAGAAACTAACGACAACAGATTGCAAAAGTGCCGACTCTTCCTTAGGATTCGTTGCCACGAATGGTCGCCACCGCAAGCTGTTTTTGGCACTCCTTGATGAGTTAAAGAGGAAGAGACTGTGTGTGTGGGACAGTACATATCAAGAATAGGTAGCCAAAACAAAAGAAGGGCGATGGTCTGATTGATTGTTATGGCTGTGATTGATGGGCCAACAACCTGTGGGAGTTTTTCCCTTTCTTCACTCTGGCCAATCAGCAGTTACAAGGGGAGGGGACAAGCAATAGATATATTAGTGTGTTGACACCATTTTAACTTGTCAGTAGCAGCAGTTACCGGCTGATGGGAGTTGGGGTGCGAGACAGTGACAGTTTAGAGAATGAGATTGATGCTCATTACTCATATACAATACTGCAAGGGTATAGGGGAAGCTGTGGTTACCACAGTAGTGTATTACAGGGACATTTTCTGCACCTCTATGATCGTCCTAACTTATTTTTTTATTTTTTTTTATAATTTCTTCAATAAAAGGAGAGCCCAGAAGGGATCTTCCCCTTTTGGGAATGCCCCCCAAATGACCTTCCGAATAAAAAAAAAAAAGACCTTGACTCTGGATGGGTCCATTGGGGGCAGGATAGCCTTGTAAAAAGTGATATGAGGGGGCTACTCATCACATCACAGGCATGTCAGATGTTACCATTAGTGACATCAGCTGAAGTGTCAAAGAGCAAAACTCTAAAGCAGCTTTGTGGACTCTTCTATATGAGAAATAAACTGATCACCAAGTAACATTAATATTTCAGTTTCAATTGAACAATATTAATTACACCCTACTTTGACAGTGAATAGTTTATGAACCAGTTTGCACTATTCCTGGGAAGAGACTGTGCTGTTGGTAAGACACTGAATGTGCATTTTGTTCCTTACCTTCAATCTGACTCCTTCGGTGTGTGTATCCTTCTGCCTCTCAGAACCTGCCAAATCCACCAGGTTAAGCTGGGAGGATCGGATATTGACTATCTCATTGATCTTTTCCATAGATTCAATGGTAACTGTAAAGACAGCATGGGACCTGGATGATTCTCTGTTCATTGAGGTGGAAGCTACACGTCTGTTTCGCCAGCCCATAGACAGAACCTAGGAAAATGGGAAAACGAATAATTCAGGGGAATTCTATTACACAGTAGGTGCAATTAACTCCCATGTCTGGAGTTTAAAAATAGTCTAAATTAGGGCTGCAACTAACGATTATTTTAATAATCGATTAGTTGGCCGATTATTTTTTCGATTAATCGGATAAAAAAATGCTATTTTTTTAAATTTAAAATAATGTAATAAAAAACGTACAATTTACACTTTCATCTCTTTATTGCAATGGCCTCTCTCTATTCACCTTCTTATTTTACTGACATAATAATAAAAGCTACAAGAACCCAAACACAGTGTTTCTCAAACTAGGTTTTAATACAAAGTTATTAGTAAATATTAATTCATATGTTAACTATTTTTCATATTTAATAAAAACTATGAGGAAAAAAAGCCTTATTTAAATTTTTTTTATTTACCAAACTGCCCCCGGTTATGCACATCAGACCCCCAGCTTGCCACTCTGCCCCCATATATGCCTTATACCTCTTATATGCCAGATTCCACTGTGCCCCTGATATGCCACTGTGCCCCTGATATGCCTTATACTCCTTATATGCCAGTGATATGCAACTGAGCCCCGATATACCTTTTACCCCCAGATGTTTTATGACCCCCTGATACGCCTAATATCGATATGCCTTATACCCCCTATATTCCCTGAAATTCATAATACCCCCCATACACCACTATAACTCACCCATACACAACTCTGGCTCCTCCCCCTCCCATACACCACTCTGGCTCCTCCCCCTCACATGCACCACTCTGGCTCCTCCCCCTCCCATGCACCACTCTGGCTCCTCCCCCTCCCATGCACCACTCTGGCTCCTCCCCCTCCCATGCGCCACTCTGCCGCCTCCCCCTCCCATACGCCACTCTGCCGCCTCCCCCTCCCATACGCCACTCTGCCTCCTCCCCCCTCTCATACACCACTCTGCCTCCTCCCCTCCCATACACCACTCTGGCTCCTCCCCCTCCCATACACCACTCTGCCTCCTCCCCCTCCCATACACCACTCTGCCTCCTCCCCCTCCCATACACCACTCTGGCTCCCCCCCCTCCCATACACCACTCTGGCTCCCCCCCTCCCATACTCCACTCTGCCTCCTCCCCTTCCCATACGCCACTCTGCCTCCTCCCCTTCCCATACGCCACTCTGCCTCCTCCCCTTCCCATACGCCACTCTGCCTCCTCCCCCTCCCATACGCCACTCTGCCTCCTCCCCCTCCCATACGCCACTCTGCCTCCTCCCCCTCCCATACACTACTCTGGCTCCTCCCCCTCCCATACACCACTCTGCCTCCTCCCCCTCCCATACTCCACTCTGCCTCCTCCCCCTCCCATACTCCACTCTGCCTCCTCCCCCTCCCATACATCACTTTGGCTCCTCCCCTCCCATACATCACTTTGGCTCCTCCCCCTCCCATACATCACTTTGCCTCCTCCCCCCTCCCATACACCACTCTGGCCCCTCCCCTCTCCCATACAACTCTGGCCCCTCCCCCTCCCATACTCCACTCCGGCTCCTCCCCTCCTATACTCCACTCTGGCTCCTCCCCCTCCTATACTCCACTCTGGCTCCCCCCCCTCCTATACTCCACTCTGGCTCCTCCCCTCCTATACACCACTCTGGCTCCTCCCCCTCCCATACACCACTCTGCCTCCTCCCCCTCCCATACACCACTCTGCCTCCTCCCCCTCCCATACACCACTCTGCCTCCTCCCCCTCCCATACACCACTCTGCCTCCTCTCCCTCCCATACACCACTCTGCCTCCTCTCCCTCCCATACTCCACTCTGCCTCCTCTCCCTCCCATACTCCACTCTGCCTCCTCCCCCTCCCATACTCCACTCTGCCTCCTCCCCCTCCCATACTCCACTCTGCCTCCTCCCCTTCCCATACATCACTTTGCCTCCTCCCCCCTCCCATACACCACTCTGGCTCCTCCCCTCTCCCATACATCTCTGGCCCCTCCCCCTCCCATACTCCACTCTGGCTCCTCCCCCTCCTATACTCCACTCTGCCTCCTCCCCCTCCCATACTCCACTCTGCCTCCTGTCAGCAACGGATCTTCACTAGACAAGGACTTTCACTGCAGCTTCATAGAAGCCACAGTGTAAGTGAAGTGCAGTAACGGACACTCACAGGCTGACAGAAAATCATCCTCTCTGGGGGGAGGAGCCACAGTGGTGTATGGGAGGGTGGCTCCCATACACCCTTCTGACTCCTCCCCCCTCCCATACCCCGCTCTGCCTCTCTACCCGGGGAGAGAGAGGGAAGTGAGAGACCGGCCGACAGTGAGGGGAATCCAGGTCTCCTGCAGCGTTGCGGGGGATCTGGATTCCGGTGTTATAATCCGATCTCTGAGATCGGATTATTATAAGGAGAGGAGTTTTTCAGAGCATTTGCTCTGAAAAAAAACCCCTCTTTTTATAATCGATAAAAATCGATTAGATTAATCGATGATGAAATTCGTTGCCAACGATTTTCATAATCGATTATTATCGATTAGTTGTTTCAGCCCTAGTCTAAATATTATTTTCAGGACAATCTGTAGGAATACAACAATGTTAATTTTCCTCAATAATAATTTTTCCTTTTTCTCAGCTGTATGAAAATAATCTCACTGTGTTGTCTGATCTCTCTGTACTGCTATGCATTTTCTTTTCTTTTTTTTTTTACCTGATATGCCTCTGCGGCAGAGGTGACGACTTGCTCCACCGCTCCAACAACAAAAACACCCTTTTTGATATGTTCTCTGAGTAGGAGCCCTGCTGAAGCTGGATCCAATAAGTCAAATATCTGCTCATTGTAGATCTCAATAAACGCGCACTTGCACAAAAAACTTTTACCATCTCCGGCCTGGAAAACAAGTAAAAAAAAAATAAAAATTAAAATAAAATTGCTTTTTCGTTGTGACAAGACAACAGAAAGCGTCGGCCAGTGGATAAACCGGTTACAAATCATAGAGGGTTTACAGCAGTGGGAGATACATCTGTGGGTTGCCGTGGGGTGGAGGAATAAAAATACTTATTATATAGGGATTTTTTCAATTACCTTCTCTTTTTCACGATTGATTAGAAAAAATAAATATTCAAAGCTTCGAGGAATGACTCCCCTGAGATTGTGTGTGAAGTTGTCAGACTCAGAAGGGCCTAAAAACAGAAAAAGCAAAAAAAAATATTGTACAAATACAGCATGACACAAAAAAAGAACGTAAGGTTGACATTTAAAAAAGTAATTTTACTTGGAATGAAATGTAAAATGTTGTAAAGTGGCTCAGTAAAAACATTTAAAGTATCTTTGGAACAAAATGAACAACTTCACAGAAAATAACTAAATTGATATTATAAAGTAAACTATGATTTCTACATATTTACCTACCCAGCATTGTAAAAGTTTTTCCTGAGCCAGTCTGACCACTGAAAAGAAAACAATACAAAGAAACACATTAGTCTTACTGATATTCATTTAACCCCTTCGTGACAAAGGCTGATTTTACTTTTTGTACCCTTCGTGACAATGGCCGTTTTAACATTTCTGCGCTGCTCGTGTTTAGCTGTAATTTTCTTCTTTCCCGTTTACTGAACCCACACACATTAGATATTGTTTTTTTCAGGACAAGAAGGGCTTTCTTTAGATGACATTGTTTTGATTGTATCATATTATTTACTATTAAAAAAAGTATAAAATATGGTGAAAAATTTAGAAAAAAATTGAATTTTAATTGAAAAATCTTTTACTCATCTATAAAAGGTAATGACAAAACCTGCTAAATAGATTCTACTATTTGTCCTGAGTTTAGAAATACCCAATGTTTTTATGCTTTTTTCTACACATTATGGGGCAATAAGTACAGGTAGCGTTTTGCTATTTCAAAGCCATTTTTTCCAAATCTGGTAATTCTTCCCCCCATGTGCCATTTCGGGTATCTTTGAAGCCGGCCAATGCAATTTACCCCATCAAGTCATATATTTTTGAAAACTAGACAGCCCAGGGTATTCCAAATGCTAGTATTTTAACCCTTTCCAAGCACTAATTCTACCATCAGCCTTTGTCAAACTTTGTGGTAGTCATTTTTTTGCATTTGTTTTTTTCACACACATTTTACTTCAGGTATGAATAAACAGATTCTGGTATATGTCACTATCATAAAAAACCCCAATATGTGTTCGGCAACATCTCCTGAGTACAGCGATACCTCACATGAATGATTTTGCCTGGCTGTTTGGGGGCAAAAGGGCCACATTTGGGGCATGCGCATTTTCAATGTTGAACTTTGGCATTTGGGGATCCACTGCCCATGCCCTATTTGGTACATCTTTGAGCCGGGCCATTTCAGTGTGCCAACAAAACCATATATTTTTGAAAACTAGACACACCAGGGTATTTTAAATGCTGGTATTTTAACTCTTTGCATGCACACATTTTACCACCAGATTTTTTTCAAAGTTTGCAGTAGTATTCTTTTGTGTGTATTTTTCCCCCACACACCTACTTTATGTATGAATTTACAGCTCCTGGTATATGCCGCTGTCACACAACACCCCAATATGTGTTCAGCAACATCTCCTGAGCACAGTGATATCCCACATGCATGGGTTGGTCATTTTTTGGGGGAACTAAAAGGCCACATTTGGTACGTGCGCATTTTTCTAATTGGAAATTAGATGTGTGGCCACCCCCCCCCCCCCCGGCCAATTCAATTTACCCCATCAAAGCATACATTTTTTTTTTTAAAGTAGACACCCCATGGGAATTTAATATGCCAGTATTTTAACTCTTTCCATGCGAGAATTGTTTTAAGCTAATGTGCTAATTTTAGGACTTGCTCACAAAAATATATTATATATATATATATATATTTTATTTTTGTTGCCTTTTTAAAAAAAAATTTACAATTTTTTTTTCAACTGGAAGGTTCCCCCTCCTGATCGAGGCATTCCAGCGACACCATTTAAGTTTAGGAGGTGATCGTTGATCGCCTCCTAAACGCTTTTAAAATGGGCGTCCGCCGCCATACAATGTATGGCGGAAGTTGACGCCCCGGGGAGGGGCCAGACACGGATCGACTTTTTTCACCCGTTTTAACAAATGACGGTCCTGGCACGTCATTTGTCGTAAACGACTTGTTTTTCTGTGACGTGCCCGGACCGGCAATTGTCATCAAGGGGTTAATAGCAAGCGTGTGCTTTGTGCATCCAATGACCACTGTCTGTGGGCACTGGTACGACGTTGATTCGTATATGGCCATTGGTAAACATGTCATAGTACATTTATCATATGATAAAGGGTTAATGGGAAATACTTTCTACAATATTTTGGTACACCAAGGATCTTAGACTATTTCTACATTATTAACAACTTATATACCCTACAACCTTCATCCAGAACAGAACAAAATGATTATAATTTTAGGCTGATGCGTGACTCTCCTCTTAAAATCTAAATGTTAAATAAGTCACTTTTCAATTTTCACATATACTTTAATTCCTTAGATTGTGATTTGTTAACATCTAGATTCATAAAGTGAAAATTTGTAATGAAAATAGCTGGATATAAAATCCTTAACAAATAAACTAGATTATGGAAATGGTCATTTAAATTTGGTAACAGATGAACATAAAAAAAAAAGCAAACAAATAGAAAATGATAAAAACTTCATCTTCTTAGTAACACAAAACGGTAAAGATTTTTTTAAAATTTATATCGATGTTGGCTTAATTTTGGGAGACTTCAATGCACACATGAATATATATTCCATTGTTCACACATCTGTCAGAGTTGTTATCCAGTAAGTCTGCTAAAAAACAGTTGGTTTACTTACTAGGCAAATATGGTGCCATTGTAACCATTCATGCATGACTCAACAATGTTTTTTGCCACGCTTGAAAACACAGATTCCTAAATAAAATAATAAAAAAAAAAAAAATATGACAGGGGTCAAACACAAACCAATTATACAAAACAAATACACCTATATACCTCAAAATACCTAAGAAATCAAATCATAATGCTCCTATTGAGGTCACATAATAACCATAATTTTTGTCCAGATGACTGCAAAAGGTAACACTGCTTTACGGTACGCAGGTCAATAGCAATGATTTAAAAACAGGGGGAAAAGGTTTAACTTAATCCCTGGATCACTATTTAATCTGCTCTTGGCGTTATGAAGGATCTTCTAATACCCCTTTTGTGGGAAAACCTGACGATAGCGAGATATGTTGATCACCATGAATTTATGTGTTTTCCTCTCAACACCCTGGGTGTCAATGTTCAGGTAATGTGCATGTTTTAGCTATATATTTACTAGTGACATTGCTAGCAAAAGTGAAACTTAAAAGGCCTTTGGAGATTTTTGGACAGCAGGTTATATTTAACCTCTTCAGGACCTTTTTGTATTTTACCATGTTTGCACTAAAGAACAGAGTAGAGTTGTTGATTTTTTGTTTAATTTTTATTTGTAGATTTTATTGATTTTATTTGCAGGTGAGGGGGTTGGCTGGCTGTCCCCCTGCATGATCAGACAGCCTTTTTTCAGTGCCATAGGCTATAGATCAGTTGGCACACTTTTTGTCTAAAAGATCAGAACTCACTTTACATGAATGGCACTGGTAGGGCTAATGGTGGTTCCTGTGGACTGCCTCTGGTGCTAGGTAGCCCCCTAGACCAGGAACCACCATTCACAGCAATCAGCCTACCGCTGGATAACTTATACATTTTTTTCACTTTACTGAGGTTGCAGCACTCACTTTACATGAATGGAGCATGTCCCACACAGCTGATTTCACACCAGCACCTTTTGATCAGGAGCTATCTGAACATCTTTATTTGCAGCAGTGCCTTTACGGACAGCGATTGACCAGAAGCACCTTTGACTTACAAGCCATAGGAGCACAGCATTGACTGTGATTTAGTTCCCCACAAGCAAGGGAGGATCAGGGCTGGAGAAGGAATAGCTGGGCCCTGATCGCCACTTAACTGCATATGATCGTTCTCATGAGAGCTACCTCTCATGGTTGCTGGACTGCCTGGACACGATTGCCGATAAACCGGTGGTTGAGCCTGTATGATCGCTCCTGTAGGAGTAATCAAAGACTTTGGGGGCTATGTGTTGCTGCACTGCCCAGGCGGACAGAAAAAGCGGTAGCCCCATGTTCGCGGCTGTATTTTTTAACCATGAAGTACCAGGTATGTCGCTGGTCTTATGAGGACACTTTGGAATGATGTGGACCTGAAGTACCTGGTACATGTCTGATTATGAAGGAGTTAAACATTACTGTTGGGAAACTAAGGACATAGCTAACACTATAAATACTTCTGGACTCCCTGCCTGTTGTAAGGAAAGGTACTACATTAAAAGACAAGAAAGAAGGAGAATGCTAAGAAACTATGTTTTGAACACACCTGGAAAAAATTGTGGGTGCAAATCTGGTATTAAAAATATTAAAGATTTTATGCTTAATTGGCTGATCTAAAAGTCTAACAGGGAGAACAATTCAGGCAATTGTCTAAGTAACACAACTAAACAAATGCACAAACCTGAGTTGCATCCATATTGGCAACATGATCAAAGGTGAATATTCTTGGCTCCGGTTTGGAATGCAAGCGGATGGTATTGGGAGACAGAGCAGAAAGACACAAGCTTTGATCCCCATCACCACCAGCTACACTCCCCTCTACCGGAGGACGAATCCTCACAAACACTTTGATTGCGTCCCCTTCACCACTGTTGAAACAGAAAGTATTAGTGAACTGAATTGAGTACAGTAGTCGGGCGCTGGTGTTGCAAGGGCATTTTGATATTCCACGTGAATAGGAGCTGTAATAAATAATATTGATAACTGGTAAATTAATTGTGTATTAAACAATTCTCTTCAAAGTTCTCTCTAAACTAAAACAGATGATGCTATAATCTAGCTTCCCATTTTAGAAAAATCTGAATTCCTAAACATTCTAACCTTCTGAAGAATGGGCTGGCACTATATGGCCACCTGAACTTCTTCAAGATCTTCATAGTGTAATTGATCACTAGCGCTAATGACACCCATTCGTCTGACTAACTACCGCCCTATCTCTCTGCTTCCTTTTACCTCTAAGTTGCTTGGCGCTATATAAATAAAAGATAATAATCACAATGCTAGGAAACATGAGATGCCATAACCAGGCGGAACCAACTCATCGGCATTCATGCACCATGCTAAAGGTCAGCATAACATGGATACAAAATGCGGTGCAGCTGGGAGTATCAAAAGTAATATTGACAACTCATCAACAGTAGATGGTAATTTTAAAACTATGTTTTTCTTCTAGCCTCTGTGCAAACTATTCCCAGGGTACATGTCTGCATCTTCCATCTACATGGTTCAGATTATTTTCTTTACGCATCACATTGAAAAGTCACTGTAATGCTTATACTACAGCATCTCTTATTTTACCTTGGCAGGGAAGAGAGAGGTAGCGTAACATCACATGGGTCACCTAGGAAGACAAAAAGATAGAACGCATTTACTGTACCGTATATATATTAATTATGACGCTTATGCACAAAGATGATTTCTTAGCGAATCAAGAAGTTGAATGCGGTAATATTTGGGGGGCGAGCACAAGTAGAAAACTGAGGAAAAGCTCCATCACTTCTACTCACTCCATTAGACATAGACACATATATATATATATATATATATATATATATATATATATATATATATATAAATTCAAATTAAAAAGTGAAGCCCCCTCAACAGTCCTGCATTGTGTTTCCGGAAAAGTAAACGGTTTGCTGAACGAAGCGCTTCTTTTTTTTGCTGAAGTATCAGCCTCACTGATGTCCCCAGTGATACATTTTTTTTTATTTTTTTTTTTACAAAGATGTGAGATGTGTTACTTTTCTGATCACTGGTTTTCACTTAGATATGCTACACATTCAGCATACTCGGTGCGTCCTTTATGACCTTAGTCACGCAACAAGTTTCTGCGCTCCTATTACGCTCGCCAAGAAATCGGGTCGAAAGCCAGATTTAGTGCTGTCCTGTACCTCCGGCAGACACCTTACCTGCTGAACAGACCAGATCACACAAAATAAGCAAAAAAAGTCGCAGGGAGGCTCGGGAACTTCATTTTGTAAGGAAAACGGGGATAGAAAAAGTCAACATAGAAGCTGCGTTTATAATAACGCTTTAATAATTAAGAGTGGCCATTGGTTACAAGCAATCCTGTAGTATTGATTCTCCTTGGACACCCCAGTAAAAAAAAATAACCCTCTATTATATGTAATTCCCTGGCTTAATTTAACAAAATATTCCTAAAAAGTGTTTACATCGGCTGGCGTTTATTTGGCAAATAAGTAAACATTGTTGGTCTGTTTGGCGTCGAAATCTGTTTTCCATAGGTTAGTTATATGTTGATGTGTTTCATTGTTGTAAAATAATTAAAAATACTATTTAAAACATGTGAAATTGTGACAAGAATTGTGACATCTGACTAAGCTCTGTCAAAATAAGCACCGATTTGCTTTTATAGACTATAACGACAAATAAATGGCTTGCTACTAAAACGTGTAACAGAAAAATGCATATACTATATATCGCACATACTTACCTCAAAAAGAATTAGCAATGAAATTAAAAAGGCAGTATTTGTTAGAAAATCACATATGCCACATGTGTCAAAATGTCATTCAAGCCTGCCATTCCCTGTACGTAATTATTATTTACTGTTTTATATAGCGCCATCAGATTCCGCAGCGCTGTACAAAAGGTAGGCAGGACATAACATATAACATAACAAGACGACATACAGAACCGGTGACTTCTAACAGCGTGATGTCTTTTATTTGAATATTTTCAGATTTCTCTCTTTTTTTGCCTACAATATGAAGCATTGAACACAGCCCACTGATGAATGTGGACACTGTCACTGATGAAGGGGTACATAATGCCACAGGGACTAATAGAGATGGGATTTACTAATTATACATGGAACCAATTCAACAAATACTACAGCCACCTAGAATAGTCTTCCCAGGAGTTACTGAGTTATAGGGGAGGCTGAGGTGACTTGGCACAGGGGCTGGAATTTAAAGGACTAAGCCAAAGGACCACCGAGTACTGGGCCGTAATAAGCATATATACAGAGGGGGCTCCAGCGACGGTATAAATAAATAGTACCCTTAGTTCCCGGTGCCATCTTCCTGGTCTTTCCAGGTTCGCTGGGTTCCTTAAGAAAAACAAAATAAACCCCTTTCTAATATTCGGCAGCGACCTCCACAGCCAAAATGGCGGAACTTCAAATTTGGCGCTTTGCGGCACAAACACGCCCACTCGATGACGCCACTCATGTCAGAGCCGATCGCATCCAACGAGACGGCAGAAGCTATGAAGCCGAGAGAGATTTTGGTTTTCTGATGAGTGCAAATCGCTTTACAAGAGAATTGTCTCCAGAGGGCTACCGTCTACCATTGTTTGCTTGGGCGGTATTAGCGTTTACGCAGAGGATTATGGGTATCCAAGCTGCATTTACAGAGCAGGTACAATACGTGTGTTAACGCTATCTTTCTTTTCTTTCTGTTAATGGAAAAGTGACCAGTTCCTGTCTCGAATCATTCATTTTGCGAAGGTTAATACTAAACATCCTCACAGGAACCGCTTAGTTAGAATACCCCGTTTATTCACTCAGTTATATATTGATTTTATAGTGTCATCATAGTCTGTGGCGCTGTACAATGGGCAAACCGGATATACTATGTAACATGTAGTTTGGGTTTGACAAAACAAAAAGGTGACAGGACACTGCTTAAATGAACTAACGGTCTAAAATGTATGATTACTTGATCGAGCTACTTATTCTGTAAATCTGCGCTGCTCCTATTTATTGTGATTTGCACGTTGCCATGGAAATAAATAAGGATCATGTTTCCTTGCACATTTCATTTATCCACAGTGCCAAGCGGAGTATTAGCAAAGGTTATCTCTGAAGGATGTTTTCATTATATATGCATGCCATAAATACATCTATGATTTGACAGGTATATGTTTACTGCGTATTGTAGGGTGGTGGTTATAGAACGTGGATTTGTGCTTTTAATGAAATTATTTACTCAAAATGTTTAATATCAAGACTTTTCCATTAATTTGCTACCATAGTTATCGGTAGGCTACCCCCCCCCCTTTATTCTTCATTACTAATATTCTAACACTTCTTTGCCATACTTGCAGCAATGAGTAAACGGAATCAGGTATCCTATGTGAAGCCAGCAGAACCTACCTTTCTGGCCAAGTTCAAAAAAGATGTTGGATACAAAGAAGGTCCAACGGTGGACACAAAGGTATCTTTCTGTCTTCTGGAGTTGTGGGACTTTATTTGAAATTTAATGGGATGGTTTATTATGTGTTTGATTGAAATGGCAGTTTATATATATATACATATATATTATATATTACACACACAGTATCTCACAAAAGTGAGTACACTCCTCACCTTTTTATTATATCTTTTCATGTGATAACACTGAAGACGTGACACTGCAACAATGTAAAGTAGTGAGTGTACAGTAGAGCCCATGTGGGTGTTCCGCTCCTGGCACATTTGTGGCCAATCACGCCCGCCTCCTTACCTGATTTCCCGCGCAGTCCCGCAAGTTGTTCCCTCACAGCGTCTCTTCTCTTGCTCCGCCCAGGAACAAGGCGGAGTCGCAGGAAGTGACGTCACATCACGTGACGCCGCTTTGTTCCTGGGCGGAGCAAGATAGGAGACACTGTTATGGAGCAGCGAGAAGACAGCCTTGCGGGACTGCGCGGGATTACCGGGACCCGCAGGTACAGTGCCTGACCGCCCGCTCCCGCCCGCACCCCCAGCAAGACCGGCCGCAAGTTTTTTGGCGGGTCCCGCGGGACCCACCTCCCAATGCAGTCCTCTAGTGTACAGCCTGTATAACAGTGTCAATTTGCTGTCTCCTCCAAATAACTCAACACAAAGCCATTAATGTCTAAACCTTGGCAACAACAGTGAATACACCCCTAAGTGGAAATGTCCAAATTGGGCCCAAAGTGTCTATTTTGTGTGGCCACCATTTTTTTTTTATTTTTTTTTTTGTAAATAACGGTTTTTATTCAGATCCAAATTCAGGTAAGGGATCCAGGTGGAAGTGGAGCATAGAGCGAATGGTAGAGAATATTTGCTGCCAAAGCGGGGCTAGAAGTTGGCAAGTCCACCACATATGGAGCATGGAGCCCTCCTGACCACAGCCTCTCCAACAGAATTTAGGGTAGCCCTTGACCATGTGGGACGGAGTCAAATACCAGGGGCAGCTTATTTTTTTCTGCAATTCTAAGTGGTTCAAGCAATGGGATACCCCTTTCATCATAGCTTCCGACTCAAACCAGGAATCGGACGGAAATGTTTGGTTCAGTTCCCTCTCCCAGGCGTGCATGTGGGGCAATTTGTGTACATAAAATTTGGAGACCAACAAAAGATACCAACGGGAGATTGCTCCTTTAATCTCCGGTGCGGAACGAAATAAGGAGAGAATAGGGTGTAATTCATATGGGGATGGAGCCACGGGGGAGGTAATAGAAGATAGGGCGGGGGCGTGGCTAGCAGCCTAACAAGATGGCCGCATAAACCTGGAGCTCTGCAGGACCCTCTCCGTTTTTTACGCCTCTACCACGACTTTTTGCACCATGGGCAAACATAACAAGGTCCCTGGGACCCCGAGGTCTCAGGGGAGCAAAGACAAACATGCTGCCACTTCAGTGCGGGCGTTTTTTCACGCTGCCCAGGACCACGACTCTCGGGACTCCTTTGCCAAGATGGCGCCGTCTGCCACCAGCTCTCATGATGATGGGGCCGAGGATCACGGTGCGGACCCGCCACTTCCCGAGCAACTCCCGCTACAAGATGCGCTGCGCCTTTTGCCCACGAGGGCAGAAATGGTGCCTTTAATCGAGCAAGCCACGCAGAGTATCCGCGACGCGCTGGCCGATATCAAGGCAGATGTTCATCAGCTGGGTGACCGAGTGGCTGCCGTCGAGCACGACAACTTACAGACTGCTGCCACAGTGGATTCCCTTTCCTCGCAGATGTCCGACCAGACTACCGCATTGCGGCTCCTGGCACGCAAGGTCGAGGACCTCGACAATCGTGGACGTCGCAACAACCTGCGGGTGAGAGGGATCCCGGAATCCGTCCCCCAGTCGGACATTCCTTCTACACTTCAAGCGATATTTAATGACGCCTTGCAGAGGCCCGTCGACACGCAAATTCTCTTTGATAGGGCGCACAGGGCACTGAGATCCAGAGGGGATGCTAACGCTCCACCGCGAGATGTCATCTGCCGACTGCAGGACTACCCTTTGAAAGAGAACATCTTGAGGGCCTGTAGGCAGCGTCTGAGCCTTATCTGGGAGGGTAACTCCATCTCTATCTTCCCAGATCTCTCCCCGTCTACCCTGCAGACTCGGCGCATTTTGAAACCCCTTACCATTGCTCTCCGTGATGCATCTATACCGTACCAATGGGGCTTCCCCTTTGCGTTGATCGCTCGTCGGGATGGGGATACTTTCGTCATTCGCCAGGCGTCCGACGTTCCTCAATTTCTGCGAGACCTTGGCCTTCCGCATCTCACTATCCCTGACTGGGAAGTTTCCTTTCCGGCCCTCGCTCCGCTTCGAGACTCCACGAAGGATTGGTCTCCTAGGCCTCGTCGCACCAAGAGACAAAAGGTTCCGGACGCCTGAATTCCCTCTCCGCGTTCGACGGGTTGCCTTCTGGACCCTGCTCTTCGCATCACGCTGCACCTGACTGGCCCCTGGCTGTACGGCTTCGGTTGTGGCTGACTTTCGTCCCTACTCACCTTTGTGCCTCGGCCCGTCCATCTTCGCGGACTTGGATTCTGGTGTCCACATCATGCTCCTTACTCTGGTCCTCTCTGTTTGGTCACCAGGTATGATGGTCATGGGGTACACTTACCTGACTTACCTCTACGGAGAGACTTTATATGTCACTTGCCGGGACATTGACATTTCGTTTTTGTTTTGTTCGCAGTCGCCGTTTTTATTGTTTTTTTACCTTTGGTTTGCTTTTCTTTTGTGTTTACGTCGTCGTAGTTTTGTCCTGCGGTTATGCTTCAGCGGTCTCCTACATGATACTCGATTCCTGTGTGTTGACTACATATGCGGGCAGTTGCCTCCACTTCGCAACTTGTATTTTATGGTTTGCACCTTTTCTGGTTTCAATGTGCCCCTTTCGGTTATCTCATGTTTATATTCACACATTACGGTCTTCGGGGTTCTCTCCTCTTCATGCCCTAGCCCCCTTCTCTTTCCGCTTTCCCCTTACTCTTTTCTCTGCAGCTATTCGGGGGCCTCCCACCTGCCCCCTCGTCTGAGGTTTGTTCCTTTGGCCGTGGCTCTGGTATACACACTCTCATGCCTCACTGCCTTTCAGTTTTTTGTCGTGGTGTTTCCTTTTTCTTTTTTTACATTTTTACATATGGAGAGGGTTCTCCTGCACCTCCTTACACATTCTTCTCCACTTCGCCTGCTTTTCCACACTTACACTACATACTACACATTCTCCCCCACAAGAGCCTACCCGCCTTGCCCTTTGGGACAGGGTCCTAGGGTTTTTGACCTCTCGCATGGTCACTTGGCTCACGATTCGTTGTGACTTCATTGGGCACCTGTTTGCCCTTTTTTGTTCTTTTTGTTTACTGTTTGTTTTATGTTTATTTGCCTTACTGGACGTGTTTATGCCTTACTTACCGCTGTTTATATCTCTGATGCTGGGTTCATATGTCTGACACTTTTGTTAAATGCACTTCCCTCAATGTGAGGGGATTAAACAAGCCACAGCAGAGATCTAAAGTGCTTCATGTTTTACATTCCTTTCGTACCAAAATTGCCTTCTTGCAAGAAACCCATTATCTTCGCACTAGAGAGCTCACACTCCGGGACAGATACTTCCAAACTGCGTTTTTTTCTAGTTCCCCCCACTCCAAGACCAAGGGCGTCGCTATCTTGCTGCATAAGGTCCTCCCGTTCCACCTTATTGATGTCTGGAGGGATGAGGAGGGTAGAGGTTTAATGGTTAAGGGTTATTTGGGGGCTCACAAAATTTCGTTGGCTACGGTTTACGCTCCAAATAGGGATCAAGTTCCCTTTCTGGTGAAATTTCTTTCTAGATTGGCGGAGTTTCAGGAGGGCATTACTGTTTATGGTGGAGACCTTAACATGGTCTTGGATCCCAGGCTCGATTGCTCTGCAGGGACTTCCCACATACCGTTTGTGAAAATTAAGCGGGTTAAGCGTATGCTTCTCCTCAATCAGCTAGTTGACGCGTGGCGGGTCCTCCACCCCTCTACCTTGGACTACACCTTCTTTCCCCCCCCTCATAATCGGTATTCCCGCATTGATTCTCTCTTCCTTTCCCATCATCATCTCTCCTACCTCCGATCCGCTGATATCGGGTCTCAGACTCTCAGCGATCACGCCCCTGTCCACCTCACCCTGTGCCTGCCTCTGCTCCCCCCACGGGTTTGGTGCTGGCGTCTCAATGAAAACTTGCTAGATGCCCCTGAGGGTATTGCGGACCTCACATCACATCTGCAACACTACTTTGAGGAAAATTGCCTTCCCGATTCCCCTTTCTCGACGGTCTGGGAGGCCCATAAAGCTGTTATTCGGGGACACCTTATTAAGTTGGGCTCGCACCGTAAGAAACTTAATCAGGCTGAGCTATCCTCTTTGTCGTGTCGCATAGCGGAACTTGAGCTGCAGCATAAAATCTCGTTGTCCGCTGCAGTCTTGGAACAGCTTCAGGCGCTTCGGTCCCGGCTTGCGACCCTTTTGGATTCTAAATTGCGGAGAAATTATCTCCTTCTCCGCAAACATTTCTATGAACTGGGTGATAAGCCTGGGAAGTTGTTGGCCCGTGCGCTGCGCGCTAAAAGAGCTGCTTCCTTTATCCCCAAGATTAGGGACGCTGGGGGCACTCTGCATCACACCACTAAGGACATAGCCGCCTGCTTCGCGTCCTTTTATCGGGAGCTTTATAACATCTCTCAGGGTCGCTCCCCTGATTCTCGTATTTCATCGCTCATGGATGGTTATTTGTCCAAGCATCTACATAAACGTATTCCGAGCGCGGATAGAGAGGTTTTAAATTCCCCGATCACTTTGGAGGAGGTTGAGCGAGCTATTAAATCCTCCCCTCAGGGTAAAAGCCCGGGCCCAGATGGGTTGACCCCCGTATATTATAGAAAGTTTTTCTCAGTACTAGGTCCACATATGGTCACCCTTTTTAATTCGCTCGCTACGGGCGGCTCCCTGGACCCCCTCTCTAATGTAGCGCATATTACGGTAATACCGAAACCTGGCAAGGACGCGGAGTTGTGCAGCAGCTATCGCCCTATCTCATTGATCAATACTGATCTTAAGGTGTTTGCGAAGGTTTTGGCTCTCAGGCTCTCACCACTTATCCCTGCCCTGGTTCATGGCGATCAGGTGGGGTTTGTCCCGGGGAGGGAAGCTAGGGATAACACGATTAAGGTTCTGGACCTGCTGGCGCAGGCGCAACATTGGCAGATTCCCTTCCTGTTAGTTTCCTTTGACGCGGAGAAGGCCTTTGATAGGGTCTCGTGGGCCTTTCTGTTCCGCGTCCTGGAGAGACTGGGGCTTGGCTCCCGCTTCCTACAGCAGGTGCGGGCACTCTACGCCGTGCCCTCGGCCTGTGTGAAGGTCAATGGAATTTTGTCAGAGCGCTTCTCGTTGGCTAATGGTACGAGACAGGGTTGCCCTCTGTCCCCCTTATTGTTTATTTTAATGTTGGAACCCCTCGCTAACGCTCTCCGCTCGAACCCCGATATCACTGGCCTTAGGGTGTCGGGGGTCGAGTATAAGCTTTCGATTTACGCGGACGATATGCTTTGCTTGCTCTCTGACCCGTTGTCGTCCCTTTCGCACGTTACGGCCGAGCTCCGGCAGTTTCAAACGGTTTCTCAGTACAAAATAAACATCCAAAAGTCTGAGATTCTGGGCTCCCACATTCCCCCGTCCCTGAAGGCATCTATTCAATCGTTATTCCCCTTTCGCTGGGTGGACGAATATTTGACCTACCTTGGGGTTCGTGTGCCCGCCGACCTGTCCGCCCTGGTTAAGGTCAACTTTGACCCACTGTTGTCTTCGGTCATAGATGACCTAAGGCGATGGTCTTTTCCGCATATTTCGTGGTTCGGTCGGGTGGGGGTACTGAAGATGAACATCCTCCCGAGGTTTTTATATCTGGTTCAGTCCCTCCCGGTATATCTCCCTAGGTCGTATCTGAGGGCGTGGCGTAGAGTGTTTACTAAGTTTGTGTGGTCTGATCGTTCCCCCAGACTCGGCTTCTCCTACCTGACCCGTCCTAGGGAGCGAGGTGGCTTGGGCCTCCCAGATGTCGAGGGGTATTGGATCGCTTCCCATGCACGTCGGGTGGTGGAGTGGGCGGCCCGCGCCCCTAAGCAGTGGGTCCAAATCGAGGAATCCTCCTTCGTGGTGGATATTTCGGCTGTACCCTGGCTGGCGGACATTCATTGCCGCCCTGCGATTCCTAGTCGTCCGACTCTGCTTCCCACGTTGCGGGTGCTTCGCACACATCTTTCGCGGTTGGGTTGGCTGGGATCCCCCAGTCATCTGTACCCGATGTCCTCCAATCCGGCCTTCCCCCCTGGTTTGGGTGCTGGTGTCATTCGCCACTTGTTGCCTGACGATGTGCGGGTTCTTCGGCTTCACCATCTTTTTTTCGGATGGTGCGCTCCGGCCGCTCTCCTCCCTGTCCCAGACTACTCCGGTGCCTTTTAGCTTAATTTTTTTCTATCATCAACTAAAACATTTCCTGTCGGCTCTTTCCCCTGCCTTTGACTCGGCTCGTCCGCATACCCCTTTTGAAATTATTTGTTCGGACAGGACCCGTCATGCCCACCTTTTATCCACCATGTATACTTTATATGTTTCGCACCGGTCTCAGGCTAAGCCATATTTCCTCGGACTGTGGGAGAGGGACCTGGGTCTCTCCCTGGCTGATGAGGATTGGTCCAAAGTAATCCTTCTCACCCATAAGGGGGCAACCTCTTCTAAACTGCAGGAAACGTCCTATAAACTACTTACTAGGTGGTACAAGGTCCCGGCGGAGCTTCACCACTTCCTTCCTCAGGTTTCTCCGCAATGTTGGAGATGCGACGCGGGCGTTGGCTCCTATCTCCACATTTGGTGGGCTTGCCCTCTGATACGGCCCTTCTGGGATATTGTGGAAGCGGTACTCAGGGAGGTTGTAGATCCCGTTTTTTGTCTTACTTCTGGGGGAGCCCTCCTTAACGTCACGCAGTCGAGTCTGGGATCCTATAAACGCTCTCTGGTCATTCACCTCCTTAATGCCGCCAGAGCCACTGTCCCTAGGTTCTGGAAACAACCCCTCGCTCCTCCGATCTCTGCTTGGCTGTCATACGTTAACTTCCTCTGTCAAATGGAGGATCTGGTGATGTCCTCTAGGGGCTCTGGCTGTGCCAACCATTTGAAGTGGCTGCCCTGGCAGACCTTCCTCGGATCTCCTGCCTTCCAGAGGATCTTACCCCAGGCTTCAGGCTCATGAATAGCCAGTTCTTACAGAACTCTGTTGTGGTTACATGGATTTGTCTTTCGCTGTACCTATGTTCGTTCTCCAGCTCTACTTACCTTTGGCGTCATGTTTTTCTCACGTCCTTTTATTTGTTACCTCGTTTTATGTTCCTTAGCCTGTCTCGGTTTAATCCGGGTCGCTAGATCATCGGCTCTCCTGATTATGGTTTTCTCTGTTACACAAGCCGACTGTCATTTGAGAGGATTTTACATGTATGGGTTTTTGCTATGTGTCTGATTTGCCCTCTCATTACGGTGTTCTTACTACTGTGCCTGATGGTTGTGTTATTACTTGTCACGTGGCCCACACCACTATTTGGTTTATTGTGCCTTACATCTTTTTTATAACTGGTGTCTGTGTTGTACTGTTTTTACTCTCTTTTTCAATAAACTGAGACTTGTAAAAAAAAAAAATAGAAGATAGGGCATGACGTATCTGTAAATATAGGCCGGTATGTTAGAGGAGGCATGGAACATAAGGGTTTGAGAGAGAATGCAAGCCTCATGATATGACTTAATATGTGGGACCCCCAATCCCCCACAAAGTCTGGGAGAGAACCTAGTGGAATTGGCAACACGGGATTTACCCTTCTGTTTTGTGAAGTCAATGAAGAAGGACTGTATAGAATGTAGTAAAGAGGGAGGGGGAGGGATAGGGACTGTGCGTAGGACATATAGGAGTTTGGGTAGGGCAGTCATTTTCAGTGCATTAATGCGCCCCAGCCAAGACAATTCAAAGCCCTTCCAACGTGAGATGTCCCTTTTGACTTGTCGCCACATAGAAATTAAGTTGTAAGCATAGAGGGATCGTATGTGTGTAGTCAGGTGAATACCTAAGTATGTTAAGGAGGATTCCCTCCAATCAAAAGGATAGAGAATAGTGTCCATGTTGAGGCAAAGGGCTTGAGTTTTTGAAATGTTACGTTTGTGGTATGAAAATGATGCATACTTTTCAAATTGTAGCAGTAAGGCAGGAAGAGATGTCAAGGGGGAGGTAATAGACGGTAAGACATCGTCTGCAAAAAGGCCCAGGGTACACGGGGAGTCGGGAGTCATTGGGAAGCCTGAGATGAGAGGGTCCTGTCGAATACTTTCCGCTAGTGGTTCAAGTGCGAGGGCGTATAGGAGAGGGGATAAGGGGCAGCCTTGCTGGGTGCCATTAGTTATAGGGAAAGGACGGGAGTGAAAACCTAGCATGGAGATGCAAGCCGAAGGTAAGGAGTAGAGAGCTAATATGGCTTGGGTAAATGAGGGGGGGAGGCCAAATTTAAGGAGGGTTGCTTGGAGGAATTGCCAATGGAGCCTATCGAAGGCTTTTTCTGCGTCAAATTATATAAGGAGAGTGGGAATTTTGCGGAGATTAGCAGCCCAGATCACGTTAATGAATTTGCGCGTGTTGTCCGAGGATTGACGTCCTCTGACAAAACCCACCTGGTCGGCGTGCAATAGGAATGGGAGTAGAGGAGCCAGTCTATTGGCGAGGATCTTGGCATATATTTTAATGTCATTATTAAGAAGAGATATGGGCCTATAGTTAGAGCAGCTGTCAGTGGGTTTGCCTGGCTTGGGTATAGTAATAACATGAGCACGAAGGTTTTCCAAGGGAATCAGTCCTGAGGTCATGTAAGAGCGAAAGAGGGTTAGCATGAAGGGACCTAAGGTAGAAAGGTAGATACTATAGTAGGAGGACGTAAACCCATCCGGTCCCGGGGCAGAATTATTTTTAAATTGAGTGATGGCCTTCTCTATTTCGCGGAGTTCTATAGGGGCGTCGATGTCCTCAGCTATGTGTGAGGGGATAGAGGGATGTTGGAAGAAGAAGGGTGAGGAGAAGGGTGTGAGTTGCGGAGGTTGTAAAGCTGAGTGTAGAAGTCTGCAAAGATGTTAACCATTTGAGATGGGTTGGAAATTTTACGTCCCATGGATGGCCACCATTTTTTTCCAGCACTGCCTTAACCCTCTTGAGCATGGAGTTCACCAGAGTTTCACAGGTTGCCACTGGAGTCCTCTTCCCCCTCCTCCAGGACGATATCACGGAGCTGGTGGATGTTAGAGACCTTGCGCCTCCCCACCTTCCGTTTGAGGATGCCCCACAGATGCTCAATAGAGTTTAGGTCTGGAGACATGCTTGGCCAGTCCATCACCTTTACCTGGCGACAAGTCAAAGCAAGGCAGTTGTCATCTTGGGGGGTGTTTGGGGTCGTTATCATGTTGGAATACTGCCCTGCGGCCCAGTCTGTGCTCTGCTTCAGTATGTCACAGTACATGTTTGTCTTGGTTCCCTCAATGAACTGTAGCTCCCTCATGCAGGCCCAGACCATGACATTCCCACCATCATGTTTGACTGTAGGCAAGACACACTTGTCTTTGTACTCCTCACCTGGTTGCCGCCATGCACACTTGACACCATCTGAATCAAATTCCAGTTTATCTTGGTCTCATTGGACTGCAGGACATGGTTCCAGTCTGCTTGTCAATAAAATAAATAGCTAAAGAATATATGAAAATTTAATTATTCCAACAATGTCACCACAACTTCATAAGCAGAACCATCCAGTTCCATGAATAAAATCACAAATAAAAAAACCTTGTGCCCCTCCTGCTCAAAATATACATTAAAAAATGTATCTTCCCCCCAAAGTACAGAAAATAAGAAAGAAAAAAAAAAAAGTGTAGACTGTATGGGGGTCCTTTCACGCCCTTATAAAATAGCAAAACGCTCCTCTATGAGGACTAAAATCTACATAGCAAGTTTTTTTCATTAGCTTTTGTAGATGAGTATAAAGATTTTTCAAATAAGATATGATCGGTTAACAGCCATTGTCATGAATGGTACAAAATTTGAAAAACCGTCTGTCACGAAGGGGTTAATGTGCACGTATTAATACGTTATATAAAGCTGTAAAAACCTCAGACATTTAAAACAGCCTGTTTGTTAAACTATTTTCCAAAAAAAATAAAATGAAATGTTGGCAAAACATGGACATTATTGGAAAATGGTTATGTAGTAAAATGCAAGTGCATAGCTAGTACCGCTTTGCTTAACCCCTTAACGTCCATTGCTGGGTCAGGCACGTCATGCAAAACGGTCACTTAACGACCTATGACGTGCCTGACACATCATGAGACTTAAACAAGCTTAGAAAGTGATCAACGATCACTTTCTTGGCTTAAACGGTGTTGCTGTAATGCCTCGATGTCGAGGCATTCAGCAACACCTAGATCGGCATGATGGGCCATGTCTGGCCCCTCCCCGTGGCGTCAACATCCGCCATACATTGTATGGCGGCGGACGCCCATTTTAAAAGCGTTTAGGAGGCGATCAACGATCGCCTCCTAAACTTCAATGGTGTCGCTGGAATCCCTCGATCAGGAGGCATCCAGTGACACCAAATACTTACCCCAGGGCGGGCTGTGACCGCTCCGGAGAGCGGTCACACCCGCAGCTGCACGCAGTCTTCGCCATCCGCAAGATGGCGGCGGCCCGGGAAAAAAAAATTAAGTTGAAAAAGTTTGCTAGAGGGTCTCCAGACCCTCTAGACAACTCTGGCTCCACTTGCAGGTTGAATACAGGTACTGCATTCAACCATACAAGTCAATGGAGCCCAGCTTTCTAATCACTGTGATTAGTAAAATATTTAAAAAAGAAAAAGCTTAAAAAAAAACATGGTAACATTTAAAAATTATTATGCTTTAGAGGAACTATCCAGTTTCAGCAAAATGTAAAAAAAAAAGTCCAAGAAGAGTAAAATTATAATAAAAAAATAAAGTTTATTATTATGAGCAAGTGCTAAAATTAGCGCTGTATCTTCCCAAAAATCCTGACATGGAAAAATTTAAATAAAAGCATTTCAGATACCCAAGGGGTGTCTAATTTAAAAAAATTAATGGTTTGATGGGGTAAATTGGAGTGGCCGGGCTCAAAGATAGGGCATAGGCACAGACTGACCGAAATGGGGGGGGGGGAAGCGCACTTCCAAAATGTGGCATTCTAACCCCAAACACCAGACAAACCCATACATGTGGGGTATGACTGAACTCGGTTCCTGAACACATATTAAGGTGTTGTTTGATAGTGACGTATACCTGGAGCTATAAATTTATACCCAAAGTACAATTTGTGTGGAAAAAAAAAATACTACCACAAAGTGTGGCGAAGGCTGGTGGTAGAATCTGATGCATGGAAAGGGTTAAATACTACCATTTTAAGTACCTTGGGGTGTCTAGTTTTCAAAAATATATGGTTTTATGAGGTAAATTGTAGTGGCCAGGCTCAAAGATAGGGCATAGGCACAGACTGAGCAAAATAGGGAAAAAAAAGCGAACTTCCCAAATGTGGCCTTTTAACCCAAAACAGCAGTCAAACCCATGCATGGGTGATATCACTGTACTCGAGAGATGTTGTTGAACACATATTAGGGTGTTGTTTGATAGTGACGTATACCTGGAGCTATAAATGTATACCCAAAGTACAATTTGTGTAAAAAAAAATTTACCAAAAAAATACTACCACAGTTTGACAAAGACTGGTGGTAGAATTAGTGCATGGAAAGAGTTAAAATTCTAGCATTTGAAATACCTTGGGGTGTCTAGTTTTCAAAAATATATGATTTGATGGGGTAAATTGCATTGGCCGGCTTCAAAGATACCCGAAATGGCACATGGGGGAAGAATTACCAGATTTGGAAAAAATGGTTTTGAAATAGCAAAACGCTACTTGTACTTAATGCTCCATAACGTGCAGAAAAAAGCAAAAAAAACCATAAAAACCTTGGGTATTTCTAAACTCAGGACAAATAGTAGAATATATTTAGTAGGTTTTTTCATTAGCTTTTTTGGATGAGTAAAAGATTTTTGCGGTAAAAGTCAGAAAATGTGTTGTTTTTTTACATTTTTCATCATATTTTATTATTTTTTTTATGGGAAATTAGATAATATGATTAAAACAATGGTATCTAAAGAAAGCCCTTCTTGTCCTGAAAAAAACAACATAGAATTTGTGTGGGTTCACTAAATGAGTGAAGAGAAAATTACATCTAAACACGAACACCGCAAAAGTGTTAAAACAGCCTCGGTCCCAATGGTACAAAAGGTAAAACACAGCCTGGTCCTTAAGGGGTTAAACATTATTTTTTTTATCCCAGTTTTTGCAATTTTTTTATAACTGTATTTAATTTCCAAACAAAGACATTTGAAACATCCCAAACCTTTTAAATCTCGTATTATAACCCTTGAAACTTAGAAATAATTGGGTCGTCGCTGTCTGTTCAAACTGTTCGTGGATTCATAAATTTCCAAAGGTCCTGTGCATTTGTATTGGCTATATTACCTACTGTAGGAATATATCAGAGTATTTCCCCCGTTTTTTTTTCACAGCGTCAGGAACTTCCTGTGTTTGCAGATGACGGTGATGGCAGTGATAAGGAAGATGAGCTGCCCCAGGTGGTAGTGCTTAAGAAAGGTGACCTTTCAGAAGAGGAAGTGATGAAAATTAAACAGCAAGTTAAAGAAAGTTCTAAAGGTTTGTACACAAAGGCTTATTCCGATATATATATAATTGATAATATATAATATAATTGATAAAACCACACGCTCTTCCTTATTGGAAAATATTTTGCAAATATAGTTGCAAATTTGAAAAGCATGTAGACATTTTGCATTGAAGATACTAAGAAGACTTTCCATCGCTTTGAGTAATGTCCTAATGCTGACTACATTATAATGGACTCTGTAGAGAATGTTTAATAATAAAATACCTTGTGTACAATAAAATGAATCTAGTATCTGTTAAAAAAAAAAAAAAAATGTCGTTTATAAGAAGATGTTTAAAGTCTCTCTTACACTAAGCTGATCTTGTATCCAGCCTTTATGTGAAGTCTTAGAGAAGGAACGTGTACGGCGTTATATATACAATGGTGCTGAATTTGAGGTATATTCTAATCAACATAGCAGCAGATGGAATGGTCCACAGGAGGTTTCCATTTGTTGCGATGGTGATAAGGCTACTTTTCAAACTGTGCAGCAGTTTCCATGGATGCATAACTTCTTTGGACCTCATATTGGAATTTCTATAGCCTTTTTTTCTCCATTAGATGGCAGCAAAGCCTGGGAAGTGCAAAATGACCATTGAAAAGTTGTGTTATATGATAAGAACATTAGCAGATACTCTTATTGGACTCATTTGATATTTATTGAGCTGAACAGGCAATCTGCAATCAATAAATTCAAGCACACGGTGGTGTTTATTTTTATTCCTTATGTAGGTGAGGAATCGGCCCCTGCAGACGGAAGGATCATGTTTAAGAAGCCTGAAAAACGCATCTCTGGTGACAAGTTCTCGGGCATTAGTGCAAGTTCCACAAAGAAGAAAAAACAAGAAGAAATTCAGGAGTCACCAAGTAGCAAATCAAGCCAGAAACAAGTGCGAAATAGTAGTTTACTTTCGTTTGACGATGAAGATGATGAAAATTAGCATTTATTCAAACATGACTGTTGGTGTTTCCAAGCTGATAAACAGGCTGTAAATGTTAAAGTAAATGACTGGCTTATATTTTCCATGAATGGTTTTATTTTGTTGTGTTTTACCCATGATGGCACAAAGTAGTGTTTCCACTTCTGTAAAATATTCCTGTAGGGATTGTGTGTGCGTGTGTTTTTTTTTTTTTTTTTAAAGTGGCTTTTCTTTTTGTATTTTTTAAAGACAAGTCTATTTTTGTAGACTGGGAACAGATTGCTAATAAAATGTAAATGTAAGTCCTTCTTGCTCATTTTTGTTTCAAGAATGATGACAATAGGTCCTCTTGAATAGTATAGTTTATTTGCAAGGTGCATGTGTGTAGAATTTTGGGATAAGAGGACTAAGTTCACTTGAGCACGAATTAGAATGTGTGCAATTGCCTAGTAAATAAAACTGTGTGATTGGACTTAAGACTTTTAATTCAGTTAGAGCATTACAATAGCTTTTCCCAAAATGTCCCAATTATTTTCTTCCCGTCATGCATTCTCTTGCTACTGTTCTCTACTTCTGTCATGTCTTTCTGTGCACGGACCTTTCAGGTTCTTGGGATCTACTCATTTTGTTACATTAATAAAGCGCCAGCAGATTCCAGAGCACTGTTACAATAGAGTACAGTCAAAGTAAATACGACAATTTAAATATCATTAACCCCTTCAGGACCGGCTTAATGATGAGAGCAGTTTTGCTATGTCTTTATTCAACTGTGATTGCCCGCGCAGGGCTTTCTTTTGAATTAATAATTATATATATATATATATATATATATATAACCATCATTTATTATTATTATTATACTTTATTTATAAAGCGCCGACAGATTATAAAGCGCCGACAGGACTCCTGGGCAGACAGCAGCAGCAGCGCCCCCACGATCACCGCGATTGTGGTGATGTGGGGGCGTTTTTTGGAGGAGACGTACCTGGTACGTCCCGGTCTACCGGTGACTGTTAACCAGGAAGTACCAGGTACGTCCCGGTACTGAAGGGGTTAAAATGAATGATGCACATCGCTGTTTCTAAACAAGATTTTTTTAAAATGTGGTATGCTGGGAGTTGGGTCCCAATAGCGACCAGAAAAAGAAAAACTACTGAACGAAAGTATATATTTTTTGAAAGTTGACATCCCAAAGTATTTTACTTGGGGCATTTTAACACTTTTATTTAACCATTTTAGCGCCAACCTCTCAATTCGTTTTTAACAAACAATTTCTAGCCAAATACAGTATTTCAGTACATTTCCCTTGGTACATTAAATTACTGAAACAACTTGTGATTTGTATCATTGCGGTTTTCAAACATGGAATTTTGACAGATCAGTTTGCTGGGTCCATGTCGCATTTGAGACACTGTAGAGGTCCATTATTTCAATTTAACCCCTCAAAGTCACCCCCTTACTTTTCAGTTTAGTGAAAATATGGGTTAGCTGATAACATTAGGGGTAACACTTGGATCCTGGTGATTGATAGTTATCATTACATTTAGATGAAAGGTTACAGTACTGTATCGTGTTGGTGTTAGGGATAATTATAAGAATAGGTCCCTGGCTATTGAAGTGAGATGGATCAATGATCAGTGACCAAAACGGTCATTAATCAGTGGTCACGGTCACATAGCATTTTATTAGGTTACCTATATATTGTATTTTTGACAAGTTTAAGCCATCATGATCAGGTAATAATGATGTATTACATTTTTTAATTATTTTTTTATTACCTTAGATGACCCCTCTCTTTTCCCCTGGCAGGGTCATCCAGGGGCTGTCATGATGATCAGACCCCTTATATTGGCTAGGAGTGATCTGTTCTCATCATCGGTCCACTTTTGATTGGTTCTGCAGCAGTGTGAACTGCAGCAGACCCTGAACTCACAACAATTGACCTGGAAGCACTCTTGACTTCCAGGTCGGTGCTGCTTTTTTTTTTTTTTTTTTTTTTTTTTTTTAAACTCTTTCAGTGCTGATGCTCCTTAGGAGTACAAAATTGACTGATATTTAGTCCCCACAAGCTTGTGGGGAAACATATTAACCCCTACAATCCCGTGGTTGTCTCACACATAATCGTGGCATTTAAGGGGTTAACACTGCACAATCGCTCTTAATGGGCTGATCGGGCAGCAGGGGAGGGTTGGGGCTGGTCTCCAAACTCATGTGGAGACCAAATAAACTTTCAGTCCTGAAGCTGCCATAGGCAGATGTTTGTTTTGCATACATACTGGACCCCACTGTGTATGTTAAAGTGGGGTATGCCTGTAGTTGATATTTTCCCTAGTTTCATCAAAGTGTATTAACCCATTAAGAACCAAGGATTTTCCTGGTTCAATGACCAGAGCATTTTTTCAATTTTTGATGATCTTCCTCTTTAAATTTTAACACACCCATAAAAGCTATATAATGTTTTAAAAAGGACAGTTAGAGCTTTCTTTGTATATATACCTACAGTGCATTGTGAAAGTATTCACCCTCTTGCCATTTTTCCTATTTTGTTGCATTACAACCTGGAATTAAAATGGATTTGTTGGGGGTTTGTATCATTTGATTTACACAACACTTTGAAGATGTAAAATATTTTTTTATTGTGAAATAAGACAAAAAACCCAAACCTTTTACAGCAAATACAGCTGCTAGTCTTTTGGGGATCTCTATAAGCTTGGCACACCTAGCCACCAGGATTTTTGCCCATTCTTTAAGGCAAAATTGCTCCAGCTCCTTCAAGTTGGATGGGCTCCACTAGTGTACAACAATCTTTAAGTAATACCACACATTCTTAATTGGATTGATGTCTGGGCTTTGACTAGTCAATCCCAAGACATTTAAATGTTTCCAATTAAACCACATTTCCTTGGAATTTTGACATGTAGTCATCCTGCCCCCATGTCTTATTATGGACATCTTTGAAGCCGGCTGGTTCCATTTACCCCCATCAAACCATGTGTTTTTGAAAGTAGACAACCGTGGGTATTTTAAATGGTAGCAACAAATTCCATGGAGTATACTTTTAAAACAAATATCACCAAAATGACAAACAAAATGCACAAGCTGTATGTAGTTTCCATTAATACATTATGTTCTGCAAGATGTTGTTTCAGCCCTTTTAGTTCTGATATATTTAAGAACCTCTGTATTTTTGGTTTTGAAAATATCTTTTATCCCTGACGAGGCATGCTGAAGAAGCATAATAGGCGGTTTTATATCTTGTGTTTCATGGACAGCAATTTTTCTCTATTTACACCCTCCCTTCTGCAAAACTTAATTTCAAATTATCAATAAGCAGCCTAATCTATGCTGTCTATTTTCCTACAGCAATTATAAAGCCCCTTCCCCTGCTGTTCCTCATCTTGAGCTCTTTTTTCTTGTTGATAGCTTACTCTTGCTCCCTCGTCTTTACGTTTCCATCCACGCTGAGCTTATTTCTATATTCCACAGTTTAGCAGCTCAGTAATTGGAACGTTCTTCAAATAATACCATATGATCGATAAAGAACCAGCGGGGAGATGGTCTGTGGCTAGAACCATTACATCCCTTTACATGCTGGCAACAGCCAGCATTCCCATTTAATAGGCGACGTGCAGTTTTTTCTTCAATGCTGTTGTTTTAATCTATTGTGAATTCACAAGATATTATTCTCTTAAATGTTTGCTAATGCATCTTATTTTATAATAAAGTCTATAAAAGTAAAGTATGGCAGTGTGTTTCCACAAAGTACATTGGGGCTCTAGGTAGTTAGAAGGCTGTCATCCGTAGCACTGAAAAATATTTCTTTCCGCCTCTATCTCGTACTTACTTATAAATATATTTACCAGCCTAAGTCCAGTGAATAAGCAGGTGAATGACAGCCAAACATAGCATACACAAAAACAGCATTGTTACAGTAAATTTTCTCGATCTGCAAACCAGGAGCGTGCCATTGTAGGTAGTTTTGATTGCATTTCATATTCAAACATTATTTCTTCAGAGGAGAAATAGTAGAACAAGAGGTCATCATCTAAAATTAGAAAGTGAGTGGCTTAGAGGTAATGTAAGGAAGCTTTATTTTTTTCTGGGAGGGTGGTAAATAAGTAAAACATCATCTTAGCAGAAGTGGCAGAGGTTAAAATAGTAAGCAAATTTAAAAATCCATGGGGCAGACATACAGCTTTCCTCAATCTAAGTGTAGACAAAGGACTGATTAAGGTTGGAGTCTTTACATCAGGAATAATGGAGAGACTAGATGGGCTGGGTGGTTCTTATCTGCTGTATAATTCTGTTTCTATGGCCACATTAAACTGATTATATATGGTAATGCTAGTGATGTTCCTTTTCCCCCCATAGATTTAATCAGAGGGTAAACACTGGGTGATTAAAAATGATACATACTATTTTTTACCCCAAGGCAGTACGATACGTGTTTGTGTTTGTCTAGTAGATGTGGTTTAGATTAAAAAAAACCAAAAACTTAATCTAATAGGCTGTTGTCAAACAATTTGGAAACAAATTACACACTTTTATGCATAAAAAGACCACATTTTGTAACATCTGTTTTTAAAATGAAACAAGTAATATAAACTATGGTGGAGGTCCACCTTTAATGGGTACAATTCCAATTACTTTCTGCTTGTGTTAATGTTATTTTTTGTGTTTTTTAATAAGAATTTACTAGTAAGGTACCAAAGGAACTTAACACTAGTAGTGTGCATAATAAGAGGCCATTGGAAGAGGCCAAATGTTGTTCCCCAATCCTTAACTGCTTTTCCTTGTTGCAGCTAGTTAGTTTTCCTGACAAATTCAGGTCAGTTACCATTATTATGTCCAAAAAATATGAAGTGTTGTGACAGACACCAATTACCCCATAGGTTTGTCATCATTTGTCAAAGAAAGCTTTCAGTATACATGACACGAATAGCCCTCTGAACACTTGCTTGTTTCATAATTTTGTAATTCAGTATACCACATAAACCCACATGTATTGTAAACCCATGGTACATAAAGAATAAAATATGGAATTAAATATTAGTTTTACTCTGTAACTTGCCACATATAACACTGGGAGCAGCCATCACAACTTCCTGTTCTGATGAGCATTTTCTTCCCTTTAGCTAAGTTATTTCCCTAATTTAATTGTTATACTAGTTTTGTCACCTTTCACAATAGATAAATATATATCACTGTCACTGAGCTAAATTAGTAAAACAAAAAAAATATAATATGTTGCTCAAAAAATATGTTGTTCAAAAAACAGAAAACTGTGATGGTGACAGATCCCTTATAGATAGCATGGTATATGTTGCAGTATACAACTGGAGTCTAAAATAATTACATCCTGTAGCTCCAACGATGGTCATGGATTTATGCCCTTATACCTTCTGTATATATATATATATATATATATATATAACCTAGGCCTTTCAATTCACTGGTAATTTTGAGCATTTGGAAATTATAACCTTCACTAAGGTCATTCGCAGCTTAGTTTCACAAAGAAACTGAGGATGTAAAATACTATACATGGGCAGACTAGATGGGCTAAATCTTATCTGCCGTCAAAATCTTCTATTTTTCATGAACTGTTTTCCACAAAATGTGCATGGGAACACATAGAGGACCAAAGGTATGGAAAGCTTTTTATTTTCAATTTTTCCAGGAGATGGCAGTATGGGACCAACAGAAATGTATCCTCATATTTCTTAAAATTTTAAATGTTGCATAGCATAGAAACTGCTTAAACCAACATTGTATTTGTTTTTTTTTAAATGATTTCTCTCTTGTTTTCTTTTATGAAACATGCTAACATCTGGCATTCAAAGAAAACAATCACCGTGGACTATCTGCATGGACACTGTCTCTTAGTGCATTTATCTCGTCTGTAAAATACCTTTCTGTTCCTCTCAGCCTCCTCCTATTCCCTCATTCCCTTTTCTGACCTTTTATCTCAGCAGGGGGCTCGACTAGAAAGAGATTTCTAGAAATTCGGCGTGGTTTTCATTAGGTTTTTAAAGCTGAGAGTTGCATGGTGCATTTTTTTTTCTTCTACATATCTATACCAGCACCTGCTGCTTGGGGTTTATTTAATTTGAAATGCACAAAGCTCTGAAAGGGGAGCAATGCACAATTTTTCTTAACTCTTTCTGGTTTTAATCAGGAAAAAAACAGAAAGTTTAATGGTTAAGTACCCTCTCGTATAAACATACGCATACAGATACACACAAAAATCCTTTAGTCTATGTTATTTGACCTATATGCTGGCATTTTGGTTATATGGTTAAGCAGGTGGTAGAAATTATTTATTCAACTGTTCAATTAACTGGTTCCATTTGGTGTGTCAGCATAATACTAATCTATAAGCTTTCTAAATAAAATAAATGAATATATTAAAAAACAGCTTTATAATTTAAATGTGTAGAATATTTGGTGTAATTATGTGTGTATGCTAATTTTTTATGTTTCCTTTGAAACAGTAAAATGTGTCCTTATTTTCCCTTCACTATAATGATACTCACTGTTATGTACATATCTATTATTTTACAATGATATCAGAGATTTCAACAGCGTTCCAGGTTTTACCCAGAGTCTCCAGGTGAAGCCATGCTTCCCTGGGTCTCTGTGTCACTTTCCACTTCCCCGGGGCGTGCCATGTCTACTCCCCACCCAACTTTACTCTTACTCTTTGCCTACAAAGGACTGATTAACGTTGGAGTCTTTACATCAGGAATAATGGAGAGACTAGATGGGCTGGGTGGTTCTTATCTGCTGTAAAATTCTGTTTCTATGGCCACATTAAACTGATTATATATGGTGATGCTAGTGATGTTCCTTTTCCCCCCATAGATTTAATCAGAGGGTAAACACTGGGTGATTAAAAATTATACATACTATTGTTTACCCCAAGGCAGTACGATAAGTGTTTGTGTTTGTCTAGTAGATGTGGCTTAGATTAAAAAAAAAACTTAATCTAATAGGCTGTTGTCAAACAATTTGGAAACAAATTACACACTTTTATGCATAAAAAGACCACATTTTGTAACATCTGTTTTTAAAATGAAACAAGTAATATAAACTATGGTGGAGGTCCACCTTTAATGGGTACAATTCCAATTACTTTCTGCTTGTTTTAATGTTATTTTTTGTGTCCAGGGCTTGCCATTGCCATGCCACTGCTAGCCCTGCACCTTCACAAACCCACTCTCCCAGAATAGGGAGAGCTCTAGGTAGTCTAACATGGGGAGTTCCCAGTTATGCTAATAAGTTAATAAGTACTATAGATCACATACATTCTGTTTGACTGTAGAGGAAGACCCTGATGGTCTAACTTTAGGATTTCCCTAAAAGGAAGTTCTCAACCTGGTATATCGTTATATAAATATAACAAAACTGGTACAGCAGAGCAGTGTTTTATAGAACTAAAACCCAAGACCAATCTCATAATAACTGTTGCACCAGTGTCCAGTGCGTCATATAGGAGCAATCTCTTTTTCCATCACCCACTATATACTGTGACTTTTTGCTTTCTGTTGACTTTACCTAAAGTGAAGTACTGTCTGCAGAGTAGGATGGGTAAAGGTATGAACATTTAATTTATGATAACCTTTATTTCTTTTATAACTGAAGTAATGCTCGCAATTGTAGACAGAGAGACATCGGGAACAGGTACTAATTAGATCTTTTATTGTTACTCATTATTCTCCTGGAGGCCTCTGTTAAATGTTACAGTTTCAAGAATGTAGAAGAGGTAAATGGTTTCAAACAAGACTTAAACATGCACATAGGTGCTAGTTACTTACATCAGATTTAAAGAAACATCTTTGGTTGTTACAAAAAGCTATTTTTTCAAATATACTTTGTTAATAGCATCTTCTGTTCTTGATCTTACAAAGTACGGTATGTAATAGCAACACAATTTACCTTTTAAGTATTGGGCCATGCCCACATACCTCAAAGCAATGCTTTAAAAGCAAACAGCAAATACAAAATGGCCCTCTGACAGTTTCCACATATTAACATGAAACCTCCTCTGCAATGTAAATTATTTTGGATATATGTACATAAACATAGGTAGAAGAAAGCAAACATATGTTCTGTGGTCATTAAACTGAAGTGGATACAATTGTTACATGTAGGATTTAGGAAGTGATAGACCTGCCTTCAGCATGTACACATTTAGGTATTATCACATTTTTATTGAATTAAATCACAACAATGTAACCTAACATATTTTGTAAACCAATTTGACATGATTCCCTTGATACATTTTTGATGGAGATAAGATTATAGAATCATAAGATCAAGGAGCTTTCATGAGTGAGAAGGATACACTACCAATAAATTAGCCCTAACAACATCTGAAAATATCTTTTGTATCTAAGAATTCAGTTGGTGGCTACAAGATAACCCAAATAAAGTCCTTTTGTGGAGAAACACACAATACTTTAGAGTGGGAACACCACATGACAGCAGATCTTGAATATCAAGACATGAGAAATGTCTGTATTACCGTACAAAGTGGTAACAATACAAAATGGAATGTGTACCATAAAGAGATTTAAACACTAATGTTGGGTTTATATTTTTCTTTTGACGTTGGTAAATACTTTAAGCTATGGTTCCATCCTGCTAATAACACCTATATTAATTGTAATTACTACATTTGGTATGTCAGATGACCAAATTTACTACTATGATAATGGAACCCTTGCCCAGACTTTTTAATAACCTCCCTTAGCAACAATGACTCCAGGTTTTGCCAGGTTGTAAATGCTTCCTAAGACTTGATGGCATGATGTTACAGAAAGCCCTCTGTAATCATATAGTATTAAAGGGCCTAGCTCTTATAAGCATTTTATTTTTATTTTCTCCCCAGTTTCTTCTCTTTACATGCCTCTTATTTATTTCTTCTTCCTTTTTTTGCCTCACAAGCTCACACCTTCCTATAAATACAATCTGAAACCTTAAATAAGAGTTTAGAGGAGAGTTGAACATTTCAACTCAATGATGTTGGTCTTTTGCTCATTCCTGTGTACAGGAGATAGTCATAGCATTTGTCACTTTATAATGCACCGCAGAACTCAGTTGTAATATTCACTCTCCCACATAAGTAAGTATACCAGTTGTCATCTAGCTTTTATTTGCACTTTACTCCATTGGTTACTGCTGTGCCTTATTGCCAAGATCCTAGCTTCCACATGATGTATACATACATGACAAGATTCAAGTCTGTTATTCTTGAATGGGAATATAGAATCTCGACTACCAACATCACTGGAATAGTGGGTGAAATTCTAGCTATTTAATGATTTGAAACCACCATGATGGCCCCATTGCCCAGCTGGAGTCTTCTGGTGGAAGTCAATACTACAAAGGGCACGTTTGAGTTTTTTCCACAGAATCTATAAGAAGGCAACTTGGCACAACTTATATGACATAATACATTCATACTCATTGAATGTAAATTGATAATTTATCAATTAAATAATGATTCACAAATGTCATAGAAAATACAAAGCTTACATTACTTAAGTATTGTTTTATCTGTACTGTATATAACTTTGACATTCGTCCTGTAAGCCCACTGCGTTTATTCTCTATATGCCTGTACAAAACCTTTATGTATCTGTCAGACTGAAAATTGATTATTATAATCAATTTTGATTTATGACATTTTCTTCCAATATTATTAATTAAAGTAATCAGCAGAATAACTCCCTCTGCATTGGAAGTTTAAGTATTTTTTGTTTATCATCTAATAAACATTTACATCTTTTATGTGTATAAAAAAAATCTTGAGTCCATTTTTATCAACAAATATTTAGTCATTCTGAAATCTCTTTTAAGTTTATGTTATTAAATGTCATCTAAAACATCTGTGCTGCTTTCTTGTTGACTGAAAATTCAGGCAGTTCATTTTTAGATTTTATCTCAGGCTCTGCTGTAGTGATCTTTGGAATGGATAAATAATTGAAAAATGAAATTAACAATGATTCTTAAAGGAATTCTTCATTAGGGAACAAAACCTATTTTACTATTTGTCTTCCTTACTACAATTTTGTAATCATACTTGAGTTTTCAATCAATATACTACTATATATTACAATATACTACTATACTACTATAGAACAGATTGACTTATATAGCTTTATGGAAGTGATGGAACTAGTGAGCTTAGGACTGTAGTGCAATATAAACTTGAAACATAAAGTATTCTAGGGCCTATTCAGTAGACATGTGCATTCGTATTCGGGCGAACATGAAAACGAACACGAAGGGTACGTTGTCGTTGTTCAGCCCGAATCCCGAAGAAACGAACATGGCGGCGGCAAAACCTATACGAAGATGAAGACACACAACATAAAGAATCTTTGTGTTCATCTTCTTCTTCACTTACTAATCTCCCTGGTCCCTTCCCCATCTAGCCTACCTTATCTACGCAGCATAGCAGGGGTTAACGAGAGCTGTCAGGAGTTAAAGGGCCGTGCAAGCGACTCTATTGGTCGCCTGCAGGGGCCTCCTCTAGCATCAACCATTTGGTTTAACTCTTGAAGCGAGAGACCACTGGTGGACTCTATTGGTCGCCAGCAGCAGGTTCATCTGCCATCAACCAATGAAGTGCAGGTGCACGTCATTGGTTGATGGCAGAGGAGGCACCTGCTGGGGACCAAATCCTGGTGCCAAAGCTGCTGCGTAGTGCGCACCGCATTAACCCCGTATTAACCCTTCTACAAAAAACTGCTAAAAACTAAGAAAAAAAAAACGAACACAAAGAATTTACACGAATAATACACGAACGTTCCTGTGTTCAGTTTGGGCAAATATTCGTGGAATACGAAGATTTTTTTTCACCACGAAGACGAACACGAAGAGTTGGCTGGCGCCCATGTCTCCTATTCAGCAAGCAAAGAGTTGGAACAACAGCTGAATAGGAGATTTTCCCAACTCCACTGGTTTGAACTCAGTTTTAAAATTCTCTTGAAATTAATTTCCCATCCGTTATACTAACACCTTCCAAACACACACACTAACATACTTCCACACATACACACTAACATACTTCCACACACACACACTAACATACTTAAACACACATAAACACATTAACAAACTTCCACATACAGTAATATCCAATCATATCCCAGCACTCAGTAAGCCAGCGGCCCGGCTTAGCGGTATGTCTGGCCTGGGGGGTTGTGGCCCTTGCAAGTAGGGCCAGTAAAGGTAAATACTATGATCTCCCTCAATGGACCCCTTGGGGGGTTGTGGGGCCCTGGTTTTAAACCGGCTGCACCTCCTACTGTTCTGCCCCTGCGTTATGACTAATGCAACATTTTATTATGGAGGGGGCAATCAATTCAAAATCAAGATAACGCTGATGTAAGGTTCTCCTAATTCCCACCAATTTAAGTGGCTATTGTACTTTATATGGCTGTTTTGTTTAGAGTAGTATCCAGGGCAGACAGCACACAATCAACCAAAAAGCTTGAAATCTTGGGTCCCAGTACAGACTTAAAACCTGGGCCCCCTACTGCTCCCATTTGGCCCTCAGCATGTCCATCCCAGTGATGCCCATGTTCCACTCATTTCCCCGCCTTATGATCCTCCCATAAGCACCATATGCTTTTGTTGCACATGCTCCTCCCATCGTCCTGCCTTACACATTTGTCCCAACCAAATATGGGTCCATGAGAGAGCTTAGCTGGGCCTGTTACACCATTACTGGTTGTATTCCACTAATAACTGCCCTGTTTGTGGGTACATGGTTGTGCATTTAGACAACTGCAAAACAGAGATTTGAGTGGCAGAGACATATTTTGCCATTTCGCATTTTACCCTAGAAGGCCAGGTCTCCTGTTTGAACACAGTACCCTACCTCAGAAGAAAATAGACCTATAGCATACTCTTCTCTGGTTTAATTATAATAAAGCTCTGTATGTTTATGTAATTTGGTTCACTCATTTGATCCATAAATAGTTGTACTGTAACACATACTACATATAAAACAATTTCACAGTGTCAATTTGGGCTGCTTAATAATATGCAAAAGCAATTATAAGAATATGCATTAAGGCAGGAAGATTTCCAGTAAAATGAAGAATAATTCAAGTAGTTTAAAAAACAATAATATCTACCTGGCAAATGGCATTCCTTGCATAGTGCAAATCAGAAATAATCTTAATCTGTGTAATGCATCATTTGTTTCCTAAAACTTGGTTTTAGGAAAATATTTCACTTTTTACAAGAAAGACTGTTCACAAAAACACTATTCAGTGTTTGGCAAAGTCACTACAGCAACACTATAGAGAAATCAAAAGAAACACAGTCAACGTGATAACTAAATTGCCCACAAATCCTACATACACTCAAGACGAATAACAATGAATAAAGAGTACATGGCAATCCTCTTACATTCCCTTTTCAGTTGGGTTGGCTATATTTTAGGAATAATCCTCTAATACTATATTTTAGACCAATGAAAATGACTGCTTTTTATATTTCTAATTACAATTCTTATACAGGTACCTATGCTTACCCTACATCACTTCCAAATGTCAGCATTTAACAGCGGATTTTGTGGAACATATACAAGAAATTTCAGAATCTTTAGAATTTTTTCACAAAAAACATAAACCAATGCAATTGTCAAAACTTTTAATTATTACTCATGATTAAAATCTACTAAGAATAAAAAAACATACATTTTGAATCTGAAAAACAAAAAAAACTGCCATGAAATACAAACATTACAAATTAATACATATAACAATGTACATGGTTAATATTAAATTACTGCCAACTAATATCCAGGCCAAACTAATTATAAATATGTTTAATTATTTTTTTTTTAAAAGTTGATTTATACTGCAAGGCATAATTTAAACACATTTCCATGCCACGAGGTAACCATAGAAACACTAATGATGAAGCGATCTAAGAAGTACACGAAAGTGTTTGTATTTTAAACAGGGATAATTGAAGGAACAATGTCTAGAAAATTCTGGTAGAATGAAGACATCTATGAGCTGTAATATAGCTAACATAGCTTGAAGCTGCCAATCAGTGGCAGGAAAATGGTCCAATTGAAATCTGTGGGACTGTTTTCCACCCATGGGATTCTCACTAAGAAAGCGCAGGATCTGACTGCCAGTAATTATATCATACGGCAACCGACGTGTTTTTCCAAACTCATCTCTTGCATGGAAAATATGAAGGCTGGAATGTCTCTTTAAGCACAGAAGTTGCTTTTGTTATTGGGGTCATGTTGGAGGCACCTACCAAGAAATGCCATTAATATTTGTTCACAGTTACATTAATATGAAATCCAGTTATTGTGATTTAGTAACCTTACCATGCATGTATCCATATTTCATGACTCTAACAAAAAAATTAAAACATTCAGATGCTTATTGTGGTGCTTAACACACTACAATGGAAGTCAAGGCAGTGCTCTAGTTCATGGGGAAAACATAAACTAACATTTGACTTTATGAATCAGAAGAATGTTGCTTAGAGAATATTACCAATGTGTATTATCTTTCATTTATAAAATTTATTACTAATGCCATTCTATAGTTGCCGTAACTAAAATGCAGCTTTTTTTTTATATCCTGATGTCCTTGAACACACAATATCATAAAAGTGAATTATTTCTCAAAAGCAATTTATTTTTTAATTTTTAAGCTCTTTTTTTTAAAGATGACTGGAGGGTATTTGATATAATTAACTTAAGGTTGCCAATATTAATATTCAAAGGAAAACAATGGTGTTTGGATTACCTAAGAAAATAATCATTCTATTTTTTTGTCAGGTGCCATTATAAAAAGGCATTATGTGTTTTCTATGTACATTAAAATGCAGCATTTGTAGAATTTCCAGCCCTGTTCCTATTAAGAACAATAGACATCTTATTTTAAAATGCCGTTTTCTGCCATGAAAACACTTTTGGATGATATTGAGTCTGTTGTACTTTTACTTTTTTTTTTTTTTTTACTTTTTCCTGTAATTCACCATTAAATTATGTACTATAAAATACAGAAATATTTTCATATTTGTTAGCTGCTATGAATTACTATCATTATAATAAATGTAATGCTACAAACGGAATTACTGAAATGTAGTTTAAATAGTCCCTGATGTCCCACAGTGAACGTAGATGGCCCTTGTCTAATACCTTTTGCCATGTTTGGTAAATGATCTACTTGTTATGGGATGTGAGATCAAAACATGATAGACAACAATGTTATATATATTACTCACGACATAAGATAGAATGTTGACTGCTTTTTATATTCACAGAGGTGGTGCTCCCACTCTTCCACAGATATGGTAGGGTTACATTAGCTTCATCACACAGGTCTTTTTAGAAACAACATGGCTTGGACTACAGTTGAAAGACATAACTGTTTAATTGTGTAATCAACGTGTGCTATTCAGCATGTATCAGACCTTAGTGAGTATGAAACATGAATAAGCAAGCAGGTACCCCAGCCTACACAATATGAAATGATGACCTTAAATGAATTTGCTCCTGTACTTTTGCTTTAGAAAGCCCCTGTCCAGAGTTTCTGATATAAATCCCGGTAACCTTTATTCATAAAGCTCATCTACAAAGTGCAATACTTGAGACTAAAACTGACAAAGCAGACATTGCATATGGATGTAATGGAGATTATACAATCTGACATTAACAAACTTGATATAAGTAAGATTTGTGAAAAGAAGAAAACACAAGGAAATGTTCACTGCAAAAGTGTTATGGTAAAAAGACAATTATGCTCCTTTCCTAGATGCTGATTGACAGATGAATCTCTGTAGAGCGAACATTTCTGTGTTGGCTTTATCATCTGGTCTAGCCTTGACATTCTATCAATGAGCTTGCTCAAAATGCCAAGCGCTGTGGATTTTACAATTCAGATTAATTTACTAAACCACAGTAAAGGCACAGAGGAAAAAGTGATGCTACATCATGAAATTACACAAAAGATCAGTAGAAACTTTGAATGCTTCAATATTTTGTGTAATCCATTAAAACAAACCACATTATCAATGTTTTTTCTGCAATAACAGCTGTGGTACCAAATTATGTTATCTTTATTTTTTTTAATTATCTTGTAATTGCCTTTGGCAATAAATGCATAAACAGTGTGTTAAAAATATTTTATGTATATACATTGAATTGATATCTTTGGCCCTAAAGCATAAATGCTCTCTATTTGATCCCACTGACATTACTTTTTAAATCTGTTTAACTCAACCATTCCATAATATATTGTGACTGTGTTGAATGAGCTGTGTGTAGGTAATAAAATAAAGATCTTATCACTATCTCTGTCTTATCTCTGGACTTTATTGTGGGCTCAATTTCTTCAATGATATCAAACATGGCTTATGCAAGGTTATGCAAAATATTCACACAAGGAGATTAAAGTTTTTAGACAAAATGATACCAGTGTATTAGACTGTATTGTGAAAAGTTGATTGTAGATGGGTGTTAAGGCTCATCCATCACCCATCCATCAGCTTTAATATTCATAGTTTCGTGAGCCAACATATTGCTAATAAAATATTTAGATCATCTGGTGTCATCATCTGATATGTCTCTCCAGAGAGGTGAAACCAAAAGCATTCTGATAACTCCAATCTTAATGGTCACCCAGCCAAGAAAACTAGTATTAATTTGAGAAGAAAGGATTTTTAGGAGATTAAAGTGCACAACCCACATCTCATGCAGGGAACTGACTGCATTGGTTATGACAGATAAAGCACAGGGCTGGTGCAAAGATTTGTGCCACCTTGGCTGTGCCCCTTGTATCTGGCCTTTGGGACGTTATCATGTGATCACATCATACACATGACCTCCCCCCCTGCATTGACAGTGCCTAAGTCTCCAGTCCTTCTCCGTTACAAAATGGGGGTACCAGATAGATATATATATATAGGGGTAGTAGAAGCATTATTAAAACACTCATCTACAGACACCACTGACGTCAGCAGGAACGCCCCCGGCGTCACCGGGAACACCCCCGGCGTCAGTGGGGAGTCCCGCAAGGGAAGTCTCCGGGTAGCCTGAGACTAGAATTTCCCAGGTATGCCACTTTACTATAGTGTTGCCCACAGACAAGGTAGCAGTGGTACTAGTGGTTGTTTGTTTTTTCCATGATAGTATTAATGATGGTTGAGAGAGTGGCGGTTGTGGTGGTAGTGGCACCAGTGCATGCAGGAGAACCTATGACAGAGAAATTACTGGAAGATGTATCACTTGACTCCTCTTGTTATGGACACAGTTAAATGTGGAACATTTTAAGCTTACGTTACAAAAATATAGAATAAATGTTCAGCCTATGTTCCCCAGCAAAATTGAGATTTTCTAAGCTAGCAGTAGGGGAGAACAGGTTTGGTTAAAAGACTTTAAGTGAAGTGGACGCAGCTGTGACCCATAAAGTTGTTAGTTCACTATGTCTGCATCCTGTCCTTTTTCCATTGTTTTCATAAGAATTCCCAGGAACTGAAAAGTATATTAATGTCACATCATTTTATATATTAGTGTCACATCATTTTATATATCAGTGTTTCTTTCATAGTTGTTGTAATACTGTGTTAGAGTGTAATATTTTAGAAATAATTTGTGTATTCGTTGTAAGAATATATCCCTTCCAAAATACCGTGTGCGCCTCTAATTCCCTGCCCGGGAGATGGCACAGCAAGCCAGTCTCCCTAGTGGCAGCTCACAAGTCCAGAAGTGGAGGAACCTGTCCTCCCTCCCCAGCTGCAAATCCCAATTCAGGGAGCTGAGGAAAATGTCATTCCTTCCCAGCGGCAGGCCGACTCAACAGATTCTTTATCACCAGCTGAAATGCTGGCAACAGGACAGAGCGCCGCTGCTACAGTGATCCAGGGAGGTGCTGAAGCTGGTCCATCACCCCAGCGACAGCCGGAGCACCATGGAGGGGATACAGGCGTCATCACTCCACAGCGGCTGAGTACACTCCAGGGAGAAGGGGCAGTCGGCACTTCTCTCCAGTGGCTGCTATGTTCATCTGGAGAGGCAGAGGTTGGCCGGGTGAGCACTGACCTTGCAGGGGCATCTGGGCTAGGGGACCAGTTGGGGCTGGATGGACTGACCAACTTTGGAATCAACCCATCTAGGGTCTCCTCCTGTGTTAGTCTCCTTGCGAAGGGGGAGAAATGTCACGGAAGTCTCCGTGCCATGGTCTCGTGGAGTGGATTGAGTGCCAGCCTTTTTCCTACAGACTTTGGGCCCTGATACAGAGTGCCACGTTTCCCCAAGTACCAGAGACTCTAAAGACTGTGGAGCTTGGACACATGAGTGATGTCTGATGCTTGGGGTGGGCTGCTATGGTACTTTATTGTCCTTTTCAGGACAATAGCCACACTGTGTAGCTAAGCTTCGGCTAGCCACAGTGGCAGCGTCCCCCCTTCTCTCTACAACGCTGGTTCTGTCTGGCACTGAAGGGGTTAATCGTTGGTGTCCTGGCAGGAGGAAGCAACGTTTTGCGGGAGTACCTAGTCTGGGTACAGGACGTCCCGTCACATAGCCCACCCCCAGAAATGTTCTGCATTACATTATTGAATTGACTTGCAGTATGATCAATGAGCATCAGTCTCATCCTCTACTAACTTACTGTCACCTACTGTCTCCCACTACAACTCTTATCAGTTTGTAACTGCTACTGAAAAGTTAAAATGGCATCAACACACTTACAGTATATAAAATATTTAAAACAAGGTATATCTACATTGCCATGTATACAACACGGATCATATATTATTAAGGGTGACTTATTTTTCTTCAGTGTCGTTTACATTAGTGGGAAATGTACACACTATCTTGATGACCAGGCTTTTCCCGACCTGATGCATTTCAGCTCATCCATGTCCTCCAAGCTCCAAGTAACATCCAACAAGTTCAAACATTATTTTATTTGCCCCCCCAAAAAAACTGGTTATGTAAAGTAAGCTAACAACCATCATAACTAGTTTTGATTTTAATATATATAAGCAAGTATGCACAATTTGCCTGGCATGATCTATTTCACAGTGACTACCCTGTTGGCCAGCTAAGAAGTCACTGGTGAGCATAACTTTACCCCTAGAAATTGTTTCTAGTGATTGGTAAAATCTATTCCAAATAACGGCAAACAAAACTGTTAATTTTAGCAGAACACATTTGCACTAATCATTCAAAAAACAAAATAATTCACTGGGTATGCATAACTCACAAAAATATTCACCAATACTACTTTTTGAATTATAGCTCAATATAAGTATATTAATTTATTGTGGAAACAGCACCCTCTAGTGACAGCTTCTGTTTTTTCTTCTAAATTAGTAAGAAAAAGCTAAATCACTGCTCATGGTTAAGCATATGTGCTCTTGATGTTGTTCTAGATCAAAAACTCCTTGATTGATTGGTCTGATTGCATGAGCAATATAAATGCATTCATATTTTTTTAAGTCACTCACACATATCCTGAATATTTCTTGAATTGTATAGGTTTACAGAACTCTCAGTATATTTGTCGCCAAGGTTTAGCCATTAATGGCTGTGTGTTGAGTTATTTTGAAGGGACAGCAAATTTACAGTGTTATACAGGCTGTACACTCACTACTTTACATTGTAGCAGAGTGTAATTTCTTCAGTGTTGTCACATGAAAAGATGTTTCTGATGTTTCTGAGATACTGTATATTTTAGACTTGGGCACCAGGGGGCTCTTCGTGTTCGTCTTCGTGCTCGTCTTCGGGGAAAAAAAAATCTTCGTATTCCGCGAATATTCGCCCGTTCCTGTCTTCTCTTCGGGCGAATATTCGCGGACATTCTTCGTGCTCGTTTAATCTTCGTTTTCCTCCTGGTTGCCTAGCAGGGGTTAATACGGGGTTAATAACACATCACAGCAGCAGCAGCTGCCGTGAAGGTACGTGTGTGCAGCTCTATTGGTCGTTTCGGCAGGGGGCTGGTCTGGCATCAACGAGTGAATTGCAGAACTGCAGAATGCACTTCATTCGTTGATGGCAGGCGAGCCCCCTGCCGAAACGACCAATAGAGTTGCACACACATACCGAGGTGTACTGTCCATAGATGTTTAATAAAAGAATAGGGAATATTTTACATTTTTAAATTGATTTTGGACCACTTTACATGCCTAACATTTGCTACCTATTTACAATGGCATACTTTGCAACAACCCAACTTACTTATTGGACAGGACTGGAAAATAGCAGGACTGTCCACCAAAATCTTGGGTGTGTTGGCAGGTATGCTGATGGAAAAATGTTGGACAAGAACTAAAAAATAGCTTAGGGTTAATGTACGGTTATGTTTAAGATTAGTAGCAGTGCACTGGTTTGGTTAAAGATGGATTATGTCTAAATAATAATAATTAAATTTTAATGTTTTTTTTTAAAAAAAAATAGGGGTTTATTTAAATGTATTTTAAAGTTAGATTTATTATTTAGTACTTGATTATATTTATTAAATGTTTATAGTAGCGTTACCTACCGAGCTATAACTACCTATGTGTATTTGCATTTTGCATACCTAGTTTAGCTAAATTAGATGGGACAGGACTGGAAAAAAGCAGGACTGTCCCTGAAAAAGTTGGGTCTGTTGGCAGGTATGTGGATGGAAAAATGTTATAGGGTGAAGTGTGAGTTATAGTGTTAATGTAATGCTATTAGTGAGTGAAGGCCAGGGCAAATAACAAGGAAAAGGTCCTTGTGTTTTGTGCATTGTAAGTGTGTGTGTATGTGTGTTATGTGTGATGTCACTGTGTGTTATATGTGTTATATGTGTTATTGTGTGTGTTATGTTTGGTTGGTTGTGTATCAGAAGGAAAATAATGAAATGGAAAAGGAAATGGGAAAGGCAAATGAGTGGGCAATTGGCGACCCGCTCACCTGTTTCACCCCAGGGCAAAGCACCCAAACACTGTCAGTCTTAGACGTTTGGCAGCAGACTTCCAGAGCTCAGACACAAGGCCCTAGCGTAAGCTGGCCACTCCGGCGGAGGTAGCAGGCGTTGCCACACCGCAAACAGAGGCAGCCAGGGGGGAGAAACTGCCCTTACCATTAGGGACATTTTGGGCATGACTCTAGCCAGGAAGCGAACTGGCAGAGAAGAGATGCTGGCACCACCACCAGCAGCAGCATTGAAAAGGCGAATGAGTGGGCAATTGGCGACCCACTCACCTGTTTCACCCCAGGGCAAAGCACCCAAACACTGTCAGTCTTAGACGTTTGGCAGCAGACTTCCAGAGCTCAGACACAAGGCCCTAGCGTAAGCTGGCCACTCCGGCGGAGGTAGCAGGCGTTGCCACACCGCAGACAGAGGCAGCCAGGGGGGAGAAACTGCCCTTACAATTAGGGACATTTTGGGCATGACTCTAGCCAGGAAGCGAACTGGCAGAGAAGAGATGCTGGCACCACCACCACCACCACCACCACCAGCAGCATTGAAAAATTGGAAAGGCGAATGAGAGGGCAATTGGCGACCCGCTCACCTGTTTCACCCCAGGGCAAAGCACCCAAACACTGTCAGTCTTAGACGTTTGGCAGCAGACTTCCAGAGCTCAGACACAAGGCCCTAGCGTAAGCTGGCCACTCCGGCGGAGGTAGCAGGCGTTGCCACACCGCAGACAGAGGCAGCCAGGGGGGAGAAACTGCCCTTACAATTAGGGACATTTGAGGCATGACACTAGCCAGGAAGCGAACTGGCAGAGAAGAGATGCTGGCACCACCACCAGCAGCAGCATTGAAAAGGCGAATGAGTGGGCAATTGGCGACCCACTCACCTGTTTCACCCCAGGGCAAAGCACCCAAACACTGTCAGTCTTAGACGTTTGGCAGCAGACTTCCAGAGCTCAGACACAAGGCCCTAGCGTAAGCTGGCCACTCCGGCGGAGGTAGCAGGCGTTGCCACACCGCAGACAGAGGCAGCCAGGGGGGAGAAACTGCCCTTACAATTAGGGACATTTTGGGCATGACTCTAGCCAGGAAGCGAACTGGCAGAGAAGAGATGCTGGCACCACCACCACCACCACCACCACCAGCAGCATTGAAAAATTGGAAAGGCGAATGAGAGGGCAATTGGCGACCCGCTCACCTGTTTCACCCCAGGGCAAAGCACCCAAACACTGTCAGTCTTAGACGTTTGGCAGCAGACTTCCAGAGCTCAGACACAAGGCCCTAGCGTAAGCTGGCCACTCCGGCGGAGGTAGCAGGCGTTGCCACACCGCAGACAGAGGCAGCCAGGGGGGAGAAACTGCCCTTACAATTAGGGACATTTGAGGCATGACACTAGCCAGGAAGCGAACTGGCAGAGAAGAGATGCTGGCACCACCACCAGCAGCAGCATTGAAAAGGCGAATGAGTGGGCAATTGGCGACCCACTCACCTGTTTCACCCCAGGGCAAAGCACCCAAACACTGTCAGTCTTAGACGTTTGGCAGCAGACTTCCAGAGCTCAGACACAAGGCCCTAGCGTAAGCTGGCCACTCCGGCGGAGGTAGCAGGCGTTGCCACACCGCAGACAGAGGCAGCCAGGGGGGAGAAACTGCCCTTACAATTAGGGACATTTTGGGCATGACTCTAGCCAGGAAGCGAACTGGCAGAGAAGAGATGCTGGCACCACCACCACCACCACCACCACCAGCAGCATTGAAAAATTGGAAAGGCGAATGAGAGGGCAATTGGCGACCCGCTCACCTGTTTCACCCCAGGGCAAAGCACCCAAACACTGTCAGTCTTAGACGTTTGGCAGCAGACTTCCAGAGCTCAGACACAAGGCCCTAGCGTAAGCTGGCCACTCCGGCGGAGGTAGCAGGCGTTGCCACACCGCAGACAGAGGCAGCCAGGGGGGAGAAACTGCCCTTACAATTAGGGACATTTGAGGCATGACACTAGCCAGGAAGCGAACTGGCAGAGAAGAGATGCTGGCACCACCACCAGCAGCAGCATTGAAAAGGCGAATGAGTGGGCAATTGGCGACCCACTCACCTGTTTCACCCCAGGGCAAAGCACCCAAACACTGTCAGTCTTAGACGTTTGGCAGCAGACTTCCAGAGCTCAGACACAAGGCCCTAGCGTAAGCTGGCCACTCCGGCGGAGGTAGCAGGCGTTGCCACACCGCAAACAGAGGCAGCCAGGGGGGAGAAACTGCCCTTACCATTAGGGACATTTTGGGCATGACTCTAGCCAGGAAGCGAACTGGCAGAGAAGAGATGCTGGCACCACCACCAGCAGCAGCATTGAAAAGGCGAATGAGTGGGCAATTGGCGACCCACTCACCTGTTTCACCCCAGGGCAAAGCACCCAAACACTGTCAGTCTTAGACGTTTGGCAGCAGACTTCCAGAGCTCAGACACAAGGCCCTAGCGTAAGCTGGCCACTCCGGCGGAGGTAGCAGGCGTTGCCACACCGCAGACAGAGGCAGCCAGGGGGGAGAAACTGCCCTTACAATTAGGGACATTTTGGGCATGACTCTAGCCAGGAAGCGAACTGGCAGAGAAGAGATGCTGGCACCACCACCACCACCACCACCACCACCAGCAGCATTGAAAAATTGGAAAGGCGAATGAGAGGGCAATTGGCGACCCGCTCACCTGTTTCACCCCAGGGCAAAGCACCCAAACACTGTCAGTCTTAGACGTTTGGCAGCAGACTTCCAGAGCTCAGACACAAGGCCCTAGCGTAAGCTGGCCACTCCGGCGGAGGTAGCAGGCGTTGCCACACCGCAGACAGAGGCAGCCAGGGAGGAGAAACTGCCCTTACAATTAGGGACATTTTGGGCATGACTCTAGCCAGGAAGCGAACTGGCAGAGAAGAGATGCTGGCACCACCACCACCACCACCACCACCACCACCAGCAGCATTGAAAAATTGGAAAGGCGAATGAGAGGGCAATTGGCGACCCGCTCACCTGTTTCACCCCAGGGCAAAGCACCCAAACACTGTCAGTCTTAGACGTTTGGCAGCAGACTTCCAGAGCTCAGACACAAGGCCCTAGCGTAAGCTGGCCACTCCGGCGGAGGTAGCAGGCGTTGCCACACCGCAAACAGACGCAGCCAGAGGGGAGAAACTGCCCTTACCACTAGGGACATTTTGGGCATGACTCTAGCCAGGAAGCGAACTGGCAGAGAAGAGATGCTGGCACCACCACCACCACCAGCAGCAGCATTGAAAAATGGGAAAGGCGAATGAGTGGGCAATTGGCGACCCACTCACCTGTTTCACCCCAGGGCAAAGCACCCAAACACTGTCAGTCTTAAACGTTTGGCAGCAGACTTCCAGAGCTCAGACACAAGGCCCTAGCGTAAGCTGGCCACTCCGGCGGAGGTAGCAGGCGTTGCCACACCGCAGACAGAGGCAGCCAGGGGGGAGAAACTGCCCTTACCATTAGGGACATTTGATTCATGACACTAGCCAGGAAGCGAACTGGCATCGAAGAGACACTGGCACCACCACCAGCAGCAGCAGCAGCAGAATTGGGAAAGGCGAATGAGTGGGCAATTGGCGACCCACTCACCTGTTTCACCCCAGGGCAAAGCATCCAAAAACTGTCAGTCCTTGGCGTTTGGGAGCGGACTTCCAGAACTCAGACACAAGGCCCTAGCGTAAGCTGGCTACACCGGCGGAGGTAGCAGGCGTTGCCACACCGCAACAAGTGCAACCAGGGGGGAGAAACTACCCTTACCATCAGGGACATTCGAGGCATGACACTAGCCAGGAAGCGAACTGGCATTGAAGAGAGACACTGGCACCACCACCAGCAGCAGCAGAATTGGGAAAGGCGAATGAGTGGGCAATTGACGACCCGCTCACCTGTTTCACCCCAGGGCAAAGCATCCAAGCACTGTCAGTCCTTGGCGTTTGGGAGCAGACCTACAGAACTCAGACACAAGGCCCTAGCATAAGCTAGCTACACCGGCGGAGGTAGCAGGCGTTGCCACACCGCAGCAAGTGCAACCAGGGGGGAGAAACTACCCTTTCCATTAGGGACATCTGAGGCATGATTTCAGCCAGGAAGCGAACTGGCAAAAGATACTGGCACCACCACCAGCAGCAGCGTTGGAAACGGAAAAAGGTGAATGAGTGGGCAATTGACGACCCACTCACCTGTTTCACCCCAGGGCAAAGCATCCAAAGACTGTCAGTCCTAGGCGTTTGGGAGCGGACTTACAGAGCTCAGACACTAGGCCCTAGCGTAAATTGGCTACACCAGCGGAGGTAGCAGGCATTGCCACACCGCAGCAAGTGCAACCAGGGGGAGAAACTACCTTAAACATTAGAGAGAAAAAATTTAACTTTCCAAGCTAAGAGCTGGGTAACCCAATTTGGGCAGATTGAATTTAAGAAAGGCAATCTGCTCCATCAGATGAGGTGCCATGCGTGAGCGCTGTGGACTCAGTATGTTTCCAGTCATAGAAAACACGCGCTCACTTTGAACAGTGGTTGGCGGACATGATAGAAGCTGCTGCGCAACCCATGAGAGTGCAGGCCACACACTCTTCTTTTCATCCCAGTAGCTAAGAGGATCAACATTAGGAGCAGAAGGAACTTCACAGAGGTAAAGTTTGACCATTTCAGCAGCACTACTCTCCTTTCTGCTGCTAGCTCTGTCAGATGGTCCAACTATACTGCCAAGTGCCTCTTCCCAAAACGCAGCTGCTCCACTCAGCTGTGTTGTGCTGCTTGTGGCACTGCTGCTGATGCTGCTGCTAGGGGTAGCAGACCACATCATCTCTTCCTCCTCCTGCACCTCACCCTCCTCGGACAGCATTCCCATTTTACGCTGCCAGTCACGCACCTTGTTGACCAATTGCTCCCGGTAGCTACTGAGAACATTGAATTTCAAAGCTAGCTTTCCCTTAATTCTTGGATCACAAAGGCACGCTAGCATCATTTCGGGACTCTCTTCCATTCGCTTGCGAAGGTGTACTTTTAGCAGATCCTTCAGCTTCCTGACTATGGCTGCTACGTCAGGATGTAGAGTGCCACCTTGAACAGCCTCACGGTTTCCAAGGAACACATCCATCTTGCTGCCTAGATGGGAGAACACTGGGATTACCTGGGCCAGACTGGCAGTGTTTGAGCTTAAATTTTCTGTGGCATCCCTGAATGGTTTAAGGACTGCCACTAGCTGGGCGATCACTGTCCAATCCTCCCTATTCAATGGAGAGGTAATCCCAATATTGTGCTCTGAGGCAAGATTATGGATTGCCCTCTGCTGCTCCAAAATCCTCTCTAGCATGTCTAACGTGGAGTTCCACCGTGTACTGACATCCTGACGTAGGCAGTGTACGGGAAGACCTGACCTCTCTTGCTCTTCCCTCAAAAGTTGGCTAGCCTTAACACTATGGTGAAAGTGCCCAGCGATCTTTCTGCAGCGGGACAGAACTACTGCTGCCACATTAGTTCCTTCTGACATTGCTGCCTTCACTACAAGATGGATGATGTGGGCTGCACAGCGCACACCAACAATATGACCATCTCGCAGCGCTTTCACCATATTGGCACCTCCGTCAGTTACCACAAAACCAACTTCAACATTGGTGCCCGCCTCTGCTCCCACCCAAAGGCTAAACATTTTCCTAATCGCATGCAGAATATTTTGGGAAGTGTGCTTTTCATCCATCACTTCTGCATGGAGAAGGAATGATCGGTAGCCTGCTGCAGCAACTTCCTTAGACACACCGGGCTGCCACCAGTGTGCTGTCAAAGAAAGAAAGGCATGCTGGGCGCTAGGTGCACTCCACAAATCTGTAGTGAAATGAACACACTGACCAGCAGCCTTGGAAAGCTCCTCTTTCACTGCTGCAACACAGGACCGATACAGCGAGGGGACAATGTTCCTGCTGAAAGTGGAACGTGACGGAACTGTGTATTGTGGAGCCACAGCCGCCATCAATTGTTTGAAAGGCTCCCCTTCAATCATGGAGAAGGATGCCCCTCCAACAGCAATGAACTGACCAATAAGTCGCGTTACTTTATTGGCCTGCTGTTTGGGCATCGTTCTCTTGGAGTGGAATGCCCCAAATTCTTCCAGGGTGGGCTGGGCATGCAGTGCTCCAACCTGCCTTGGTCTCTGGCTGCCAGCACTAGTTGCTGCTGCTGCTGCTGCTGCTATTGGCTCAGAAGAAGAAGCTGTTGGGGTTTTTCCACGGCCACCAGCTATGCTGCCTGCACTAAGTTTTACCTCTGCATCTTTCCCCAATAGCACAGCGTTGTGTTGAGTGCTGAGGTGATGCTTCATGCTAGCACTGGTAAAATGGCCAGACACTTTCCCTCTGCTTATTAGCTTCCCACAATGTTTGCACTTTCCATAGCGCCCTTCTTCAACATTTTCAAAGTGCTCCCAAATTGGGGCGCGCATAGCCTTGGAGTGTGCCTTGGGTGCTGCTCTTACTGCTCGGGGTGGATGAACAGAGGCAGAACTAGTGGTGGTGGGACTGGTGGTAACAGTACTGGCCATAGTGGGACTGCTAATTGCTTTAGATTTGCTAGGTTTTGCTGCTGCTGCTGGTGGTGGTGATGGTGATGATCGTAGCGGAGAAGGTGGAGGCTCAGGGGAAAATTGTGCACTAGTCATTTGGACACTGCTCCCTGAGGAATCTGATTCCTGACCACTCATCTCCTCTACTTCCTCTGGCTCATAGTCTAGCTCTTCATTAGCCAGATCGAATGGAATTCCTGCTAGGCTGGAGCTAAGACTGATATCGTCGTGAGACTCGTGACTAGTAGTAGTGCGAGCAGGAAGAATAGACTCTGCACTTGGCCTCTCAGTCTCAGGCTCCTCTGCTACCTCGCTAGGTGGAGTTCCACTATGTGTAGCCCTCTCTCTAACTGTCTTTACAAAAATTTTGTAAGGACTTGGTGGCTTGCTAGAGGTACTAGGAGGACATGGCGTGGCGGTACCAGTGGGAACAGTAGGCGCAGCACTAGTGGTGGTAGAGGCGGGGGTGGTGGTGGTGGTGGTTTTCCCTACAAAGGAATGAGATCGCTTTGGTTTGGGACCCCTCTGAGTCTTGCTGCTAATTTGGCTCTGCTTGGTACCTTGCATGCTGCTGGTGGATGGGGAAGATGCTGCTTGGGGCAAAAGGCACTTCTTTTTAGTCACTGGGCTGGTACTACTTGTGCTACCCTTTAACTTTGAACGTGCTTCTGGTGCTTTAGGCTTTCCGTAAAAAACCATAGAGCTTGTGGGCCTAGCCGCACTACTACTGCCTGCTTTTGGTGCCTTTCCTTTACTTGATGATCCTTCAAGCAATGCTTCCCCAAATGATAAGCGAGAGCTTGGCCTACTTGGCCGACTAGACTGACGCAAAGGCTGCATCTTAGAGCTGGTGGTGGTGCTGGTGGTGGTGCTGGTGGTGGTGGTGGTGGTGGTAGATGGAGCTTGTCCCTCCTTAGTCCCAAAAGGAGGATCCATTTCAAATTTTGTGTTGTGTGTGTAGTGTAGTGTAGTGTAGTGTAGTGTAGTGTTTAAAAAACTATAAAAAAAAAAATAAAAAAATAAAAATAAAAAAAAGGAAAAACGAATTAAAGACAAAAAAATTAGAGGAAGTTCTCTTCAGTGCTACTGCTTAAAAAGTAAAACTATGCACTACTGCACTGTGCTGTGTGCAATCTGCCAAAATCCTAAAGTTATTGAAATTATTAACTCAAGATTAACTATTTAATAACTAGCAGTATTTTATTTTTAATTTGAATTTACACGGGCCTAAGAGCTTAGCCTACCACTATGCTAGCCTAAAGCTATATTTCCTTACTATAAGTCTACCTCTAGGCAGACGCTCTCAAACCCACTAAGCTAAAGTGAGGTTAAATCAGATTCAGTATATGATTTATTAATTAATATTAAGTTATATAATATTAATAGATTAGAACTAATTTACTTATATATTATGTATTATAGATAGAAGAATATAGATTATGAATTAGAATTTAGAATTAGAATTACTTATATTATAGATTATGAATTAGAATATTATTATTTATAATATATTATAGATTAAGATTAAAGAAGATTAGAATTATTTTAGTACTACAGCTAGTAGCTTGAAGCTTTGCTTAGTACAGCTCGTCACAGTCAATTTTTCTTGAAAAGAATTAGAAATAAAATAAAATGTCACAGCAAAACAGTTATCTTCACTGCTTGCTGCACTCACTAGCCCAACAAGTTCACTTCACTGATGGACTGAGGTGAGCAAAACACTAAGGGTACTTTTAATAAAATTGAAATAAAATGTAAAATAAATGAGAAAATCTTTGCAAAACAGTTAACGTCACTGCTTGCTGATCAAAAAAAAACACAGCACTTATGCGGCTGCACTCACTAGCCCAACAAGTTCACTTCACTGATGGACTGAGGTGAGCAAAACAAATGAAATAAAATGAAAGATTAATTAAGAAAAATTGACTTGGTCTCTTACTGTTGCTAAAACAAAGCACAAACTATAGAGCTGCAGCACCAGTACTAATAAGATTAGCTGAACTATACGCTAGTAGTAATTAATTAATATTATTACTTTTATTTATAGCTAATTTAATTAACTATTAAGATAAGAAAGAATTAGAGAATTATTGATATTACTGATTTTAGATTAGACACTAGTAGATGTTCTGAATGTCTACAGTACACTCTACACTAGTATACTATTACTAACTATAACTGACAAATATATATATAATTTTATAATGAATTCAATTATTAATTATATTAATTAATATTACTGATTTTAAATTAGACACTAGTAGATGAATGTCTACAGTACACTCTACACTAGTATACTATAGTATATATATATATGACTGACAAATATATATATATATATAATATTATAATGAACTATTAAATTATAGATTCTATTAAATTGTAATTTATAAATTCTATTTAATTTATTTAAGCAGGACAGGCAATAGGCACTAGTGCCAGCCCAGGGCAAGGGCACCCCAGTGCCACTGAGGCACTGGGTGCACTGTCAACTCAACAGCACTTACACTAAAGTTGATGACAAATTAATTTTAAAAAAATTAAATTAATCAAATTATTATTATTAAATATATTAATTAAGTAGCACTGAAGTGAGGATGAAGTACACAGTGAGAAATGGCAGGCTAAGGCTTACCAGTCTCACACAGAACAGAACAATCTCTCTCTGTAACGCTCGGATGCAGCACAGCAGTGTTGCCAAAGCAGTCACAGCGAAAAATGAATGGATCTCTCAGGCAAGCTCTGGTCTTATAAAGGCGCCTTCAGAATTCAAAAAACAGCAGCACAGGCATTGGACGAGACCCTTAGCGTTACGTCACAAGAGTGAGCTGATTGGACAGACGAGGATCAGCTCACTCCTGTTTGAAATTTTGGCGGTTGCGCGGCAAAAACGAAGACGATCACGAAGAATCTTCGAATCTTCGTGATTGTGAGTCTTCGTCTTCGCCTACGGTTTGCCGGCACTGTATTCTGTTCTACGTTCCTTCGGAACGAACAAAAAAACGGCCTCTTCGTGCTCGTTTTCATGTTCGCCCGAAGACGAATGCACAAGTCTAGTTGTAAGAGAGGAGGAGTGGGTTTAACATACAAGACAACAGTAGTTAAAAGAACATGTGAACAAGAGAGAAAAAGGGGGGTAAATATGTGACAGACATAAGTTAAAATATGAAAGGGAGAAGGTGTATAAACATTAAGTTAGTAAAAAATAAAATATATAAAATTGAAAGATGAAGAAAATGACAGGGTGGGATAATTCATGAAACAGCAGCATGCTAAAGAGGTGAAAGATAAATAGAATGAAGGAGGTAAATGAATGAGCGAGGTAGGCATTATTAATGTCAGGAAGCAGGGAGTAAAAAAAAGATGAGCAGGAAGTGATAAACACATGCGAGAAATGGATTGGAGATAAATCCCCCAAAAGGGTATCTGCTCATTCTGGTATAAGTTTGAATCAAATGCGTATAGTGCTTCTAACTCTTATAATTCAGGGATCCTTTTTATATCCTAAAAATGTTTTAAAAATCAAATAAAAAAGTAAAAAATTAGATAAACTCATCATATAATGATGTGATCATGTGTATTTATGTGCCTAAAGAAAGAATTACTTCCTCAACTTTAAACACCTTAGAGCACTCTTACTGCATCTGTTGTCTCTTTCTCCTAATCTCCCATCTGAGTTGGTTTTGCTCACTACTTAGTTTTGCGGCTTATTGGGGCATTCCTATTGTGATCACTCAGTTGGGGGTCACTGTCATGTGACTCCCTTCTGTACTACAACTGAAAACACAGTGTGAAATACATTCTTTCAATGTCCAAAATGCATAGAATTCTTGTATTTTAAACCTCGTTGTTCATAGCACACATGATTTTCTGCTGTGCTCTGGTAAAATAAATAAGAAGGAGGCTGGGAAGCAGATATGCGAAGGTACATTTCTCACTTCTTTACTCTCTTCACCTGCATTTGTGGTCTAGAGAGACTTTTAGCAGAGAATCTTTTTTTTCGGTGTATTTCTTTGAGAGTTTGATTGTCCTCTTCTCTTCTTCCACCTTCTTTTTATTATCAAGTTCTTCTGTATCCTCTACTCCAATCCATGGATGTATTTCTGTCTGTAGCAGTTGCTGAATAGATGATAATTATTAATTTACAGATACAATGTTATCAGCGTCATTTTATCTTTGTAATAATGCCAGTTCTGTATTCAAATATTAAGAAAAAGACTTGAAACATTCTTTTACAAATAATGTTTTTTTGTCACACTGTATCTAATTGACAGAAACAAGAAAAATACAAATAATGTTACATTTTGTCACAATGTATCTAATATATAATTGTCGAAACAAGAAAAAAAACAACAGAATAAAAGTACAATGCATTTTGCATTCATTTCATAACATTTTATGCACATTTATGAGAAATATTGGTATTGACGTCTTTTATACCCTTCAATTGTATTCTGTGGCCGTCATCATCTGTAAATCAAATTATCCGTCTTTTTCTGACAATTGTCATATTTCTATGTCATAATTTGAATCTGATTTCACTACATTTGGTTAGTTTGTACTGATTCACATATGTATATAGATATTTAATTAATCTAATTCATATTTCAGCATATGTTTTAAAAAAAAATCCCACATTTTCCGAAGAATTTGCTAAAAACAGTGAGCTTATTGTAAAATAATTTAATTTTACATTTAATTTTATACAACTACAGACTAGTAAACAGTTTCTTGTAATCCTTTTGCATTTTGAAAATAAATAACACAATTTAATAGTGCAGTTTCTATGAAATCAATTTAGCTGATTTCTTTTTTTACGCTTTCAGTATCTGTCGTTCAGTTTTCTATTAATTTGCACTGCATGTTCTGCAATCTGTGGCAATTAACTATTAAATGCAGATTTCATTATTGTCATCATAAGAAAGCCTAGTATTTGTATATTGGTCATAGACAAACATCATTCAAAGCAATGCAGTTAGGAAATATATTTTTTGATGGTACTGTTTGTCCTATGATTTGACCCAGGTCCAATATATATATATATATATATATTCACAAAAAGGCCCCAGCACTTGAATCTTCCAACACCTGGTTGCTTACCACAAAAATAGGATATAATATAAAAATAGGAGAACCCGAAACATTCCGATGTTTAATGTGAAGTCCATACTTTCAGACTTTTATTGATATATCAAAAATATTATTACTAACTAAAGCATTACTCAATTTTACAAAACATAAGTAAATACCCAGGTGTCTGCTGAAATATCAAAAACTAAAATGTAGGTATTTTGAAAAAAAAATTAATTCAACATTTCTCATAAGACACCTACAACCACCTAATATAAATAGTAAATACTTTTAGAAATTGTATTCTGAATGTAATTACCATTTATGCTAATGTTCGCACATTAATAAATTATATTAACAACAATAAGTACTTCTACATTTATGTATTTTACTGTTTTTTCCTTTGAAATTATATATGAATCAATTTACAAAAGGTCTAGCTTTAGGAAGATTATCAACTTTATTTTTACTGGTTTCTCATAAGAAATATGAATATACATTTTATTTAATAATGAAAGTAAAATTACCTTTCAAAGAAACCCTTTTGTCTGTTTCTTCTATATGGCGGAGCATAAATAAATAAATAAAAAAAAATAAAAATATATATATATAAATATTACACAGCATATCTTGTTTTATGAATATTATGAGGAAACAAAGGCTGCTGCATGTTTCTTCTGATGTATGTGGCTCATGTAAAATGTTCAAGAAAATAATTGCAAACTCATAACTTGAATAAGAAATTGCAGATTTCCACTTAACGGCATATATTTAATTTCCATTAGCTTTCTTTTTTGTTGCTGAGAAATAAGACATTGTTAAGCGGATGGTATCCCTGAATAAATATTTACTTAGTTATAAATCAACAGTATACTTATTCATAAAAACAGGACCCATTGAAGAAATAAAGTAAAAAGATATTTTTAAACATATCGTATTTTTATGCAAACACCTTGAAAGCCTTAGCTATTTTAACAATATCTGATTAAAATATAAAACTCTTTCCAGCCAAAATCCTTTAGATTTTCTGGTGACATAAATCCCATGCAATGTTTTTGTACCCAATTTTGCCCTGGACTTGTAGTCTGGGCTTTGATAAATGACCTACATTTCACCTCCAGCATTATCAAGACTTTCCCAGACAAAGTCCATTGGGTCATTAATAGTGATGTGGGTGTAACAGTCACCAAAAAGTGAACTAGTTCAATAATGCTATTGTTGGAGAGGTTGGTTGTGTGTTTTGAGAATCATTTGTTCCCTGAGTTAATGCTAGTCATTTATATATGTAATGAATACAAGCTCGTAAAAGACATGCAATTAAATGATTATACAATGCAAATTTGCATTAAAGACATTCATATATTAACTTTATATTAATGCCTGATGTAGTTTGTCTTGAAAAAGTAAATACAAGACATGTTGGGCCTTAGCTCCCTAACTTCCTGTGTTATCATGTAAAAAATGGGTTTATGTTGCAAAGATAAGTAAAATAATTTACTCAGTGGATAAGTAAATTCATTTATGTACTTACTAGTAACTTTTTGGGGCAAATGTAGAGGATTGGTAAATATTATTACCATTATTATCGTTTAGAGTATACTCAGTATGACATTTTTTATATTTCCTTTTGTGAATTTGGCATTTTACTGTATAAATATGTGCTTAAGTGTGTATATATATATATATATATATATAAATACTGTATACATACTATATATAGTAACTATAGTAGTTTATATCTACATATCTTTTCTTTGAATGCTGATTATTATTGCATAAAATATTCCAGGCCAATGTGATTACATCGTCTAAATAATTGCAGAAGAAAAAATAGTATTTTCATAAAAAAAGAGAAAGCTCTTTCGTTTTTTTTTACTTGTATCTTTTAGATAATCCCTATACAGTTTCAACATATTTTCCAGATTGTATAGGTATTTAATTTACTGCATGTACATCCGGGTTATCTCTCTCCAGTAATTAAATATATATAGAAGCTATACTTCTTTCTCTTTGGAATATGTTACCTTTTACATGTGCCAAGTACTAGTTTTAAATTCACTTATTTTTTTAAAATGTCTTATTTTTCATCCTATTGTGAAGTTCTTTTGCCACTCAGTACATGTATGCTGACTACAAATACTCCAAAAAAATGTAATATGTGTATATATATATATATATATATATATATATATATATTGCATTTTTTTAACAAGATCCCCCTTGTGCATTCGTTTTAAATATGAGCTTTCGAGAGTATCGACCTCTATACATATATATATATATATATATATATATATATATATATATATATATATATATATATATATATATATATACATAGTAAGTATCACCATGTCTATATATTGCCAGGAATGATACAATAACTTTGGAACATGCACTTCTCTTCTGTTTGTAAAGGAATTTCAGATTAAAAATATATATCCACTTTACAAAAGATAACTGTCAGTCACCCACAACATAGTAATATTATTGGTCTTAGTATATTAGTGTATTTTCACCCCATGTCTGTTCTCAACTCTATATCTTGATACTGTGATATTATCTGTAAATGTATCCACTGTATATAAAACCTTTGTTGTTTTTACACATTTTTTTTGTGGCTTTGTGATATAGGTTGCATTGTAGAATTGCACATCAGACATCACAGGGCCCATATATAAATAAAAAGACACAAAACAGGTAGGTCTCCCATACGTTCAAATTGAAATAATGGAATCCGTCTGTTAAGATAAGAAATGTTAACAGATATGACCATACCATTTATGGCCATTTACACAAAGGCTATTTTAATCATCAATTTTATTCAACTAACAGGTATCACTTTTTTATTGTATACCCGCTATTTTGAACACATGCCATATTACCAATGTTCCCTCTAAACTGTGCGCACACACAGGTGTTTGAAAATGTATGTGCCCACAAGAGGTTACTAATCTTTCCAAGCAGGCCTCTTCTTCTAACAACCTACACTTACATTTACATACACACATTACTCCAACACATACACACACACACTCTTACACATAAATATATACACAAGTTAATGGACATTGGTGGAAGCTTCCTTAACGTTTTATTTAATCGAACAACAAACAGAACAAAATAGTTCAAACTTGAAAGTATCTAAATAAATCTTAACTAAATATGTAACTTTATAAGTTGCATTTATATTTATATTATATTAACACATGTCAATACAGCTTTAGTAGCCAACAAAGAGAGGCTGTGCCAAAATTATCTTGAAACTATTTTAGGTTTACATTTGCACAAGTGTTCGGTGCGCACATACATTTGTACAACATAAGATTTTTGGGTACACCAACTACTAAAAATTAGAGGGAACATTGAATATCAAATTTTTGTTTTACTTATAGTCTTTTTTTATACATAATATTTTATATACAATTTCATAATATCCAATAGTAATCTGAGTTCAGACTACAGGACTTCAGGTCAATGGTTAGGCAGGTGACCAATTTCCCTGTTTTTTTATTCTATTCCAGGGGCCATGTAAAGATCAAGAGATTGCATCACTTTCTGATGAAAAACATTAGCTATTTCCTACGGTTAAAGCCAATAACAAAGTAGCTTCTCTTGAACCAAGGTGTTAGCCATTTTAAAGTGCCTAATATTACAATAAATCTTGTTATAGTTAGATATACTGTATGTTCAAGTGTACAAAATAATTATCACAGGTCTTAGTCACGCAGTCTACATTGTTGTGACAAACAGGCTGACTACCTGTTATTCTGGTATAAGAAACCAGCCCAGAAAATATGTCTGCACACAAGGGAAGCAACACATGCTAAAACCTTGCAACAAAATTTGGGATGTTATGACACGTTTCCGTTCTTTTACTAGTTATTGAGCTTACATCTTTATTAGCTAGCTGGAAGTCCCACAAACATCTGACAAAACCAATTGAAATGTTCTGGCTGGATAAACCACTTCTTTGGATTTCGCTAAATGGTTTTGCATCACTTACTAAATCATTGTGAGTCCCTAGTAGCAGAGAGGGGGTTAACAACACAAAGGTTTGACTGCCAACCTGATTTCTGACGTTTTGTTTCTTCAGTATGGGCCCACAATCAATAGCCTTTCCATTTCAATGAAAAATCGCTAAATACAACTTTGATAAATTCTCCTTACCACAATTTTGCTGTTAAAAAGAATATTAAAGTACACCCAGAAGACAAAATAATTAAATAAAAGGATTGTGATTAAATGTACCAACTATCATTGACATTGATTTAAAAATATTCTGCATTGGGAATACTTTTTCTTATTAAAGGTTATTTTAGAGAAAATATTGATCATCAAGGTAGGACCGCAGAATAATTGACCTCCACCTAAAGAAAAAAAATCATTTTGATGAGATTTTTTTTTCATTTGTATTTAGTTCAAACTATAAAAAAATAATAATGATAATAATAATAATGCTAGAAGCTGCTCATTCTTGAATTACTTTCTTTATTGTCAGTGAAATCTAATAGAACTACAAAAAAGTTAACTAAAGTTACTAAAAAAAAATAAAAAATTGTACCATAAAATGATGCCGCGATTTAGATTTTAAATTTTTTGGATTGTTTATACAAATAATTATATATTTTATAACCACCTTCTTCCACTAAGCTCCCCCAGATTTCTACTTTGTTTTTCCTCTCTATTTCTCTAGCTTTTTTGATGTTCACTTCTCCATTTTTTTGTATGGTTTGTATCCCACTGCGGTTTGGTGCAGTACAAAAGGCAATCACACGCACCCATATTAAATGGAGCTTATCTTCATTGTGACAACTTTCCAGAGTGATTCTCAAACTATGGGAACTTACATAGTCAGTAGGAAGAATGTTCACACTTTGGATTAACAATTTATCAGTACTACACAGACCTCTTCTTTTTAGTTTTTGTATGTGCTATAATAACAAAGAAAATTATACTCCCTGCCTTTTAACAGGTTAAAAAAAAATAAATCTCCAGATGGCATTTTCAAAGCTCGCCACTATTAAATCTCTCTCATTTATCTAGTATTAACACTTGGTGCATAATATTTAAATTGGTTTATCATTCTTTGATAAACAATCACATACTATAATTTGGAAATACATGATGCTAAATGATATACAAAATATTAGATATATCACTTTCGAATATAACAATAACATTGGAACTTAGCACTCTATATACAAACAAAAATAGAGTAACCACAAACATCACAAAATTCACATTTGAAACGAGTGCCTGTTTATTTTTAGTATTTGAATAATCTGTAAAATTGTGTTGAAAAATCAAAAGTAAAAGTATATTTCCAAGACAAATGTTCCTTAGTATCTAGAAGTTGAATAGTTTATTGATCGGTAGATCCTTAATTCTTTCTTCCTTCTTTTAAGAAATTGCTTTAATACCGATTTGAAAGATTTCACGCCGGTAGCTTATCCTCTCAGTCTCGGAGTTGTCCAGCGAACGCGTAAACATACATGTCGAAATATCTATGAGAAGATACCCTTAATTCAACTTGCTTTTCAAAATAAACCAAACATGAATTTCTATAGTACTGTTAATGCTAAATCAAATGTTTTGGATATATAATTTTAAAGAACAACATATAAGAAAAATACATCTGTAAATAAGTTTGTATTATATACCACTTCAACTATTCACACATCAGATCCTAGAAGATTGTAGCTATAGGGATGTTGTAAATATGTTCTGATTTAGCCTTGGATAGAGGCATCACGTCTTATATTTTGGAAGACAAGACAATGAAGTGCGACAACACAAAATGCTTTATTTCTGTATTTTGTGTCTATGAAGATTGGTCGATAAGCAGACATAGTTTGTTTGGAATCATCATCAATATTAAATAATAAAATAATAATAAAACTAGTTCTTTATTTAGTCAACAGATACATCATCTTGTGTAGATGTACTGTATTATTATTATTATAAGTGCCAACAAATTACGCAACAGTGTACAATTTAACAATATACATTAGTACATACAAACACATAAAAGAAAGAAAGAAAGAAAGCACACAGGAAGTGACAGCAAAATAATAAAACAATAAAAGAATAATACCATTAAATATTTCATTAGCAGTGGATAGACCTTTGTTAATTGGGTGAATATATATATATATATATATAAAAAGAATTCACAAAATATGTAATTTTATTTTTAATTTAAGCTAAAGTATTTTCATAGTACATATATATAGTATATATATATGTATATACTATATATATTTTTTAATATGTTTTTGTGAAAAACATTAAATATGTTGCAAAGTTATCTTTTAGGTCACCTATATTTTAGTTCTACACTATAAACATGTTTAACGCTTAGGGTTGCAAATGTGGATGACAAGACAAACACTGGTAGCAAATGACTCGACTAGTCCTCCCGAGTGCTACCAGTAGCCCAACTGGTAAAGTGAGTCGTTTGCAGGCTTTGAAGCACTGCAATAAGCTCACCAGCATTACCCATTATGTGTACTGGGACTGAGTGCACCTAGATTTCATGGGATAAAAAAGGGTTAATTTTTGACAAGGACATCTCCAGCACAGTTAATCCATACAAAGCTCTAGGATTTCTCTGCAGTCATCTTTGTGGTTTTCATTAGCATTTTTTCTCTCCTTTTGTGAAATCTTTTCTTCTTTTCCTTTACCCTTGTGAGCTTGCAGAAATTAGCATATTATACCAGGAGTAGAAGATGTAAGAAGCTGACCCCCTGCTGTTCAGTGGATTGTGCAATCTGCAGGCGGTATCAATTTTTCAGCAGTCTGCTCATTGCTCATTACAGTCAAAGTACCAAGTGGCTCTGTATCCAGCAGTATATCCCCTGTCTCTGCAGGCAAGCATATGGGATGCCTAAAACTATATCAATACTTTCTGAGTATATTATCACCTATACTAATCCTTCAATTAAATAGATTATTTTTTTATATTAAGCTTGGGGTCTAAAAAGCACAACAAATGGCATTCTATCAAATAATAATAATCTATATCCCTTAAAACGTCACTTAGTAATTGATAGCAAGTTATAAGCCTCAATGTTTATAAGAAAGATTATTTTTTTTGCAGTTAAAAAGGTGTATTTAGCGGATAGGATTCCATATACCAATAAACACAGTATCTTTTGTGTTTGCATAGTATAGTTGCTGATGACGTGGGCAAATACATATATATATATATATATATATATATATATATATAATTACTGTCACTACAACAGCAAAACTGCATAGGGATATTAAGACAAATATCCAGAGCATTTGCCATTTTATTTTATTTTTTTAACAAATGTTCATTATAGACTGAGTAGGAAGCACAATTATTATTTTGCCTTTTGTCACAGCATATCTGGTTGTAGAGGCAAATTGCATATTGCCTATGCTGTTTATTTTATAAAAAATCTCAATATATTTTAAAGCAGATGTCATAATATATCTATATTGAATTAGACTGAAAGCTATTTTTTTAGGCATTTACTAATGTAAGGAAATTAAAAATCACTACAGCAGTAATTATTGAATTGGGTTGCCTTTTGAAATTGCCAAATGAAAAGTCTTGGCCTTACAAAATTTGTACAAAAAATTACAGCATTTGTAATCTTAGTGGTATCGTAATTATGTTTACAGACTTGATATTTAGTTGTAACTCCCAGAACTAAAAAATATAAAATGGCTTCTGAAAAAGCAGAAGAGGGCGCTCTTGTGAAAGTCAAGTGTTGCGCGTAAGGTGTGAATCTTACAACTATGATTTCTAGGATATACAGAATAACATTTTTTGTTTTTTTGTTTACTACGCTTGCAGAAATGCCTTCTAACATTTAAGGTGCTAGAAGGATGGTGCAATCTATCAGGCAAACTATATAGACAACTCTGCCTACACGACACAGAATGGAATTAGGGATCTCCTTCTCCAGTTAGGAGTAAAGTAAACAAAATCTCCGTACAAAATATCTCTAAGGCAGTAATCACCGATATAGTTTTTATTACAAGTCACCTATTTTGATACAGCATTAAGGCTGAGGGTATACCAAAAGATTTTGGCCTAGTTCATTATTTATGCATTGTTGTTGCAAGTTAATTTCTGAGATCCTTGTGACACCATTTTGTATTTGACACACAGTAGCCTCTGCTTCAACACCACTCTTTATTAAATTCAGGTTTTAGCTTTTTCATTGAACAATGCAACACCATGCAAACAGCATTTTATCCTGTTCAATTGTATAAACTTGTATACACTGTCTTTAAGCTCTACGTTTTCAGTTTTTGGCTTCTAAAGAATGCATCATTTGACTTTGGTTTAAAGGGTTGAACAGATTCCTAGTTACTGCAATGTAGAAATTCTTTAATTGACATGTTGTTACAGCTCGACATTTATGCAACTTTATATATATCTTGAATTTTAATTCTCACTCCCTGCCTTCGATTGACAGATATCTGTTCTGCTGTACTTAAAATATGCAATTCTGCTCACAGCTGGATTACATGCTGTCTTCATCTCCTTGACACTATTTAAGCATAAATTACCAATACAAAATCAACCTTTTTTTTCTTTTCCTAAAACCCCCCCCCCATATATTTAATGTATAGTATGGGCGCGAATCTTATCTGAGCAGTAAGTGTTTGGTTTTTTTTACACAGAAAATTAATTAAATTCCCTGAACAAATTGCTGTCCATCTGATATAACTCATATGTTGGAACAGGAAACACAGGCTTGCTCACGTTGCCCGTTACCATTGCATTGTATCTTTGTATTGTGTATTAATTTGCTAAATCCACAGAAAGAATAATGTAGAGAAATTGGGCACACTTTAAAATACCTTCTTAAATTTTACAGATAATGTAATTGTTTTTGTCATTTGCATGTTTGTGGATATTTACAATTTTACATATATATATATATATATATATATATATATATATATATATAGTTAGGCCTTAATGCTATATATAAATGTATTTGCTCTTTTTATTTATTTTTTTCATCCAAAATATTTCATCCATAAAGGGTTGTTATGTTTGCATAACACGGATATAAAGTAATGTTCTGGTGTTTCTCCTTTATCTTGAGGGGAGACTTAATTAATGTTAACATAGCTATGAAATTTTTACAGCTAGTTAATTCCCCTTCGTAATTTATACTATCTAAATCTAGGGACATATGCGAGCCTGGGTTCAAAAAATCTAGTTGGTTCCAAAAATTATCTGGTTGTCCAAACAAAATTGTCTATACATCTGCTCTGCTTTGTTTAAAGATGAGCACTCTTTACTAAAATGGGTGATCCTCTGACATTTTGAGAACCATAGAGATTGTTATTATTGATTTTTTTCTTTTATTTTGCTTCATAGTAGTTAGCACTGGGCTGAGAAACCACTGGAAAGAAATTATTTAATCACTCAATTATAAAGGCTTTTACTTATTTGGAGATAAGATTGTTTCTAAGTTGACAGTTTTCCCAAAATATTTTTCAGGATTTTAATAAAAGACCATTCTAACAAAATATCACCTCTGGAAATCCTGAATACAAACAATTGTAGATTTTTCCAATGATCCATACATTAAGTTTCAGGTTACAGATTCCTGAACTACAGTGATGAAAAAATTTTTTTTTCTATTAACTGTATTCTTTTCGACAATCCCAAAATATTAAGTATATCTATAAACCACTCCCAAAATGTAATAAACTATCAAAAGTCGTTGATAAATAATAATAATAATTATTATTATTATTGCAAAAAAAATGTAATTATGTAATTATAAAGTAGAGCCTGGCAAAGTTTTGCATTTCAGATCATTGTCAATCCTCAATGAAGTGCTAAGCCATCATATGCACATTAATGCATATGATAGCTGAGTGGTCCCTCTAGATCAGCTCCCCCCTTGAAAAGGCATGGGATGATCATGCAGAATCCCCCCAATGCATTTACCCCTTTCCTTGCCCTCAGCCGCAAACTCTTTTCCAGCTACTTGCGCCCATACTATCAGCCAGCTCCTCTGTGAGGATCATCTGCATCAACACTAAGGCTATGATTCACATACCTATGACAGATACATTAATTATAATATGGCATATTTTTTTAAACTCTTGTACCTTTTCTACTTTTTACTGATAACACTTGGCTACTTGTTTGTATTGTTATTTTTATTTTATCACTTATCTCTAAGTGAAATAACAAGTATAAATTATATTAACTAGTAATAATTATAATACAAGCTTGCCTGGCCTTGCAAACTTGCTAACAGCCATTCTTATATTTATTATCATATATATTTAACTTAATATTTCCTTTTTTCATGGTTTAGTAGTCTTTGTGTTGTTTCTATATTTACTTGCCACATGCAAGCTCTGGGTAAGAAATTGAAACATTTTGTGACTTTATAGTTTTTTCCTAACATGGTGTGTGATGTCCTGTCAAGTGATCTTAAGGGTTTCGGACAAATGCAGTAATAAAACTTATTGCATGTTTGTAATAAGTCACAATACCTCTCTTTCCTCTAATTTTCTTTCCCCTCTCTCCTTCTTCTCTCTTCCATTTTCTTTCTTTGTTCTTTCTGTATTTTCTCTCGCTCCCTTTGCTCTCTTCTTTTCTCACTTTTTGTTCTTTAGTCTCTCTTTCATCTCTCTTTTCTTGATTTTTCTTTCCTCTCTTTTTTCTCTTTTATCTTTCTTGATTTGTATTTTTCCTCTTTTTCTTTTTAGATTTTTTTCTCTTTCCTCTCTCATTTCTTCTCTCTTTTTTTGTTTCTTTTTTCTTTCCTCTTCATCTTTCCTCTCTCTTGCTTTCTTTTTTTTGTTTCCTCTCACCTTCTTTTCCTTCCTTCCTTCCTTCCTTCCTTCCTTCCTGCATCCCCTTCCCACAGCAACATGTTCTAGGAGCCCTTCCACACACCGGGTTCACTGTGTGGAACCCCCTAGCCTTCTTTATACACATAAAACTACACTAATAATAACATGGTGGGTTGTCAGTACTAAGCATATATGTATTGATTTAGACCACTTAATGGCCCAATGGTGGTCCGTAACCTGCTTTTTATATAAGCAGACAATGAAGAGAATGACAACATTCATTATAACAGGGAGCACTGCCTTATTTATATGTATCTATAAATTAAGTATACCTTCTACTAGAACGGTAAAGATTTTTCTTGGACTATTCTGTTCTATTGATGGATGTTTATTCACTCAACTGACTCTGCATGAATCTTATCCTTGCCAGTGGGATTTATAGCCAACAGGAGATCAACAGAGAGTACAGGAGATGTTAATCATATGTGATTTATGGGCAGAACTTTTTCTGATGTTTGACTTGAATATACAGAGCATTAAATGGCTGGCATAATAATGCAATTTTACTGAACTATGGAGATGGGCAGTGTCAGAAGAAGGTGAAACATATCCTTTATTTCATGTAGTTAAAATCCCAATCCATAAATTATATTTTTAAAATTCTACGCATTGACTACACTTTCAATTGAGGCAATTGTTTGTGAAGTGTGTAATAAAGAATCACTAGATAGTGTTACTCACCTGTCCTCGGCTCCCACGTTGCCGCAACAGCCGCCGCGAAGAAGAGGGAGACCCCCCTCCAACGCACGGCCACCTCCACTGCAGCCGCCACGGAGGAGAGGGAGACCCCCCTCCAACGCACGGCCACCTCCACTGCAGCCGCCACGAGGGAGACCCGCCTCCAACGCACGGCCACCCCCACTGCAGCCGCCACGAGGGAGAGGGAGACCCCCCTCCAACGCACGGCCACCTCCACTGCAGCCGCCACGGAGGAGAGGGAGACCCCCCTCCAACGCATGGCCACCCCCACTGCAGCCGCCACGAGGGAGAGGGAGACCCCCCTCCAACGCACGGCCACCTCCGCTACAGCCACCACGGAGGAGAGGGAGACCCCCCTCCAACGCCCGGCCACCTCCGCAGCAGCCGCCACGAAGGAGAGGGAGACCCCCCTCCGCCGCACAGCCGCTTCCGCCGCCGTCCTCTGAAGTGCCGCGCAGGAGAGGCAGACCTTCTGGTACACGGCGTCCTGCTTCTGCACTCGCACTGCAGGGTTATATGAAGGGAGGTTACGCCACACTCATGATGGCCGCGAGTCCCGGACACCGGAAGTGACGTCATGAGGTTTTGGAGGGAGATTCGAACTTCCCCTGCGGTTCATTATTTAAACCTGCTCAGTTCAGTTATGCCTTGCCTCCTGATGGTTGTCTATGCCTAGTGCTAGCTCCCAGATAGCGTTTGATTACTGTTTCCCGTGTTTGATCCTGGCTTGTCTGACTTCGTTGTTTTCCTGAATCCTGACCTTGGCTACGTTTACGACTATCCTGCTCTCCGGAATCCTGACCTCGGCTACGTTATACGACTATCCTGCTCTCCGGAATCCTGACCTCGGCTTATATGAACTGTTCTGTCCTGGAGTCCTACCTGACCACGGTGTCTCCATTTACTTGTACGTGACAGATGGTTTATTCTTTTCCGTGGTATTATTGTTTAGTTTTATTTGGACTACATCTATTATAGATTAATCTTATCTATACACATATTATATATAGGTGTGTCTGTGTATACACATAATAGGTAGTGCATCACATTACAGAAATAAAAGCTGAGAGGGGCCATTATGAGTTACATATTAATTATACATTTAATTTGCTATTTTTTCAAATTTAAATTACATTAAAGTTACTGTAGATTTTTCATATAATAATGTGTTGTATCTGCACAGATACCAAGCTTTATGATTTAAATATGGTATTGTACGTTTGTCAATCTTATCTCACAACTCCAGCTCCATTGCCATTTAAAAATACATGTTAACAAATTATTTAATATTAATTTAATGTTTCTGTTATGAAACCTTCATAGCAACACACATATACAGTACATATTACCACATTGTGAGATCAGGAATTGTGACAGCAAAGCTCAAACAGCATTTTGTTTTCATGTGATTTATTAGAGCATGGAAATTATTGTGCAACAAGATGAATACATACAGATACTACAAGCAGAAAATAAAACATACAGTTCGGAGGTTAAGTAAAAGTCTGCTAAAACCGCCTGCTAGATTTTATTATATCTTTTCATGTGACAACACTGCAGAAATGACGCTCTGCTACAATGTAAAGTGGTGAGTGCACAGCCTGTATAACAGTGTAAATTTGCTGTCCCCTCAAAATAACTCAACACACAGCCATTAATGTCTAAACCTTGGCAACAAAAGTGAGTACACCCCTAAGTGGAAATGTCCAAATTGGGCCCAAAATGTCAATATTTTGTATGGCCACCATTATTTACCAGCACTGCCTTAATGCTCTTGGGCATGAAGTTCACCAGAGCTTCACAGGTTGCCACTGGAGTCCTCTTCCACTCCTCCATGACAACATCATGAAGCTGGTGGATGTTATGTAATCATCTTTATACCCTTCCCTTAGCACACCACCCCTTCATATCAAACAAACATATTTCTCCGCTCTCCTCCCCATGGGACCAGGAACCAGACGGACACAAAACATAAAGTGCAAAACATATGTATTGTAATAACCAAGCAAATAAAGAAAAATCATGATCCAGGAGTGCATACCAAAAGACAAGCTGGGGTCAGGAACCAAGATGAGTAGTCAAACAAGCCAGGGTCAGGTATACAGAAATCAGGGATGCTAGGAACAAGCCACGAACAAGCAAGGAATCAGGAGCCAGGAGGGATGTCAGAGAAAGCCGGGTCATGCACAGAACAGAACACAGGAGAATGCACTTTTAGCTAGAAACAATACAAGGGCAAGTAGGAAATGGGCCTAGCTGCTTAAATAACCTGGAAGGGGTTGACTGATAAGAATCAGGTTAGTAACCATGGTAACAGAGGAGTAAAGGCAATTTGTTAAACATCAGCTGAGTCATCCTGACACAGGGAAGAAAAGACTGATCATTTATTCATGAGCTGAGTGTAAAAACAGAGAGCAGTTCAGCCAAACTGTGACACCGTCCCTATCTGGCAGTCTACATCGCTATCTTCCCCTACACGTCTGCCAGTCCGCACTGCACCAGATATGACATCGTATCCGGTGCAGCACTGACTGGTAGACGGTCAGTGAGAGGAGATCTGTGCTTCAATTGGTATAAATTTTGTTTTGTGGTGGCAGCTACATTGGCTGCCATCAAGACCATCCCCAGGGGAGGCGATCTACCGGAAATAATTAGTAACCTTTGTGGTGCACATAAATTTCCTTTGTATGCTGGTAGCATAAAAGAGGAAACATTGGTCCTAGTAATTTTATGAAGTTCACCCTGCATACACAGAAGTGTACATTAGTTTTCAAACTACTTTCAAGTTTCAAGTAGACAGTAAAACCAGTATTATCCACTTCTTGTAGCCATTCAATACATCTGAATCAGTCCATATCTTGACAAGACAGGTTCCTAAATTACTGTGGTTTAGGTAGACAATTAAACAGTACCTTCCCTGCCACCTTCCTCTCTCACTGGACAAAGGCAAAGCAAAGCTCCCAACAGCAGGGTTTATGAACCAGCCGACAGGCTCATTAGTCCAGCAGGACATTCTGAATATGTAACCATGTCATGCAAGAGGAGATTTACAATCTCCTGCTTATTTATACAGATTCTCTAAAGTGGTTACAATCAGGCCTAGGTCTCCTACCTTTCCTGTGTGTGTGAGCAAAGATGTGTATGTGTAAGTGTTTGTGTGCGAGCATAGATGGGTATGTGTAAGTGTGTATGAGCATGTATGTGTAATTGGTGTGAGATGGAGCATGTGTTAGCATGAGTGTGTGTTTGTGTGTGTGCATGGATATGTATATATATATATATATAAGTGGTGTGAGAGGGAGAGTGTTTGTAAGAATGAGTGCGTGTATTGAGTATGAGTGTGTTAGCATGTATAAATTTGTGTAAGTGAGTTTACATATTTGTACAGATTAGTATGTTAGAGAGGGGCAAGGGGCAAAAAAGCCACAGATAATCTGTTTGGGGGCAAAGATGGCACAGATATGACATCTGGGGCACTGACAAGATGGGGCAAAGATGGCACAGGCAGGCTGTTTGGGGGTTAGGATGGCACTAGTAAAGTAAAGTGCCAGGAAACAGACAACCAAATACACACCAGGACAGGTTCTGCCACACCGACCCTCAAACACACACACCAGGACAGGCTCTGTCACAACGACACCCAGACACACACACACCAGGACAGGCTCTGCCACACTGACACCCAAAGACACACGCAAGGACAGGCTCTGCCACACTGACACCCAAACACACACAGGCTCTGCCACACCGACACCCAGACACACACACCAGGACGGGGTCTGCCACACCGACACCCAGACACACACACCAGAACGGTCTGCCACACCGACACACACACCAGGACAGGCTCTGCCACACAGACACCCAAACACACACACCAGGACAGGCTCTTTCACACTGACACCCAAACACACACACCAGGACAGGATCTGCCACACCGACACCCAAACACACACCAGGACAGGCTCTGCCACACTGAAGCATAAAAAAATATTTTCTACACTGTTTTGTCATTAACTGCTCCTTTTGTATTTTTGCCCCCTTGTTTATTGATGCCCCAGCCAGGCCCCCTTTACTATTGATTAAGGTGCCTTTATGCCCCCACACCCTTGTGTATTGATTTATGTGATGCCCCAGCCAGCCCCCTCCCTTGTGTATTGATGCCCCCACCCCTTTTGTACTGGTTAATGTGATGCCCAACCACCCTCTTGTCTATTGATGCCCCCACTGCCATGTGTATTACCCCCCAGCCACACACACCCCTGTTTATATTTATTTTGTAATGCCATAACCCAGCCACCCCCCCTTCAATATGGGTCCGCTTTCCTATAACCCCTAACTATTTTTTTGGTAATACTTAAATTTTGTTTTTTTTTGTTTTTTCCTGATCTTCTCCAATGTGATGATCCTCCCCTTGCCACGAGGAACATCTTCTGTGAGCCTGCACCCCTCGAACATCACGTGTTCAAATCGGCCACCTGGCCACGAAGTTCAAAGTAGCCGTTGTGCGGCTGCAAGACCACCTCCGCCGGCCGCTTAATGAAGTTAAATCGGGCGGCGGACGCGGTCTTACAGCCGCATGACGGCTGCTTTGAATGTGGTCTGCGGGCCCCACATTGGACGCCCCTGATATATACAGTATATATGTATGGTAGATTTCATTTTAATTTATTGACCCAGAGATTAATTCAGTTTTTAATGCCTTTTTTGCTTGTCTTCTGTAAAGGATTCTACTAGCAATATAACATATTATGTATTCAAACCATCGTTTATTTATGTATACCAGGGGTAATAAGGACACACTGTCTCAAGGTGAGCAGCACTTTAATGGAAACAGTTAGAAACAGAGGCATTAAATGAATAATTCCTTGTCAGCATTGTTATTTTGGAAATAACATTTTCAAAAGGTTACAGTACCTTCAGCAGGGGATGGCTGGCAGCTTATGGCCTGGGGGAAAGTAAAGCTTGCCCTTTGCCCCCCAACGTACACACTAACACAAATACACATGCCTACTTATACTTACACACTCATACATTACTCATATTCGCTAACATTCACTTACAGACTCATGCTAACACACACTCCCTTTCACAAACACTTACACATACACATCCATCCTAAAACACAAACACTTACTCTTACACATATATGTTAACACATAAAACACTTACAAATACACATCTATGCTAACACAGCTTAGACCAGCCCTTTGTGAACAATTTTGGACCAGCCCAGGAGGCCATCTCCTCCTTGGCCTTCAGTATCCTAAATGCTAAAATTCTTGCTTTCAACTAATCTGCATAAAACCTTTTTGTTTCTCTTAAAATGCAGGTAATGAGTTTTACATACATGGCTGAATCCTTATGGTATTTTATGAGCATATTAAATTCCCTCAGCACATCAAATCAAATGCATTGTACAACCAGCTTGTGCTGTTTGCATGGAACGCTGGAGAGGTTTATTAACTGTGCTAGTGCCAGACAGGTGTATAATGGAATCGTACTTTAACTGCCAATTGATTATTTTCTATGTTGATTCCTTAGATATATTGAATAGTTTGTTGTGGAAATGGGAACAAACACTAGAGTGAATTGTTTTGGTGATGCATTTGGGGTGCAAAGGGATCTATTCACTAAACTGTGAAGGCTTGTGAAGTGGCAACAATAGTCTATGCAACAAATTCACCGAAGCCATCTAGTCTCTCCATTTTTCCGGATGTAGAGACTCAGAGGTTACTGACCTACATGTAATATAATGACAATGAGTGAAACAAACATTAAGTCAGATGCATTATAGCAGATTCAAGCATTAGATGCAACTTGAAATGCATACATCCTTGACCTTCATGCAAATCTTCAGAACTCTTAATTCTGTGCACTAGCATTATCCTAATGCTTATCTTTTTGCTGCTTGCTTGGCTCCACCCCTTCTATCCCACCCTTGAGGGCAGAGTCATATGAACGCATTATACACATGACCTGTCTCTCCTGTGTTGACTCCATCCAGTCCTCCTCCTTTACAAAATGAAAAATGGAACTAGAGCCTGGAGAAATAATATCTATATAGATATATAAATATATATATATAAAGCAGCCATTCGGCACACTACTACATTGCTTGTTCGGGGCGGTAGGAGACTTTACGGGTGCTCATTCATTTAGAGTGGTGCATCTCTCTCTCCCTCATGATGAGACACAGCAGCTGCAGAGAAAGCCAGCCTTAGGTGTCTCCATGTAGTTCAGGTATAGCTCAAATAAATAACTCATGGAAACACAGCATTGAAGGTATAGATCGAATACATAATGCATGGAACCTCTACATATTAACGCAAAACAAGCAGCTTCATATTTGCATAATCTTCCTTTACTGTCCCCATAGCAGCAAAGAATATAGTTAAATACAGCTCATCCTTCTTAAACTTTCTTGGATGCTCAACATAAAAATAAGGTCAGCTCTGACCTTGTATTTGTCCTCTTTTATTGTGGTTCATATGGTTTGGTTGAAGTTTGGCCCACCTCTTTGATGGGTGAACTCTTGTTTCTCGCGAGACTCAGTCGACATTTTGTTTTTCTCGATTCTGTGCAGTGCTCTTCATCAGTTCTTCGGTTCTTCAGTCTTTGAAACTTGCTGTTACTTGCAGGTTGGGCCCCTGTTGTGTATATTTTGTTTGCTTTTGTTTGACTTAAACATCTTGGCAATGCTTACAAGGCCATATCTACCGTGCGCAGAAAGGCAGCTCTGCTCACAATGGATGGAATTGAGCTCAAAAGAGCTAGGCATGGCTGCCAATGATCTCTTCGGAGATTCCTTTGTTAAGGAATTGAACCGCCATGTCTCTGTCATGGGGGCATCAACTCTGGCAATTCCAATGTCTCCTCTTCGAGCTCAGTTCTGCCCCTTGGTGCTTTACCAAGCTCTTAAAGCCGGTGATGTAATTTTTCAGATCCAGAGGTGTCAGATCAATCCTTTATCTAGACAACATCCTTCTTTTTTCTCAAGACCCAGCTATCCTCCTGGCTCAGACCTTGTTTGCAGTACAAACTCTTTACCAGCTCAGTTTTTTGGTAAACATTCCAAAGTCCAAGCTCACTCAGAAGATTTGGTTCTTAGGTTACAACATGGACTCAGTACCGGCCCTTTTTTGACTACTGACTTCAAAAATTACCGCCATGAAGAAAGACTTTACTGTGCACGCAGTCTTGTCCATTGAGAAGGCTCTCAAAAATTGTAGGTCTACTGACTTCTTCCATCTAGGCAATTTTTCCAGGTCCTCTGCATTACCGTGCTATACAGCAACTCATCTGAGACGACTGCCATCATATGATCAACCTGTCCAGCTTACCAAGGAGGTACGTCAAGAACAGCTTTTCTACTTCTAGGCTTGTAATGACAGGGCCATCTTCGGTTCACATCCAGATTTCATCCTGGAATTAGACACCAGCATGGTAGATTGGGTAGCAGAGTCTATCATGGAGACCACCGGAGGTCGTTGGTGTCCAGAGGAACGCACGTTACATATCATTTGTCTGGATAAAGGGTTCTCTTGTTATCCGCAGTCATGCAAAAGATTGTTCAAACCGCTGTCTTTTTCTGAGGATGGAAAATTTCTCTGCAGTCCGCTATATCAACCACCTCGGCGGAACCAAATCCATACATTTGCCGGAATTGACAAAACAGATTTACCAATTCTTAACTAAACATCTTTCTTTTGGCCGAGTATGTCCCAGGAGTAGAGAATCAGAGGGCCAATTGGTACTCCAGACACTGGAGGGACACCAGCCATTGGACATTACACAGATTGGTTTTTCTGGACCTTTTTGCATCGCGGACAAATCATCTCAGCTGGCTACCGGATCCGGAAGCTCTGATGATGGATTCTTGAAATATGGTCAATATCTGGAGCCTATGCATTTACCCCATTTGCTCTCATTCCCAGGGTCGTTCAACATATTCTCACCTCTCAGGTAACCTTGGTCCTGGTGACCCAATTATGGCGCTCTCAACCCTGGTATTAGGGCACATTCTGTCCAGGGGGGCAGCTTCACGTGCCTTCTTAGCAGGCGGCTCCCTCAGGAGGCCGATTGGTCTCGCCCTTCTACTATTTTTGGTGCATTTTATTTCTGACCAGTAATTTCAGCTATGCTGCCGTTATTATCCAGACGTTAAAATTGCAAATAATTGCATAATGTAACAATTATTGTCAGAATAATTGGAATTTTCAGAAACACAGGAGGCGACAATTTCCCTCCCCCCTTCCCTTTTTTTCCTCTATATTGTGCGTTTTCTTTCTCTACATACTTTCATGCAGTATATGAGGTTGTTCCTTTGGAGATTTTTATTGCTTTTCCTCATATTATGTTTTGTTTTTCCATCAACTACACACACACCTGCCCATAAACACACATATACACATACACTGCCTTTACACACACATATACACATACACTGCCCTTATACACACACATATACATGTACACTGCCCTCACACACACACACACACACACACATATACACGTACACTGCTCTTACACACATATACATGCATACTGCCCTTACACACACACATATACACTGCCCTTACACACACATATACACAGCCCTTACACACACACACATATACATGTGCACTGCCCTTACACACACACACATATATACACTGCCCTTACACACACACATATACATGTACACTGCCCTTACACCCCTTTCTCCCCATCCCTTACCTTTTCCTCCATCCTTTTTCCTCCAGCCTCAAGGTGCAGCATGCATCCTGTGGTGGGAGCGCGAGGTCTGTCACTTCAGAGTAAAGCGAGATCTGAAGTGACAGACCTCGCACTCCCTAATGTTGGGCTGACTAGAGAGAGATCCTGATCTCCCAACTAGTCTGCAGGCTGCAGCTGCTGATCAGGCGAGACCCCCGCAGCTGCACCTAAGGTGAGTATCGCTCTCACCTCACCCTTCCTCTGCCCCTGCAAAGCGGGACAGAGGAAGGGATAGGCGGGACAGAGACGGAAAATCGGGACTGTCCCACCTAAATCGGGACAGTTGGGGGGGCATGCATTTTCAATTTGTATCCGACTGCACAAGTCTAATCCTAACTATAAATTTGTTAATGATTGCTTGTATTTTGATAGCTATCTATGTGGAAAAGGTTGTTGTAGCTTCTAAGTACTACTTCTGAAAAGATGTCCAATACTTAAGAGCTGCTGCTACAAGGGGGAGGGGTGGAAGTGATGTGGCCCTTTGCTGCTCACCTGGTTACTGAGACCCTAGAAAGGAGTGCCTTCCTGAGACCCTGGGACAACTACTCACTTAAAGTTGATTTCAATTAATTTTTTAACTACAGCTCTGAAAAACTGCATTCTACAACAAGAGACAACACTTATGGTGTTTGGTGTTTTTTTTTAAAACCACTTATCCATTGGGAAGCACAAAGCACCAACACAACACAAAAAACTGTGCCTAGATGTTTATCCTGCTCTTGCTTTTTTGACAAACTGGAAACCATGCCTTTGGTTATATAAGTGATGTTTAATGTGCTACACAATACCCTCCTGTTTTCTGGAGTCCATCCCAGTATAACAACAACATAAACATTCCAATATTGCACTGCAAGGGCAATAGCTGTGTCAATACCATAATGAGAACTCGACCTTATTTTAAATGAAATTTCCCTGGCCTTTTAGATCATTCTGTGCTTATCATTCTGCAATCCTATTATCTGAACAGCTGTCTCATATTCTGTAACAGTTTTGCACATGTATATATTTTAGTCTGCTGCACTTGAGCAGCTCTCTGCTGACTTCTTCAAACGATCTATTGCCTTTCAATGTTCTAACATAAACATAAACAGAAAGAGAACTGGGAATAATTAAGGAGAAGGTTTTAGAATATAAATAGGAGTGAAGATATTTTGTTATTTTTATTTCCTTCAATTTAAACCTGGTTTGTTTTGTGTTTGCTATGAAAGAAATACTGAAAATAACTTCTGTATGATGCTAATTTGTTATTATTAAGTGTTATCTACATACATTATGTAAGAATGTAGAGTACTCAAAAGCTCTGGACTTAAAGATACCAAATGGTGCTGGTTTTTCACAAAGTTAAAAGGCAATTATTATGTTAAGAACCAGTGGTAGCCCAAACAATTATTAAGAGGGGATTTGTATCCTAGACCTAAATGTTACACACAAGAAGTAGTCAGCAGATAGTAGTGGTAGAACTACAAATACGGTCATCAGAGGTGTATTTACCTTTACTGCTACCCTGACGTCATATCTAGGCACTCCATGTCAAAACGGCGCGTAAAGCGTTTTAATGCAAGATTGTAAGCTCCTCCTCAAATTATGTTATATACTACTTGTTATGCCCTGTCTACGGAATATGATGGCATTATATAAAACAATAATAAATAATAATAATGCAATCTATGGAGGCTATGCCATATTAAAATGGGCCAGCTGGAGAGATCAGAGATCTCCCCCATAAATGTTTCATTGAGCAGCAGCACATCAGTGGACCTGATCACCCAAGAAGTTTTGCAGCAGAAGGACTATCACCTCCCTGGACCTGCCGCCCTAATCAGACTAGGTTAGGATACCTCACTGCCCGTGATAAAGCCCACCTATAGGAGCAAAAATGTGTAGTGTATATTTCCGCCCAAACAGGACGGACATCTCTGCCTGAGAACCTCGTGAGAACCTGTATTGTAGCTTCCGGTTTGACCGGTATCTGTAAATTCCATACTACACTATTCGGAGTGATCTGAGCACTTCTCGTTCCCACCTTATGGAGCAAGTCTTTTTACTATATGTAAATCTGTGATTTTGTTTAACTTCCTGCTCCTCCATTTTCTCCTATTTCTGCTATACTGCCATATTGTGACCTGGGTATTATAACGAAGGATCATACCAACGTTTTTGAAACTGTCAAGTTTTTCATCTGTTGGTCCCACGTGGGTCTCCCTGTGCCTACACTGGTGAGCAGCTACATTGCTCACCCATATGTGAGTTTTATACTGGGGTCTGGGCACCAGCTGAATTTAAACTACTTTGCAATATCGCACTCTTTATGTGTATTGTTTTGTGTCTTTTATGTATACATGTTCCTGGGTTAAGCGAATCTTCAGTTTATATTTAAGTATATATTTTGCTTTTTCTATCACATTGGGTGAATTTATTATGTTTGCCGGATGAGCACCGCTTCTCCGGGTCAAGTCCCGAATCCTCTGGGTCACAGGAGCGGGGTTTTGACACGCCCCGCTCCCTGCCCATTTTTCCTTTAAATGGGGAACTCCCACTGATTTCATGGGACCGCCCGCTGACGTCAGTGGGCAGTCTTGGCCGGATCCTGCAAGGGAAGGCTCCGGGTAGCCGAAGCCCAGATGTTCCCAGGTATGCTAATTATCTGTGATAAACATCAACCCACTGTGTACCACAGAATAATGAAGGTTGGAGTTTACCACCAGACAGCTACATATTACCCCTGATAAATGCTATGGTCATTATGGTTATGAGTGGGGGACTCTCTTAGTGCTAGAAGGCCCAACTTGTAACCTCCTCCAACAAGACATGTTTATTTAATAAGGCAAGTAACTGGTGCACCTAACCTAGCATTGCCACTAACCCAGTCTAGCTGCAGTTTACATAACTTCCCATAACTTTAATTTATTTTTCTAATAATGTTCAAAAGACTGTACATTCGTAAATCAATATTACAGTCCAATTTTAGCTACTTACACATAAGAAGATAAAATGACCATGCAAAGGTCAAGAGCGTCCACTTCAAAGGCAATTATTAAAGGTCACAAAAGTAGCTATCGTTTAGTGGAGGAAATTGTAGAAGATGGAGCTGAACAAATATAAAGAAGCATTCAGAGAAGATAATAATAATAATAATAATAATGATAATAATAAGAGAGGAAAATGGGAAAGAAAGAATGAACACAGTAGAATTTTATAAATAAATCTAAGTATAAGTCAGCTACACCACATGACTTTCGAGAATTTGCATTCTTCATGTGTTAAAACTTTCTGTACAATATCTGAATGTGCTAATATCACACGTTGGTATTACCTCTTCATTACAGAATGGCATAGTCAATCCCTAATACTGCTTTGTACAGCTTTACTAGTCTGTACTGGAATGTACAGAAAAGTAGATTTTCTCTGACTCAGCGAACTACGCAGTCACTATCTATCTATCTATCTATCTATCTATCTATCTATCTATCTATCTATCCAGTCCACCTCTCTACATTTTTGTTTATTCCTATATCCAGCCTTACTCATCAAGCCTTCACTAAGTACACTATGATTTAACACAAAATTGAAATGTCTTATTTGCATACCTGAGAATTTCTGGGCTCCGGCTACTCAGAGCCTTCCCTTGTGGGACGCGGCCAGGACTGCCCACTGACGTCAGTTTCCACAGACATCAGTGGGAGGTCCCCCGGACGTCAGTGGGAGGTCCCGCCGGCATCGTGGGCATTCCCAATGACATTAGTGGGAGTTCCCGGCATCGGGAAACACCCCCATTTAAAGGGAAAATGGGCGGGGAGCGGGGCGTGTCAAGACCCTACGACCCGGAGGATTCGGGTCTTGACCCGGAGAACTGGAGAAACGGTGCTTCACCCAGCAATCTCCGGGTCAAACCCGGAGAGTTCCCAGGTATGCTTATATGTCTTTTATGACATGTTTGATGTACACCTTCTTGTGAATCATTTCAAAACAAAGAAGATACACATATCTCTTGGTATCCTGGAATAACCAGCAGTGTAATAAATATACATTAGGGACTTTTCTTGGGTTAATTCTAATTTATTCTTTAAATATCTAAATTACCTATGCCAAGGGTGGATGAAGACAGCTATAAAACTATACTTGGTCTGTTTACAAATGCCTTTACTATATTATGGTATCATAATACCAAATTATTAAATGTTGGAAGAAAAGTACCTCTCCCCCCCCGGAGAAAATGTAGTGTTTAAAATATACCATGTAGGAGATAAACATTTAACATGCTGGGGGCTCACGGTTAATACCACATGAAAGAAAACATAGCATTATTCATGTTTATATTCCCTCTTTCTATTAACATTTACCTTCTGCTGGAAGGCTGTTCCACTTATCTACAACTCTGTATAAAGTAAAACTTCCTTACATTGCAATCTCCAGCCCTCTAGTTTTAGATAATTACATTTTGTCCTATCATTTGAAATATACTTTGAATACCTTTATCTATTTAATCACAATGCTTTCTTTCATACCATAAATAACAAAAAAATAGACAGTCAGTAATATAAAAAAACAACATCAACAAAATATACAAACAATTGCCGGGGAGCAGAGGGTGTGGTCTCTATCAAGTTCTTTATAACCTTTTAGGGCATATTTGCACAGGCATAGAACCCTACTATACAGACTCTAGAACTCTCATCCAGTTCTTGTTGGTAGTTTGAATTCTGACAGAATCAGCTAACACCCAACAAATACATTTTTTCATAATCAGTTGGTACCTCAGCTGATTTTTAATTGCTAAAAGTTAAATGCTGTTGTTTGTTTCCAATTTTGAGCTATTAGGATTTTTATTGCCACCATACAGTGTATAGCGAGATAATGCTGTTTAAATTAAACCAGTTGCCAATTTAAATGTAGAAGAGCCACCTCCAGTTTTAAACTGAGTATACTCATATCTTCTAATAAGATGTACATCATTTCTCACAAAGGTCTCACCTTCTCACAGAACCACCAGATATGCCAAAATGAGCCCTCATCTAGGTTACATCAAAAACAGGTAGCAACATTTTATTAAGTTTTCATGGCACCAAGTACCTCAAAATTATTGTCTATACAATTTAAACAATTAAAAATTTAAGTCACACAAGCCAAATTTCATATGGCATATTCTTATTTTTAATTTTAATTAGTTCTAAGAATTTGGATAACTTAACTTTTTTTTGCAAAAAAAACCTTCCACTAATATTATAATTTCCATATTGTCTGTATATAAGTGTTCATCCAAAAAAATCCTACGCAGATAATTAAACACTGCTCTTTGTGGTAATTTAAATTATTTGAGTTACCATTAGCAGGAATAACTTGAAGTAATCCTTTTCTGTATGACATTATCAGTCTCTCACATCGTTATGAAGGAATTTGGCCTACTCTCTTTACAACGTGGCTTCAGTTCAATCGGGTTGAGGTCTGGACTTTGAGGGGACCATTGCAACACATTGATGCTTTTTTTTTCAAGACATTCTGTTGTAGATTTGCTGGTGTGCTTGGAATCATTGTCCTGTTGCATGATCCAAATTTTACCATGCTTTAGCTGTCGGACAGATGGCCTCACATTTGACTCTAGAATACTTTGGTATACAGAGGAGTTCATGGTCAACTCAATGACTACAATGTGCTGATGTGCTGTCTTTTTTTGCAATTTCTCTGAGCTTTGCCCAGTCTGACCTTGAGGTCAATAAGCTGGGACATCCACTCCTGGGAACATCGGCAACTGTCTTGAATGTTTTCCACTTTTAAATAATCTTTCTCACTGTAGAATGACGGACTTCAAATTGTTTAGAAATGGCATTATAACCCTTACCAGATTGCTTGGTAGCAACAATTGCTTCTCTAAGATCATTTCTGATGTCTTTGGCAATGTGTTAACAAACACCTGAATGCTCCAGACCAGCAAATTGCTAAAATGTCAGCTTTTATTGAGGTGGTCACACTAGCTGATGACCAGTTAATCAAGGGCATTTGAAATGGAAGCAGTAAGGGTGTACTTAGTTTTTCACACATGGCTTCTCCATTTTGGCTTTATCTTTGTTAATGAAATATTAACACGGTATAATATGTTCATATGAGGTTGTATTTACCTAATGTTTAGACCTGCTAAGGAACAGATGATTGTTATTATGTCCTGATATGTAAAACCATATCAAAGAGGGTGCACTTTCTTTTTCACATGACTGTATCTACAACACACTAAAGTTTATTCTGGTGCAAAGCATAGGATACAAGGCAATCAGCGTAAAAATTTCCATGGTACCTGGTCCACATTTTAGAATTAAGGTCCATTGACTCGGGGATGTATTGTTTTTTAATATTTTATGCACCTACCCTGCTAACTACCATAAAAATTTAAAGAAATAATAATAAAATGCACTGCTTCTTCAAAGTAAAACATTTATTACCACAAGGATGGACTTCTTATTTCAACTTTTTTTCCCTTTTATTCAGCTTCAAATAACAACAGTTTTTACACATTTTGCAATATTTATTCATATTTTTATTCTGCCTGCACTGCGATTATTCTGTTTTCATTTTCCCTCAACCATTGATTTTCAATTTGTATAAAGCACTTTGCCGAAAGCTCAGTATAAAGAAATAGTAATCATAATAAATGATCAAATGCTATACAAAATTAATGTTTAAAATTGCAAAGGGAAGGCTTGTGTGTAACAGTACATTGCAGAAAAGAATGGAATAATAATAAACCAAAGATTGACATCCCTATACAACTCTACCTCTTGTTCCACTAGATGTTAGTTTGCATAATCAAAAAGCCACATAGAGCTATAGAGTAGAGTCCTTTGCAGGACTGCTTTTTAAAATCCTGCTCCTGCTAATTTTTTGTCCAATCGCGCCCGCTCCTGCAATGTATGTGTTCCACTCCCGCCCGCTGCTGCAACATGTGTGTCCAATCCCGCCCGCTCCTACCACATATGTGGTCAATCATGCCCACCTCCTTACCTGAACTGCAGATATTCAGCGCAGTCCCGCAAGACTGCCTTCGTGTTGCTCCCTCACAGCGTCTCTTCTCTTGTTTCACCCAGGAACACAGCGGAGTCACGGGAAGTGATGTCACATCACGTGACTCCGCTGGGTTCCTGGGCAGAGCAAGAGAAAAGACGTTGTGAGGGAGCAGCGAGAAGGCAGCCTTACGGGACTGCACGGGATTACCGGGACCCGCAGGTACAGTGTCTGACCGCCCGCTCCCACCCGCAACGCCTGCAAGTTTTTCCTCTACTACAGAGGTCTGTAAAAGAGCCACAGAGTGCTTCCTAATGTACTTATTACTAGCCACAACAGTGTCTATATAGAAACACAGAGAAAAATGCGTATGGTAGTAGCTGGAAATGTCAAAGCAGTCCATAGGAGAATTTTCTCCCAGATCCATTGTCAGCTTTGAAAGTGCTGAACTCTATTAAGATGTTTAGTACTAAAGTAGGTTATATAATATGTAATAGCCGTTATTGTGAACCTTGAATTAACTGAAGAATTGAAAAACTAAGTAACGTACAGCCAGTGTATGTGGATTGGTAAACCTACATTGGAGCCATAAAAGCTGAAATAAAGCAAAAAGTAGATCTAAGGGCAGTTCAAACCCCTACTTGACTAGAGTGATTGTAAAATAAATTCCAGTATAAAAAATGCAACATTTTATCAACCAAGCCGCCTTAAACTTATGGGGGCGGGAATACTCAGACATGCATTTAAACCTAAATTCATAAAGATAAGTCCTTTCACGGCCTGCTTGACTTGTCTTTAGTTGTTTACTGCTTGTTTAATTGGAAATTAATCTAGCCTTGGTGCAGAATTAATATGAATTTTATTAAAGACAGGAGGCGAGTATTTTGCATTACTTCCTTTACTGAATAACCTCCAGCAGCAAAACAGTTAATGATAAAAGAACAAATAACCAATAAGAACAGAGCCCAAAGACCCTATAAATGATACAAAGTCCAGTCACTCCTCCTCTTTCTTTGCCAGGATAAGCCGAACAGGAAAAAAACCAGGAACAAACAGCCATATCCCAGCGGAAAAACCCAGCAGAAAACTGAACGAACAGGATCCACGAACACTCTAGACAGCAGAGGAGCGGCCTGAAAAGGAGAACAAATACGTGAAAGTACCAGGCATTTGTAACAAGGAAAAAAAACCTGGTAATAAAGACACAAGAAACTGGTTATAATACCGAAAACATCATGAAATAAAAACTAACAGTAAACACATATAAACAATCCCCGAAAAAAGGCAAACCCAACGAAAAAACCCAGGGAGGGAAAATCTAGAAGGGGGGGAAATACTCGCCTCCTGTCTTTAATAAAATTCAGATTAATTCTGCACCAAGGCTAGATTAATCTCCAATTTTACAGCAAGACAGGAGGCTTCGTATTTTGCAATTTTAACGCCCAGCCATAAAGCTAACAGAAGCATGAGACAGAGGGCGAAAGTAAAAAGTCCGGAACGTGGACTCCCGCGACCAGTCCGCCGCCGACATGATGTCGGCCATAGAACTGCCCGCAGCGAAAGCCGCCGAGGCAGCCGCACCCCTAACCGAGTGAGCCCCGAAAGAGTCCGGAACATCAGCCAACCGAAGGATCCAGCGAACCCACCTGGCTAAGGTGGGACTCGAAACCGGGCGGAAAGGTCGAACGTAAGAGATGAACAGAGGACCCGAATCAGAGGAACGAAAAGGACTAGTCACGTGAATGTAAGCTAAAACACAACGCGCCACACACAACCGAGGTCTGTCCGGGAAATAAGGATAAGAAACCGAGGACGACAGACATTTAGTCCGGCGTGAAATGCGAACGGAAACCCCCGCAGGGGAAAAAAGAAAAAGAAGAAACATCAAAGGCCAGAACATCGGAAACGCGACGGAAGGACACCAGACAAAGAAGCAAGGCAAGTTTGGCAGACAATTGACGCAGGGACAACCGGTCGTTGTCTGGCCAACTCTCCAGGAACTCAAGGACCTTGGAAACGTCCCAAAAAGAAGCATAGCGAGGCAAAGGGGGTCTGGAAGACCGAATGCCGCGCAGGAGCCGACAGACCGCGGGGTCTTTACCGACCCCAAGGCCCGCCACGGGAACGTGCGCAGCAGAAATGGCCGACCGAAACAGGTTGATGGTCCTGTACGATTTCCCTTGGGAAAAAAGATGAGCTAAAAAGTTGATGACAAACGTTACAGGGGCCGTAAGGGGATCACAACGCTGTTCCAGACACCAGCGACTCCAGACCCTCCAAGCCTGGAGATAGGATTTCCTGGTGCCAGGAGCCCAGGATCCCCAGAGTAGATCTCGAGCCGTCGCCGATAAACCTGACATGTCCCAGGAGCCCCGGAAACTGTCCAGGCCACGAGGGACAGGCGGTCCTGCAGGACCAGAGGGTGAGGATACCCGTCTGGGTCCAGCAAGAGGTCCCCCAACGATGGAAGAAGAAGGGGATCCGCACAAGACAGCTCTAGGAGCAACGGGAACCAAGGTTGAGTTCTCCAGAGGGGGGTCAGCAGAACGATCGTAACACCCTGACGAGCTACGGTGTGAAGAGCCCGAAGGATCATGGAGAACGGGGGAAACGCATAAGCTCCCCTCGGAGGCCACGACTGGAGGAACGCGTCCGCAGCCTGCGAGAGCGGATCCGGCAGCCAACTGAAAAACGCTGGAGTCTGACAGTTGGTCCGGGACGCAAACAGATCCAGATGAAAGGGACCGCGGCGAAGCTCGATCGCGCGGAAGACCGAGGGGAGTAGACGCCAGTCGCTGGCGTCCCTCCAATGGCGCGAGAACCAGTCCGCCACCAAATTGTCTGACCCGGGTAGATACTCCGCCCGAATTGACAGATGATTGTCTAGACAATATTGATAGAGATCCTTGGTCAGCTCGGTCAGAAGCCGCGAGCGAGAGCCCCCCAGACGATTGATGTACCTCACCGCGGACACGTTGTCCATGCGCAGAACCAGGGAGCAGTGCGTAAGGTCCTTGGTGAAGCTGCGAACCGCGAAGGAGCCGGCTATCAGCTCGAGACAATTTATGTGAAGGCCGCGCTCCTCGGCGGTCCACGGACCTCCCGTGGCCACCGGGCCACAGGCCGCTCCCCAGCCCAACAGACTGGCGTCGGAGTCCAGAACGAAGTCCGGAACCGAGCCGAAAATGGCACGACCGTTCCAAGCTTCCATGTGCCCCAGCCACCAGCGGAGTTCCAGACGAGCCTCGTCGGAAAGAGTGATAAGGTGATCGTAAGAACCCGACGCGCGAAGATGGAAAGTTTTTAAGCGCTGAAGAGCACGATAGTGGAGAGGGCCCGGGAAGATAGCCTGGATAGACGAGGACAGAAGGCCAATAACCCTCGCGAGGTTCCGAAGGGAAACGCAGCGACGACCGAGTAGGCGACGAATCTCCTTTTTTATAGATTGGACCTTTGCGGGCGGTAACCTGAGTACCGCTGCCACAGAATCCACCGTGAACCCCAGAAATTGGACAGTCCGAGTGGGGGAGAGAGATGACTTCTCCACATTGATAACGAACCCTAGATCCTGCAGGAGACGGACCGTGGTCGTGGTGTCGCGAAGGAGGGTCTGCACGTCGCCCGCCATAAGGAGGATGTCGTCTAGATAAATAATGGCGCGGATGCCCCTCGTACGAAGAAACTCCATAACCGGCTTTAGGAGCTTCGTGAAGCACCAGGGAGCTGAGCTGAGGCCGAATGGGAGACAAGTGAACTGCCAAAGGCGGTTTCGCCAATGGAACTGCAGAAAACCCCTGTCGTTCGGGTGCATGGGAACGGTAAGGTAGGCGTCCTTTAAGTCGAGTCTCGTAAACCAGTCGTTGGTACGTAAGAGGTCGCGGAGGAGATGTATGCCCTCCATCTTGAAGTGACGGTAGACTATGAATGCATTGAGGGCCCGCAGATTTATGACGGGGCGAAAGTCTCCCGACTTCTTGCGCACTAGAAAGATGTTGCTTAAGAAACGAGGGGAACCTGACGCCCGTTCTATAGCCCCTTTGTCCCGAAGCGAGCAGAGTTCTGAATGGACGAGAGCGACTGCCGCGCGCGCAAATCGAGGGGGGCAAGGAGGAAACGCTTGGACCGGAGGCGAAAGGAACTCCAGACGAAACCCTAGGACCGTCTGAAGAACCCAGGGGTCCGAGGAAAGGGCCGACCACGCATGGAAAAAATGGGCGAGTCTGCCCGCAATAGGTAGAGAGGGAAAAACAGGAGAGATTTTTACCTGACGCAGTCTTCCCCCTGAAGGACGAAGATCCTCTACCGCGGTAGGCTCCACGCTGGAATGGTGTGCGGAAGCGGGACCGGAAGGTGTTGGACGACTCCTGATATCGGGGTCTTGAGCCGAAGGTGGCTGACCTGCTGGCGGCACGACCCCTCTGCCGGCCAGCCCTGGCGGAAAAACGGTCCCCGGATCTGAACACCTTCTTCAAAGATGTCTGCGCCTTCTCCAAGGAGGTGAAGACGGTAACGTGACGCGTAAGATCCTTGAGGAACTTCTCTCCAAAAAGCAGCCCGTTCGCTTCAGGACCAAGCTCCTTGGGAGCCAACTCCACCAATTTGGCATCGAGCTTGAAGAGAGCCGCTTTACGGCGCTCAGCTGACAGGGCACAATTAGCATTTCCCTGAAGGCATAGGGCTCTCTGGGTCCACTCGCGAACCAAATGCGGATCCAACGGAGATCCATCGAGAAGGGCCTCGTCCGCCATCTGAAAAATGTGAGTAAGAGGACCCGTAACATCCAAGAGCTTGTCTTGAGTGGAACGCAGACCAAGCTCGATCCCCTTCCTGGGATCCTTGCCATTCCGTGTGAGAAACGTAACGAATGATTGGTCAAACTCAGGTGTATTGGTGACCTTGGCGGGAACGGTTGGCCGGGGGCATTCTGACCGGAGCCGCTGGCGAACCTCTTTGTCCAGTGGTCTGCGGACCCAAAACTTGACAAACTCCGCAATGTGATCCGATGGGGTCCATTCGGTGGAGCGTGGATGACGTATTGCCCTGGGGTCGAAAAGTGGGATGCCCATCTGATCGGTGACCTCAAAAGGTTGATCCTGCTTGGAACAGGAGGGTTTGGGGTCGTCGGGTGGCAAAACGGGAGCCAAAACAGAAGGAGAGCCGTGACCAGAGGAGCCCGCCTGATACTCATCTAAGGTTTCATATTCTGCCTCTAGGTCGGCTGATGGTGACTCAGGATCTGTAACAGGCCTGGACCGCTTCAGATGACCCTTGCCCTTGTCCGAGAGGGATGGGGCAGCCGCCCAACCACGTTTGCGGGAGGGATCCCGGTCAGTGGGGGAGATGGAAACCCCATTGTCAGATTCCTCGGCCTCAGCCGGAATGATTGCCTGGCCCGGGCGGGCTCGTTGAGCTTCAGCCAGAGCGGCGGGCAGAGAAGCCGCTAATGCAGTACGAAGCCATGCCTGAAAAGCTGCGGGGATAGGTGTCTCCGAATCATCCGCCATAATGCCCAATGTGTTATCTAAAACACATAAAGGGGAAATAGTAAGAGAGAGGCAAGGGCAAAAAACGCTCGTATAATGAGGTAGCAGCTCCTAATAACAATACTGTAATATAGCGGTAGCAGAGAGGCGGGAAAAAAGGGGGGGTCACCCCCACCAGACAGCAGAGGGGTTCACCCTCGCAAATAAAAGGGTACGTGACCCTGTAGTAAATGGTGGGTCCAAGACCCAAACAACCTGAGAGCCAGAGGCAGCAAATAGCCAAGGGGTTCACCCTCGTCAACGTACAAGGGGGGGTTCACCCCAACAGGCAGGTAACAAAACAAATGTGAGATGCAGGCAGGCTAAAGGTAAATATATCTTATTTTATTTATTTATTTATTTATTTATTTTATTATATATATAATTATTTAGTTAGTTCAACTCAGTTATCTGCAATAAAAATGAAAAAGAGTGGCCGGGAATCGAACCTAGGACCCTAGAACTAAAAGACCTGCACAGTACCACTGTGCTAAAGAAAAACAAAATGGCCGCGCCGCGTGGTCAGACTAAAGAAGCTGAGCCGCGCGCGGGGAAAAAATATATAAATAACGGCCGGATTGTGAACTAGTAGTTCACAATCCGAGGCGGCATAAACCAGAAAAGCTGGACGAACCCGCCGCGCGGTCTCCGATACAGGAGACCACGCGGTAAGAAAACCAGCCGGGGAGAGGAAACACAGTACCGCGGCCGGATTGCAGACAGACAGTCTACAATCCGAGACCGCGGTGAAGGACGGGTTGAGTGATCCCGTCGCGCGGTCCCAACCAGGGACCACGCGGCCGGAAAGCTCAAGCCCAGAAGAAAAAACCGTCGCGGGACGACACAGCCGCGCGGATAGAAGCCCGCGAAGTCGCGTCACGCGGCAGAGATGCCGCGGTGCGACCGCGAGGCGCAGGCCCACGTGACCGTCGTACAGATAACGACGTAGACACGCGGGAGGAAAGTTAATAAAACGAAAAAAGGGGAAAAACCAATGGAGGCCAAACAATAAAATAACGATAATAATAAAATAATACAGGAGGAATACAACAGAAATACCACAATAATAATAATAAAATAATGAAGGTAGGACCAAAAATATAGTAGCTACCACAGAAATGAAAACCCAATAGCTAAATAACTATACCAGATAAGGAAATAAGGAAATAAGTAAATAAGTAAATAAGTAATAGGCCTAAATAACAATCTTCCAGATAGGAATATAAGTAATAGGCCTAATAATTAGGGCGAATAAAATGGAAGGTTCTCACCTGGAGGCTAAGCAGCAAAGAAAGAGGAGGAGTGACTGGACTTTGTATCATTTATAGGGTCTTTGGGCTCTGTTCTTATTGGTTATTTGTTCTTTTATCATTAACTGTTTTGCTGCTGGAGGTTATTCAGTAAAGGAAGTAATGCAAAATACGAAGCCTCCTGTCTTGCTGTAAAATTGTGAATACCACAGCGGTCTGTGGCATCCCAATATAACTCACTTGTGGTGATCAAGATCAGTTCTTGCAGATCAGTAAATATCTGCAGTGAATATATGCAAAAACGTAATATACTCGTTTCGTCGGATCTATGGTTCAACTTCCTCAGGAGTAAATCAGTCAAACAGCTCTGGATACAACTGATCAATTGATTCATTATTCCTAGTTCTAGTTTGTGTTTCAACCCAAGTGTACTGAAGGCAAACATAATCAATACATTGCTTAAATAAACCTCAGATCACTAGTTAGCTATTTATTCTGAAAGAAACATTATTTCAGAGTAGAATGCAATTATGTTTTATTGAACATTGATTATAAGCATTAAGTATATTATCCTCAGCCTCTTCCATTTTTTATTGATTAAGAATATGCAGGACTTTAAAATATCTCAGAGGATGGTGGGGGATGCATCGATTTGGGGTCTATGCCCCTCCAAATTGGCATACCTTTGAGCGGGGGATAAGGAGAGATGCATAAACAGCAATAAACGTCCCCAGGTTTGCCCACATGGTATACCCTCGCCTGCAACTAGCAAAATGTTACAAGACTTTGCAAACAACTCACATTAATTCTGAAAGTTGTTTTGTAAGTGATAGCATGCAACTTCATTTAACTCTTGTCAGTTGAGTTAACCCGTAACTTGACTCATCATTTAACAGAATAGATCCATCACTAAACAGTCAAGTTAATGGGTTAACTAGAGTGACAACTCAAGTCACATGCAATTGCATGCTACAACTCACAAATCTTTGACTGAGGGGTTCAACCTCCAATGTCCAAGAGTTGAAGGCAGTTCAGAAAGCCTCAAACAAGTCTGTTATCCTTGGCTGAGCGAGCCTGTGGGGTTTCCCTGGAGTAAATTTTGTCTATTGCTGGGCATAGGGTTACATTCATATCTTGGCTTAATGTGATCTTTAACATATTGCACTGCTCTCTGATGGCAGCCTTACAAAAAATATAGTAAAATTAGTAGAAGTTCTTATAAAAACTAATATAATTTGTCTGAGCACATTAAAGACACAAAAGGCTATTACGGTTAAATAAATGAAAAATTATGTTGCTAAAAACTTTGGTCTTTAGGGCGTGAAATACTATTTACAGAAAAGTTTTATCCACAATCACTACAAGTGCCACCACATATGAGTATACCTGGGAGCTCTCTGGAGTTCTGCTAAAGGTTGTGGGAGCAGCAATGTGACAGGCCCCACTTTCCACCCACTTTCCCTCCAACCACAGCCAGCTTTCCTAGTCCCACAAGCAACATCAGCAAGACCATCCGCCAATGTCAGCAGGACCGCCCACCGATGCCACTTGGATCGCCTAATCGCATCCAAAAGAGAGAGGACTCCGGGTAGCTGAAGCCTGGATATTCCCACGTATCCATATGAGGTATGCCATCAGCTCCAGAAATCCAATTTGCCAACCATCTAAGTTTTAAATTCAATGAGATTTCCTTAAAGTCACCTTTCTAATTAAACTATGCATTATGTGAGGCTAACTTTACCCATCTTGCAAAGGAATTTTCCAAGTATGACTCTTTATAATGCATAAAAAAATTAGGAAACTGAAACTACAACACTACTACAAACTCTGAGTTTAGTGGACAAAAACCAAAAGATGTGACTATAGACCGATGGGGTAATTTGCAGAGGAGAAGGACTTGTTACTTACGTTCGAACTGTTGGAAAAATCAGTAAACAGAAGGATGGATAGATTCTGCCCACGTACACGTTGTGTGTTGGATTAAACTAAATTACCAAAAGCATATTAAATGTGAATATTTAACAACTCCTTGCTTTTCTCACCATCTAATTTGTAGCTTTTCTTTTCTGGCTGTTTATAACCAAGGGTGTCCAATACTGTAAGTATGCTTTCTCTGTTGTATTTTCTATACATTTATTCAGTTTCTATTATTAAAATGCACACCAGTCTGTCACTCAAATGGTTAGTCTATGAATTATGGTTCCTTATTTTGCAAATTTTTAGTTCAAAAATCATTTTTATCTTATGTGTATTTAAAAAAAAATTCTAAACCATGGACTTGATAATTACACTTTGTTTAGGGATAATCTTGATGGCCAAGCAACCAAGAGATGAAAACCAGTTAGTAAAGCCAATCTTTGTTGTCTCTTCGTGTTCGTCTTCGTGGGGAAAAAAAATATGGCAAATATTTGTGTACATTTTTCGTGTTTTTTTTTTTTTAAATTAGAAGGGGTTCATACAGGGTTAACGCGGTATGCAACAGCTTTGGCGCTAGGATTTTAAAGGTCCATACGAGCAAGTCTATTAGTCGCTGGCAGGGGCCACCTGCCATCAACCGATGAAGTGCAGCTGCTCTATAATACTAAAGCTGGATGGGTGGCATAAATACACAATGTGGGGCTGGTTGGGGCAATATGCAAGGGTGTGGTGACATAAATTCACATGGGGTTGCTGGCTGGGGTATCACATATATTAATACTGAAGGGGAGCTGTCTGGTGGGGTAAATATACAATGTGGGGCTGGCTGGGGGGCATAAATACACAACGGGTGGCTCACTGGAGTGCACGAATACATGTGGGGGCTGGTGGTATCGATACACTAGGAGGGCAACTGGGGCCATACCATAAATCAAAACCAAAGGAAGGGGCAAGCTGGAGGCATAAATACACATAGGGCTGGCAGGGGGCAATACACAAGGGGGCAAAAACACAAAAGACATAAGCAGGGTGGAAAATGTTTTAAAAATCCGTGTTAATCCGTCCGGATGTGGGTGTCAGTGTGGCAGAGCCTGTCCTGGTGTGTGTGTCTGGGTGTCAGTGTGGCAGAGCCTGGCCTGGTGTGTGTGTTAGGGTGTTGGTGTTACAAAACCCGTCCTGGTGTGTATGTTTGGGTGTTGGTGTTACAGAACCCGTCCTGGTGTGTTTGTTTGGGTGTTGGTGTTGCAGAACCCATCCTGGTGTCTGGGTGGGAATACATTGAATTATTTATTTTTTTCTCATCCAGAGATAAAATGCCTCCTGAATTTGTAGTCACTTCAGAGGACAAAACTTTCTAGGCCCAGAAATCAGTGAGAGGAAAAGTAAAGGATTTGTGTTATTTACTCTATTTCAATCTACATATTTTATTAAAAAGGATTAGTGGTGCTAAATTGTGGCTTCAGGTGTAGGAAGACTTTTTTGGTGTATTGATGCACTCCCAATCCCATCACATACAATTCTATTTTATACTATCTGCCTAGCACTGATGTTCTCTTTATTCAGTACACATGGATGCCGAGGAGTTAAGATTCTGTCTATTCTATTTCCGTAAAAGGCCCACCAAAATCGTCAGCACCAGGCCCATGATGCTGTTAATCCGGCCCTGAGTGGAGGGGATAAGAACCAGAAGGTAGATAGAAATTCTCGCCACCTTAGAAATGTTATCATTGATTTTAAATTGAAAGATGCATGGAGGCATTTAAAACCCTCTGACCCCAGATATACATGCTCTAGCGGCCAGGTCAGCTCCCGCATAGATTTTATGTTGTCTTCTGCTGGTTTTTATTTCCAGGACATGTTTTTAGAAGATAATGTAGTCTCAGACCATAAGCTTTTAAAAACTAGCTGTCAAGGCTGAGTTGGGATCGGAGCGCAGCGCAGAGAGACACCGGGTGCAAGGGAGTGAAGTAATGGGTAATCCAACACACAAAGTCCAGAATATAGCCAAGGGTCAAAAGTCCATGTAATCAAATCAGAAGGTTCGCAGTACAACAAGGGTAATCCAAAAACAAAGTCCAGAAATCCAGCCGAGGGTCAAAAGTCCGTATAATCCAATTAGAGTAGAAACAGCAACAGGGTATAGGAATCCGGTAGGGAACTTGAACAACCAAGTACTGAAGGTACAGGGTTGCAGGTTTAAATAGCCCGCCTAATTGTTACTCCTCCTCTAACCCCTCCTCTCTCTGTGGCTGTCAATTAGTCCCTAATCCCTCCCCTCTGCGGTTAGACCGCAGGACACGCCTCCCCTGGCTGTCAGTAGCGGTCTGGGACCGCAGGACACGCCCCCCCTGGTTGCCAGCAGCGGTCTGGGACCGCAGGACCTGCCCCCCCGCCATACTGTTAGTCCTGGCGTGCGGCTGCTGCCGCAACGGAGACCGGGGACGCGGCCCGCGGCACGGAGATGCCGTGCCGTGCGGCCGAGGATGTAGCTGCTCGGCGGGGACTCCGCCGGGTGAGGACCTCCGCCGCCGACGGGTTGGGACCCGACGGACACATGGCCGAGGATGCGGGTGTCGCCGCCGGGCGAGAGCCCCCGCCGACAACCGGTAGGGTCCTGACACTAGCTTTTAATTCCCAATGATTCAAAAACTAGGAATGGTCTGTGGACATGGGCGTAGGAACCGGGGGGAACGGGGGGGACAGATCCCCCCCAGTAACTCATGCGGGGGGGACCGATAACGAAGAAATCCCCCCCAGGGCCGTAGGAACCCCCCCAATAGAAACGCCGCAGATGCGGCCCGCAAGACCTCGAGGTGCGGCCCGCGTAAGATCGGCAGCCAGGGCAACCGATCTTACGCGGTCCACACCTCGAGCCCTGCTACAACAAGAGCCCTGCTACTTACCTGTGGGAGGGTCTTCTGTACTGCACAGAGGAAGCAGAACCCAGCAGAGTTCATGTGACATCATATCACATCCTGGTTCCTCTATGCAGTACCAGAGAACGCAGAGGGAGGCCGCGCCCCCTGCTGAAGTCTGAGCGGCATCGAGGAGCTGCAGTGCAGGTAAGGGGATGGGGAGGGTCTTTGAATCAGTATGCGTGATTGAGGAAATGAATCTGTGAATGAATGAGTATATGAATGAATGAGTGTGTGTGTGATAGCATGGATGTGTAAGTGCTGGAACCTAGGCATGATGGGACTGTAATTGCTGTTAACAGTCACACTCCTATCATGCCAAGTCAGCCAGTACATTCTGAAACCTATCTAGCTGCCCCCCTTGTGTATTGATGCTGCCAGCAGTATGGGGTCTGCACATCACTTACAGCCACCCTGTACCAGCATGTACTGGCTGACTTGGCATGATAGGAGTGTAATTGCTAACAGCAATCACAGTCCCATCATGCCTAGGTTCCAGCATTTACTGGTTGGGTGTGTAAGTGCTGGAACTTAGGCATGATGGGACTGTGGTTGCTGTTAGCAATCACGCTCCTATCATGCCAAGTTAGCCAGTACATGCTGAAACCTAGCTAGCTGCCCCCCTTGTGTATATGCTGCCAGCAATATGGGGTCTGCACATCACTTACAGCCACCCTGTACCAGCATGTACTGGCTGCCTGGGTATGATAGGAGTGTGATTGATGTTAGCAATCATGCCAAATCATATTGCTAATTTTTTTGTCCAATTGCGGTGTGTTACCTTCTTTTATTAAAAATGTGAATTTTTATTATTATTTTTAAAGTAATAAAAATTGGGTCATTTTCGGTTTTGGCTAAGTGAACCGTGAATGTTTTGGTCCAGAATTTTCATTTTGGTGCATCCCTAGAATAAATAGAACTATTTCATTTTTAATTAACCTGAGTCCTGAATTTGTAGTCACAAAACTTTCTAGGCCCAGAAATCAGTGAGAGGAAAAATACTCTTTATTTTAATCTGCATATTTAGTAGCTAGTGAGAAGGGAAGGTAGGGAGAGGGTAGCTAGTGAAAAGGGGGGTAGAGAGAGTTTAGTTAGTGTGAGAAGGGAGGGGGTAGATAGTAAGAAAGTGTGAGAGGGGGTAGATAGTGTGAGAGATGGGGAGAAAGTGGGGATCTGATGGGGAAAAGGCTGTCCCCCCAGATTTTTAGGGGTTCCTACGCCCATGTCTGTGGACGAACGAATCCAGAATAATTTTAAAGTCTCATATGGGCGATGGAGGTGACAGAACGACCCAAGTCAAAAATGTTTGGACTGGTGGGAAACCATCAAGTCCAGGATTAAGAACTTTTTTATTGTTGCTGGCAAGAAGAAGAGAAAAGAGAGCAAACAAGTTTTTAAAGATCTTAATGTGCGTTTGCAAACACTTTTTAAATTGAAAGAGTATGGTGTAAGCAATACAGATTAACTAATTTTTTATTTAAAGGAGATTAAAAAGGTTTTAGATTTTAAAGGTAAAGAAACTATTTTTAATGCCCGGGTAAAGCACTTGGACGAAGGGGAGAAGTGCTCTCACTTCTTTTTAAAACAAATAGCTCAAAAGAGAGACCTAATTTTAGAAATGGAAGGCCAGTCCTCCGTTGCGGGCATTTTAAATGTGTCACAAGAGTTTATCAAAAGCATTTTAATGAGAAAGTCATAGATCGTTTCTTTTTTAACAGATACTCTGGGGGCTATAACTAATATTTTAGAATCTGTTGATCAAGCGGGTTTAAGAAGAAAGCTGTTAACCAAATTGCATGATGCAATGAAAAGCTTTTCTGCTGGTAAGTCCTCAGGAGCAGATGGAATCCCTATTGAATTTTATACATATTTTTGGGAACTTTTACAGGACAATATTTTTAATATTTTTATAGAAGCTTTTAATGCCCAGAAGTTACCCTCTTCGTGGAGAAGAGGCATTATTACGCAAATTTTTAAGAAGGGTAATAGATCAAAATTGGAGAACTGAAGGCCTATCACCCTATTTAATGTAGACTATAAAATTATGGCCAAATCACACTGATCAGATCTGTGGTATCCCAGGACATGCTACCTGGGAGCACCTCAATGTAATACGTGATCTGATCTGATATCAGAAAGACCGTAAACAAAAACTGGCCATTTTATCTCTTGATTTTAAAAAAGCTTTTGATCATGTATCCCATGAATATCTCTTTATTTTTAATCAATGGTTCTTTAACTCAGAAAGTCTCTCTTAAATCTGGGGTGAAGCAGGGATGTCTGCTTTCACCCCTTCTTTTTGTCCGTGCCATTGAACCCCTTTTAGTCCTTCTATGAAAGGATAAGTTTATCCAGGGCGTCCCCATCCCGGGGGGGGGGGTACAGGTGAAGCCTCTGGGCTACATGGATGATGTTAGTGTATATTGCACGAGCCCAGAAAAATTAAACCACAAAATAGAATTATGGCAAACCCGAAAGCTGACAATGGAAGGGAGCATTTTAATCATCAAGGCAATACTCTTGCCAATAATGATGTATTTAGGGGTGGTATTCCCCCTTCTGACTTGTACGCAAAGAACCTTATGCGGGTTTGTTTTATGTTTTTCTGGACCTCCAGAAGTGAGAAACTAAAAAGAGAGAACATATGCAAACAAAACGAGAATGGTGGTAAGGGGATGCCTAATGTGAATGTGTTTTAAAAACTTTTACAAAGAATGTACCTTTGCTTCTTTTTTAAGCTACGCGGTTGGTCTTATTTTTAGGAAATATAACTTTAACTCACGGTCTCTTAACTCTCCTGTGCTTTTAAATCCGCAGTTAAAAAGCAGTATGTCGTTTTAAGGAAAGCAATACAATTTTACTACCTCCAAGATTTTAGCCCGGATATTTTATCAAATCCAAAGAAGTTGACTGCTGCTATATTATCAAAGGAACAAACTGAACAAGTGGCACAATACTCTCTCATAGAGTCCAGAAGAGTCTGGCAGAATGTATGCCGCCACTTTCTAGCCAACTCTCAGAGAGATCTTGCATGGCAGGTAGTGCCCCAGAGATCAGTGTACCCAAGATGAGACAGTGTTACATATATTTTGGAACTGCTTTTATGCACAAGACATATGGAAAAAGGCAGGTCCACTTTAAAATGGATTTGTGGCCTCCGGTTTTTAAGCTATACGGTTGTTTTATATGGCCTTTTTTCCTGTCCCACAGCTGACCAGTCACATGTTTTGTGGATTATGATAAATTGTATAAAAGAAGCAATTTGGAAAACCAGAAATATTTTATTACTTCATAAAGAATATATAGACCCTTCCATTTCCATAAAGATGGCTTTATGTGGTATGCACACACACACACTTTTTAAAGGATTGCAAAGGCATTGGTTCAATGAACTCAAAAAAAGACTTTGGTGCCTTAATATGTGGAAGATTTTACTTGCATGAATGTCCCAAAGACTGGTTTTATGTATTTATTCTAATTTTATGTAAAATGTTTTAATTCATTTTATCATTTTACATGTTCCATTATATCCTTTAACCTGTTTTAAAGTATTTTTTTATTGTATTGTAGCATATAGTTAATAGAAATGTCTGTACGTGGTCCTGAATTGTTCCTAGCATCCTGCTTCTGATCTTCAGCTTCTGACCCGGTTTGATTGTGACCAGACTCCTGCATAACATTTAGGCTTTATGATTGTGTCCTTCGGCTACCGACCCGGTTTGATATTGCAGATTCTCCTGCATAACGTATCTGGCTTTTCTTACCCCAGCTGCACAGAGCGGCCCCCCGCCAGTTCAGCTACACAGAGGGATTCTTGCCGTGTGCCCCGCCAGGGGGCTTCCTGTTGCGTGCCCCGCCACAGGGCTTCCTGCCGGGTGCTCCACCAGAGGGTCTCCAGTTCCACGCCTGTAAGACTTTCCAGTCCATGTGTTACGATAAACTGTATCCTGTTTGTGCTTTATTCCACTGCATATACTAGTCCTGTTCCTGATTAGCCAGCTTTCATCAATAAAATCTATTCTTGTATATCAGCCTGGTGTGTGACTGTTATCTCTTGTCTGTGCTTACTTGTCTGTCAATAGGCATCTCGGAGTACAGACAGAGCCTCAGATATCCCCTGTCTGACAACAAGCTATTTAAACACAATAGCATTAGCATGGTGGATTAGCATCCACCATTTTGTGGGATCACCTTACATCCACCATTTTGTAGAACAAAACCATAAAATATTTCTCAAATCCAACAAACAAAATACCCCTACAAATACTATAGCATTTCAGTATTTTCCCCCTTTCCATTGGGGTGTTTTACGCACCTGATTAGGGAATAAAGATTTTTTTAAACTCTTAACGTCCATTGCTTGACGCAAAAACGGTTAGGTGATGACCAATGACGTGCCTTGCATTCAGTAACACTGAGATCGGCAATGTCTGGTCCCTCCCCTGGGGCGTCAACATCCACCATACACTGTATGGCGATGGACACCCGTTTTAAAAGAGTTAAGGTTAAACTTCAATGGTGTCGCTGAAATGCCTCGATAACGAGGCGTTCAGCAACCCCAAACACTCACCCCAGGATGCACTGTGACCGCTCGCAAGATGGCGGCGCGTCCTTTAAAATAACTCTTGAGAACTCTGGCTCCACGTGCAGGTGAAATACAGGTACTGCATTCAACCATGCAAGTAAAAAAAAAGTGGTAACATTTGAAAATAATTCTGCATCACAGGAACCATCCAGTTCCAGCAAAATGTAAAAAAAAGTCCAAAAAGAATAAAATAAAAAAAAGTTTATTATTATGAGCAAGTGCTTAAATTAGCGCTGCATCTTCCCAAAAATCTTGACATGGAAAGAGTTAAAGTAAAAGCATTTCAAATATCGAAGGGGTGTCTAATTTAAAAAAAAAAGAATGGTTTGATGGGGTAAATTAGAGTGGCCAGGCTCAAAGATAGGGCATAGGCACAGACTGACCAAAATGGAGGAAAAAAGCGCACTTCCCAAATGTGGCCTTTTAACCCCCAAACACCAGACAAAGCCATGCATGGTATCACTGTACTCAGGAGATGTTACTGAACACATACTGGGGTGTTTGATAGTGACGTATGTCAGAAATGGGATATATTTGGGAAAATGGGATTCCAGGTGCCGACACACCTTTGTCTAGGTGTAAATAGCTTAAATCCATGTAGCTGGAATAATCACAAGAAAATACTTCTTTGATGGGAGAATGGAGGGTTTAATGCTGTGATGAAGCCTATGAAAGGCTAACACACATAGGGTTACATTGGTAATGAAAATGTAAAGATTGTAACTAACTGCAATAAGGATGGAAAGATTGTAACACAACTAAGGACATACAGGGAGTTCTTATAGGGAGGGATCAAAGGTACATTCAATTAACATTACTATAGTCTGCATGCTACCTCCACAACGTATACCTGGAGCTGTAAATCCATACCTGAAGCGCAATTTTTGTGATAAAAAAACACAAAATTAATGTATACCTGAAGTACAATTTGTGTGAAAATAAATAAATAAATGAATTACTACCACAAACTTTGGCAAAGGCTGGTGGTAGAATCTCATGCATTGAAAGGGTCAAAATACTAGTATTTGAAATACCTTGGGGTGTCTAATTTTCAAAATTATATGGTTTGATGGGGCAAATTGGATTAGCTGGCTTCAAAGATGACCCTAGGGCCATGGGGCAGTAGGACCAGATGTAAAAGTTCCAATTTAAAAAATGTGCACTTCCTAGATGGGGCATTTTACCTCCCAAACAATCCTTGCTCCCAAGGAAAAAGTAATGGAATATTTCAAGAAACAATTTCAACAGATAGTAACAATCAACTGACAATCCTATGAAACTTACTGTATACCCATTTTATTTTTTTTAAACCACCACAGGTGCAGAACTTAACCCACTGTAAATGGGTCTATTAGCAGGGGTGAACTTTTGACCCTATCTCTCTGCAGGAAATCCAGATGGGGGGGCTTGCGGGGCGCTAGGTATATAAAGAGTGGAGTTTTTGACGGGGGTCTGTGGGTAGTTTTGTGAAGCAAAGAAATTGTGTGAAACAGAAGCAGTTTTGGTTATTCACAGGTGGCGGTTGGTGGAATTACGGTCAATGTTGTTGGTTAGTTTTTGTTGTGGCTGGTACGGAGGAGGCAAATGTCTGAGGTTTTTTGGAACAGCCAAGTTAAACCTATACCAGCCCATACGGTTTATGTGGTTTTAAATGCTGCTGTGGTTATTTAGAATTTGTTATCAAGTTATCAATTTTGGTGATTGTTTCAATTGCACTGAAAGTCAATATGTCATTATCTATGTGTCATGGTTGGGGGAATTACTTCAATAACTGTGGCCAAAATGTATCCAACTGAATAAAAGCATGTTTCCTTTACCAAAGTATGTATGTGTATTTATTGGGGTACGGGAGTGGGCCTAGCTAAATAAACCTTGGTATAAAAATTAAATTAGAGTAGCTGTTTAAAAAAACCAAAAAAACTTAAATTTGATTAAATATAATCCAATACAAATAAAGCAAAATGAGAAAGGAAAAATGTTGACCATAGCTGCAAAAAGCATGTATGTCTCTTGTGAATAATGTGGGGAGCTCCTGCCATTTGCTATGTTAAGAGACTCTGCATTGCTTAATGAAAGCAGCTTAACCTAAAATACTTCTTTGGCGGAAAACCCCGCAATACAAATGAATGTGGTCTCCGCCTCAGAAAGAAAACCACCTAATTCCTATTCATAAATTTCTGAATGGCTGAGAACCGCTAATGAAAGAGCCTTTCTATCGATTCTGATTGACTAACAGCTATAAATGGCTTCCAATATCAATGCTGCACTTGTGGAGGAGCAAGCTATGTCCCTATCTAACCCGATGTATTTTAGATTATATTGAATAACATTTAAGTTTTACTTTTATAAACAGCTACTCCAATCTCAAGTGATACTCCTTGATGTGGACTACTGATGATAGCTGTTTTCTCTTTAAATTACTGCTTCACCCCCCCTTGCAAATGCATGGATCGACCCTTATGAATTTGCCCTCATATCCACCCCCAGCTCCTAAGCCTGAAAGAAAATGTGTGCAGCTGAAACCATCTTCTGTTTGCCATAAAGTATGCATGCTAAATTCACCACCAGCCAGCTTCAGTTCTAGCTTATGCCAGAGTTCCATGGGATAGAATGAGACCCCTGAGCACATGCATAGAAAACACTGTCACTGACTTCAAAGGAAGTGCTTTCATGCTTGACTTAAAAAATATGGACCACAGAGGGGACAGTCCGCTGCAGTTCTGGGGCTGCAACCTCTCCAAAGAGTAAGTGGCTTGTTTCATTTTTTTTTCTTCTGCAGGTACATATTGCATAGTAAAGTACTTACAAAGGGAATTAATATAATTTGATGTCACATTGTCCATTTTGTTAAACAAATAACTATTTTTCTACAAGGTTTTCTGCCCCGCTTTTATTGTACAATTCCACAAACACATACTGATTAAAGCAAAATTGAACATCTACAGGGAGTGAAAGTGAACATATTAAAAATGTCCCAGCTACAGTTTTTTTATGACCTTTTGCACTTGTCCTGATTTCGAGAGGCTACACTTTCACTTAAAAAATTTCACATATCTTGGCTTGTCTACCAGGTATTAGTAGTGAATATGTTAAATAGAGTGAATGTAGGACCATGGTACCATGGACTGGATTAACGGAAAAAAGTTTCTGTTATTTTTGTGCAGTGGTACAGATTTGCAGTATTGCAAGTTTTGTTTCATACTCTTCTATTGTTTTAGCTATAATGCTGAGAGCCTTGAGTCAGTGCAGTTACTCTAATGAACTGATGGACTATTTGTTCATTACAGTAAGAAGCTGACACAATTATACCTTATATGTATAATTTTTTAATGAAAGTATGCCTAGTGTAATGCTACAGCCTGATCTTCAGTCTCAAGTTCCCTTGAGACTAAAGATTAAAAACTAGAGGTCTCAAAACTAGAAGGGGTAGAGGTGCTTTAGCCAGCTCAGCTCCAGTCTGAACTTCTTTTCTCCTGAAGACATATGTCAAGGTAGAAATTGCTCTTGAGCCCAACTTATGCCCATGTCAGCTGTACATCGGCACAAACCTCTTTGACATTGCTTGCCTTATTTGACCCAGAATTTTCTCATTGCACAAGCTCTTGTTGCAGACCCATCACAATTATGTGACATATGAATAGCACTCTAATGTATACCACCTAAATATATATCACCCTTATCAATTTAATAGAAATAAAATTCTTCCTTGCAATGCTTAATAGTTGTTTTTGCTAACTGCATAAAATGTAAGAGAATGATACTCAATGGACCCTCATTAATAGACCAAGTGGCAGCATAATTTATGGTGTAAACTTGTGGGCAACCTTTAGAGACACCAAGATTGAATGCTCCTAAAAGGGCGCATTCTCCACTGAGTCAGTGGAATATCCATTTTGTGCGAGTTATGGAGCACAAACTCTTCATACCTCTTCCTCTAAACTATAATTCATAACCAGACGTTCTTGTACTGTAGAAATAAGTGAATGAATGCTCTGTAGTATACATAACACAGCATACTTGTGAGTAGAGGTTAAGTAAGTTCCACTGGCAAATCAGGTGATATAATCATAGAGCATGCATTTTGTTCTTAAGCCTTTTATGCCAGAGACATGTTTTATTGCTTATAATGCTGGTTTTCATTGGATTTAGTATACCCAATACCTGCCAAATTCAATACAGTCCTAAAACAAACACTCGTCTGTGCAGAGGTACTTTCGGAGGCCAATGAAAGTGCAACTGGAGTATCAAACGGTGAAGAAGGGACGCTTGAACATGTGGTTTCGTCTAAGTCACTGAGCAAACCTTATTAAAATATGGTACATAAACATACACTCAAGTTCATTTTCTGACCTTGTGTGTTGAACTCTCATTGACCCTTTCCCTATTGCATCCTGTGTTGAAGACAGACAAAGTGAGCTGTGTTAATAAAGTGTGGTCTGGCTGCAAAGTGAAATACGTGTTTCTTGGCCAACATTTCATGACATTAAGCTTCTGGTTATATGCAGCACTTGATTTACTCTGCTATTCAATGGTTAGACAAAATAACTCCAAAATACTTAGAAATTCAGCAACCTAGGAAGTACACAATTTCTCTGTCAAGTTTGAATACATTTTAGTTTGTACAGGAAACTGCTAATCGTGAAATGGGGAACATTTTGACACATATTTCAACATTCTGTAAGTACCTTTACTCACACCAAAATAATTAGCTTGTACATTATACACATATACTCTGTCACAATGTAAATTCTAAGAAGAAAAATACATCCAGGTCATGGGATAATCTGTGGATAGCAAACAGAAGTAAAAAAGTATCGCAAAAGGATAAAATAAGAATAAACTAGATTTCCATGAACTCTATCTAAAGAGGACTTTACATCTTTTTCTATGTTGGCCCAATGAAAGGTATCAACTTCAACTAAATAACCTTTTTGAACTAACAATTCTTACAACATAATTGAAAAGGGGACTAAAAATCCAAAAGCCATTGATTAAAAGTATTAAACTAGACATCGAGTTTATTTGTGGGGGAATCTGCTATATGATCTTTTTTTTTTTGATGCGGAGGAGAGAGAGGGGCGCCTAGCAACCGCTCGGCGCCCCTCGTTCTCCCCCCGCATAAAAAAAAAAAGACAGCATTTAAAAGCCGATCGCTGGTGCCCGCTGCTTCACTGCTGAGTGCCGAAATATGACGTCATATTCCGGCGCTCAGGAGTGAAGCAGCGGGCACCGCAGCAGAGCAGGAAGAAAGAAGCTTCGTGCTCCTGTCGCTGGACCTCAAGGTGAGAGAACTACAAAGGGGGAGAGGGTAGATAGTGAGTAGGGAGAGGGAGAGGGGTTAGAAAGTGATAAGGGAGGGAGAGGGGTTAGAACGTGATAAGGGAAGGAGAGGGGGTAGAAAGTGATAAGAAAATGAGAGGGGGTAGATAGTGAGAAAGGGGGGAGAGAGGGTAGAAAGTGATAAGGGAGGGAGATGGGGTAGATAGAGGGAGAGGGGGAGAGTGGGTAGATATTGAGGAAGAGGGTAGTAGGGAAAGGGGAGGGATAAGTAAAGAGTGTGAATTAATGTGTGGATGCATTGAGTGAATGAGGGAGAGCATGAGTTAATATGTGAATGTATTGTCTAAATGAGGAAGAGCATGAGTTGTCTGAATGAGGGAGAGCATGAGTTAATATGTGGATGAGTTGTCTGAATGATGGAGAGCATGAGTTAATATCTGGATGAATTGTCTGAATGAGGGAGAGCATGAGTTAATGTGTGGATGAATTATCTGAATAAGGGAGAGCATGAGTTAATGTGTGGATGAATTGTCTGAATAACGGCCATCACGAGACGCGACAAACAACACGACCCAGCCCAACCCTAGGCAAGGAGGGGACGGGGCCTGAAGACAGTAGTCCGTCCAGCAGAGATTCAGGAGGAGGAAAACCGTACCTCCAAAGAACCCTAGGTGGCAAGAGGGAGGGGATCAGTAGCATATGTCAAGGAGGCGGGCGGATGAGATAAAGGTCGTCCAGGGGAGCCAGGTGAGATCATTCCCATATTCCCTTCCCCTGGAAGACGACACCAAGTCCTCCATTTGGTAGATAAAATTGACCCTGGATAACCAAGCATCAATGGGGGGAGGTCTCGGGGACTTCCAATAACGGGGAATGACAGCTCGAGCCGCCTGGATCAGGTGGACAAGTAAGGACCGCCTATAGACACCGAGAGAAGATTGCGTATGATGGAGCAGGAGAGCTGCAGGGGAGGCTACGAAATTGGGGTCGGCCACTTCCCTGATCACCTTCACCACGGCGGACCAGAAAGGGCGTATCTCCCTACAGTCCCACCACAAATGTAGGTACGAGCCGTCAGAGACGCCGCATCTCCAGCACAGGGGGGAGACAAGGGGGAGGTAGTGGTGCAACTCCACGGGGACCTTATACCATCGGGACAAAAATTTATAGGAGCATTCCTGAATCCTACTTGAAATGCTGCCTTTGTGGGTAAGTAGTATCATTTTGTCCCAGTCAGCCTCAGAAAATGGGATCCCAAGATCCCTCTCCCACAGACTCAGGAAGAATGGTTTCGTTTTGCACTGTTCGTCCGACAATAACGCATAAAGGTGAGATAGCAAGTGGGCTGGTTCCTCAGATAAAACACACAATTTCTCAAGAGCACGCAACTCCCTCGTAATCAGGGGAGCCGGCAGCATGGTGGCGGCGTAGTGCTTGACTTTGTGGTATACGAAAAGAAGCTGAAAGGTGGGGGGTGACCGGCATAGGAGATCAGTTATCGGGCGAAAGGAAGCGCCCCTCAGGATCTGATGGATCCTGACAGGGCCGGAATGTGGGGGGGGGGACAAACTCCGCAATCCCCTGCGTGTGGTGAGGTCAAGGTCAGGGTTGTGCGTGAGGGGGAGCATAGGGCTCGGAGCGGACGTCAGGAGACACCGAGAAGCCACCCGCTTCAGGACACGCAAAGTGGCCGGAATTGTGGGGTGGGAGGTGACTGTCAACGTCCAGTAACAGGACGGTAACCACGGGGCGGCTGTAATATGGTGAACAAAGAAAGAGTCCTCCAGGGAAACCCATAGCTTAGGTACCTCCAGAGACCATTCTACAAGTCGACGCAAGTGAGACGCCATCCAATACCATTCGAGATTGGGCACCCCCAGTCCCCCCCTATTCTTAGGTCTGGTTAAATGGGAGAGGGAGAGCCGAGGACTCCGCCCCGCCCAAATGTAGTTCCGAAAAACCTTATGACATTTCTGAAAGTACGATTTAGGAAGGGAAATGGGCAGGCACTGTAATAAATATAAGAACCTGGGGAGGATGTTCATTTTGAGAACCCCAATGCGGCCGAACCATGAGACGTGCGGGACTGCCCATTTGCGGAGATCCGCATGTACTGAGGAAAGCAGCTTATCAAAGTTAAGAAGCTGGAGCCGGGACAGGTCCGAAGGGATCCACACTCCCAAATATTTGATCGCAGAGGCAGCCCACCGAAAGGGAAAGGAATGAACTATATGCGTTTTAACCGAGTCAGGAATGTTAATCCCCAAGATCTCGGATTTGTGTAAATTAATTTTATAATTGGAGAGGGTCGCAAAAAAGTCCAGTTCGTGTATAATGTGTGTGAGGGAGACCTGCGGTCGAGTGACCATGCAAAGCATGTCATCCGCATAAATAGCGAGTTTGTGTGTGTGACCATTGACCGAAATGCCACAGATATTACTATTCATCCTAATGGCCTGTGCCAGGGGCTCTATCACCAAGATGAAGAGAAGGGGGGAAAGGGGACAGCCCTGACGGGTGCCATTCCGAATAGCAAAACTGTCAGATAGGATGCCATTCACCTTAACCCGTGCAGAGGGGTTAGCGTACAGAGCCCTAATTTGGTCAATATTTGATGCTTCGGCATCCAGGGTCTCCTGCTGTGCTCGCTGTGCACACTTTTGACTCTTGTTTTCGTTTCTGTTGTTTTTGGTTTCATGGTGTTTCTCTTTTTCCTGTTTATTTTTGCACTACTGCTGTGACGCTCGCTCCGCCTTGTCCCCCCAGATACCTTTTCAATGACACCTGAGCACATCAAATTTACCTCTTTAAACGTCAGAGGTTTAAATATGCCCCAACAGCGTTCTAAGCTGCTTTATGTTTTGCACTCATTTAAGACGCATGTGGCGTTCCTCTAGGAGACGCATTATAAGTCCTCGAGAGAATTTAAGCTACTCAACCATCACTACTCTCATAATTATTTCTCTAGCTCACCTGATTCTAAGACCAAGGGTGTTGCGATTCTGCTACACAAGTCGCTCCCCTTCCGTCTACTGGACGTTTGGAGGGACTCGGAGGGCAGAGCCATCTTTCTAAAAGGTTACCTAGGTAATCAAAAGGTATCTTTTGGTAATGTGTATGCTCCCAATCGCGGCCAGTCCTTGTTCCTTTCCCGTATTCTGTCCCGCTTTGGAGACTTCCGAGAGGGTCTGGCTATCTTCGGGGGTGACTTGAATATGACGTTGGATCCCTCTAAAGATTCTTCTTCCCAATTCTCTCACATCCCTTTTCGCCATATTAAAAGAGTTCGGAGGGCCCTTCACCTTGGCCAGTTGGTGGATGTCTGGAGGTCGCAGCATCCCGACGGCAGGGATTATACCTTTTTCTCCTCCCTCCACAACCGTTATACCAGGATTGACATGTTGTTTATGTCTCATCCCCATTTGCTTCAATTGCATTCCTCTGAGATAGGCATACGCTCATTTAGTGACCATGCTCCAGTCCACTTCTCTTTGCATATGTCCCCTTCCAGAGGTAGAGTATGGAATTGGAGGCTCAATGAAAATCTGCTTGACAACCCCATCTCGTTATCTGACCTTTCTGACCGCCTTACGGAATACTGTTCTGACAACGTTTGTCAGACCCGGCGGGGACCACCTACCTCGCTGCGGGGTCCTTCCGCCCGGACCACGATCCCCGTCGGCCGGCCTCCTCGCGACATGGCCGCACGGTCCCAGGACCGTGCGCCACGCCGAGTCTCGGGTCCCGCGTCGCGGGAACCGTCAGGCAGGAGGTCTACTCCTGCCCGCGGACCTCCCGATCACGGCGCGGCCCTGCTCCCGCCGCGCTCTCGGAGAGGAGGGGGCGGGGCTTAGCCCCGTGATGCAACCTCCCTCTCCACAGCCACCAGAGGGAGGGGGAGGAGATAGACACGGCTCTGTCTACCTCCCCTCAGGTGTAGCACTCAGGGTGGGAGGGGATCAGGTGACAGGGGTGGATACACATTACCTGCCCCTATATAATCCCCACAAGCCTCTGCACCAATGCTTCTTTGTTAAGCTTCCTCATAGCGTATGACCTCCCTGTATTCTTTGAATCCCTGGTATCTTGACTATTTGGCTTTCGTCCCACGTTTATGCTGTCTGCTGCCTGCCTTGACCTTTGGACCGTGACCCAGACTCTTCTATTGGATTTGCCCCTCTTTGTACTGCGTACTGGACTTTGTGTAGTGGTGCCTGCGCCACGCTCCGCACCCCCCCACCTGACAAAACAAAGAAGCCAATATGGAGCCTGCAGGCGCTGCTGATGCGCTCCACACCCTGACCCAGCAGATTGCGGCTATGGCCCAAAACATGATGGACCTACAGGAGAACCAACTCCTGCTACGCCAGGAGACTTGGGTACTGTTCCGCCAGGCCATGGACGGCTTATATGCAGACCCCCACAGAAGGGGGACTGCTGAGAACCTCCTCCATAACCTCAGGCAAGGACGCAAGCCGGTGGAGGACTACATTTCCGAGTTCCGGAGTCTGGCCACAGAGACACAGTGGAATGAACCCGCACTGCTTCATCAGTTCCGGCTCGGGTTGGCGGAGTCCCTCAAGGACGAATTAGCCCGGGTACACCCCCCGGCCACTCTGGAGGCCATGATCCACGCCGTCACTCAATTGGATCGCCGTCTCCGGGAACGTCGAGTCGAGCGGGGTCCTCAACCTCTCTCTCGTCCTGGCTTCACCAACCGTCCTCTGACGGCGACTCCGGGTCCTTCCTCTTCTGATGCCGTTGAACCCATGCAGATCGGTGTGGCAAGAGGACCCCTGTCGACAACGGAAAGAACCAAACGGAGGAACGAGAACCTGTGTCTGTATTGCGGGAAGCCAGGGCACCTGGTTCGTGTATGCCCCCTAGCACCACCTCGAGGTAAGGCCACGTCTTTGCGTACCTCTCTATGTCTCAACGGTGTGGCCTCTCACCTCTCCCTTCCGGTGTTGTTGCAGTGGGGCAATAAGTTCGTACTCCCTGACCCGCTGAAGGCCTACTGGTTGGAGGTAGATGCATCGGAATCCGCTGTGGGGGCCGTTCTCTCACAGCGCCAAGGAGCACAAGACCTACTTCATCCGGTCTCCTACTTCTCCAAACGCCTTTCCCCAGCCGAGAGTCACTACACCGTGGGGGACCGGGAACTCCTGGCCATTAAGATGGCCTTGGAGGAGTGGCGGCACCTGCTGGAGGGAGCACAGTACCCCATCACAGTATTCACCGATCATCGCAACTTGGAATACCTTCGTACAGCCAAGAGACTCTGCCCTCGGCAAGCCAGATGGGCGTTGTATTTTACGCGCTTTCAACTCCATATCACCTACAGACCCGGGACCAAGAACGCCAAGGCCGACGCCTTATCCAGGTTATACGACCCCGTGGAGGAACCCGTCTCGTCACGTATCCTGCAGTCCGCACACTTCCTGGGCGTACAGACGTCCCTCATGGAGGACCTCCGCAGACACAGCCGAACCCTACGCTCAGTACCAGAGACAGCGACTTGCAGGGCCTCTCAGGGCCTATTCCTGAAAGATGGGTTGGTGTATGTACCCCTCCCGGCGAGACATACAGTACTCCACGCGGTCCATGACCTTCCTTCCTCCGGTCATGGAGGACACCGACAGACCCAGGACCTCGCCCAAAGATACTTCTGGTGGCCGACTATGTCGAAAGACATCGAGCAGTACGTCCACTCATGCGCTGTGTGCGCCCGATCCAAGAAACCCACCACCAAAACAGCCGGCCTCCTGCAACCCCTCGCCATCCCCGAGCAACCATGGCAAGACCTCACAGTTGATTTCATCGTGGACCTACCACCCTCACAAGGCCACAACACGGTCATGGTGGTGGTGGATCGTCTCACAAAGATGGCACATTTCGTCCCCACCACTGCGTTACCCACCGCGGCCAAGACGGCCGACCTGTTTTTGCAATCCATCTACAGACTGCATGGGACTCCCCACACCGTGTTGTCGGACCGCGGTACCCAGTTCACGTCCCGATTCTGGAAGGCGTTCTGTAAGGGACTGGGGATCCGTCGCTGTTTGTCCTCAGCCTATCACCCCCGTACCAACGGCCAGACTGAACGGGTGAACCAAATCCTGGAGCAATACTTACGCTGCTACGTCTCGCATCTCCAAGACGATTGGTTCTCCTTGTTGCCACTGGCGGAGTTCTCGTACAACAACCACCTACAACGGTCCATAGGGATGTCCCCCTTCAAAGCGGTTTATGGGTACAACCCGTCCTTTCTCTTTGACCTCCCATCCACCGAGGGGGTCCCTCCAGCCCGGGACCGTATCCAGCGCCTACAACAAACCGTCCCAGTCCTCAGAGCCGCGCTGCAAAAAGCCCAAGCACAACACAAGAAACAGTTCGACAAGCACCACCGGCCACATGCCCCTCTTCAAGTGGGCGACAAGGTGTGGCTCTCCTCCAAATACATACCCACGCGTACACCCTCCAAGAAATTGGGTCCCACCTATCTAGGACCCTTCCTCGTCACCGCTTTGATCGGTCAAGCGGCAGTCCGGCTCCAGCTCCCTGCCTCCTGGGGTCTTCATCCCACGTTCCACGTATCCTTAGTGAAGAAATGGGTCCCTCCCAGGGACGCCTGTGGAAGCACCCCTCCTCCTCCTCCAGTCCTGGTGGACGACGACAATGAATATGAGGTGGAAAGCATCCTGGACTCACGCATTCGCAGGGGTCGTTTCGAGTACCTCGTACTTTGGAAGGGATTCGGCCCGGAGGAACGGTCCTGGGAACCCCTGGCCAACGTTCACGCCCCTGCTAAGATCCGATCCTTCCATCGCACCCATCCGGGTCGTCCCGTTCCCCGTCGCGCCCGGGGGTCGCTCGTACGGGGGGGTATGTCAGACCCGGCGGGGACCACCTACCTCGCTGCGGGGTCCTTCCGCCCGGACCACGATCCCCGTCGGCCGGCCTCCTTGCGACATGGCCGCACGGTCCCAGGACCGTGCGCCACGCCGAGTCTCGGGTCCCGCGTCGCAGGAACCGTCAGGCAGGAGGTCTACTCCTGCCCGCGGACCTCCCGATCACGGCGCGGCCCTGCCTCGTGGCAGGCCACGCTCCCGGCCTCGCGGTCTGCGTGCACGGAGTGCCGCACACGCGCCGCGCTCTCGGAGAGGAGGGGGCGGGGCTTAGCCCCGTGATGCAACCTCCCTCTCCACAGCCACCAGAGGGAGGGGGAGGAGATAGACACGGCTCTGTCTACCTCCCCTCAGGTGTAGCACTCAGGGTGGGAGGGGATCAGGTGACAGGGGTGGATACACATTACCTGCCCCTATATAATCCCCACAAGCCTCTGCACCAATGCTTCTTTGTTAAGCTTCCTCATAGCGTATGACCTCCCTGTATTCTTTGAATCCCTGGTATCTTGACTGTTTGGCTTTCGTCCCACGTTTATGCTGTCTGCTGCCTGCCTTGACCTTTGGACCGTGACCCCGACTCTTCTATTGGATTTGCCCCTCTTTGTACTGCGTACTGGACTTTGTGTAGTGGTGCCTGCGCCACGCTCCGCACCCCCCCACCTGACAACGTTACTGACGAGCTTCCCTTCCCCACGATATGGGAGGCCCATAAGGCCGTAATCAGAGGTCATCTCATTAGGTTAGGCTCCATGCAGAAAAAATCTAAATTGGCCAATCTGTCATCGCTTATTGAGCAGATTCATCTCCTGGAACAGTCGCATAAAGCCTCGTTAGACTCGACGATTCTCCCCCGACTGCATGCTCTACGGACACAACTGGCCTCCCTTCTGGATGGTAGGATACGGCGTTCTTTTTTGTTGGCGAGGAAGTCCTTTTATGAGCTTGGCGATAGGCCAGGCAAGCTTCTGGCCAGGGCTCTGAGGTCCAGACGGGCCGCCTCGTTCATTTCGAAAATTAGACACCCTTCGGGTTCGCTGGCTCATGAGTCCTCTGAGATTGCTGGATGTTTTCGTTCATACTATCACTCCCTTTACAATCTGCCCTCTGGGTCTTCGGGGTGCTCTCGATCCTCGGATTCCCTAAAGGCATATATAGAGAAACATTTGCCCAGGCGCCTGGATTTGGCCGCACGGGAGGCTCTAGATGCTCCTGTGTCATGCGACGAGGTGAAGGCTGCCCTTAAGTTGGCCCCCAAGGGTAAAAGCCCGGGTCCGGACGGCCTCACCAGTGTCTACTATGACCGTTTCTTCCCGGTCTTAGGTACACACTTAACGACCCTTTTCAACTCCTTGGCTGAAGGCCTTACCCCGGACCCCCAAACCAATTTAGCTCACATAACCGTCATTCCCAAGCCGGGTAGGGATGCTGACTGTTGCTCTAATTATCGCCCCATCTCCCTTATCAATACGGACCTCAAGCTTTTGGCGAAGGTTTTGGCCCTTCGCCTCCAATCCTATATCCCCTCTTTAATACATAGGGACCAGGTGGGCTTCGTACCCGGAAGAGAGGCTAGGGACAACACCATCAGAGTCCTCAATCTACTGACCCATGCCAGGCGGCTCGACGTGCCTTATGCGCTGATCTCTATGGACGCTGAAAAGGCGTTTGATAGAGTTTCTTGGCCGTTTCTCTTTCAGGTCCTGGACTCTATTGGCCTGCCGAGCCTTTTTCTTAACCATGATTTGCCTTTTGACCCCCTATGTGCCACTCTGCCTCCAGAAATGCCTTATACCCCTATATGCCACTCTGGCATTTAGAGGGTTAAAAGGCATATTATGGGGAAGAGTGGCATATAGGGAGGTTTAAGGCATTCAGGAGGCAGAGTGGCATATAGGGGGTTAAAAAGGCATTTCTGGAGAAATGCCTTATGCCCCCATTTAACACGCTGCAGCCGGAAGGAGGCGTGGCTAGCAGCGGGGGTTGTCTGCGTCCATCGCGCAGACCTTCCCCGACTGCTAGCCACACCTCCTTCCTGTAGACATCTACACGCTGCCCCAGCTACACACCGGGGACTCAGAAGTACCGGTAAGTGGGGCGGGGGGGGGAGACAGCAGGATCCAGGTCCCCTGCAGCTGCGGGGGATCTGGATCTTAGTCGTCTCATAGTCAGACCTATTTGAGGTCTAATTATAAGATGACCCCGATTATAAGACGAGGGGTATTTTTCAGAGCATTTGCTCTGAAAAAAACTTCGTCTTATAATCGAGCAAATACGGTAATTGTGGAAGAGCAAAGATGGCACTAGCAGGAGGTTTGAGCCTTGGGACGAAGATGGCACAGGCCGGACTGTTTGGGGACAAAGTTGACTTGTGCTGGGCTATTTGGGGACAAAGGTGTCAAATCTTTGCCTTATGTGTGTAATATGGGTGCTGGTCAGGTTCTATGTGGGCAGTGTGGGCTTCAGGGGTGACTTTGGGGTGTGCAACCTGTGATCTATGCCTGTAATTTAGGGGGTTCTAAATATACGTTTTAATGTCGTGTTTTTATGTGAATTCCAATTGATCTGTACCTGCAAAGCTGGGTTTTTGTGTTATTCTGTAGATACATATGTGCTATGCTATGTTTCCATACATTATTTATGTATACCTGCAAATACAGGGTTATTATGTCTTATTCAGTTGATTAATACCTGCAATGCTGTTTCCATGTATTTATTTGATCTATACCTGCGATGCTACGCTTCATATATTATTATTGTATACCTGCAAATATAGGATTTGTATGTCTGATTCTGTTTATTTGATATATACCTTCAGTGCTGAGATCACAAGTGAATTTCAATTGATCTCGGTTTGCGTGTTAATCTGTTGATCTATACCTGCTATCGGCAGCAGGGTCTAATATTTATATTTATATATATATATATTTATATATATATATATCAGCAGCAGGGACTAATATTTATATATATATATATGGGCAGCAGGGGCTAATAAATGGGTTTTAGATATTTGGACAGGGACGCAATTTCAGTGCTTGCCATAGGCGCTATTTTCAGTAGATATGCCTCTGCATGTGGGTATAAGCTTTTTTCAGGCTGTATGCTGTTTCTACCAAAAAAATGAACTTTCAGCTACTGTATTTTAGAGAATTATAATTCTTCAAAAATACTGTCACCATAGTTACCATTTATAGCCTTTCAGATGGGACAAACTACACATCTGTGTGAAGATTACTTTTTCTCACATGTTCTGATAGAAGGTATTATTGCAAACTACCCAGTAGCATATTTTATGCCCCTAGTTAGACCCTAAACAATAGCTGCTCCCAGTCTATCAAAGGAAGTATTATTTATTAAGGTAGAACTTTATGATGTAGCATTGACCTGCCTATCAATATCCAGTAGCACCATCTATTATTGCCCATCCTGCCCATCACCCAAAATGGCTTCAGGTACAAGTACAACCTTATATGCAGTACATTATATTCAACGTCACTACACAATTTAAATATAGAGTGTTAACAAGTACGTAACAAAAAATAATTTATGGTATATAAAATTGTGTCTGCATTACTTCTACTAAACTAGGGACCATATGTAATGCATAAAGCTTCATTTTAATATCCAACACATTCCTCACATTCTTCTATCCTAGTCTTAGGGAGTTGTGAGCTGGTGACATTTGGGTGGGATGTGGGAGCATGAACAGGCAGCATGAAAAACAAAAAGGGTCAAAAACAGAACAATAAGTTCTCAATATCCTCATGGTGCAGCAATGAGCTGTCATATAAAGAGCCTCTGGGTTGGGTCAGAGAATTACTATATATATTCTTGCGATATCCATATTTGGGAATTTTCCAGAATGGCTTTAGACAGCCATTGGAGGTAGTCATTCATAAAATAATAAAACCATAGTTTCGCTGTAACATAACATTCACAGTTTGTGATATTTAATGATATTGTCATTAATTGTTAAAATGATGGAGAAAAATGAGAAGCAATACAATAAGTAATACAGTGCCTTTCAACATCTTTCAGATTATTGGCTTCCCAAATTTGGCTCTTCAACATTTGTTTTTCACAAAGATTATGATGTTAGAAGCCTATAATTAAAATTTGCTTAAAGTAAAACCTTTGCAGATGATGCTTGCAATTTAAATGGAATCAACGTACATTAGGTATTTCCAACAAGCAATTTAACTGTGAAAATCTCTGTACTGCTGAAAGACAAATTTTTGGAAACTAATGCAGGAAAAAGAAAAATTAGTCAGTTCCCTTGGCATTTGTTGCCTCCCAGCACATGTCTTATTGATGTTATATCCAGAGGTAAGTTATGTTCTGGACTCTGCAGTGTTTCTAAACCCATTAGGCATAAATTTCAATAAAAACAGGCAGTGAAGAAGAAATAGTGGTATTAATGTCTAACATTTAATACTGACTTCATTAATTCAGTGGCAAGGCCGATAATGACCCTAATTTTGTGTACCTTGCATGCAACATAATGGTCTGCAAATATGTTTGGAAATCCTCCAAAGTTAAATAGAAGAGAATTGTTTCACTTTTCCCTCCGAGTGCTTTTGATCAATATTCTGGGATAATGGATTCCGTCATAGACTTAGATGACAAAATCAAACTTGTACTCGATCAATAAAAACTCATTACTGGTGACCAGGGAGAATACTCTAGGTTTCTGATTTTCTTTCCATTTTCTTTTAAATGTACTTTGTAGATTAACATTTTGTCTATTCACAGAAAGTCCTGGTGAGGTTTTTTTTCCAGGGCAGAATCAAATATACCCATGAAAATATAATTTCACAAATAAGGAAGAATTATTGTACAGGTGCTCCTCTCTTTACAATTGCTCAACTTACGATATTTCGACTTTACAATGTTGTGATATCAATGCACATTCAGTACATGTACTTGATTACTCAAGGATCATACAAATACATTACATGTAGTGATATGTGAAGTCATATACTCAATTTACTATGGGTTCATTGGGATGTAACACCATTGTAAGTCGAGGAGTACCTGCACATATTTAGTGAGGTGGACTGGATACACAATTGTGTTTGTGTGCTATAAACAAAGTAAAGAGGTTACCTACTGTTAATACTACAATAGTTGATTACCAAATGTATCCACAGACCCACAGATCATTTTAAAAGATAAATATTATAGCATTAGGTTAAACTCTCAGTGTTATGGGCTGTGAACACTCTCTCGATTACAGATAAGTAATGCATTTATGCAGAGGCGTATCTACTGAAAATAGCGCCTATGGCAAGCACTGAAATTGTGCCCCTGTCCAAATATCTAAAACCCATTTACTAGCCCCTGCTGCCCACATATATATATAAATATTAGTCCCTGCTGCCGATAGCAGGTATAGATCAACAGACAAACCCAGATCAATTGAAATTCATTTGTGATCTCAGCACTGAAGGAATATATACCCTCCCCCCAACCCACTATATACCCTCTACCCCCCTACCCACTATATATCCTCCCCCCTACCCACTATATACCCTCTCCCCCCGCCCACTATATATCCTCTCCCCCCACCCACTATATATGCTCTCCCCCCCTAGCCACTATATATCCTCTCCCCCCTACCCACTATATATCCTCTCCCCCCTACCCACTATATGCCCTCTCCCCCCTAGCCACTATATACCCTCCCCCCCTAGCTACTATATACCCTCCCCCCTACCCACTATATACCCTCCCCACATATACCCCCCCCATAGTTCTCTCACCTTGAAGTCCAGCGACGGGAGCACGATGCTGCTGTCATCCTGCACCGCTTGCTGGTGCCCGCTGCTTCACTGCTGAGCGGCGTAATATGACGTCATATTTCGGCGCCCGCGCAGTGAAGCAGCGGGCACCAGCGAGCGGCTTTTAAACACTGTCTTCTTTTTTTGATGCAGGGGAGAACGAGGGGCGCCGAGCGGTTGCTAGGCTCCCCTCTCTCTCCTCCGCATCAAAAAAAAAGACGGCGTTTGAAAGCCATTCACTGGCGCCCCCTTCAAATGGCGCCTATGGCACGAGCCATAGGTGCCATACCCTAGATACGCCTCTGCATTTATGCAATAATATAAATATCTGTATAATCTTCCACAAAGTAGTAAAACACCTACTGAAATTAAGCAAGTTCTGGCAACGTTAAATTTTCCCTGTTTATCTGAAGTGAAACAAAATATTTTAACCAGCCAATTTGAAAGATAAAATTAAAAAGATAATTAAAGATCAGAAAAGAGATAAAGCACCAGGCTTGGATTGCTATACAGCAACATTTTATTGTTTTACTTTGAAATCAGCAATATTTTATTTTTATTTTAAAGGCAGAGACAGAACCTCATTTGGTCTCAAACTACAGACCCATCTATTTGACCAATCTAGACATCAAGATCTTTTTAAAAATCTTAGCAGATACATTGAAATTGATCATCTCAAATCTAATTAACCTAAATTAAGTTGGATTTATGGTGGGAAGATCTGGAAAGGATAATATAAGGAAGGTTTTGGACCTCCTAATTAAAATTCAGTGGAGGAAAACCCCCTCTGTCATTATAGCTCTGGATGCAGAGAATGCCTTTGACAGAGTTGGGTGGACTTTTATTCATCAGAAACTCTAAATATTTTTGGCTTGTCTGGCACATTCAAGACAAATATTCTAGCCTTGTATTCCTTTCCCAGAGTTAAAGTATTTGGTCTCTATTTAAATTCTGATTTATTTGATATCAATAGCGAAACCAGACAAGTATACCCTTTGGCACCTTTACTGTATGTCCTGTCTATAGAACATCAGGCTGAATCTGTTAGAAAATCTGATAATAGATTTTGATTCCTATATGGAAGATGCGTTACTTACCTTGTCTTCTCCTTGGTCCTCAATTCCTGGGGTTCTTTCTAAAACCACAGAATTTGGCAAACTGTTTAATTAGTTAATAAGTTAACACAATTTCCTAGATGGAACGGACTAGAGTTCTCTTGGATGTGACAAATTAATATTGTTAAATACTTCAGGGTAGTTCTTATTAGACTTGTGCATTCGTCTTCGGGCGAACATGAAAACGAACACGAAGAGTGCGTTTTCGTGTTCGTTCCGAAGACATGAAGAAGAGAAGACAGTGCAGGTAAAACGTAGGCGAAGACGAAGACTCACACACGAAGAATCTTCGCCTTCGTCTACTAATCTACCCGGTCCCTCCCCCATCTAATTTACCTTATCTTCACAGCATCGCGGGAGTTGACTGAAGTGGAAATCAGAAGGTTCGTCGTCAGGGGTTACAGGGCAGTGTGAGTGAGCCTATTGGTCACCTGCAGGGTCTTCCTCTGGCATCAAACAATTGGTTGATGCCAGAGGAAGACCCTGCAGGTGACCAATAGGCTCACTTGCACAGCCTTTTTAATTCCTGATTTCCGCTCCCGTTAACCCCTGCAATGCTGCGTTGGATAATGGGAGCAGAAATCTGTAGGGTAAAGGGCTGTGCAAGCGACCAATAGGCTCACTCGCACGGCCCCTTACCACTAGTTGCTAGGCAGAAAAAAAAAGCAACCTGGGACCCTGCTGCACCAGTTAACTTAAAAGTCCGTGCCAGTGACCAACAAAGTCACTGGTACGGACATTTAACTGACACAGCAGGGACACCAGTGGTCTCCCCACTGTGTCAGTTAAATGTCAGTGCCAGCGACCAACAAAGTCGCCGGTACGGACATTTAACTTAGTATAAATAGCTTACTATAACTTCGGACAGAATGCTGCCCTCTGTTGGTTTTACATTAAGTAGCATATGCTTGAAATCCAAAGTTATTCTGCTACTCAACGTAAAACAAACAGAGGGCAGCATTCTGTCCGAAGATATATTAGCCATATGTGGCAGTGTGTTCATTTTCATTTATTAATTATTTAAATAAAATATATCCCCATGATCCGCTGGTCTCCCCGCTGCAACAGTTAAATGTCCGCACTCGCAGACATTAATTTTGTCGAACTTCCAAACTCTTTTTTTCTATTTATTTTGGGTTTTTTTTGTATTAAACTGTTAGACGAAAGGATCATGGGAATAAATGCAAATGAGCACACGGCCCCATATGGCTTATATATCTTTGGACAGAATGCTGCCCTCTGTTGGTTTTACATTAAGTAGCATATGTTTGAAATCCAAAGTTATTCTGCTACTCGACGTAAAACCAACAGAGGGCAGCATTCTGTCCAAAGATATATTAGCCATAGTCTAACAGTTTAATACAAAAAAACCCCTAAATAAATAGAAAAAAAGAGTTTGGAAGTTCGACAAAATTAATGTCCGCGAGTGCGGACATTTAACTGTTGCAGCGGGGAGACCAGCGGATCATGGAAATATATTTTATTTAAATAATTAATAAATGAAAATGAACACACTGCCACATATGGCTAATATATCTTCGGACAGAATGCTGCCCTCTGTTGGTTTTACGTTGAGTAGCAGAATAACTTTGGATTTCAAACATATGCTACTTAATGTAAAACCAACAGAGGGCAGCATTCTGTCCAAAGATATATAAGCCATATGGGGCCGTGTGCTCATTTGCATTTATTCCCATGATCCTTTCGTCTAACAGTTTAATACAAAAAAACCCAAAATAAATAGAAAAAAAGAGTTTGTAAATTCGACAAAATTAATGTCCGTGAGTGCGGACATTTAACTGTTGCAGTGGGGAGACCAGCGGATCATGGAAATATATTTTATTTAAATAATTAATAAATGAAAATTAACACACTGCCACATATGGCTAATATAGCATCGGACAGAATGCTGCCCTCTGTTGGTTTTACACTGAGTAGCAGAATATTCTGCCCGAGAATATATTAGCTATATATGGTACTGTGATCATTGGTCGACAGCAGGAGGCCCCCTGCTGGCGACCAATGGAGTTGCTGATACACACATTTAAAGTACTGGCGCCAGAGCTGCGTTAACCCCGTATTAACCCCTTAACCGGAAAAAACGAAGAAAAAACGAATATTCGCCCGAAGAGAAGACAGGAACGGGCGAATATTCGCGGAATACGAAGATTTTTTTTTCCCCGAAGACGAGCACGAAGACGAACACGAAGAGCCCCCTGGTGCCCAAGTCTAGTTCTTATGTGGTTACCACATTATCATCTTAAACAAAACTGATCTCCTTGCAACTTTCATTGCACCCATCTCCCACAGTGGTATTAGTGTATTTCTGTTCTTTTTTTCCTCATAATCGTTTTAATGATGGTTGCGATGGTGGTGGTGGTAGTGCTGCCTTTGAATTAAGGGAAACCTGTGGCAACGGTATGCTGCTAATGCTGCTTCTGCACATTGGAAAGAGGAAAACATAAGACAGAGAAACTGGAAGATGTGTTGCTTCACTCCTCCAAGTATGGCTAATAATCTAAATCCAGGTCATTGTCATCATCAGTATCCTCATCAAAGATGATCATATTCTTTTCTATCTGGTGGAGTAAGGAAGGAGACTCTTCTTCCTCACCATTGTCCTGGGAAAAAATAGATTGTTATCATCTGTGCTACTGCTTGCTGCCGATCTTTGCTCTGGAGGGTGCTGCCAGTGCTTATGGTAGTGGTACCGCCAGGGGTAGTAGTGGTAGCACCAAGGGCAGTTGTGGTTGCACTGCAAGTAATGGTTTGATTCTGTGCATTACCATAAAGTAGCTTGCAAGCTATCTTAGCCCTGGATCCTGGCCCCTCAGGGATTTCTTGGTTGTAATTGTGACTAAAACCGTGCCTTACTTTGGTATGTGGAGTGGACAAGATTTTAGCATTAGCAGAACTTCTGACTCCAAGCAAGAAAGTTTCTGCCTACTTGGGGCTGGTATAACGTGGGTCACCTGACTATTACACGTAGTCAGCTCTGCCCAACCCACAAACACTTGAATTATTCCTTCTCATGGACATTTCCAAATATTTTATATACTTGCCGGTAAAAATGAAAATAATAATTAAAGGTATGCCCCAAATGATTTTGTCATTTGTTTCTTGCTCGGTCTCCCTGTTCCTTGCTCTGTCCCCCTTGCTTGCTATGTTTCTGCTGTTACTCTGCTTAGCTTCCTTACTCCCAGCCTGCAGCATCCTGCATATTCGTCTGGAGAGCTATGTCTCATGCCTGCTCCAGGGTGCCTGCAGGATATCACCAAGTTTTGCTTTGTTCTGGACAACATCCTCTGCTGTATCAGGGTGCTGGAATGTGGCTGCACAACCCTAGATGCCCACCCAGGAGAGTGCAGTCGCCCTGCACCAAGCCCTGTCCAACTCCGCTACTGCGCAATAACTTCTGAACACCATCTTTAGGCGCTCTGGGTCGTTACGGTACCCTGTACTGCTGCCACTGCCATATCACCTCCCTTACTCTGAGGGATCAATTAACAAAACTGGTCCAATTTTTGTACTTGAATCCCATAGCATGCTGATGGATGTGTGTGTCCATTGGTGCAATGCTGCTGTTGCTGGTGGCCGTGGTCCTGTAGTGCAAAAAAGTGTGGATCTCTATCTTAACCTTGAGATTGCGCTGCTGTAGGGGAAAAGTTAGTCCAGAAAGTTCCTTTGGGAACACTTCCCGAATTTCATCCGAGCCGAAGAGCCAGGAACCGAAATTTGTTGCCTGAAAATGAATGTGGTAAAAATGAAACGAGAATTTAATCCAAATCTATTTTGCTTGCAGTGCACAAGTCTAATATATAGTAATACTGTATATGTATTGTGCCTGCAGTTTTCCAGGAATTTGTCAATGAGTGTTTCAGAGATTATCTTCAACAATTTATCATCATCTACCTGGATGACATTCTGATTCACTCCCCTAATCTTTCTACCCTCCCTGAACATGTCAAAAGAGTCCTGCAGCATTTCAGAGAAAATCGTTTATATGCCAAACTGAGGAAGTGTGAATCTGAAACTACTACAGTGGGTCCCGCTTATCCTTCACAGGTTGGTTGTGCCACCAACCCGGCCGCCGCAATTCAGATGGTGTGCGCATGCACACATTTGTCTAATGTTCCTGTTGTACAGAATATGGCAGCCTTGGGTTCTGTACAACCTCAGGCTTCAAATGTCTTCCACACCTCATTCCTACCCCAGAGGCAGGGGTTTTCGATTCGCTATTTAAACATCCCAAGGACATCTCTGCATTGCCTGAGATAGTGCCTGGTACATTTGGGCTGACGTATTGTATTCCTTTGATATTTCTGTTACTGACCTGACCACTGTTCGTCTGATTATTCCATCGCTGACTTCGGAAATGCCTGACCACAATTTGTCTGAATATTCTGTTACTGCCCCGGTTTGTCCTGACCACGATTTGTCTGTTTATCCAGTTGCTGACCTCTTCTTGATTTCGTCCGCTGGTCTCCAGACACCTCCTGTGGCCCTGCCTGTATTGTGGGTCCACCCAGTGTTATAGGTGCTAATTCATCCAAATATTATGTAACCCTTCTTCCTCGAGGATGATGCCTCAAAAATTGGGTCTGGAGCCATACTAACTCAACGTAAGAGTTATGACGGACCATTAATTCCATGTGGATACTTTTCCAAAACATTTTCTGTTGCTTAACGGAATTATAATGTTGGGAAACATGAGCTCCACTCAGTGAAGTCTTTTGGAAGGTTCACAAAACCGGTGACTATAACAAAAACCTCCAATATATATAAGTTGGGCCAACAGGCTGAACCCATGTCAGGCTCACTGGGCTCTCTTCTTGTCCAGGTTTAATTTCATAATTTCATATCGACCAGGATCCAAAAATACCAAGGTCAATGCACGTATATTTACTGTGACAGAAGAGGATCCCCCAAAAGAAGAATCCATTGTTCCGCAGCACTGTATTGTGGCCGCCTTCACCCCTAAACTGTCATCTCCTCTGCTAGACCGTATTCATAATTCCCAGAATGTGGCTCCAGCTAATAATATTACTGGGAGACTATTCGTTCTTGCACCGCCAAAAAAGGTGAGAAATTCTTGCACTTTTTCACTCCAGTAAGACGGCAGGCCATACTGGGGGTTTCACAAATTTTATCCTTAATCGCCAGACATGGAGAAAGGATGTTTCAGACTTTATTTTAGCCTGCCAGGTTTGTCCTTTCACCACAACCACCCAGAACTTTCACCACAACCACCCAGAACAGAGCTAGTGGGGGGCTCACAGTGGCCTGGATCCCTAGTAAGTGGCAAGCAGTGCATCCAGGTGATGTTACACCAGTGCCTATGTCAGTGGTCTCAGGGATCACAGCCAGTCAGGACAATTACATCAGTTAGCTATGTTTAAGCTAATATGTTGTATCAGTGGATTCATATGTTTTTTTTTATTACAGTTTGCTGTAAAATAAATTGGCACAGTGTTCAATACAATGTGGCCTTTTATCTCTACACCTCCTTGTCGGTTTCTTTATTTGAATGTATTTAATGGCCATATATACATTGCACCGGTCATGTGATTTTCTCTTTGGATGTATGTTACTTAAGTAAGTTACTCTATAAGACTTTTTCTGCAAAATGACTGGATGTCTCAACAACTACCTATCCAAACACTCACAAGGCTAAATGTCACTGTTAACATTCGCTGTTTTTCAAACCCTCAATTTTAAACATTTGCCCAACACACTTTTATTGTGCCTGTGCTTTACTAGCAGGTGTCCACATATATTTTATGGTAAGAATAAGATTTTTTTTTATATAATATTGTACAATGTTAGATGTAGTAGATTGTTAAAATATTGACACCACTTCAACTTTAATGAATGCATATGGTTTTTAGTTGTTAGCTATATTTCCAAAATTAGAAAATGAATTTTTCTGGATGGTTTTAATTACTGATGTTAAAAGGAATCATGCAGACAGATGGCATTCTACGGTGTAAAGACTCATTAACTTCAAGTGTATTACTCTATTCATTGTATTCATTCTCTGCACTAAACAGAACAATACGTTCATACCAACTATTCTAAAGATTATTGCCACTGCACTTTTTATAGTAATTTGTATGCATTGTTTTTAAAAATTGGTTTATCCACTTGTGTGTAATAGTGTTGGGCTAATATTTATAGAACTATCTGAATAAGTAGAAGATTTAAATACATTTCATACTATATGTTTAAGTAAATTGTAAACTAGGCATTATGTGGTATCAAACAAAATATTGCCAGGTAATGGAAAAATACAAGTTAAATGTTAATTTTTAGAACAGAGTATTCAAAGATTATTATATGGGTAAATTATATGGGTATATAAACATCATAAACTTTTTTGTGACTTATCAGTCAATTAAACAATGGAATAATTATTTGGAATACAGTGAATATGAAATTTCCCTAACATAGCCTACACACAATCTTCAGATACATAGCGACATCTAGACCACTTTATATAATTTATTAGTCTCTGTGACCACTTGAGTTCCTTCCTAAACACAAGACATTCATACTACTACAAGGAAACTAATTTTGAAATGAAATAAGATATGTCACTCTAAAGACACAGTCGTGATTTACTGTAATAATCATCTTAGTAATAGTTCAGTAGCTCACGATATGTTATGGTAGGGATGAGAAAAGTGATGAAAAACCTTTCCGCTTACAGTTAAGAAATAAGGAAGGAAGGACTGACAAACACTCTACATCCACTTTACACATTAGCGCTCATGACTGCTGTGCTAGACAGGGTTCCATTGGGAAAAATCAAGTCTTTTAGGCTTGCCTGGTGGATGTAATTTAGTGCTTGGCAATGATTCTTTAATATATGATTTTAAGTTGGGCAAGTTGAACTTGTGGATGGTGGGCTATAACCAGGGGCGGGCTGGGCCGGGGGGCAGGGGGGCAATTGCCCCCCCCAAGCCGCCCTGAATCCGGGCCGGTGGGCCGGCAGACAGATATTCAACGCAGCCGCTTAGTTTGCGGCTGGATTGAATGCGCCCGTCGTGACGGTAGCGTACCTGGCGGGGGCGCCCCGCCCCGGCTGCCGCTCATCTGAGGGGTGCCGGCGCGGCAACTGTGGCTGTGCGCCGGGATTTGAAGCCACGCCCACCATCTTCCGCACCGGAAGGACAGGACACAGAAGAAAGGAAGAACGAAGAGGAGGAGGAAAAGTGACAGTGACAGAAGAAAGGTAGGACAAGATTCAGGGAGAGTGGATAGTGTGTGAGAGTGATGGGTGTTATGCTGAATGTTTGTGAATGAGGGTTTCAGATAGCATGGATGTGTAAGTGTTGGGTGATATCATGGCATAGGGAGGCTGTAATCACATTCCTTTCATGCCCAGATTCCAGCATATACTGGCTGCCTAGGCATGATAGGAGTGTGATTGCTGTTATCAATTTTTTTTTGGTCCAACTTTGGTGTGTTAACAACACTTTTATTGGACAGAATAATTATATATATATTATGTGGTAAAGTGTATGGGAGAGTGGTTGATGGGATATATGTCTCACCTGGTTACCTCAGCCAGGCCTGGTAGCAAACCCAGGTGCTCTCAGGTGAGGCTTCCTAAGCTCGTTACTGGGGAGGAGGCCTTAAAAGAAAGGGCTGTTAGGTTTTCAGAGGGAGGGAGACACTGAATGAAGGAGCAGCTACAGCCAGCGCTGCAGCCCACCAGGTATGAAGCTTTACCCCATACAAAACTGGTTACTTTGCTTTGCGTCAGACCTTAGGCTGCTAGAGAGGTATCCTGCTGTTTAGTTAGAGCTGGACAGGCTTATAGTTTGTTTTGTTTACAAGGTGCTCTGTGATTACAACATCTAAATAAACACGCATTTACGTTGGAAACCTGTGTGAAACTGTCATTGCCTCCCCATGCGTGAGCTGTCCCCTACAATATATATTGCAAACAGCAATCACACTCCTATCATGCTAAGTCAGCCAGCACATGCTAGAACCTGGGCATGATAGGATTGTGATTGCTGTTAATTATATATATATATATATATATATATATATAAATTAATTAATATTGTTTTTTTTGGTTTTTGGCCAAGTGAATGCTGAATTTTCAGTTTAGGTCCAGAATTTTCATTTCGGTGCATCCCTACTATATACTAAGCCAGTCACTGACGTGGTAAGCCTACACCACATCAATGTTTGGCTTAGTATATAGTGATAGGGGTTGTAGTGCAGTATTGTCAGTGTCTGGCTCAATGTATAGTGATAGGCACGCATTGACGTCAATGTGTGCCTCAGTATATAATAGTTATGCTGTACCCCTGTCAATGTTTGCCTAACCATAGAAACTATGCAGTTTTAAAGTGTGTGTGGGGGGGTGCCACATACAGTATATGCCACAGGTGCCAAATACTCTCGGTACGCCTCTGCATCATGCGGCAGTCAGACCCAATGGCTGTGCCTCAGCTCTTTGTCCCACATCTTAAAAGGGGTGGGATGAAGAGCTTAGGCACAGCCATTGGGCGGTGCGGTGCGTGCACGCCGGCCACTTTGATTTCATTAAGCGCCGGTGGAGTGACTGCCGCACGACAGCCGCTTTCAATGTCGCTTGCAGCCGATTTGGTGGCGCAATGGGCCAGTTGACTAGACTTGCCCCCCAGGCCTTGGGCTGCCAGCCTTCCCCTGGCTATAACGCTTGTCAGTAGACTTGGGCACCAGGGGGCTCTTCGTGTTCGTCTTCGTGCTCGTCTTCGGGGAAAAAAAATCTTCGTATTCCGCGAATATTCGCCCGTTCCTGTCTTCTCTTCGGGCGAATATTCGTTTTTTCTTCGTTTTTCCGGTTAAGGGGTTAATACGGGGTTAACGCAGCTCTGGCGCCAGTACTTTAAATGTGTGTATCAGCAACTCCATTGGTCGCCAGCAGGGGGCCTCCTGCTGTCGACCAATGATCACAGTACCATATATAGCTAATATATTCTCGGGCAGAATATTCTGCTACTCAGTGTAAAACCAACAGAGGGCAGCATTCTGTCCGATGATATATTAGCCATATGTGGCAGTGTGTTAATTTTCATTTATTAATTATTTAAATAAAATATATTTCCATGATCCGCTGGTCTCCCCACTGCAACAGTTAAATGTCCGCACTCACGGACATTAATTTTGTCGAATTTACAAACTCTTTTTTTCTATTTATTTTGGGTTTTTTTGTATTAAACTGTTAGACGAAAGGATCATGGGAATAAATGCAAATGAGCACACGGCCCCATATGGCTTATATATCTTTGGACAGAATGCTGCCCTCTGTTGGTTTTACATTAAGTAGCATATGTTTGAAATCCAAAGTTATTCTGCTACTCAACGTAAAACCAACAGAGGGCAGCATTCTGTCCGAAGATATATTAGCCATATGTGGCAATGTGTTCATTTTCATTTATTAATTATTTAAATAAAATATATTTCCATGATCCGCTGGTCTCCCCGCTGCAACAGTTAAATGTCCGCACTCGCGGACATTAATTTTGTCGAACTTCCAAACTCTTTTTTTCTATTTATTTAGGGGTTTTTTTGTATTAAACTGTTAGACTATGGCTAATATATCTTTGGACAGAATGCTGCCCTCTGTTGGTTTTACGTCGAGTAGCAGAATAACTTTGGATTTCAAACATATGCTACTTAATGTAAAACCAACAGAGGGCAGCATTCTGTCCAAAGATATATAAGCCATATGGGGCCGTGTGCTCATTTGCATTTATTCCCATGATCCTTTCGTCTAACAGTTTAATACAAAAAAACCCCAAAATAAATAGAAAAAAAGAGTTTGGAAGTTCGACAAAATTAATGTCCGCGAGTGCGGACATTTAACTGTTGCAGCGGGGAGACCAGCGGATCATGGAAATATATTGTATTTAAATAATTAATAAATGAAAATGAACACACTGCCACATATGGCTAATATATCTTCGGACAGAATGCTGCCCTCTGTTGGTTTTACGTTGAGTAGCAGAATAACTTTGGATTTCAAGCATATGCTACTTAAAATCAGGAATTATGCTACGGAAATCAGGAATTAAAAAGGCTGTGCAAGTGAGCCTATTGGTCACCTGCAGGGTCTTCCTCTGGCATCAACCAATTGTTTGATGCCAGAGGAAGACCCTGCAGGTGACCAATAGGCTCACTCACACTGCCCTGTAACCCCTGACGACGAACCTTCTGATTTCCACTTCAGTCAACTCCCGCGATGCTGTGAAGATAAGGTAAATTAGATGGGGGAGGGACCGGGTAGATTAGTAGACGAAGGCGAAGATTCTTCGTGTGTGAGTCTTCGTCTTCGCCTACGTTTTACCTGCACTGTCTTCTCTTCTTCATGTCTTCGGAACGAACACGAAAACGCACTCTTCGTGTTCGTTTTCACGTTCGCCCGAAGACGAATGCACAAGTCTACTTGTCAGTATTACCAATATACTCTTTAACTTTATCACTTGGAAGTCTAGTTATCAACCCTAAATTAAGAGTTCTGATTCTAGAAATCAGACTTTAATGTTCAGCTGTACCTTGTTTCATTCAAAAGGCCTTGTACATAAGCTTGGAATGCTCCTTAACCCCTTAAGGTCCAGGCTGTTTTAACACTTTTGCATGCTCGTGTTTAGATGCAATTTTCTCCTCATTTAATCAACTCACAAATGTTTTATATATTGTCTTTTTCAGGACAAGAAGTGCTTTCTTCAGATACCATTGTTTTCATCATATTATCTAATTTCCCATAAAAAAAAAAATGATGGAAAATTGAAAAAAATACATTTTCTGACTTTTACCCGGAAAATCTTTTACTCATCCAAAAAAAGCTAATGACAAAAAACATGCTAAATAGATTCTAGATTCTTTAGAAATTTTGCAATAAGTACAATAAGCGTTTTGCAATTTTTTTTCCAACGCTGGTCATTCTGCCCCATATGCGATTTAGGGTATCTTTGAAGCTGGCCAATGCAATTTACCCCTTCAAACTATATATTTTTGAAAACTAGACACCTCAAGGTATTTCAAATGCTGGTATTTTAACCCTTTCCATGTACTAATTCTACTACTACCCTTTGTCAGGGGTAGTAATTTATTTTGTGTTTTTCTAGCACTAAAATTGCGCTCCAGGTATGTATTTACAGCTCCTGGTATACATCACTATCAAACAACACCCTAATATGTGTTCAGCAACATCTCCCGAGTACAGTGGCACTACCCATGCATGGGTTTGTCAGGTTGTTTGGGCGGTAAAACGCCACATTTAGGAAGTGTGCAATTTTTTAACTTGGAACTTTTACATCTGGTCCTACTGCCCCCATGGACGGGTTGAACATAAAGTATTAGGGGATCCATGTCCCATTCAGCACTGGGGGGTCCTCCTCTCTGGCAGGCGCTATGCATGCAGACAACCTCCGCTTCTGCCCGACACTTCCGGTGGGGCTTCTATGATGGAGCACCGGAAGGTCATGCCGGGGCTCCATCATAGAAGCTTAAGAGGAAGTGCCGGCAGTAGTCGAGGTTGTCTATTTGAGGTCAGATTATAAAACGAGGGGTATTTTTCAGAGCATTTGCTCTGAAAAAACCCTCATTTTATATTCGAGAAAAAATATTCAACTAGACAAGGGGTATTTTTCAGAGTATATATATATATATATATATATATATATATACACAAAACCATTTGATTAAGGCAGTGTTTTCTATAGAGACAAATGGCTATCAATCATAGCTTTGTTTGTATCCCGAGAATAAACTATTTAGTATTATCTTTTCAGCCTATCGCTAATGTACTCAACACTTTCAATGTGACTTTACCAAGGTTAATCAGAAGCTTGTATCTCTTTCACTTAGACTTTCTATTCATGTTCTGTTCAACAACAATGCACTTTCATACCTGGGAAGTTTATGGATTACCCTAAAGCTATCCCTAAAATTAACCCTTTAATATTCCATGCAAATATCCACTAAAAGCAAGAAGAGAATGGCTGTAAAACCATTTTTTGTCACAAGATCAAGATATTCTAATTTAATTTACCTGTATTCAAGCAGGTATTTAAAAAATGATATACTTTTAAGAAAATTTGTGTTATAGCAGGTATGTGAACTATGATACAACTGTAAAAAAACCTCATGGATGTAGGCATGCAAAACTTTAGTGGGTTTTCTTTTGGGGAAATACTGCGTTGTTGTCACAAATTCATATGCAATAAAACATTGTGACTTTCCACTTTGTAGCCAGGTACAACATTAGATGCAGTCAAAATACATCATACATCATGTGATCAACTGACAAATAAGCATAGTAGCTGGAATGTGTACTGTATATATATTGTTACAAGTGTTTCCACAGCCCCCCACAGGTCAATATGTGTGATGTGTATGTGCTATGTCTCAGTCTGTGTGTGCTAGTATGAGCTGATCTATGGTAATCAGTAGTACTGTAGGCTATAGGATTTTAGTGTACTAGAGAGCAAGATGGTTGTGTGGTCTATTAGATTGCGTGTGTTTTAGAATTATTTTTCAGCAAAAAAGATCCTATCTCTTCTTGTGCTAGGTGAAATGTGGTATGTAGAGTATGTTAATGTAACAATATTGTTTAAAAGAGAAAACATCATAAACGTGTCAGAATAAATTAAGAAATAAACTGAAACAACTTGGAATGCGTCGTTAATTCCAGCAGACTCTGAGTTGACCGTCTCAGTCCGACTTAAGAATACTGAGCTGTGGCAGCAGGTGATCCCCCTTAACCTCATCCTCCTGATGAGTGAACAAGCTTCTGTCCCTGAGATTGGATTTGTGTATGCCCCATATCTCACTAACTTTTTAAGGTAACCAAGGTTGGTGCTAATCTCTGATGAGAGCACAGGAGCAAAACCAAGCAATGGTGCAGAATGCTAAATTGATTTGTTGTTGGGTACTGTCCAGTAGAACTGAAAGATATGGCCCCCAGATGTGTAGAAGGTCATCTCCCTGGCCTTTTTGTCCTGGAGGATCTGAGACCATTCTTGGAAAATAACCCTGGTAACTTTGTTTTTCTAGTCTCTGTACCATCAAAGATACCCGAAATGAGTCGTCAGGTGACCCATAAGGGAAAGCTGTGATGAGGGTGCAGGTAAGAATGCAGTGTTCCAATTCAGCATCATCTGAGTTGCATTTGTTTCATTGACTCTGAAATCGCTTGAAAAGGTTATCTTGGAACTAGGAAGCTAGGGAGGTTTTGAAGTTTTGTGCTTAAAGGCCGACAGTAGGGTTTGTGGGGCCTAAGGGACATCCCGAAGGAAAACAGACCATGCCGCTAAAACTCTGGATTTGAATATATGGCCAAATGTGTGATGGGGTAGGGAGTATTTGTATTCCAGAGTGGAAAATGTGAATATCTGTCCTGTGCTAGGGTTTATTAAATCTGTCAATGATAAACCCAGGAATGCCCACACTTTAAATATGCCATCTGATGTGGTACCCTGGGTTTTTTTTGTTAGGAAGATAGGAAGAACGAGAATTTGGCCAAGGTGGCCATTGGTTATTTATTTTTCATAGATCTGTCTTGGGCATGATAATGGGTAACATATGCAATTTGTGCACAAAACGTGAAAAGAGGGCAACCCTGTCGCATACCCTTTTCTAAACAAAATAATGGTTATGGTTATGAATGTTCAGGGAGAAGAGTATATTTAGCTTGAATATATATTGAATAAAGTTTACCCCCAAAGCCTTGGGAGGAAAGATATTGCCAATTGACCTTTTTCTGTGTAAAGGTTAATAAGCCTCCAAGGTATGGCCGTTTTGTCCGTGGCTTCAACCATGGCCGCTATAATATGTCTGACCCTAGTCTGCCTGTTGTTGATAAAGCCTTTTTGCAATGCTAACTTGGCTTTGAAGGCTACTTTGTTGTGTTGGGTGAGGTTGTATATTTAGTTGCTTTTGTTTAGTTGTTATTTAGTTAAAATAAGCATAAGATAAAAATGAGCTTGTTTAGGTCAGTGATTGGTTTTCTTTTTCTTTGCCTAGTAAGAGATGATGTGACCTCATCATAGTATCCTAGAAGAGTGGGTCGTTTTTATGTTGGGCATTATCTGTTTCATAACTGTTTCATAATTGCTGTTCGTATTATTTAATATATATTTAAATAATTAAATTTATTTGTAATGTTTATGTTTTATGTTAAATAATTATATTATGTTTACATTTTTTAAATGACGAATACTGAAAAATAGATATAAGGGGGTGTAACCATGGGGAGGGACTCAATCAGGAAGGGGTGTAGTCAAAATAGGTTATGTCACCACAGGAGGCCCATGGCTTTTTGTTGCCCAGGGCCCTGGATGGTCTCATTCTGTCCCTGCCCTTGTGTCACTGATGCCTTCATCCTGCTACTCCACACCAGCACTCCATCTTCAGCCCCTGTCTTAAATGTATATGCCTGTCCGAGTTCTGCAGTAGTCACTCTCTATCTCTGAAACCACTGATGTTAAGTAAAAATATTATAAATAGTTTGTGCGATATCAACACATAAAGCTTGTATACAGTTTACGCTCACATTGCAAGTTCAATGTCCTTCTGTGTATCACTGTAATAAAAATGGGACAACTGCAATAGTTTAAAAAGTTTTTACTCAACTAACTAATAGAAATGGATCCACTCACATGGTTTTAAGCAGTAATACTACTCAATCAAATAGCCATCTGGGAGAGGCACCCACCACCCACTATGATTAATGATTGGGACTCTTTCTTCACTGATAATAGACATCAACTCCACACAGGAAAAACTGGTACTTTTTTCAATGAAGAAAGTTTTCTTTTATTATGTATTTAAATGTTGATTCTCAGTTTCACAAATTGCTTATTGAATGCATCTTAACGCTGGGTACTATTAACTGAATAAGCATTATATTCTCCCCAGTTGTCCAGCTAATGGTATATTCAATGGTATATTTGCCAGCGTACTTGCTTTCCAGCTGGATCTTGAGAACTTTCATGCTACCTACCTCTGCGGTTACTCTAGTAGCTAGAGAGACTATAAAACATACAGCGCACTACGCATTTGTTGTTCATATGGCTTCATCAGGTGCCAAATACATTTCTCTTCCATCTTCCTGCCTTTTATATATGTTAACCCTTACTGCTATTAAGTATCTGCATACAGAAGTTCTGCTCAATCACTCTCTGAACAGTTGCTGTCTTCTGCCACCCAATCCAAAGCCATGTACCTCAGGGGCGTACCTAGAGTATTTGGCACCTGGGGCGGATCCTGTATGTGGCACCCCCCCCACACACACTTTAAAACTGCATAGCTTCTACCGTTATATACCGGCGCAAAAGGTGGTACAGCATAACACTTACTGTTATCATTATATACTGAGGCAGACATTGACGGTGGTACAGCATAACACTTATCACTATATACTGAGGCAGAAATTGAAGGTGGTACAGCATAACACCTATCACTATATACTGAGGCAGACATTGACGGTTGTACAGCATAACACCTACCACTATATACTGAGGCAGACAATGACGGTGGTACAACATAACACCTATCACTATATACTGAGGCACACATTGACGGTGGTACAGCGTAATCCCTATCACTATACATTGAGCCAGACATTGACAATAGTGCAGCATAACTCCTATCACTATATACTAAGTGTAATAAAATGTATAAGGCCAATACAAACTTCAAATAATTGGATCTCATATAAATGTATGTGCGTCAAAAATAGGCAGAGTCACTTAGATGCAAACAAAGGTAAAACATTTAATACGAACAAAAATAGAAGAAGAATATAAAAAGTAGATAACAAAAATAATACAAAACGAGTCTTACAAAACCTTGGAGAGGAATTTAGTTCATGACATCTGTCCTATGCATTCCTGAGGATGGAGGGAGGGAGTGTTGGGACGTGAAGAGTACGTGGATGGCAAGTACATCTCCCCTCTACCTCTCCTCTCATGCTTCTCCAAGGCTTAACTTATATACACGGTTTGAATAATGATGTCAGTCTTGTCAGTCTATTGGTCTTCACCTAATCGGGTAAACATGCTCACTAAGATCTTTACACGTCGAAACCCTATTTAAGTTGGTCACTGTACGTATACTGTAATGCCCTTTTAGAGTTACAACTATACCCTGCATTAGCAAGTTACTATCCTATCTATAGAATGCCTGTTCAGCAAATCCTTCATTCTATATTTAAGGTCAAGGAAACCCTGAAGCTTATTATTGAAACCTATTAATATATCTTAATAATCATTTATTTATGAACAATGATTACATATCTTTGACTATTGCCTATAACAATAATTATATATGGTCCATTTCTTAATTGAGGTTAGAAAATGTATTAGAATCTTTTACACTAAGCCAAACATTGATGTGGTGTAGGCCTACCACTTCATTAGTAGTAGGGATGCACCGAAACGAATTCTGGACTGAAACCGAAAATGCAGCATTTACCTGGCCGAAACTGAATATGGCCCCCCGACACCATAAAAAAAAATCTAACACTTTTATTTCAAGTAAGTAACACACCAAAATAGGACAAAACAATTAAATAACAATATTAATATATATATATATATATATATATATATATATATATATATATATGATTGTTAACAGCAATCACATTTCTATCATGCCCAGGCATACCCAGATTCCAGGATGTACTCGCAGACTTGGCATGATAGGAGTATGATTGCCCTATCTACCCCTTCTCACTCCCTTTTGTCCTACCTACCCCTTCTCACTCCCTTCACCCTATCTACCCCCTATCCCCACGTCTCACTCCCTTCTCCCTATCTACCCCCTCCTAACTATCTACCCTCTCCCACTTTGAAGTTCACTTACCTTTCAGGAGTCCTGTGGTTGGGGTGCAAGGCCTCTGTCTCCCAGCTCTGCCACTGTATGGAACAGTATAGAGTGATGGGAGTTATGATGTACTAGAGCATAATTATATAATGAAAAATACATTGGAAATGGTACAGCATAACACCCATCACTCACACATTTACCAATCCGCACATATACCAATCCACACACACACCAATCCACACATACCAATCCACACATATACTAATCCACACATATACCAATCCACACACATACCAATCCACACGCATACCAATCCACACACATACCAATCCAGACATATACTAATCCACACATACCAATCCACATATATACCAATCCACACATATACCAATCCACACATATACCAATCCACACATATACTAATCCACACATACACCAATCCACACATATACCAATCCACACATATACTAATCCACACATACCAATCCACACATACCAATCCACACATATACCAATCAACTCTCACTCACTGAATGCTTTCCTACCTTTCCTCTTTTCTCCTTACAGCTTATTTTCCTCCTCTTCTTCAGTTCTTCTGTCTTCTTCCGGGTCAGAGGGCACGGACGGCAGTGGGCGCGGCTTCAGTGTTGTGCGCCGGGATCTGACAACAAATCCCGGCGCACAGCAGCAGTTGCCGGGTGGATCGCAAGGGAGCGATATCGGAGGTCTTTAACAGACCTCCGGCTCCCTTGAGTGGTTTTAAGCCGAGTTCAAGGGTTGAACCCGGCTTAAAATCACTCAAGGGAGCCGGAGGTCTGCTAAAGACCTCCGATACCGCTCCCTTGCGAGCCTGCTCCTCCAGCGGCGGACATTACTGTCTCACCCGGTGCGGACCGCCCCCCCCCCCCCCGCTAGGTACGCTACTGATGTACCTATACCTGTTTCTTCTGGTCACAAGTAACTTCCTTGTCAGGCCACCTTTCCATATCTTCTTGTCCTCCTAAGGGGGTGTTCTCTTATCTTGTCAACTACATAGAGGGCTATGTAGAGCCTCTGGCCTCCACAAGGGACTCCCTCAAATGCTATAGACTAGGTAGGTCAATAGGTAGGTCAGTAGAAAGCATCAATGGCATACATTTCTTGTAATGTTTCCTGTAAAGCTTCCAACTTATAAACAACTTATGCTGCATATGTCAATGTGTTGTACTGTTGTCATAACATTTCCATAATGGTTTTTTTCATTGTTTACTGGATAATCAGCCAATCAAAATACTGAATATTAAAAAGGTCAGTTGTAATGCAATTCCCTTACTACACTGGAATGTAATATTACAGTGACAGACAGTATATGGAAACATAGCTTAAATAAAAAAAATCTTTAGTCAAATTGATAAAGGCTTAATTTTCCATTTAACAGTTTCACATTATACCTCATCGACTGTATCAAAGCAATGGTTGTTTTGCTCTGAAATGAATACATAACTCTTCTTTTGAATATGTCACGCTCCAAGGGGTTTAAGTGGACAAAGGCCCAGGGCAATATTAGTGGACTGTAACTCACTGCTGATATATCCCTTATATACTTATATACATCAGATATAACCATTTGTGTTTCTTTAAATAATGTATTACCTTGAAGGAGAAGAAGATCAGGACAATTTCTTTTTAAGTCTCATGGGGCAGACATACTAAAGTCTTATTCATTTTAGTTTTTTTTTTACTATATTAAAAGAGACCTTTACTGCTCCTTTGCCATTTTGGAATCTCTACAATAAAGTAAGTACAAGATCTTCCTTTCTCTTCATAATCTCTCTAGAGTACTGTGGGGACTAGATAAAGTATTTTACTGCAAAGAATGGTCACATCATGTTCACATTTTAGTGTACCCACAGGCACAATATCTTGAGGCACCCCAATCGGCATTAATTAAGTAATTTACTACAGAATAAAATTATTTGAAAGGGAAGGCTATAGACCATAAAGATGGCAACCGCAGCCTAAGTGCACAGACAGGGCCGGCCCTACAATGGAGCCGACTGGGGCAATTGCCCCAGGCGGCACTTCAGAAGGGGCGGCACTTTGCCGCCCCAAGCGGGTTTTTTTTGGTTTTTTTGAAGCGGAGGAGAGAGAGAGGGGCACCGAGTGGTTTTCGCTTACCCGCTCGGCGCCCCTCTCTCTCTCCTCTGCGACGAGTTTACCTGTTTGGTCTCGGTGCCAGCTTGTAATGCAGAGCGCCGGAAGTGACGTGAATTTCCGGCGCTCAGCATTACAAGCCGGCACCGTAGCAGCACAGGGAGACTCGCCGCAGGACTGTTTAAGGGTAAGTACCGGTGGGGGATGGGGGGTAGATAATGCCGCCCCCCCCGGCGTCGGCGGGGGGCGGCATTTTAAACTTCGCCCCAGGTTACATCTACCGTGGGTCCCAGTGGTTATCTAATCCTTGTTCATTCTCAGCGCTGTCCTCTAGGTGGAACAGTATCCTTTTGACCACAAAGCTATTTATATACCTGATGTTACATGTAGTCTTCATTGGCCTTATAACATTTTTGCCACTGAAAGCTCAATTTTGTATTTAGTGAGTTCTTCTTTCAACTTAACCAAGGATTCTGTAGATGTGGGCTCTGATAGAGAAACAGCTTTGGGACTTTCCAAATCTGGAATTTTAATTTCTTTTCTGACTTCCTCAACCACCTGAATCATCAGGTCAAAAAAACACTTGTTCAATACAGCAATCCAGCTTTTGCACAACCCTGGGTTATTCCTCCCGATCGTGGAGACATTTTTAATGTGGATACCCCTGGCTTTGGCTCTGTAATAATCTGAAATAAAAGGCTATGAAGGTCAATATCAATTTATTTCTTTGTGTTGTTTTTTTGTTACTGTAGATTAAAGTGTGCTTCGTATATAAGCCCTGTGATTGTGAGTTTCCATTTCTAGATTTTACTGTCAGGGAAGGCTTCTTTAAAATAATTTATATATATATGCAGACATGGGCAGACAGACCCATAGGCCACTTGGGCACAGACTGAGGGCCTGCAAACATTTCAAGGTCCACCTGGGGGAGATCATTCGCCCCGGTGCCATTCATCAGGGTGGTGCCACCAGGGCCAGCCCTGTGTGTGTGCCCCTCCAGAGACGGACTATGGATCTTCCTCTAACAGGCCCAAAATCAAGGGATCAGGGGGGCTGAAACTGAGCCCTGGGATATTGTGCCATATATAAAGCGTCACTCACCGCTAATTTTTCATCCGGACTGGAAGGCAGACCAAACCAGAGGAAGAAGAAAAGGAAGAAGAAGAGGAAGAAGAATAACAGTACCACAGTAAGTGCTTGGCTCAGTATAAAATGATGAGCGTTAAGGTGTATCACAATCAGTACCTGGGTCAGTGTAAAGTGAAAAGAGTTAGGGTTTACCACCATCAGTGCCCGACTCAGTATTAAGTGATGGAGGTTATGGTGTGCCACCATCAATGTCTGGCTCTGTATACAGAGATGTTTCCTCGATATATGGTGAACATGAATTTAGCTTTGATGAAGTGATTGATCAATTCTTCTCCTGTAAGTTTTATGGTAAACATTAATGTTTATAATAATATAAAATATATGAATTGTGAATTCATATAGAAGTCCTATTTTGTGTCAAAATCATAATATACTTTCAATGAGCCTTTGTACTTCTTTGTTTTAGTTCTTAAAATATTTATGTATTTAAGATTATTTGAGCAATATTGTGGTATTTTTCAATTGCTGTCTATATTATTTAATATATATTTAATACGAACTATATTTTGTAATGTTGTGTAAATTATTTTTTTAAAACTGTTTAAAAGTTAGCCTTTTTATTACTACAAATACTGAAATAAATGATATGTAGGTGTGTAAACACAAGAGAGGAGCTTAATCAGGAAGAGGCGTGGTCATGATAGGCTTTGGCTAATAGAGAAGCATCACCATGGGGGGGGGTCGGCATGACCTTTTGATGCCCGGGGCCCTGGATGATCTCATTCCGCCCCTTTATACAGATAAACTGAGTGCAAGCCTTTTGGACTGTGTATGAATATATGTACTGTGTATACTGTATATAGTTTATATACATATATACAGTATATATATTTATTGTTATATATAAACTGTGTATATATATCTACACAGGTCATCCATAACATTATGACCACCTGCCTTATATTGTGTAGGTCCCTCTTTTGCCACCAAAACAGCCTCCACCTGTCAAGGCAAGGACTTCACTAGACCTCTGAAGGTGTGCTGTGGTATTGGGCACCAAGACGTTAGTAACAGATCCTTTAAGTCCTATAAGTTGGGGCCTTCATAGATGCATCCTGGTGCCACGTGTTCTCCAGGTAAGCGATGCACACGCATCTGGCCTAATATTTCCCACCCACTGACAGGTTCCATGATAACAAGATTGTGTTATTCACTTCACCTATCAGTGGTCATAATGTTATGGCTGATTGGTGCATGTATATAATAATAGAATATATATATATATATATATATAATACATTATTATAATTCTAATAATATATATACAAACATACCAGAGAATTCTGGGCTCCGGCTACCCGGAGTCTACCCTTGGGAGAGCACAGCGAGGGCCGCTGATGTCATTGGGCAGTCCCACTGACGCTGGGGGTGTTCCCGCTGATATATACAGTATTTATGAAATGCTGCCACTTCACAAATATTAATATAAACTCCCACACTTCTTAGTATATAGTATGTTCTTTATAATAATAAAATAATATACTTTACTTCAGTACATTCTATCATATTTTATACAGTTCTCTCAATTCTTATTTAAGTAACATTTTTCTAACATATATTTTATTGGGATTTTCTTTATCACTATAAATGTTTCCAGCATATATGCTTGGACTATTAGTAGTTTTACAAAATACATGCCAATGAATTTTTATGTCATAATAATGTTTAGGGGCATTTTGAGTAAAGTCCGAAATAGAGCTGAACTATGCAGCACATGACCCTTCTAGTCTTAAATTTAATGAGGTACCTCCAGGAAAAAAATCGTGGCTGCCTTTTTTCAACCATAAAACATTCCCATGGAAACAGTTACTTCTTATAAATCCAAAATCTACACACAGGTCTCTGGTTGTCTTCTCAGTTTCGCAAATACTCACAGGAAAATGGTTACCCTGCTGTGACTATACATAACCTTCAGTCATAGGTTGTTTTTGTCCTGTTATCTTTTCATTTTGCATGGTTAAACGCTTTGGGGCACTTTTCAGAGTTTTGTTATTAAAACATTTAGGTGATAATCCTATACACAACTTACAGGGGAAACCTTTTTTTTTTTACAGGACAAGTCAAGCTATTTATAAAAACCTACCTTAGCGTAAACCATGCATTCTATCATGTGATATTTTGCTAAAAACTCCCCCATTATTTCCCAATAAATTCTAAACCAAATAGCAAAAGTAAATTAACTGAATATTTTTCTTAAAGTTTCCCAATCCCCTTATTAAATGTATCCGGTAGCTGTAGATGTACATGAAGATTGCACTTGCAGTGCATTAAGGTCACAGTACACAACATACACAACAGTATTCCATATTGGAAGGGGGTATATTCCATACTCATGCTCAGAACACAAACTCTAGGTAGAACATACATATGCTTGAAAGTATGCCAACCTGTTGCCACCTCTGGTGCCTGCTTTTGAAGACTAGAACAACTGATGTCACAATATATCAACTGGCAGCTTTTTCTGAGAGAGAGTTTTTTCAAATGCCTAAAAAAGAGGAAGGATGTGTGTCAGCCAGCTCTGGAGCAGATTTATACTACAGAAATGTTTACTCTGTGATTGCATGCAGTAATCAAGGAATGGAGGCCCCAGAGTGCAGCCATGAATGCATTACGTAGCTGGCACCCTAGACCTTTTGAGCCGGATAGGTACCCCAAACAGCAGACCTATTGCTTGCATTGGTTGAAAGGTATGTGGCAGCAGGGGGAACTACTTCAAGCTCCTGGTCAGACCAAAGAGCTCGAAGATCCACAACCCCAGTAAATCTGATAACTCTGTCCCAGGGTAAACCAGGTCTTTTCAAGACACATTGTTTAAAGAGAAAGGGAGGTGGGAAGAGCCTACAAAGGAATCAAAAAGTACTAATTATGGTTTAAATGCAGGAACTTTTGGTATATTACAAAAGATTGTCCTGGAAGCATTTAAACAATAGAGTGTAATTTTTGTAGTAACTGGGATGGATGTTTGAATAGCCACCCTTGGTGTACCTTGGATTTGGAAGGGAGACAGATAAAGGCATTACTAGATTCAAGGAGTTTGGCTACCTTTCTAGACCAGTCTTTATTAGACTTGGGTGCCGGCCAACTCTTCGTGTTCGTCTTCTTGTTCGTCTTCGTGTTCGTCTTTATGGGGGGGAAAATCTTCGTATTCCATGAATATTCGCCCGTTCCTGTGTTCGGTTTGAGCGATTATTTGTGTACATTCTTCATGTTCGTTTTCTTTCTGTTTTTAGCCTTTTTTGTAGAAGGGATTAATACGGGGTTAACGCGGTAATCCTTACGCAGTAGCTTTGGCGCCAGGATTTTAAAAGTCCGTACGAGCAGCTCTATTGGTCGCCAGCAGGCCAATTCCAACTCCTGAAGGCGAACCTACCGATTGCTGCTCCCGTTATCTACACAGCATCGCAGGGGTAATCCTTAGGTTCGCCGTCAGGAGTTGTGGGGAACCCTAGAGGAGTTCCTCAAAAAAATACAGGTGGAGACCGGAACGCAGAAAGCAGGCTGTGGAACAGGAGCCAGGTCTGGTACACGAAGGGTCAATCTCATACAAGCCGGGTCTGGTACACAAAGGGTCAATCTCATACAAGCCGGGTCTGGTACACAAAGTGTCAATCTCATACAAAGCCGGGTCTGGTACACAAAGGGTCAGTCTCATACAAAGCCGGGTCTGGTACACAAAGGGTCAATCTCATGCAAAGCCGGGTCTGGTACACAAAGGGTTAAATCAGGAACGAACGGACAGAAAATCACAGGGACTGCACAGCACAATAACTGAGCACTGAATCAGTTTCAGTGCTCAGTTTTTAAATTGCCCGCTCGTGAACGCCACGCCTACATGTGTGATGTAGGAGGAGGAGGAGGTGCCGCTAACGACGCGGGACCTGCCGGGCGGGCGTCCCGGTAGGTGCCGAACCCCGGGACCCTTACAGTTCCCCCCCCTTAACGGGAGGCCTCTCGACTCTTGAAGGGCCCGGACGATCCGGATGGTGCAAATGAAAAGCAGAAACCAAAGTGGAAGCATGAACCTCGTCAGCGGGTTCCCAGGAGTCTTCGTCAGAGTCATATCCCTTCCACCGTATGAGATATTGTAATCGTTTACGAAAATATCGAGAGTCTAAAAAATCCTCAACTTCAAATTCGGGGTTATCATTAATAATGATGGGAGGAGGAGGAACAGGGCGACGGCCAGGGAATGGGTTCACCAGTGATACATGAAAAACTGGGTGGACAGTTAAGGTGCTGGGTAATTTCAATTCTACAGCCAATGGGGAAACCACACGAGCAATAGGGAAAGAACCTATGAACCTAGGACCTAACTTCCTAGATGGACAAGATAACCTCAGGTGTTTGGTAGAGAGCCATACTTTGTCGCCCATCTTATAGGAAGAACTTATAACGAAGTTTCGCCGTACTCAGGGTATTATGTAGTAATTTGTATGTTTGAGTAAGGTTGGTGATATGTTCTGAAACTGAAGCTACTGTACTTAAAATTGGAGATCCAGGCAGCATGGATGGATGGTACCCAGTAATTGGCGAAAAAAGGTGACATACGGATGGATCGGTGAATGTGCTTGTTATAAGCAAATTCGGCCAGCGGTAGATAGGAACTCCAGTCATCTTGAAGATATGTAGTAAAGCAACGGAGATATTGCTCCAAGGTTTGATTAGTTCGTTCGGTTTGGCCATTGCTTTGTGGGTGGAAAGCTGTAGATAAGGAGCGGTGGATGTGGATTTGGTCACAAAAAGCACTCCAGAAGCGAGAGGTGAATTGAGATCCTCGGTCGGAGATGAACAAACATGCTTTCTCCACTGCGGATGGAAGATGCTCGAAAGGAATAAAGTGGGCCATCTTAGTAAATCGATCCACTACCACCAGCAAGGTGGTCAGGTGTGAAGATGGAGCTAGGTCGGTAACGAAGTCCATGGATATGCTTGCCCACGGTCTAGACGGAGTTGAAAGGGGTTGGAGGAGAGCAGCAGGTTTATGGTGGGAGTCCTTGGAACGAGCGCAGACGGTGCAGAAAGACACAAATGTTTTAACCTCTTCTTTCAGTTTGGGCCACCAAAAGAAGCGTTGGATTAAATCTTGGGTTTGTTTCACTCCACCATGTCCGGCTAGGGGTGTATCGTGGAAGGTATGTAACACTTGGAGACGGATCTCTGGAGGCACATAGATATGATCCGTATGGTAAAAAAGTCCTTGACGAAATTGTAATCCTGGTATGTTCGGGGGGTTAGACTGGTGAGAGTGTCTCCGAATAGAGTCCCATAAGGAATGGGTAGCTGCCAAAAAATGACTGGGTGACAGAACCGTGTTCTGATTAGAAGATGTATCAGAAGGTAAGTCATACATACGCGATAAGGAATCCACTTTGACGTTGTGGGAGCCTGGACGGTACGTTATGTGTAACTGGAATCGTGTAAAGAACAAAGACCATCTTGCCAGACGAGGTTTTAGTCTTTTAGCTGTTCATAGATACTCCAGATTTTTATGGTCAGTAAATACAACGATGGGATGTAAAGCACCTTCGAGTAAATGTCGCCATTCTTCTAATGCCCGTTTAATTGCTAATAATTCACGCTCCCCAATGCAGTAGTTCCTTTCTGCTGGGGCGAGAGTCCGAGAGAAATAGGCGACTGGGTGAAGTTGACCGTCGGCCTCCTGCCTTTGGGAAAGGATAGCACCAACCGCTGTGTCGGAGGCATCTACCTCCAAGGTATATGGATGATGAGGAATCGGAAGCTTGAGGATAGGTGCAGAGATTAATTTGTTCTTTAAAAAGTCAAATGCTCGTTGTGCCGCTTCGTTCCAGAGAAATGGAATCTTCTTTGAAGTAAGGGCTGTGAGAGGTTGTATATGTTTGGAAAAGTCACGGATAAACTAACGATAATAGTTTGCAAATCCCACGAATCTTTGTACACCTTTGCGGTCAGTGGGAGCAGGCCAATGGAGTATTGAAGTGACTTTCCTGGGGTCCATCTGGATACTGTTGGGAGAGAGTATGTACCCCCAAAATTTGATAGTTTGGACCTCAAATACACATTTGGACCTCAGTCCATTTTGTCTGAGTCGGCTGAGAACTTGACACACGTGGTCATGGTGTATATCCAGGGAGGGCGAAAATATCAATATGTCGTCAAGGTATACTGTGACAGAATGACCTGTCATACAGGAGCCCAAGGTACTCAGAGATGGCTCCAGCCTGGCTGCCAAACAGGCAGGAACTCCATTGTGTAAAGTAATCCCATTAACAGGATGGCTACCAGGGGGATATTCAGTAGCTAAAGGGGATTAAAGGTTGGGTTGTCTACATGTACCTGTTTATCAATGTTGATTTATGTTAATGAAGTTCTGTGGCTATATCAGTCTATGTTTTACAACAATAAACTGTTGTACATATACTATAACGAAACAGTCTAAGACGTCATGAAAAACATCATTGATGAAGTGTTGGAATGTAGCGGGGGCGTTAGAGAGACCGAAAGGCATCACTCGATATTCAAAATGTCCATAACGGCACCTAAACGCTGTTTTCCATTCATCCCCCTTCCTCATTCTTATCAATTCATAAGCTCCACGTAGGTCTATATTTATGAAGACCGTAGCTGACCGTACATGTTCCAGTAATTCTGAAATAAGTGGAAGTGGGTACCGATTTTTTACGGTTATATTATTCAATTCCCGGTAGTCAATTTTTTTATGGACAAAAAATATTCCTGCCCCTGCCGGGGACGTAGATGGTAGAATAAATCCCTTTACGAGATTCTCATCAACATAATCTTTTAGTACAGCCAGTTCGGGCTCCGATAGGGGCTAAATTCTGCCGAATAGCAGCTCCATGAAGAAGTTCGATGGGACAATCTTAGGGACGATGAGGGGGTAATTTATCCCCACTCTTCTTTTCGAAGACATCTTGAAACTGTTGGTAGGATATAGGAAGTTCCTGAGGTGAAGTGAGGTCTTGAGTCAGACATACTGAGATAGTCTTTAAGCAGGTTTGTATGCAATGTGGAGATTTGAATGGAAGGGTTAAGAGTTCTTAGCCAGGGAAGGCCAAGGATGATGGAAGAAATTGGTGAGGGAACCACGTCGAATTGGAGAGTCTCAATGTGGCTGGTTCCAATCTTAACTTTTAATGGAATGGTTTCAGTGATGATAGGCCCGGTCTTGAGCGGACTTCCGTCCTCCAATTGGATGGAAAGAGGATGTTTCTTGGGGCGAGTGGGAATAGAGAGTGTCCGGACCAGGTCTGTGTCAGTAAAGTTGCCGCTGGCCCCCGAGTCCACCATAGCTGATAGGGATACAGATTCTTTTTTCCACTGTAGAGACACAGAAAGCGACAAGCGACAAGCGAGATGAAGAACATGGAGCTTTTTCAGTATAATTGTTCAAGTGACCGGCAGAGTTCTTACCCTTGGGGAAGGGGTTGCGGGATCGGCAGTCTTTAAACAGGTGACCTGACCTGCCACAATACATACACAGTCCCATGGTTCTGCGTCGTTCCTTCTCTGAAGGTGATAGAGGACCTCTGACGATGCCTATTTGCATAGGTTCCTCCGGTGGAAGTGATGTTGGGGTCACAGGTACGGTACGACTAGGAGTCCAGAAAAAAGTAGAGGCTTGATGTCCTTGGCGTCGTTCTCTAAAACGGCGGTCAATTTGCGTAACCATTTTGAAGAAGTCCTCAAGCACAGGAGGAATAGACGTACGTGCCAACTCATCTTTAATGGTATCAGAAAGTCCCCAGCGGAATTGATCAAGAAGTGCGGGTTCATTCCATGAGGTTTCTAGAGCTATACGCCGGAATTCTGCAATATAATCCTCTACGGGTCTTCTTCCTTGTCTGAGAGAACGTAGAGAGGCAGTAGCAGAAGAGACTCGGTACGGGTCGTCATAAAGAGTGTCCATAGCTTGACGGAAAGACGACCAGGAATCAAGGAGAGAGCTTTGACTGTGAAGTAAATGGTGAGCCCACAACTGCGGTTCTTCAGACAGAAGAGAGATGACAGTATGCACCTTGACATAATCAGAGGAGTAGGTCCGAGGCTTGAGATTGAATAGGATCTGACACGAGGTGATGAAGGTAGGATATTTCTTGCGGTTCCCCAAAAATCTCTCTGGTAAGGAACCTGTGGTTCCTGAGCAGTAGCTCCCTCGAGGACTGGTGCCGGGGGTACCGGTGCTGGCTCTGGTGGAGTATCCTGCTGCATCTGCAGGTGGTGAACTTGTTGACGCAACTGATTATGATCAGAATGCATCTCCTGGAGAGACTGGTTCATGGAGGCTAGTTGTTGAGAAAGGGCAGAAATGGCGTCTGCTACTCCTGCGGACTCCATAGGGCTCAGTTATTATGAGGGGAACCCTAGAGGAGTTCCTCAAAAAAATACAGGTGGAGACCGGAACGCAGGAAGCAGGCTGTGGAACAGGAGCCGGGTCTGGTACACGAAGGGTTAATCTTGAACAAGCCGGGTCTGGTACACAAAGGATCAATCTCATACAAGCCGAGTCTGGTACACAAAGGGTCAATCTCATATAAGCCGGGTCTGGTACACAGAGGGTCAATCACATACAAAGCCGGGTCTGGTACACAAAGGGTCAATCTCATACAAAGCAGGGTCTGGTACACAAAGGGTCAATCTCATACAAAGCCGGGTCTGGTACACAAAGGGTTAAATCAGGAACGAACGGAGAGAAAATCACAGGGACTGCACAATAACTGAGCACTGAATGAGTCTCTGTGCTCAGTTTTTAAATTGCCCGCTCGTGAACGCCACGCCTACGTGCGTGACGTCACTCAGGCGCGTTCCCTGCCGCGGACGGGGAACGCATAAAGTTTTGTTGTGACGTGCGCCCGTCTAGTAGACGGTGTGCCGCGAATGGAGGAGGCGCCGCAAACGGGCGGGCGTCCCGGTAGGTGCCGAACCCCGGGACCCTTACAGGAGTTAAAGGGCCATAAGAATGGCTTTATTGGTCGGCGGCAGGGGCCTCCTCTAGCATCAACCAATAGGTTGCTGTGCGATGCTGTGTAGATAAGGTAGGCTAGATGGGGAAGGGACCAGGAAGATTAGTAAAAGAAGACGAACACGAAGATTCTTCGTGTTGTGTGTCTTCGTATACGTTTTGCGGCCATGTCCATTTCTTCGGTATTCTGGCTGAACAACGAAAACGCACCCTTTGTGTTTGTTTTGATGTTCACCCAAACGCAAATGTTCAGCTCAATTGAACAGAGTAATGATTTTGCTTTTGAGGATATTTTGGCTGATGAGCTACATAGTGATGAGGGCCTAAAAATATGCAGCTATCTAAAAATTAGTTGGTGAAAATTCTGTACAGTGTGATACAGGGCCATATAGTAGCCCAGAACCACAAATAGAATTAATTGATTTAGAAGTTGGGCTGACCCAACGTTAGTAGTGGCCAGAAATAAAATTTCCAATGCATCCCTTGTCAATTCAGGAAAATCCCTCATTCACCCTTATTTTGACGTGTATAATGATCTATTGTACAGGGTTGAGAAAAGGGAGTCTGTTGTTACAAAGCAGCTGTTGGTTCCACAAGCCTATGAGCACATTTTCCTAAATCTTGACAAAACAAGAAATTGTGTGTTGAAAAGGTTTTATTGGCCTGGGATAATTGCAGCAATAGTAAATTACTGCTCATCATGCCCTGAATGTCAGGTCACTGCACCGTTTATGGCTTACCATAGCTGTTAGTCCCCATGCCTCTTATTGAAGTCCTGTTTAAACATATTGCTATGGATTTTCTGGGCCCCCTTGTGAAGACCTCTAGGGTGCATCCATATATATACCGATGCAATACTTGACTATGCTACCCGTTATCCTAAAGCAATACCTATGCGTACAACCTCAGCAAAGTCTATTGCTAAAGACTTAATGAAAATGTTTTGCCGGTTTGGGATTGCCAAGGAGATTAGGGTACTCCATTCATGTCCAAAGTGACAAAGGAACTCTACAAGCTCCTTCACATTAAACACCCTCTAAACCCTCTGTGTATCACCCACACATTTTTGCTTGGGCAATTTAATAAAATATTAAAGACTGTGCTACACAAGGTAATTGAAAAAAACCTGAGACTTTCTATTGCCCTAGAATGTGTGCTATTGGAGAAGTCCCCCAAGCTTCTAGTTTCTCATCTTTTGACTTATTATATGGCATACATCCCAGAGAATTACTTGACATAGTGAAGAAAACATGGGAACTAGAAACTACCACTACATTGCAGTGTAATAGAAGACATACCTCAGATGCAGTAACATATGGAAACCACCATGCCAATAGTTGGAGAACATATGCATGAAGCTCAAATAAAGCTCAACAAAATTAGCAGAATAGCTATAATATTAATGCCAGATTTGAGCATTTCAACCAGGAGTGCTAGTGCTGATTGGTACAGTAGAGAACAATTTCCTGGCAACTTGGCATGGGCCATATGAGATTATTGAAAGAGTGGGAGAAATAAATAACAAAATATAGCAACCAGGCAGACAACTGGAGGTGCAAATATACTATGTAAATTTGCTAAAGCCGTGGAAAGAAAGAAATGTTCTTGTTTTAGAAGCTTTATACTTCCCTGATAAGGGCAATAGTGACCTAGAGGTAAATATCTCTGGGACCCTGTGTATACACCAGACATGGGAAGTAAAGGAGTTTGTCATATTAAATTGAAAGGTGTTTTCCCAGTCCCAGGAAGAACTAGTGTGATTAAACACAACATTTTGACAGAAACAAGGAAAAAGTAGAATTTTAAACCAAACATAATCAAGGTCAAGAAATTTTAAACCTGATGATACAGTACTGTTTTGTAATGATTATTGCAAACTGAATGCAATTACTAGGTTTGACGTATACTCCATGCCTAGAGATGATCAGTTAGTGGAAAGACTTTGGGGAACCCGATACCTCACTACGTTATTGTTAGCCAAAGGGCACTGGCAAGTACCACTCACACAGCAAGCAAAAGGAAAGAATACATTTTCTACCCCAGGTGGCCTTTTTCAATACCCTGTTTTGCCTTTTGGCTGGCATAGTGTCCCTGCCACATTCCAGAGAATGATGGACAGAATACTAATGCCAAGATAACAGGTCTTGTATTCTATAATGCCTCATGAGGTTGGAGAATACATGGCAAAATGCAACTAATTACTGCAATTCTCCAGCTGTCACCCTTGGAGCTTGATAACATTTCCAGTTGACTGGAAGTTCTCAATTATTGCCCTGACCGTATACGCACATCACAGCTATATTCTTTGGTCTTACCCATTGTGATGAATGACTAATAACATTTGGCCTATGTATTACCTTATATTTATACCGCTGTGAAACAGGAGGTCATGGTTGAACAATTTCCTGTTCACCCAGGTGAACTACAAAATGTAAGATATCAATAGAAATATACCAATTGGGGTTGAGGACGTCATCCGAAGCTCCACCATTTTTGGCAGAAGTTTTCCGGGGTGGTTATGTCCACGGAGATGCTGATGAATAAAGAAGAGAGAGAAAGAAAATGAAGAACAAGAAAATGCGAGACATGGAAGCAGAAGTGGTTGGCAGAGAAGATAAAGAGACAATCAGAGAGTGAGTGAAAGAGCCAGCAAACTTTGGACATTTTGTTGTTTTTTTCTTAGTTTTCACAGGGGCGTCATCTGGTTTTCGGAGATTCGTAGAAAAAGCTAGCACAAGTCTACTAGAAACGATGTGTATGTAACAATTAAATGATTCTCACATTTATAAAATTAATATTAATGATGAAATGATTCTATTGTGTTATCATTTTAACTTTATAAAGTGCTGGTATTTTTCTCAGTGCTATATAAAACTTTTTTCTTAAGAGTTTTCAAAGAAGTCCATAGTGATAAGGGCCAAGCCATAGCAATACATAATATTAAATACACAATCTATTACGTGATCTATAGTAATCTACAAAACAACATAACAAAATATAAATATGAAGCCCACTACATATATATAGAAACATGAGCTTGAAAAAAATATGTGACTTATTGTTTTCGCTGATGTAGGTCAGTCACCTGATCACTGAGGTGAGACAACAAGGTTTGACAGCAAAAAAATCACTTTGTCCTGAAGGCTGACAGAGACTGTGATGGTGCATTGAGCAAAGATGCTTTTGCTAGGCGAGGTGTGCAGCCACTTCTGATTTCTTCTGCAAACATAAGGTCATTAGAATGCAGAGTCTGTTATTACCCTTACCTTTTAAAAAAATATATATAATGGAACTGTGCTTTTTCCATTACGGTCTTCGAGATGGTGCAGAGGGGCATGATTTCAGAATGCACAGATTGCACTAGAAGTTGAGAACCAAGGCAATTTGCATATTCACATTATCTAGTAAGTGTGTTTATCATAAACTTGCTCCTTAGGAAACATAGACAGATACTTTCAGGGAACAATATATCCGTATGGAAATAAAAAAGTATGTGCAAATGACACTTGCTTATTGCATTTTTAATAGGAAGAAGACAGTTGTAAACATGTCATAGTTCTCAGATATGCATTTCCTTGTATCTGAAGGCCTTCTGAAGTGGAAAGAGAAACATCCTTTGTTTACATCAAAATAATTTGATCAGCAGTATATGATATTCAGTGGATGAAATGGCCCATGCTTTGTCCTACCTTAGCGGCTTTTACATTCAGGTTTAGCAAGTGAGTACCAGCAATGTATAGTGGTGTGAAGTATTCACATGTGTTATGCCAAGTCCATAAGGACCCTCTATGCAGAGTCGGGTCAGTGCCCAGATGGGGACTGTGACGGGAGACCCTGTACCCCGACTGGGTACACTCGCCAGATTGTTGCTTCCTTCCCAAGACTTCAGCGATTAACCCTCTCAGGGGAAGACAGAATTAGCACTAGAGAGATGAAGCGAGACTTTGTCGGAACGGAGCCGTTCTGACGCTGTAGCTGACCGAAATCTGGATGGACAATAAGTAATTATAGCAGCCCACCCCTAGCATCAGACAAAACCAATGTTGAGGTGAAAACAAAGGACACTTTATTGTGAAAACACACAGCCTTATATACAAACTATAATAGTCAGATAAAGAGATAATCCCATCACCACAAACAATACCCTGCCCAGACAGCCCGGCACCACAATCAGGCCACCAAGCACAGCAATGCTGCAGATGATTAGGTCCAAAAAAGCAACTTGATACATGGACCGGACCCCGAGTGGTAGCAGTTTGAAGGTTCCCCGGGACCTCAACTAGGTCTGACTATGAGACTAAGATCCAGATCCCCCGCAGCAATGCAGGGGACCTGGATCCTCCTGCCCCCCCAATTTACCGGTACTTAGTCCGGGCAGCGTGTAGAGCTCTACTCGATTCGCGTAGACAACTTCGGCTGCAGCCGGGAGGAGGTCCGGTTAGCAGCGGGGGTTGTCTGTGTCCATCGCACAGACCTTCCCCGGCTGTCAGAGATCAGAGTTCCCTGTGAACCCCTTAATGCCACTCTGCCTCCAGAAATACCTTTTAACCCTCTATACGCCACTCTGCTTCCTGAAATGCCTTATACCTCCGTATATGCCACTCTGCCCCATAATATGCCTTTTAACCCCCTAAATGCCAGAGTGGCACATAGGGGTATTAGGCAATTCTGGAGGCAGAGTGGCACATAGGGTGTCAAAAGGCATATCATGGGGCACAGTGGCATTAAGAGGGTTAAAAGGCATATCATGGGGCACAGTGGCATATAGGGGATATAACGCATTTCTGGGGCAGAGTAGCAAGCCAGGGGGCAGATTTGCATTACTGGGGGGGCAGGTTGAAAAATATTTTTCTCAATCATAGCTTTTATTAAAAAAAAAATTGTTCACATAGTTTACATGAATTAATATTTACTAGTAATTAACTGGGCTCCCCACTCCAGGGCATACGCAACTCTACTGGTCGCCGATGTCGCTCCACACCGACCTTTAACTCCTGAGGCCGAAACTTGGCCTGGGGAGGGAACAGGCATTAAAGGTCCATAAGAGCGACTATTGGTCGCTGGCAGGGGCCTCCTCTAGCATCAACCAATTTAACGCCTCGTGTAAACCTACGGATTTCCACTCTTGTCAGCCCCTGTGATGCTGCATAGATAGATGGGGAAGGGACCATGGAGATTAGTTGGAAATATTAACGAAGACGAACACGAAGATTCTTCGTGTTGTGTGTCTTCGTTATCATGTACGTTTAGCCGTCGCCATGTTTGTTTCTTCGGTATTCGGGCTTAACAATGAAAACGCATGCTTCGTGTTAATTTTCGCTTGAATACAAATGCACAGGTCTAGTTAAAAGTCCTCTGCAGCCCTGGTTCCATGACAGGGACTTTCACTCATGGCAACCCCTTTTCCTCTGTTGGTTGAGCCCTAAAGTTCTTCATGGCTGCCAGGACTTTGCTGCGCCCAGTCACTTCCGGTTTAGTTTTCTCAGCAGTGGCGGATCTACCGGGGTCGCAGGGGTCGCGACTGCGACCGGGCCCCGGCGGCAGGGGGGTCCAAGCCAAGGGGCCGCCCGAAATCTTTTTAAAGTTTTTTTTTTTAAAATAAGGCAGGGGCGTCCAACATGCGGCCCGCGGGCCAAATGCGGCCCGCGAGACCTCGAGGTGCGGCCCGCGTAAGATCGGCAGCCAGGGCAACCGATCTTACACGAGCCGCACCTCAAGCCCTGCTACTTACTTGTGGGAGGGTCTTCTGGACAGCACAGAGGAAGCGGAGTTCACGTGACTTCCTACTTCCTCTGTGCTTTAGCAGAGAAGGCAGAGGGAGGCCGCGCCCCCTGCTGAAGTCTGTGAGCGGCATCGAGGGAGCTGCAGTACAGGTAAGGGGGTGGGGAGGGTGTTTGAATGAGTGTGTGTGATTGAGGGAATGAATCTGTGAATTCATGATTATATGAATAAATGAGTGTGTGTGTGTGTGATAGCATGGATGTGTAAGTGCTGGAACCTAGGCATGATGGGACTGTGATTGCTGTTAGCAATCACACTCCTATCATGCCAAGTCAGCCAGTACATGCTGAAACCTGGCCAGCTGCCCCCCTTGTGTAGTGATAATGCCAGCAGTATGGGGTCTGCACTTACAGCCACCCTGTACCAGCATGTACTGGCTGACTTGGCATGATAGGAGTGTGATTGCTAACAGCAATCACAGTCCCATAATGCCTAGGTTCCAGCATTTACTGGATGGATGTGTAAGTGCTGGAACCTAGGCATGATGGGACTATGATTGCTGTTAGCAATCACACTCCTATCATGCCAAGTCAGCCAGTACATGCTGAAACCTGGCTAGCTGCCCCCTTGTGTATTGATGCTGCCAGCAGTATGGGGTCTGCACATCACTTACAGCCATCCTGTACCAGCGTGTATTGGCTGACTTGGCATGATAGGAGTGTGATTGCTAACAGCAATCAGAGTCCCATCATGCCTAGGTTCCAGCATTTACTGGATGGATGTGTAAGTGCTGGAACCTAGGCATGATGGGACTGTGACTACTGTTAGCAATCACACTCCTATCATGCCAAGTCAGCCAGTACATGCTGAAACCTAGCTAGCTGCCCCCCTTGTGTAGTGATGCTGCCAGCAGTATGGGGTCTGCACATCACTTACAGCCACCCTGTACCAGCATGTACTGGCTGACTTGGCATGATAGGAGTGTGATTGCTAACAGCAATCACAGCGAGCACAGTCCCATCATGCCTAGGTACCAGCATTTACTGGTTGCCTAGGCTAACAGCAATCACACTCCTATCATGCCAAGTCATATTGCTAATTTTGTCCAATTGCGTGTTACCTACTTTTATTAAACATGTGAGTTTTTATTATTATTTTTAAAGGTGGGGGTCATTTTCGGTTTTGGCTAAGTGAACCCTGAATGTTTTGGTCCAGAATTTTCATTTTAGTTCATCCCTAGAATAAATCTAGGGAATCCTGAATTTGTAGTCGCAAAACTTTCAAGGCCCAGAAATCAGTGAGAGGAAGAGTAAAGGTTTTGTGTCATTTTACTTTATTTTAATCTGCATATTTTATTAAAGGCCATATTTTTTGTCACAGTGAAAAATGAGTGCGGCCCTCCCACGTATACAATTCTGATGAAGTGGCCCACTGCAGAAAAAACTTGGACACCCCTGGATTATGCCCTTTGTACATGCGCCCCTTTTTCTTTGATTATGATTCAATATGTAAATTTAATTTGTTGAATTAGTTGAAAAAAAATTGTTGGGTAAAAATCATGTTTTTTGGGGGGGGGGTGAGGGGGTGGGGGGGCCCTTAACAGATTCTCGCACCCGGGCCCTGAGGCGTCTAGTTACGCACCTGTTTCTCAGCAGAGTAGCCCTGATCCTGGAAGAAAGTGCAGTGTGGGAACAAGTAACAGGCAAGTGTATAACACCATGTTTCATACACAGAATATCCAGTTATGTACAGACAGTTACAAAATCAAAGATTAAGCTATTTAAACAAATGTGCACATGAAAACTGATAATAAATAAATAATAATAATATAATTAAATATTGGTAGTGTAGTCATTTTTATAGCGAGGTACTTAATTATTATCAAATCATGTATCTAAAAAATTAAGATTGTTTTATATCCATTAAATTACCGCAATTTCCCCATGCATAAGACGCACCTTTTTTAGAAAAAATTGGGGTCTAAAAACTGGGTGAGTCTTATACAGTGGTGGTAGATTTTTTTTTTATTTTTTACCGGAAAGGGGACCTGCTGCTTACCTCTGCGTTGCTCAGCAGCGTCTCTTGATCCGTCGAGACGACACAGGAACTTAATGGAGTCACATGAATGTACATCACATGAGAACCTTTGTAGACTCCATAGGCACGATGGTGGTGCTTTATCCCGGAGCAGTGGATGGGATGTTGGCAGACACTTTCACTAGGAATAACAGCTGGAGAACCAGACAGGGGTCAGGAGACCTAAGTAGGTATAGGGCTGGGAAGAGTATGTGGCACACTAGAACTCAAAAAGCTTGCACAGCTAAAACTCTCTGAAAATGGCAGGTAGAACTAACCATGATACTGAGGTGCACAAAGATGGGCGACAAAAATCATGAATCGTAAGATGTCGGCAACCTAACCAATATGGCCACCGGGTTCACTTGAAGTCAGTCCAGAGACTAACAAAGACTGCCACAGGCAAAGCTCGCCCCACCAAGATGGCCACTGTAATCTAGAGATACGAGAATTCGCCAAATGGCCGCCAAATGAGACAAAATGGCTAAAAAGGTAAGGAAACAACAAGGCAGAGAGGCTGCCAGGTAGAATGGTGAACCTCAACAGACCCCAAGAGAGCCCTATCCCACCAAAAGGAGCAGGGGGCACAGGGGGAAAAGGGCCAGAGTTTACACAAGCAGGAGCAGAGAGAGACAAGCTCCCAAGAGAGGATTAAATTGGGGTTTATATATACTCCTGTGGTTTTTTGTGGTTGTTTTTTTTAACCTTTTCCTTGCTGCTAGTTGGTTAGAGTAAATAAAATGATAAGAACTAAGAATGATATTAGTATATTAAAACTTGTGTCAATATACCTAATGCCAAATGTAGAGTTCTTGTCTTGCATATGTTAAGATATACGTTAATTATTGTTGCCTTTGGTAACAAAGCATACAGTATAGTAACTAAACTTCAGTAGCACTGACATGGGAATCCTATCAACTTGGCTGCTATAACGGTCAATATTATAGGTTATATTAAATTGTATTCTACCCCTCACTGAGAACAGATATTAGTCTTGATGGAGACAAAGGGTCAATTAATTCAACAATTCCGTTTATAGAACAGATAATAGAGAGAGGGGTTTACTGCACGATATGACCTAGAACCTTTGTTTCAAGAATAAACAAGGTTTCTCGCAACGTGGACCTATATCCAAACCTTAGCATACTTCATCTTCATGTTCGTCTTTGGGGAAAAATCTTCGTATTCTATGAATATTCCCCTGTTCCCATGTTTGTTTTGGGCAAATATACGTACTTCGTGTTCGTTTTTTTCTTCATTTTCTGCCAGTTTTCTTGTAGATTTAAAGGTCTGTAAGAGTTACTCCATCTGGCATCAACCAATGGAGAGCATCAACCACTAAAGAATAAATGGGAAAGGGCAGCTGCTCTTCATTGGTTGATGCCAGACGAGCCCCCTGCCGGCGACCAATAGTCACTGTTACGGACCTTTAAATCCTGGCTTTGGCCTTCTTTAGTGTGAATGGGAAAGGACAGTTGCTCTTCCTTGGTTAATGCCAGACAAGCCCCTTGCCAGCAACCAATAGAGTCGCTCTTACAGACCCTTAAATCCTGGCACCAAAGCCATTGGACTCACCAGGCCAATTTTCCCCCAAGGTGTACCTTTCTCTGCCCTTTTTGCCAGGGTAACTAAAATCCCCGGTCCTCCCGTGCCATGTTACTCAGAACGGTTTTATCTGATTATTTTGTAGGACAGTTATGAGGGTGTTATCACTGTGTCTGATCTCTGCATATCAGCAGGCAGGAATCCTTAAGTATTTGGTTTATTTTACGGTTACTGAAGTAGCCAAGCAGGTAAGAGAAGCCGATGTTCAGTCTCTGACCAATCAGCAACACTTTCTTCCTCTGTCAGATGCCTTACTTCATTTGTACATGCATCAACAAATCTTCCATGTGTATATTAAAACAAATGCACTTCAGGAAGTAGAGGGAATTGTTACAGATAGGAAAGGTGTTTCTGATGGGAAAGTGCTACTAAGTATTGAATACAATTGTGGTCTAGATCCACTTTGCCAATCAGATATCCCATATGTAGCTGGCATTCTAATGGTTAAAACAAATTCAAAATAAGCACGCTTATAAACCAAGGGCAGCACAGCAAAATCTTTGAAAAACAAAACAGGTTTGTCTAAGATGTCCTCAATTTAAATTACATGAGCTACATTGGAATTTTGGCAGTGGATAGCAAATTCAATGACCATTTACACTATTATAGTGGACAGCTTCTAAATGTGTCCATGGCAAAAAATAAAACATCACTTATATATACATAAAATACTGAAGTTATGCTACCCTTACCAATGCCAAAGGAGGTCTTTCTGTTAGATTACAATACATTGTTGTAAAAAGTGTAAGCTTAGGAGCAAAGAATTCTCCTGTGGGAGTTACAGCAAAAAGTTTTTGCCTGCCTCCAAGATAACACCCGGGGGAGTAAAGAAACTGCTAGTTTCAGCCTAGTACCCGCACAACATGTCAAGAATACAAACCAGTTTATCTCCAAACAAAAGCTTCACTACAACGCCTTTACTTATAATTATACAGACTAAGACTCCATTCTCTTAGGTTAAAAGAAATACAATAAGACGAAATAAAACAAGCAAGCTTCGCTCTTGTGATGTTTTTAATTTAAATATAAGATGTCAGACAAGCTTTTATAATGCAGTCATAATAATGTTAGATATACATATAAATGCACTATTATATAGGCACTCAATGCATTAAAATCAGACAGTGCTGTGATATTATGTATACTTTGAAACACTAACGGAACGTGTACTGCACATATCAGAGGAACTGGGATGCTGAGAGCCAGGCACTTAATGCACAACTATAATATGTAAATACAATTATCTAGGGGAAGCAGAAATTCAGCTCACTGCAGGCAATTTGACAGGATACATCAAACAGTCAGGTAAGGTCCATCAACATCTAATTCCATATAATTCAACATATCAAAATACACACTCTACTGAACCCAATGGTCTCTAGGCTATGTACAGGTTCAAATTATACTGCTAATGGAATGTATATTTCACCGAAATAGCTGCACTTTGAGCATCACAGAGATCATAGGTTGTAAGTTCCCAAGAGCAGAGCATTTACTACCAATGTTTTTTGACTTGTTACTGAGTTTCAGTGTGTATATTTAACATAGGCAACACTTCTGAATATCTTAGCTTTTATTAAATGATAATATTTTTTGACCAACAAGAAACATGTACTTACACATAACCTTATGAGGAAACCTGAAACACTAAAGGTAATCTCAGAGAACAAAATGTACAGAGAAAGTTACAGAAGACATTTTTGTCCACTTTATACAAAATCACTCACAAAAAGCACATTCAATCCATAGGTTGAGTAAAATATTTTTACCCAGGGGGCTTTAACAAATGAAATAAATACTATAAACTATCTATGCTAGAAATATAAAAACATAGCATTTGACATTAGCTAACCATTCAGCCCATCTAGTCTGCCTGTTTTTCCTGATGTGCCTTACTGTCCGAAACAAATATGACATTAAGCACAATGCGTCCATAAAGTTCCACCCCACTGTTCATCCAGAAGAAAACAAAAAAAACCCATTGATTTGCAATTGCCAACTGTAACTGACTCCAAAATCTCAATACAGCGCTGTGAAAAAAAGTATTTTCACTTTTTCTGATTTCTTCTATTTTGCATATTTGTCACACTTTGATGTATCAAATCATCAAAATAATTATTCCTCCAAGAGGTCATCAATGACTTATCCAGGAGGTAACAAAATAACCCAGAGTGACATGTAAAGGCCTCACTTTGCCTCAGTTAAGGTCAGTGTTCATGATTCCATAAGAACAAGGGGACTGTGCAAAAATATAATTCATGGGAGAGTTGTACGGCGAAAATCAATGCTGACTAAAAAGAGCATAAAGACTCATATAATATTTGGCAAAAAAAACATCTTGAGGACCCACAAGATTTTTGGGATGATATTCTGTGGACTGATGAGTGAAAAGTGGAAAACATACAGTTAAGGACCCCTGGCACATCATAGGTTTAAACAAGCTTAGAAAGCGATTAACGATCATCGACATAGTGTCTTTCAATATGGTGCTGCCCTTATCCTTGCAAGAACGTCAGAAGCGATCAATGATTGCCTCCGCCACTCAGGGAGTGTTGCTTCATCCACAACAAGCGACCAGGAACATCCAATGATGTTCTTTGGATTATTTATTGGGATCTTTGAAGCCATCCAATTGAATTTTACCTCAAACGTAATATTTTTGAAAACTGTTAGAATAGGTGCATGTAAAGTGTTAAAATACTAGCATTTGAAATATCATGGGGTGATATCAAAAAAATATATGGTTTGATGGGAGTAAACTGAATTGGCTGGCTTCAAACATATCCCTAACAGGACAGGAGTGCAGGATGACCAGATGTCAAGTCGAAAAACTGAAATGCGCATGTCGGAAACTGGGTCTTTTAGCCCCAAACAATCTGACACATTTTTGTATAGGTGATATGAATGTACTCGGGAGATGTTGCCAAACACATATTGGGGTGTTGTGAAAAAAAATCACCAAAATGTTACTTCTTGGCAAAGATTGGTGCTAAATTGGTTCCATAAAAGATGTCAAAATATCTCAAGTTAACTCCCTGCGCTGTCTACTTTTGAAAAATATGTACATCGGACATAGCAATACGCTACTTGTACTTACTGCCCTATAACTTGCAAAAAACATAAAAACATTGTGTATTTCTAAATGCAGGACAAATATTAGAATCTATTAAGCAGGTTTAGCTAAACGATCGGGGAGGACATCACAGAAGCACAGCCATTTTGGTGAAAGTTGCTGCCAGGTTATATCCGAGGAGATGTGGATAAAGAAAGAAGATAGCAGATTAAGTACTGAAGATTGAAATTAGAATAGAGAAGAGAGGGGGAGAAGATAGAAGAAGATGTGGAAGCGGAAGTGATCGGCAGAAGAGGAAGTGTTCGGCAGCGAAGGTAGGGAAACATTTATAGAGCATGAGAGAGAGAGAGAGTGAACGAGAGTGTGAGAGAGTGAAAGGCAGAGAGTGTGGCTGAATGTGGACCCACAAATTTTGGACGAAGTTTGTGGGGGTCCGGCCTCTTTTTCAGGGCTGTGTATAAATAATCAAATTTACCAAAATTAGGTAAATTTGCAATTTGTAGGAATCTGAATGCACAAGTCTAGTCCTGAGCATTGTTACTAATATAACGCCAGTTTTCCCAAAGATGACCCCTCAGTATGACAGGCTTTCTAAAATCGGACCCCCTTACAGGGGCGTACCTAGAGTATTTGGCACCTGGGGCGGATCCTGTATGTGGCACCCCCCCCCCACTTTAAAACTGCATAGCTTCTACTGTTATATACCGGCGCAGACACTGAAGGTGGTACAGCATAACGCTTACTGTTATCATTATATACTGAGGCAGACATTGACGGTGGTACAGCATAACACTTATCACTATATACTGAGGCAGAAATTGACGTGGTACAGCATAACACCTATCACTATATACTGAGGCAGACATTGACGGTTGTACAGCATAACACCTACCACTATATACTGAGGCAGACAATGACGGTGGTACAACATAACACCTATCACTATATACTGAGGCACACATTGACGGTGGTACAGCGTAATCCCTATCACTATACATTGAGCCAGACATTGACAATAGTGCAGCATAACTCCTATCACTATATACTAAGCCAAACATTGATGTGGTGTAGGCCTACCACTTCATTAGTAGTAGGGATGCACCGAAACAAATTCTGGACTGAAACCGAAAATGCAGCATTTACCCCCCACACCATAAAAAAAATTCTAACACTTTTATTTCAAGTAAGTAACACACCAAAATAGGACAAAACAATTAAATAACAATATTAATATATATATATATATATATATATATATATATATATATATATGATTGTTAACAGCAATCACATTTCTATCATGCCCAGGCATACCCAGATTCCAGGATGTACTCGCAGACTTGGCATGATAGGATTGCCCTATCTACCCCTTCTCACTCCCTTTTGTCCTACCTACCCCTTCTCACTCCCTTCTCCCTATCTACCCCCTATCCCCCCGTCTCACTCCCTTCTCCCTATCTACCCCCTCCTAACTATCTACCCTCTCCCACTTTGAAGTTCACTTACCTTTCAGGAGTCCTGCGGTGGGGGTGCAAGGCCTCTGTCTCCCAGCTCTGCCACTGTATGGAACAGTATAGAGTGATGGGAGTTATGATGTACTAGAGCATAATTATATAATGAAAAATACATTGGAAATGGTACAGCATAACACCCATCACTCTCACACACTTACCAATCCGCACATATACCAATCCACACACATACCAATCCACACACACACCAATCCACACACACACCAGTCCAAACATACACCAATCCACATATATACCAATCCACACACACACCAATCCACACATATACCAATCCACACATATACCAATCCACACATACCAATCCACACATACCAATCCACACATATACCAATCCACACGCATACCAACCCACACGCATACCAATCCACACACACACCAATCCACACACATACCAATCCACACATATACCAATCCACACACATACCAATCCACACACATACCAATCCACACGCATACCAACCCACACGCATACCAATCCACACACATACCAATCCAGACATATACCAATCCAGACATATACCAATCCAGACATATACCAATCCAGACATACTAATCCACACATACCAATCCACATATATACCAATCCACACATATACCAATCCACACATATACCAATCCACACATATCAATCCACACATATACTAATCCACACACATACACCAATCCACACTTACCAATCCACACATACCAATCCACACATACCAATCCACACATACCAATCCACACACATACCAATCAACTCTCACTCACTGAATGCTTTCCTACCTTTCCTCTTTTCTCCTTACAGCTTCTTTTCCTCCTCTTCGCTCCTCTTCTTCAGTTCTTCTGTCTTCTTCCGGGTCAGAGGGCACGGACAGCAGTGGGTGCGGCTTCAATGTTGTGCGCCGGGATCTGACAACAAATCCCGGCGCACAGCAGCTGTTGCCGCGCGGATCGCAAGGGAGCGATATCGGAGGTCTTTAACAGACCTCCGGCTCCCTTGAGTGATTTTAAGCCAAGTCTTAAAATCACTCAAGGGAGCCGGAGGTCTGCTAAAGACCTCCGATACCGCTCCCTTGCGAGCCTGCTCCTCCAGCGGCGGACATTGCTGTCCGTCTCTGGAGGGGTGCCGGCAAGTTGGCACCCCCCTCATGAGCGGCACCCGGTGCGGACCGCCCCCCCCGCCCCCCGCTAGGTACGCTACTGCCCCCTTATTACCCATTTACAAATACCGTATTTGCTCAATTAGAGGATGACTCTGATTATAAGACGACGCCCCAAAAATTTGAATATTAATTTGAAAAAAATAGGAAAAAAGTTTTATTAGTAAATAAAAACTATGATTGAGAAAAATGCATTTTTGTTTTTATTTCCTTTTATTTGCCAACCTGCCCCCGAGTTATGTACATCTGCCCCACGGCTTGCTACTCTGCCTCCCTGATATGCCTTATTCTCCCTATTGCCAATCTGCCCCCCTGGTATGCCTCCAGACTCCCAGGGTATTCCAAATGGTGGTATTTTAACTCTTTACATGCACTAATTCTACCACCAGCCTTTGTCAAATTTGTGGAAGTAATGTACTGTGTGTTCTTTTTCACACCCATTGTACTTTAGGTATGAATTTACAACCCTAGGTATATGTAACTGCCAAACAACACCCCAATATGTGTACTGCAATATTGGGTCTTTAAAATGCTAGTACTTTAACTCTTTCTATGTCAGAATTTTTTATTTTTTTTTAAATAAACTTAATTTTTTTATTTATATTTTTGGACTTTTTTTATATTTTGTTTGTAATTGGATGGTGCCCCTGATGATGACATCGCTGCATAATGATTTTTAAATGTTACTGTTACGTTTGCATAGGTGTGGAAACCAGGATGCAGGATACAAATGGATCAGTCTCTTAATGGTCAGATAATCCAGGTCAGGAGCAGAGAAGTTAACGTGGTCAGGAATCAAGCCGAGGTCAGTACCAGGTAGCAGGCAGAGAATGGTCAAGCAAGCCGGGTCAGGAGCTGAGAGGTTAACGTGGTCAGGAATCAAGCCAAGGTCGGTAACAGGCAGCAGGCAGAGAATGGTCAAACAATCCGGGTCAGGAGCTGAGAGGTTAACGCGGTCAGGAATCAAGCCAAGGTCGGTAACATGGAGCAGGCAGAGAATGGTCAAACAATCCGGGTCAGGAGCAGAGAGGTTAACGCGGTCAGGAATCAAGCCAAGGTCGGTAACAGGCAGCAGGCAGAGAATGGTCAAACAATCCGGGTCAGGAGCTGAGAGGTTAACGTGGTGAGGAATCAAGCCAAGGTTGGTAACAGGCAGCAGGCAGAGAATGGTCAAACAATCCGGGTCAGGAGCAGAGAGGTTAACGCGGTCAGGAATCAAGCCAAGGTCGGTAACAGGAATCAACATGAATAAACAGATATGCGCCAGGTAAGTACTACAGCTAGTTGTAAAAACAACTGAGCACTGAACCGGCATCAGTGCTCTGGTTTTAAACCTGCCGCCCTTCCAGATCCCGCCCCCAACCCTGATGACGTCCAATGGACGTTGCTTCTCCTCCATAGGGGGGCGTGTCCTGTGACACCGTGGGTGTCCATCACTGTGCGGCGGTTCATTCTTGTGAACCGTCGTGTATGAGGACATTGTGTGGCTGGATCGTCCCGGGAGGGGTAAGTACCGAGTACTCGCCACTCGGGGGTACTCTGGAGATGCACTCCGCACCGGAGCGCGACGCCACGAGCACCCGGGCGAAGCGTCCCGGACAGGGCTGTGACGCCGCGGGTACTCGGGCGACGCACTCCGCACGGGAGCGCGACGCGGTGAGTCCCCCCGGACCGTACTCCGGCCGGGATCATGACAGTTACCTTATTTTGATTTATTTATTTTGAGCTATTTTTATTTTTCCCATTTTTTTATTATTATTTTTTAAATATATTACTAATCACATTGTGATTAGAAATCTGGGCTGGAGAGACCTCGTTGCAAACTTTTTTTTTTTTTTTTTTAAAGGATGCCGCCATCTTGCGAGTGGTAAAATCTGCGGTGGGTTTTTGGAGTCGCTGAATGCCTCACTATCGTTGATTGCCTCCTAAGCTTAATTAGGCGTCCTTTGTCATACAGTTTATGGTGGGCATCAAGGCATTATAGCAACACCGCTTAAGCAAGGAAAGCTTTCTGAGCTTGTCTAATGCCACAACATCTTCCCTCATACCTCATTTTTCCCACTAATATTATTTTAATGCATTACACTTGTGAATATGGTTTCAAACCCAGCTTGTGCTGAAAAAAATATATAATTTGTGTGTGTTCACTAATTGAATGAGAAAGGAGCTAGGGTAATTGCTCTGGTCCTTCTTTAACAGAATTAAATAGTCCTGTCCTGAAGGGCTGAATATGCTATGTTGCTATATTTTTAATTATAGCTACACTATATGACCAAAAGTATGTGAGCACCCCTACTAATTAATGAGTTTAACTGTGCCACACCCATTGCTAACGGGTGCATAAAACCAAGCACATAGGCATGCCATCTCCAAAGACAACATTGGCTGTAGAATGAGTCATACTGAAGAGCTTGGTAACTTTAACCATTAATCATAGGATGCCATCTTTGTCACAAGTCAGTTTGTGACATTTCTACCCTGCTATATCAGCCCAAGTCCACTGTAAGTGTTATTATTGTGAAATTGAAGCATCCAGGAGTAACAACAGCTCAGCCATTGCCATAGGCTTTGCACAATTACAGAGTGGGGCCACTTAGTGCTGAAGCGCATAGCATAAAAATTGCCTGTCCTCTGTAGTATTACTCACTACAGAGTTTAAAATTGCCTCTGGAAGCAACATGAGCACAAGCGCTGTCCATTAAGAGCTTCATGAAATGGGTTTCCATGAACAAGCAACTGCACATGATGAAGTTCGCTACTCTCAATGCCAAGTCTCGACTAGAGTGGTGTAAAGCATACCACCTCTGGACCTTGGAGCAGTCAAAACATGTTCTCTGGAGTGATGAATCACACTTCAATTTCTGGAAGTCTAAGTGATGGATCTGGGTTTGGTGGATGTCAGGAGAATGCTACCTACCAAAATGCATAGTGTCTACTGTAAACTTTGGTGAAGGTAAAATGGTCTGGGCTGTTTTTCAGGGTTTGGGCTAGGTCCCTTAGTTCCATTAAAGGGTAACATTAATGCTACAGCATACTGACATATAACAGATTGCAAGCAGAAATTGCTCATACATTATACAGTAAAATGTAGACAGTCACAGCAAGGTACAGAGATTTTGAATCAAGATTAAATTCCTGTAGTGGTGTTAAAAGAAAATGCAACTATTATTTGCATTTATATTATTTTTATTATATATATATTTTTCATATATATATATATATATATATATATATATGTATATATATATACGATGTAAAAAAAACAGTATTGCAGAGTATGCGGTGATACCTTTTTTATTGGACTAACATAATATTTAAAAGACAAGCTTTCAAGAGTTATCCTCTCTTCATCAGGTACAATAAAAAATCTGCAATACTCTGTTTTTTTACATCGTGTCTACTGGACTAATACGGCTTAACCCATTTACATTATATATATATATATATATATATATATATAAACATATATATATAGTGCTCGAAAACCAGACATAGGCAATGAAATGGACATTTGAGTGTGGTTGTTTCCAGAGCAGTTGTGGAAAAGATACACTGTAAAACGTGGGTTATAATACGTACTTGTGTAATACGTATTCTTAATTTAGAAATACATTTTCAGGAAACGCTAACACAGAGCTAATGTTGTTTTATACATTTTGCAGTATTTTACTAGTTGATGTGCCTGTCACTAACATGACGGTAGGTATCCCACTGACTTTCATGTCAGTGTCTAGTCAAATCTGCGTCGAGTGGTTCTGTGCCTTTTCTTTTCTCCTGCTAATGGTTCTTGTGGTGGAATTTCATCATCTAACAATGTATCAGTGGCAGTGATTGGAGGGCCAGAAGAAGAGGTCTACAGAAGAGGTATGACTGTATTTGGAGGTCTATGATGTCATCATTACAGGCACAGAGCAGCTACAAAGCTTTTCTATATAAGTAGGTTATTAAACAGTGCACAAAAGTGCGTCCGAATGTTATAACAGGAGCCCATGCAAGTGCAGTGATGTTTTATCATTCTCTTTTTGCAGCACTTGACTGAATATGAAAAGGCACATGCAAATTGTTCAAAATTGATTGAATTGTAGAACCCCAGTGAGTAATTTTTACCACCGCTTCTGAGCCTGGTCCATAATCAGGTTATTGTGCCAATCTCTCTATAACTATAGCAAGCAAACGCTCTCAATGCATTTTCACCTCACACTTTCTTTGGCAATCTTCAGAATTTTCACAGACCAGGATTAGACAGACTTGAAGGCAAGCCAAAAAGACTTGGTAATTATCTTGTCAGCAGTTGGGAAGAAGGTTATTTTGTCTCAAAGGGTTGATTATTCCACAAGCATATTTGAGATGGAAATAAATAGGCTCAAATTCATTATATGAATAGATTGTCTAGAGGCTTTCTTACACAAACCTGGGGTTAATTACTAAAAGGAGAGTTGGCAAGGGAGTTATCGTTTCAACTCCATGAATTCACTATGCATTATAAAGGCCAGTTTTTCTGCAAGAACGTCTGAGTTGGCCCTGCATAATATATAGTTTATATTTTAGTTTATTTTTATTGTATTTTTTATACAAACAAACAAAATATATTGAAAATCTGAGCAGAAAAGGAGAATGTATAGTGCTAAGCACATCATCTCTGGTTTCCAAAACATTCCATAACATATAATTTAAATTTTTACTGTTCCATACACTCTGTGCATCTTCCCATTGTTTAATTTCTCCATTGGGAGAGTCTTCATTAAACAGCAGTGTTCCTTTTTAAAGATGCACAGGAGAAAAATGAACAAAACAAAGAAAATGTTATAACATTACTTTCATCAAATAATAGTGGGGATTCTACTCAAATTCCTTTAAAGTTAACCCTGTCGGGTAGTTTTTTTCTCGGCTAGATTCCCTCTTCACATAAGGTAACGTCATTGTCTGATGGCCATGCTGTATCGTATCATCGCTAATGGAAATTGCACCGATTTGCCTACCCTACTTGCAACATGGTAAATATTTTCATTGTGCCTCTTGGCTCCACAAATTGGGTGTATAAAAGCTTGGTGCTGACACTGGGATCCTTAATCTCCCCATCTGGGAGGTAACTTTATTAGGGTTCAGTGATTAATTGCCTTCAGAACTTCCATTTCTCTAATATAGGTCCTGTTTGTTCTGAGGCTACCTTATTTGTCGAGATCCTACAGAGGAGGCCCCAATATCATTAACAGATGGCTGGTAAAGACCTGTCTCATGCTTCAGATTGTTTAATCTATGCAGCAAAGTCCCCTATGTCTTTTTTGGGTTCTTCAATTTCTTGTCCGCCCCATACTCTAAATATAGGATTCTAGATTGCAGTTTATGGGTTCTGAGCTTATTTGTCAATAGCCTTTCAGCTTTATTACCCTTGTATAATACAAATATTTTCATTTTTTTCAATTTAAAAGCAGTTTGCGCTAAATAAAACTCTTCAAAATGTGAACTGTTGAACAGTTAATTTTATGTTGCTTATCTAATTCAGAGAGACAGTATGCTAATTTGTTGAAAGACTTGTTGCACACCCATGTTGTTCACACGAGATGTCAAACTGAGTGACTCACGGAACTTCCTGCTGGTTCTCCTCACACTGCTGTATTTAGATATTTACCTGACGATTGGCTGGTGCCATCTAAATCTAGGTCTACTAACATAATAAAATCTCCTCTTAAAAATGTGTTTCCCTGCTGAACTTGTCAGCTTTTTCTAATCCCTTTTCTCAAAAAAGAACACTGCAATTATAATGGCTTTTGTGACTTATTCACACTTCAACCTACCAACCAGTATAAGAAATCTACCTTGTGGGCTAACTACTTTTTTTCTTATGGAAGAGAATGAAGACACCCTTTATTTTGTTAGAAGTCATAACTACATAATGAATCGGGTAAATTCTAGAATAAAATGCAGAAGGGTTGTCCTTTTTAAAGCGTGTTGCCTGAGAGCATGCTACCACAGCCTTCGATTTGTGAGCCTCTTTCAAAGCCAAGTGTCTACTACATTTATTGAGGGCCCTCACATTCCGAGATAATTTAGTTACTTTAGCAGCCATTGTAGTAAACACTGGTATTACACATCTCTATCATAAAAGAATATGCCCCCCATAAACCACTTAGAAGTTGAAGTACCTTTGTACAGCTGGTGGGGTTGTCCAAATCCCTCAATTTATACTATTAGCTTTTACAGGCAATTGTTCATTGTAGTGAAGTTATAACGTTAGACAAAAGTAGATTAGATGTCAATGATCCACAAAGCTCTTTGTTCAGGCAGTTCAAGGTATTCCTAATGTATATGTATCCAACCAGATTGCTTAATTCAATCTCCCTATAGTCTTAATAAAATGTAGATAGGTGATAGGCATCAAAGGAGAAGATGAACATACAGATTTTATAACAAGACACGGAGACTCCTATTGCTTTAACTCTTTCTTTACTGAAATAAAATAGCAGCAAAATATGAATAAAGGTAAAAGGAAAAATTTAACATGTGGCCCCAACAGCCAATCCCTACACAGTATCCATTATAATAGTAAACTCCTCCTCCAAAACTTCCTCTTTCTTTGCTGCTCACTGGATCAGATAAGTACATCCTGTGCATTTGTCTTATATTTGTTTATATCTAATTTATGCATATATAGTTTATGTATATATAATTTATTTCAGATAAATGTATTTATGTGAATTTCTGTTTGTAGAATTTTTCAGGTTGAATTGAATTTGTCTCTCTTGGGTCCTTGCTCCTCAGACCTTTCGGTAGCAACGGGCTCCGCCGCCGCATCATTGTAAATAGGATATAATTTGTTATATTACTTTAACGACGACACTATACCGCTTCCGTACGTGTTTCGGTTGTCTTCTGGCGCATGCACGTGACCGCTGCATACATTCAGGAGCTTGGAGTTCTAAACACTCGAGTCCTGTCGTATACGGCCGGCCTCGCGGTTCTTTGCGCCAAGTTGCTTTAATCGTTGCCGGTACCCTGGTGAACCTGTCAGTTCGATTCATTTCACAGCACAGTGATTTAACTTTCTAGCCATGGGCTCCATGACCTCCACCTTATCCCATTCCATTGCACAGGCCCTCACATCCTGTCAACAGGGAGAGTTTAACAACGTCCCTCTCACTTCATCTGACCCACGCTCCTCAACTTTAACTGCCGAGGCAACGCATAACAAAGCGCTGACCAAGCAGAAACATATTAATCCTCCAACCTCCAGAACTGATAAGATTGGCGATGTACATGCCAAGGGATTAGAATCTGCCCTTAAGTCTTGTCAGGACAAACACCTAGATGTGTTTGGTCCTTTGACCAAATTATTTGAGTTGGCATCTCATGCCAAAGAGACGGGCGAACCAATTGACCCCGATACCCTCTTAGGGTGGATTCAGCGGGCTATTTGCATAGCGGGAAATGTCAATACTTCCTTTTGCATTGAAAGGCGCAAAGCCATACTTTTTAAGGTGGAACCTAAATCGGTCAACCTTGCTCTGACAGAAGTAGGCAAGGATGCTCAGGCTCTCTTATTTGGAGACTCCTTCATCAAAGAACTCGGGAAATTTGTTGGTGCCTTCACCGCCTTGGATAAGGCCCAATCATCCATGAGACGGGTGTTTCAGAACCGGGTTTCCACCAGGGCCGGCAGATTCAGGGGCCGTCTGGCCGGCCGCAATGCTTCCAGTTCATCACGAACCTCCAGAGGCTCCTTCGCTCACTCCATTCCACCCAGGATGGATGACACCCGGGAATTCGCCTTTCTTCCCCTCAAGGGCGAGACCTTGGCGTTCCAGAGGATCAGGACGTGCTTATAGACGACCGTATGGTGAGTACCAATCTAATCACCCTTTCTTTCCATCTTCCAGTGGGAGGACGTCTCCGACATTTTTTCCATGTTTGGGAGCATCTCACGACAGACGTATGGGTCCTCAATTGCGTCATGGGTTACGAGATAGAATTGGTGGGATCCCCTCATCAGACGGTTCTCCCTACCCCTTTCGCATTTTCCCAACAAGACCGAGCGTTGATAGATCAAGAATTGACTGTGTTATGGGAAAAGGGGGCTATAGAACTGGCCACAGACGTGGCTCCAGGTTATGTCAGCAACATATTCCTGGTTCAAAAGAAAGGAGACAGTTTCCGACCGGTGATCAATCTATGGTCGCTCAATGCCCTGGTGCGTTACAGGCACTTCAAGATGGAGGGGATTCCTCTCCTGCGGGACCTGTTGTTACAGGGCGATTGGATGGTGAAGTTAGATTTGCAGGACGCATACCTCACTATCCCTATGGGGGAAAAATCACGAAACCTCCTGCAATTTTATTGGAATACACGAAGATGGCGTTTTACCTGTCTTCCGTTCGGGCTATCGTCAGCTCCATGGTGTTTCACCAAGCTACTACGTCCGGTGGTGACTTGGCTTCGCACGCAGGGGGTAAGACTCATCATTTACCTGGACAATCTCCTGATCATGGCCCAGGATCGACAGACCCTATTGTCCCACCTTCACTTACGATTTCACTCCTCTCGGACCTAGGTTTCCTCATAAACCAGGAGAAATCCAGGATGGAACCATCCCACAAAATGGAGTTTCTAGGGTTCCTGGTGGACGCAATCTCAGAGACCCTCAGCCTTCTGACCTTGAAGGTTCGTGCCATTCGCAAGGAACTGACCCGTGCTCTCACGCGTCCTCTCATCTCCATACGCTTTCTCGCCAGAATCGTGGGGCTATTAGCATTCCTGCCCCACTCCATTACCGGCCCTTCAGCGCTTGAAAATAGCTCATCTCTGCGAAGGAGCTTCATACGCGGACCTTATTGCGTTGGATACAGAAACGAAAGACGAGTTGCAATGGTGGATAAAGAATCTGGAAGCGTGGCCCTCATAGGACCTCAACCGGAATTCACCATAGATTCGGACGCCAGCTTGCACGGTTGGGGGGCTCATTGCGAGGGATTCGCTACGGGAGGCAGATGGTCTCCAGAGGAAGCCAGACCTCACATCAACTGTCTGGAACTTCTAGCGGGCTCGTTTGTTGTTCGGAGTTTTTCAAAGGAACATGCCAACATCTGTATCCGATTCAGGATGGACAATATTTCTGCAGTACGGTACATCAACCATTTGGGAGGTACCCAATCCAAGGCTCTAGCAGACTTGACGCTGGACTTTTGGACTTACTGCCTGCACAAGAACATTACGATGCAAGCGGAATACTTACCAGGTTTACACAATACTATTGCCGATTGGAACTCCAGACATCTTCGGGATTCCAGCGATTGGAGATTGGATCCGCAGGTGTTCCTTTCTATTTTTTCCCTTTGGGGTCCACTGTATACAGACCTGGTCGCCTCCAGGCTCAACACACAACTTCAGAGGTACTTCAGCTGGCGACCAGACCCAGAAGTGCTGGCAGTGGATGCATTCCACTCACTACGCGTTTCCTCCCTTTTCCATGATTCCACGGACCTTACTTCACGTCAGACGCCAGGGGGTTCAATTGGTACTCATTACTCCGCTATGGAGGTCGCAACCTTGGTTCCCTCCCCTATTGGAGATGTCCATCGACAACCCAAGGTTGTTGCCGACGTTGCCTCTTCTTCTGCAGAACCCGGACGGTCTTCCCCACCCTTTGATTCAGGACGGTTCTCTGCAGTTGATAGCATGGCTAATTTCCGGGGACCTTGGACAATCCATGGCGTATCGGACACGACTAATCGACTTCTGGCAGAATCTTGGGCTCCAGGGACCAGGAAAGCCTACGGGGCTATAGAACAAAATACCGGGGTGCAAAGACATGTGGGGAAAAATAAAAATAATAATATAGTGTAATAAAATCTCAAATATTTTGAAGATAAAAAATGAAGTAATTGCACTCACAAACGTGCTCAAGGTGAGGCGCTCATCAAAGTGATGGAGTCTGTATATCCTTAGAGATACTGTGCTAAGGAACAGAAACCAAAAATAGTGCAAATATTGAGCACGTTTGTTTATTACACTATATTATTATTTTTATTTTTTCCCACATGTCTTTGCGCCCCGGTATTTTGTTCTATTGTTCCTGTTAACACTTATGAGGAGTGTTATTCTCGGGTAGCAGCAGGACCTGTAGGGTATTTATAAATATACTATTATTATTTTCTTATTATCATTCACCGTTTTTTGTGGAGGTGTTTCTTTCTTGTTTTCTATTAAGCCTACGGGGCTGCCTGGCGAATTTGGTCTGCTTGGTGCGTGGCTAGGGACTTGGATCCCCCTTCAGCGCGTTTGAATGCAGTTCTCCAGTTTCTCACTTCCCTCTTTGAGGAGGGAAGAGCTTACAGGACCATTAATGTTTACCGTTCCGCCATTTCAGCTTCTCATGCAGGTCTCAACGGGTGTCCGTGCACGTTTCAGCAGACCTCCTCGTCCTCGATACTCGACCACGTGGGACGTATCATGTGTTCTCTCTTTTCTGGAGTCTTGGCCTCAGAATGGAGATCTTCCATTGAAGGACCTCTCTGCCAAGTTGGTTACCTTGTTATGCTTGATTTCATGTAAACGGGTAGCAGATGTTCGAGCTCTTGATGTTGATGGACGCTCTTTCGACCCTGACGGGGTTACTTTTAATATTTCCAGGAGAACCAAAACGTCTATTAAATCTGTTTCTTATCCGGCCTTTCCATCTAATCCATCTCTATGTCCAGTGGCTTGCCTTTGCGAATACGAAGCTCGCACGGTGCCTTTGAGATCCCCATCTCATCCGAACCTATTTATATCTTTTAAAGCCCCATTTGGACCTGTCTCTTCCACAACTTTGGCGCGTTGGTTAAAACGCTTCATGAGTCTTGCGGGGGTGGACAAATCTGTTTTTGGGGCTCACTCATCTAGGAGTGTGGTGGCAACGAAAATCTTTAAGCTAGGTTGCCGTTTGGAAGATTTAATGAAAACGGCAGATTGGTCCAGGGCGTCTACGTTTAAAGAATTCTATTTCAAACCCTCGCTTCATGTGTTCTCGTCTATTGTTCACCAGCTTTGAACTTGCAATAGGAGCCTCCGTGTCTTGATTTTGCTATTACCATGACGAAAAGTCATGATTTTATTAAAGACACGGAGGCGAGTATTGCTTCCCACCCTTTCGCATCGTGACACTCATTCCCACCCGATGGATTTTGGTTTGTATATGGGTAGGTATATGCAGTTGGTTTCGTTGTTTCTGTCTGTCTGGTTGACTGTGACCTTGTTCTTATCTGGACGTCGGTTTTTTCCAGGTAGCATTTTCTAATTATGTGCTCATGAACTACGTGGTGTTTATATGTTCAGTTCACTGGTATTAACTCGCAGATTTCTTCTTGTATTTCTACAGCTTAACTTGTTTGCCAAACTTTTCAAGTTCAAATGTTTGCATCGGCAGTTGTTTGACGGCAGTTGACGTTTGGCTCGGGATGGATGTTCGGCCTCTCTCAAGTTATCAGTTCGCCAGTCAAAGAAAGAGGAAGTTTTGGAGGAGGAGTTTACTATTATAATGGATACTGTGTAGGGATTGGCTGTTGGGGCCACATGTTAAATTTTTCCTTTTACCTTTATTCATATTTTGCTGCTATTTTATTTCAGTAAAGAAAGAGTTAAAGCAATACTCGCCTCTGTGTCTTTAATAAAATCATGACTTTTCGTCATGGTAATAGCAAACTCATGTAATTATACTTCCCATTAGTCTTGCTTTCCTCTTGAATCTTATTGTAGATCCGTCTCTGATATAAGAACATAATGTAGACTCTTTTCTGGATGCTTTATGCCCTCCATGTCAGACAGTCTTGGGTGTCTGTTGAAGAAAGCACAGTAATGTCCCAGATTTAAATTTGAGAGATGCTTTCTCAGAGCCGGCCTTAGGCGTTGTGGCGCCCTGTGCGGACTACTCCTCTGGCGCCCCCCCTCATTACCCCCCTCTGCCCCTTCAAACTACCCCCCCTCAAACTACCCCTCCCCTCTGCCCCTTCAAATTACCCCCCTCTGCCCCTTCAAACTACCCCCCTCTGCCCCTTCAAACTACCTCCCCTCTGCCCCTTCAAATTACCCCCCTCTGCCCCTTCAAACTACCCCCCCCTCTGCCCCTTCAAACTATACCCCCCCCCTGCCCCTTCAAACTACACCCCCCTCTCACTTACCTTGTTGTCGGAGTCCTGTGGTGAGAGCGGGAGGCATCCGTCTATTCGCTCTGCCGGCACTTCATGTTGAGCATCGGAATAGTCCGGCGCGCAACGTGAGATGCCGGCACCGCGATGGAGTCACGGAGAGTAAGGGGCGCCGAGCGGTTACTGAGAACTTCACGAGCAACCGCTTGGCGCCCCTGCCCGGGACTTGATGTTAAATAAAGTTTTAAAAAAAACAAAACAAAAAAAACCCGATGCTTTAATTTAAGTCCCGGGCAGGCGCCCCTGCTACCATGGCGCCCTGCACGGCCGCACACCCCTAAGGCCGGCCCTGTGCTTCCTTCAGGGCTTGTCAGGACTCTGGTAACTCCATTGTGACTTTCAAGCAATCTCATTGAAATACAATTGTAAAGGGACAGTCCAGCCATTCTGCCCGCCCTTCATAACAATTCCCCAGGAAGAAACAGACCAAGAAAGAAGGACAGAAGAACAAGAAAAGGCAAGACAAGAAGGATTCCTGTGGTAAAGGAGACAGGGACACGAAAGCGGTTGGCGGAGAAGACAGGGAGCCATTGAGTGAGAGAGAGTGAGGTTAAATGACAATGAATTTAGTTTCTGAATGGAAAAAGCCCTCCAAATTGAAATACATTGTCCGAAAACTAATGAACCAAAAATGGAAAATCATCATGTGCATTATCCCATAGAATTGGTATCATTTTTTCTAAGAGTATATAACTATATTAGAGTTTATTCCAACATTTTATGTAACTTTTTTTTAAGTACTTTTATGTATTTTTCTCTTATGCTTGTACAGAAATCTAATTTTGCTGTACCTTCCAAAACACAGGCTTTTCTTCCAATTATTTGTGGCTAACACCGGTACCTTGTTTCCTTATGAGTGAGGCGTCTCCCACATTTACCATCAAATTAAATATATTGGCATAGGTTTAATTATTTAATATACACATAGTGATAAAAATCTGAATACTTCCTGCTTTAGGATATTGTTACTTACTCATAGGTTGTATAGATAAACAAAACTCACTTCCTTAAACATCAGTAAACATTCAACACATTTATTTTTCCCACCATTCATCATTGTTATTTAAATTAGCATACAAATGTGTGAAAAAAAAATATTAGATTATGTTCACATAATGGTATTTGGCATTCAATGAGAAATATTTCACTATTTTATAGGTTTGGAATAATTACTGTATTTTTACATGTATGCTTTATACGGATAGCAGTGTACTACAGTACATTTTATATACCTTAATAAAGGTGAAATATTATACAGAAGCAGCATAAGGAAAAATATTATGCAGACACAACATGTTTAAGCAGGCTCATTTAACCTGAAAATGGAGAAAACAATTATTGGTTTTTCAGGTCTCTTTGACGAACAATCCATAACTTAAGTATATTAAGCAAAAACGACGAATATTAATACATACTATGAATGCCTGGTATAATGCATAGTTCATGTAGGGAGATTTTGTGTAAAACATATCACTGATCTGACAGGCATTATGATGGAGACCCATTCGCCGACTGAGTAGCTCTGCCATAGAGATCTTCGTTGCCGCTAAAAGCTCAATTGCTCAAGGGATTAACCTTTCATATTCACCCAAGTACTATCTGAGATTTAGTGTAGGGTACCAACAGAACTGAGTTTGTTGGTAACAGCACAGATATTTATACACAAAGCATAATTGGATTAGGAGCATAATCTCATCAAGCACCAGACAGTCTAGCGCATCCATACAGTTCTATGGCCAGCAGTGCCCACCTTTTTTTGATTCCGACAGAGCGGCATCAATCCCGTGTGACCAGTGGAGAGCTGGCGGTTCAAGGATGTTACGTTTCAAAAAGCGACTTGACCTGACGTCGGTACCCTGAGTGACAGTGTCAGAAACATCCCTGGGAATAGTCTGCATAGTAGCTGGGCCAGAGTCCCATAGCAGCGGCTGGGTAAACCCTGGTCCTAAAGATGGACAATAAAACCAGGGCTCCCAACTACATTAATATCTATGTATTTAGAATGCAAGGTCCCTGATAGTGTTCCAATACTTTTGTCCATATAATTTATGTGTAAGTAAGGTGTTAGATTGTATGTGTGTATGTGAGAGATGAGCGTTGCCCCTGACCATCATCACAAACCCACATCATAATTTATATGTCATGTCCCGCAACCACCATATTCTTACCTCCTACCATCATCATATTCCTCCTCACCATAATTTCATTCCCCATCATTAGTATCCTGTATTTCACCAAAATCATCCCCTGCATACCCAGCATTTATACCCTCCGCCAGCATACCAGATGAAAGCTTGCAGTGGGCTGGATGTGGCCTGCAGGCAATAGTTTAGAGAAGGGAGTGTTGACACGAGGGTTTGCATGGTTTCAACTTCTTCACTTTACCATACATTATCAAGCTCTAACCCTTATAGGATTCTTCTGCAGGATCAGCTTGGTTGGCCCCATATAATGTATACTTAAACCAATGAATTGTCTTCCATCTCATTACCCCTATACTTTATCCAGGACAGATTATCCTTTCTTTCTGAAGGAACCTGCCAGTATTAGCCCTTCATTATGAATAGTATAGTAAGGTAGCTGAAACCGCAACTCACCCACAAACTCTCCTGCCAACTGCCCCATTAGTGAATATACCCCATAATATAACTCCCCTAACATTTTTGTTATTCAAATCAGGACACCTGTGTTAGGGTGTGTGACCAGAGGGGGAGGGGGAGGTTGGTCCCAGAAATAGGTGGGAGTCAGTCCCCAGAAATGGATGGGGCAAAAAGCATGGCCACCTGCCTGCCATACCCAGACAGCCACCTTGCAACGCTACTGGCAAAGTGGGAGATGCAATGGAGATCTCAACAGCATTGGTCTCCATTAGTTTTCACCTCCCTGGGCTGGTCAGAGGAGATTGGAGGGTATCCTCACCTGGCCCATGCTACCAGGTTTAGTGTGACAAAGCCCAAAGATTGGGATTGTTCCATGAAAACTGGAACTGTTCAGATATATGCTATCTTCTTAATGCATAATTTCTCCCACTGGACACATTTAATATTAATAAGTTTATAGCTCCATTATGTCTTTTAGAATGTTATTTTATCATTGGATTGATAATTTGTCATAATCTTATATATTTATACTTTTCATGTAATTGTTTTCTTAATTTTGTATTGGCAGGCAACATTTCCATGTGGCTCATGGTGGGCATGTGCAAGATAGGTATAGATAGGAGAGAATGATGTTCTGGCTCTTCTCCAAACACCAATGGGATTCATGGCTTGCCCAAGAACAAAACTGAAAAACCAACAAAATATCTCCAATGTTAGTTTATACCAAATGCAAATCTACTGTAGGTCTAGTGAAAAAAAAACAAGTACCGTACTTTAATTCTGCATGAAAGAATCAGAAGCTAAACAACTAGCTATTATATATTACAAGCTCCATCTGGTCTTGTACACTGCTGCTAAAGATGGGGGAGATGGGGGATTTAGACACAGCAAAGCGTCACAATCTGAAACATTAAAATGCTACTGTTTTTGACGTGATCAAGAAAATTCAAGTGAAAAGTAAGCAAACACCTCTGTTAAATCCAGTGGGGAATTTTCATACACAGAGAACTAAAAAAAACCAGTTGCTTGTTGATTCAGAATCAACAGACTGTCTTAACTTCCAAGATGCTCACTCCAAAACACTTCCTGCAGAAAGCTATTTTTGGATCATTAGTTTGAATATTTTGGTGGTAGATTCAAAGGAAATCAGTGCATGGGAAGAAGAACATGAACCCAAACAACCCTAAAGCAACATCTAGCGAGACAGAAGAGCATTGATTGTACGCATGGGAACAAAAAATAAATCTGTCTTCATGTCTCCTTGGATGTTAATCCAAAAGTGTTTCTTCTTTGTATCAGATTACAGTCCCAGACAAGGCGGTGGTGTTTTACTATTTCACTGCCATGAAAGCTCATATTGTACATTCCAGGATTGGGAAGTAGAATATTGCATTGAAATCCTAGCAGCTGAGGATAATTAAGGATAGGGCTAAAGGTATAGTTACCATTTGGTCCTTTATAGTGAGGTTTTCCACAGTAGCTTGCTCTAGAGAAAAACCGAATGCTGGCACCTATCTAGCAGGCAGCTAGGCTAGGCAAGGTCACAACTGGGTGTGTCATGTGAAAAATGGTGTCTGCTTGTTATTTTGCTGTGTAAAAATTATAACACTGTATATTTTGTAAAATCTCTTTCTCCTTTAACTCCATTTCCCCAGATTCTAACGTGTTTTATATCCAACAGGATTCCAATATGTAAAACATTAACATACTATGCCATTGATTTTAATGTGTTAGAAACAATGTTTGTTAAGTCTTAAGCCTATTGTTAAAAATGGAAGGCTTACTCATCCTATGTCTAAACCATCAGGTCATCTAAACCATAAAGAGATCCAAAATGGTGTGCTAAAATATTTTATCATAAAAGGCACTCTGAAAGTAGTAGTATCCAGCGCTAAAAATATTACAAAAGACAGAAAGGGTTACACTGGTTATAAATAGCATAAGGAAAGAATGTCAATGTCTAGAACACGCAATACAATGAAGGGCAGGCTCACCAGGTTCCATGACTCCCTATGTTTAACACTAGTCTTTTTTCCCATGGTTATTTCTACTCCATTAGATATGGTAAAATACATACCAGTCCCGAGGACCACGTGGGAAACAATGTTCAATCTCAAGCATGGAGTAATCATGTCACTTCCAATTAGTGTAGCTGTTGTCAAGACGACTGACATTTTTTATTTATATTTTGTTGTGCAAAGAAATTATTTCGATACACAAAAACAATCCAGAGTTATGCTAGCTCGATAAACCCTGACCTCTAGTACTTAATAATAAATAACCATACATCCCAGAGACACTTCTTTAGGATGTATCTACCCTTTGAGACTCGCATCTCTGTTTTCCAAGAGCTCAGAAAGCTTGGTCAGAGTGTTTTTACACTCTATGAGATGCCACATTCCCAAATAAACCCTCTACAGCAGGGGCGTCCAACGTATGGCCCGCAGGCCAAATGTGGCCCACCAGACTTCGAGGTTGGTTGGGCATCGCATTAGCCAATACAAAAAGGGTGGGGGCATCAATACACAAGGGAGGGGATTGGCTGGGGCATCACATAAATCAATATACAAGGGTGTGGGGGCATAAATGCACAACGGGGAGCAATACACAAGGTTGTGGGGGGGCATTAATCAATACTAAAGGGGGCCGGGCTGGGGCATCAATACACAAGGGGGTAAAAATACAAAAGGGACAGTTAATGACAAAGCAGTGTAGAAAATATTTTTTTTATGCTTCAGTGCTGCAAAGCCTGTCCTGGTGTGTGTGTGTTTGGTGTGTCAGTGTGGCAGAGCCTGTCCTGATGTGTGTGTGTTTGGGTGTTGGTGGGGCAGAGTCTGTCCTTGTGTGTGTGTTTGGGTGTCAGTGTGGCAGAGCCTGTCCTGGTGTGTGTTTGGGTGTCAGTGTGGCGGAACCTGTCCTGATGTGTGTGTTTGGGTGTTGGTGGGGCAGAGCCTGTCCTGGTGTGTGTGTTTGGGGGTCAGTGTGGCAGAGGCTGTCCTGGTGTGTGTGTGTATGGGGGTCGGTGTGGCAGAGCCTGTCCTGGTGTGTGTGTTTGGGTGTCGGTGTAACAGAGCCTGTCCTGGTGTGTGTGTGTCTGGGTGTCAGGGTGTCAGTGTGACAGAGCCTGTCCTGGTGTGTGTGTGTGTGTCTGGATGTCAGAGTGGCAGAGCCTGTCCTGGTGTGTGTGTTTGGGTGTCAGTGTGGCTCCAGTGTGCGCCAGCTTAAATCCAGCTTGTACCCACAGTGTGCTCCAGCCTTGTGCAGTTTTATTTGGCTAAACTTGTTTTAAATGGTTTGTAGACTGACTTTGTTTTACTGGGATAGAATGACATATAAAAGTTGATCAAAAAACTTTTCCACTGCTTTTTTCATTATCGCCAAATTAACCCTGTATTAATATGCATTATAAAGCTAAAAGGCCATATTTTCTCTCAGTGAAAAATGAGTGTGGCCCATGCACACATATATTTCTGATGACGTGGCCCACTGCAGAAAAAAACTTGACCCCTGCCCTACACCTTTATAAGTACAGCAACTCAGACTGCAGCCTCTAATATTGTCCTTGTGCAATGTGGGATATAACATATCCCTCACTCCAATTACTATAGGTTATATCATCACAGAACTAATTATTTATTATTCCATATACTGTATATATATATATATTGATGATTATGAAAAAGTGCGCCTGAGGGTCTTATTCATCTGCTGCATTATAAACCTTGACATTTCTATAAGTATTGTGGACATGAGCAGCGTTTTAAATGCAAAATAGATTAAACACAATATTAATATATTGATCATATTTAAACAACAAATGCTCATAAAAATTACATAACTCACAAATGACTATTTGAAAGCTATCGCCAAGGCTGCCCTTCATATAAATAATGGCTATAAAATATTATCAATTTTGAAGTCAAACTGTAGATTGTCTGTAACGGTGCATATTTGCAGTACAGATTTAGAAAGAATATAGAGTGCCTTACTAGAATTTTGCCTATTGGAGATGTATCCTATCTGGTTTCTTGGGGATTGTTTAATTCATATAATTATTTGAGATGTGACAACAAGTTAAACTGGTTAAGCTTTCACATTAGAGACCATATCGTTATAAGGATGATAAAGGTATTCTGCCAAAACATTGGGGAATCTCCATAATATAGTTCTCTTGTCACTGGTATAGCTATGTTATTATTATTTATGTCTATTGTTGGTAGTACAATTTTTATTTATATACTTATCTTCTGTACAGGCTCCTGAGAATTGGCAGAGCTGAATGGAGAGGGAGCATGTATGAGTGTTGTATGATTGTGGTGTGTAAATGTGGGGGCAGGGGTCCCAAGGGGATATAGGGTGCCCTTTAGGTGACCTCAATCACTGCCACTTTTGGAAGCAACGGCTAACAGTCTTAGCTGCTTAGCTGACCTCGTCGTGTACGGACTGGATTATGGATCTTGATGCCATCTTCGCAGCTCTCAGGGCTAGTGCTCATAGGGATGGTGGCAGGGAAGTCCATGAGCATTTGGATCAGATGAGAGGCTGGTGTTCTGAGGTCGAGCTGGAGTCAGTATAAGAATAGAGATTTTGTTGAGGGGTTTCACATAGGGTTTTGTTGAACGTTCTCCTTCATTTTTGTTAGAAATTTGCATTCTGTTTTGAAGTTTCCCCGGGACAATTTAGCGAAGGAGGTGGCTTTGGGCCGGATCGCGGGCCTGTTTGCCGCTCCTACCTTGGAGAATTTGAGGGTGTCCCCACTGGGGGTGGTTCCTAAGAAATAGCAGGGCAAGTTTTGGCTGACCCACCATTTGTCATATCCATGGGGGGGTTAGGTTAATGGCAGTATTTCGGCTGAGTTATGCGGGGTAGCCTATACCTCATTCTATAAGGCAGTCCAGATGGTAAAGGCAATGGGTCATGGCATGCTCCTTTCAAAGACAGATGTGGAGGCAGCCTTAAGGCTGCTCCCAGTGCATCTGGATTGTCACCGTTTTTGAGTTGCCAATTTGAGGGTCGTTTTTACGTGGATGAGACTCTTTATGGGATGCTCTATATCTTGCTTTAGGACCTTTTTAGAATGGGTAGTGAGGGAGGAGGTCAGGGTGTCCTCTATCCTACACTACATAGATAACTTTCTCTGCATTGGTTCTCTGGGCTCAGGGGACTGTCCTGATCTGTTGGCGGTGATGAGGTGTTTCGAGGTCTGAAGGGACTGCTACCTGTTTGCATTTTCTCGTTATCGAGACTGATTCCATGGCAATGGAGTGCAGACAAGTTGGCTGACTTAAAGGGGATGCCATCTGCAGTCATTGCTGGGGAAGCTGAACTTTGCATGTCGAGTGTTGCCAATTGGCAGGTTTTTTAGTAAACCCTTGGGGGAGGCAACTGCAGGGATGGTTAAGCCATGACATCTCATTTGGCTTACACACCCCCTCGGGATGATTTGTCGGTTTGGTGATGATTTCTGATTGGCTGGCCCCTGATATATCTAACGCCCAGTTGCATCTGTATGCGGATGCTGCCTTGGTTTTGGGGCCATCCTGGGCACACAATGGTGTGCCGATAAGTGGCCAGCATCATGAAAGGAATCCGGGCTTACAAGGAATCTTGCATTTCTTGAGCTGTGAAGCGATCCCGGTGGCAGTTAAGTTGTGGGGCAGGTGATGTTTCACTGTGATAATTTGGGGGTGGTCCGCCTCTTGCGTCAGCTGGTAATGCAATGTTTGGGTCTGAATGGGACCTGTAGGGCATATACCTGGTGTTTAGAATGTAACAGCCGATGCTGTCTCTCATTTTCAGTTGCAGACCAGACCTCGTTTCTGGTGGAGTTATGGGCCCTTAAGTTGGACAAGGGATGCAGTGGATCCATAGTTCAGTGTCTAGTACTACATGGGCCGGTATGGTAAGGTGTGGGATGAGTGGGCTCAGTTTCAGTTGGATTGTGGGTGATTTAGAGACCATGGGGATCAGGTTGGAGCATGGAGGGTTGCTTTCACTACTTTGTAGGTGGGAGGCGGGTGGTCTCCGGTTGTTGGGTCTTAATTTCCTTTTTTAGCTGTGTGGCATCCCAGACTGTACTAAGGAGTTTTCGGTCTGGCAGGCTACAAACGGTTGGAGGAGGGGTCCTGGGACCTTAGGAGGCCGGTTTCCGCTGAGCAGTTGGTGAAGCTTTTTGCTGTATTAGCATAGGTATGCATGTCGGATTTTGAGGTTAACCTGTTTCGGGCATTTTTCGGGGGAAAGCAGATTTGGGAGTTGCTTAGCACTAGTAAGCATGCTCCTGAGGGTGTCATGTAGAAGGATGTGGTCTTTGTGTTTCAAGATCAGTTGATGTAAGACTGATGTTTTGAGTAAGGGTGTGTGGGTACAGTTGGGTTCCATAGAGGGCTCAGGGATTTGCCCTGTAGGAGCTTTGAGGGATTTTTGCTCAGTTCGCCCAAAGTGTGGCTACTTAAGTATTTATGGTTATTTATGGAATGTTATGTTTTGGTTTAAGGCTAACACAGTTTAATCCCTTAATGACAAAGTCCGTACATGTACAGGCTCAAAATGCATTGTTTTCAATGGGTTTAGGGACCGCCCATTGTCCTTAAGGGGTTAATTATGGTGATTTAATAAAAGCTGTGGCCTGTTTTAATCCAAATTGCATGTCATGTGTTTATTGAGTTTTGCATAGTGTGCTTGGATGGGTAGTCAGAGCATGGAACCCAACTACCTTCATTCAAGTATTGCTTTACTTTTTAAATAAACAGTGTATTTTTTGCATATTTCAGTTTGTGCACCTCCTTCTTTTTACCTTTGATCAGATATTTATTGGGAAAGACCTGGTATATTGCACCACAATTAGCTAGTTTATTAATTTGGGTGTGCCTTTCTACAATTTATCTGTTTTATCCTAAAGCTGCTATACCTGCCAACCTGCCCCAAAATCTGACCACTGTTCTCTACTGTGACAATACTACAAGATTTACTTTGGAAGACTTACTCCAGGGCCTGGCACTATAGATATCTTTATACCTGGTATCAAGAGCCGATAAGTATATGATGATTAAAAAACTTTTTATGGGTTTGCCAACCAGACACACAGAGGATGCAACTAGAATGCATTTCTAGTTTCAACTATTTTTGGAAGTCACTAGGATTCCTGCAAAAAGTGTCTGTCAGAGGCATCTGGGAGGGAATGTGAAAGATCAACTGAAAAATTTGACTCACCACCTATGAAATATTTGTCTCAGTCACCATCACTACTGTTATATGGTGAGCCTTTATGACCCATGCGTTCTCTTTTGATGTGTATTGCTCACTGTTTTTGAATGGTACTCCATTGCTTTGTAAAAATTAAACATATTTTACCAGGGATTTCAATATAATAAGTAATATTATCTAAACTTGTTTTACCATTTTACATTTGTCTAACTTGACTTTCATGTTCACTGGTTAAAGATGACTGTTGAGTAATAGTTCAAGTAAGCACTTCGGAGGACAGTCATCCTTTGAAGGCAACCAATCTGTTTCTGAGCCATATCTCCAGCATAACTGGGGCCCGTGCCACCCCCTGTCTAGTGGGGGCCCCCATGTAAGTACACAGGGTCACTCAACACCAGGTTTCCTCTATGTGCATTTCTATTCAGATAGCCTCTTAAGCAGCATTTTAAGACAGGAGCTTGGGGTGGAAGGTGGAAGGTAAGGGACTCCAGCATTTTTTGTTACTCCAATGAGCCTTGTTATGTGTATTGTGTCTATGGTACCATTTAATCTATTGTACCATTCTATATCTATGCGGCAATATTGCTAGAAAATAATTTTAGTAAGAAACAGCAGATTTAATCTCAGTCTTAAATTCTGTAATGCACAAGGACTAACATCATAAAAGAAAATATTGCTGGCATACATCGCCATTCAGTGATATGTAGAAACATCTGGTAAATTACGCTACAAAGGCATAGATAGACTGTTGCTTTTATGCATCTACCGTAAGCATGTAACTTAAGATGGTAGAGAAATTATAGACTAGTCTTGCTATTTTGGTTACAAATTAAATTTAAAGGAGAACTTTCTTGATTTCTGCTCTTCTAATTCTTACTCCTGTTCACAAACTATTAATATATTAATGTATTTTCACTTACATTATTATATAAAAGTGATCCATTTCAAATTATGTTGTTCTACACATGGGAGCTGTCCGTGCACATTTTAAAATGTAAATCATTTGTGATAATAGCTTTACAAAGGGTGTCCATGGTTGTATATAATCTCCCGCTCTAGAGTACTATAGTAGTCTATTAAACAATACAGGTAGAGTTTGGGGATGTGTGTTCTGCCTACTGTGGCTGAAGGATTTCAACATAAACTGAAATTAAGCATTACTGGAAATAAAAGGACATTTGCACTGGCTATGGGGGCACATCTGATATAAATTGAACAATTTCAAAAAGGAACATTAAATAAAATAATACAATAATAATTCACAAAAGTGAAAGATCCTATTGTGGTTTGATCTCAGGTGTAATAGATATATTCCCCAATGTTATAAATACATTGTAGTTTCCTTTACTGCCTAAGCACCTTATCTTCTGATAGTATCCCTATACCGAATTGTATAAAAAAATCTCTCTCTCATCCTTATTCATAGGAGCCAGTGTTACAAACTCCTTGTGATTGTATCATTTCCTTCTTTTTTCGTATTCACCCACCTAATTGCTTTACTTGCTACATACATTTTGAAATCTAGACAAGAATATTTGACACAACATATAATGTACAGATACTTTTATAATTATATTATACTTGACATTCTGGTTCATATTTTTTTGCTATACTTGTCTACTCGTTTATTGTGCTTATGCAGACACTCTACTCTATAATTTGAAACTTTTAACTTACGACAACATACAAAATGTAAAAGTTACCAAGAACATAATTTTATTCTTAGTTCAAGTACATAGGGAGGCCATCCCCATATATATATTATCTTATTTGGATCAGTTGCACACCAAGGTTCAAAAGATATTGCCATGTAGCCATGCCATCTTCATAGACAACCACTGTGTTGTACTGTAGAGCTTTTCACGTGGCATTGTCATAGGATACCACTTTTGCCAAAGTCAGTTTGAGAAATTTCTACCCTGCTCGATCTGCCTGGATCCACTGTAAGTGCTGTTAATGTGCAGAATAATAGTAGAAGCCTTTAGGAGTAACAACAATTCAGCCACCAAGGGGTAGACACAGACACTCACAGAGCAGGGCTGCTAAGTGCTAAAGTGTGTAAAAATTGCCTGTCCTCTGTAGCATCATTCATTACATCAGCACGAGTACAATGTGTCAGGAACTTCATGAAATGGGTTTTCATGGTGGGCAGCTGCACATAAACCGAAGATCATTGTTCTCAATTCCAAGCATCAGCTAAAGTGGTATAAAGTACCCCACCGCTGACTCTGGAGCAGTGGAAATATGTTTAATAATGCTTCACTATCAGACCTCCATGGATCAATCTGGGTTCAGCGGATGCCAGGAGAAAGCTACCTACTGGCATGTATAATACCTACTGTAAAGTTAGGTGAAGGAGGGATAATGGCCTGGAGCTATTTTTCAGGATGTAGGCTAGGCTTAGTTCCAGTGAAGTGTAATGTTAATGCTACAGCATACAAGGACATTTTAGACAACTGCATGCTTCCAATTTTGTGCACAAAGCAAGGTCCATAAAGACATGGTTTGATGAGTTTGGTGTGGAGTAACTTGAATGGCTTGCACAGACCCTTGAACACCTTTAGGATGGATTGGAAGGCTGATTTCAAGCCAGTCCTTCTCGTTAATATCAGAGCCCGAGTTGAGAAATGCTGCTCTGGCTGAATGGGCACAAATTCCCACAAACACTCTTGAATATTGGAATTCTTCCCAGGCAACTGGACACCGTTGTAGATTCCTGTTAGGGCCCACCTCATTGATGGTGTTCAGTGAAGGCTTTAAATTGCTTGAGAGTATCATTTTGGGTTACAATGCAGTGCAGTTCCAGTTATTCAGCTCTTTGGTAAGCGATATAGCCATGAAAAGTTAGACAGGGCTCAACAAACTTGGGGTACTTTAAGGTAGTGGTGTGCTAAACAAAATATAGCTATACAGTGTGACAGAATCCCCAAGATCTTTTCCTTAGATATGGGGTTTTTAAGTGGTATTCACTGGTATGCACTAAATTCTTGCTTTGCGTACTTGTTGGTTATTATTCTAGCGGCCACCTGGGAACCTAAATGTGTATGCCATTGTCAGAAGGTAGGGGAACGGAGCACAGCGCAGTGAGACGCTAAACACAGGTGATTCCAGAGTGGTGCAAACAGGTATTTATTCCACAAAAGACAGGCATATACCGGAAGCGATGTCTTAATACAAGCCGTGGTCAGGGATTACAGAAATACACAAGAGTCCATTTAAACGTAGCCAAGGTCAAGGGTAGTAGATAAGCACAGAGTCCAATAAACAAGCCGAGGTCAAAAATAGCCAGGAAACTTACGTAGTCCAGTAAACAAGCCGAGGTCGAATAGCCAGGAAATCCACAAACAAGATAAGGGTAAGGAAGGGCAAGATTCAGGTAATCAGCATACAGGAATGGGGCACCGCTTAGTTAACAAGCCAGCACTGACTGAACAGTGCTGGGGGTTTATATAGCCCTGCCAGATCCCGACTCCTCCCCTCTAATTATCCACCCTTAGTGAGGAGCTGTCAATCCTCCCTATTCCCCGCCCTCTGCTTACCTCCTGCACTAGCTCAATGGAACTGGGAAGTTGGACACGCCCCCCGCCATGAACATCGTGTTCGCGGCCATCTTCCGCGAGGTGCCTTTCAATCGAGGCCGGGGATGCGGCCCACTCCGCAACCGCGTGGTTCTCGTACGGCGTCTTAGGTGTCCGGACATGGATGCAGTTCGTGGTGGGACCCTGCACGGCAGCCGAGGTAGGTTGGATGCCTGACAGCCATTTATACTTTTTAGCTAGTACGATCCCCTTTCTGTATATTTCTGTACACAATAGTAAGAAATAATATGATGTATGCTTGAATCTTACATGATATAACTTGTGGTCTAGTCTAAAATGAGGACATGATAGGCTACCATTAATCCCCATGTTTCTGTGTCAAGGGTTGCCTTTATTTCTAAACATAAATGAGGATGTGGTTGGCAACCCAGTATTGTCATCAAGAATGTTTAAAGCATAGTTCTTTTTCTTGCAAATTACATCTACTTACAATTTGCTGATATTTTCCTAAAGATGTTTGGAAAAATATGTTTCAATTAAAAATATTAAATTTAAATATTTATGCCTCTGCCTTTTGACATGTTAGTGGGAAAAATGGATGGAACAGAGGGTGGGATGGAAATGTAAAATGTGTAGTGCCATTGTGCTATGCATTAAATTTTTGAGAGAGTGCCATGAGCCATGAGTGTAGATTCTGCAAATCTGTTCCATAGATCATTATCAAGATGATCCATGGATGGTTGTCAAATCTTATTGACGATGTGTAAACAAGTTTATATGGCTTGAAGTCGCCTGTAACTTACTAGTCAAATTTTTCAACAATTTTTGTTATTTTTTTTTACTTGGTCTCATGACAGTAAATTGTATAATTGAAATTTTTATAAGCAACAAAATGTGCTATTTCATCCAAGAGTTATACCGCAAACACTGTGTTTATTACAGCCACAAGGAAATATGTCTGGCTGGCTTGTAGAACAATTACAGCTTATAAATCAGCCAGTGACTCATAGAAGCTAGAGGCATTATGTAACACTGTATTTGCTTCCTCCAACAGCCCTCTATACTTTCTATTCCACAAATGCAAAACACTATATTAGACTATATTAAATAGTTCTGGAACTCTAAGAGTTTTTTTTAAGACTTTCAATAAGATTTTCAATTTCTTAGATAGTGTTCTCTTTGCATATTAAAGGAATAGTTGGAAATTAAACAACATACGCATACATAATTGGTTTTATTGGTCAATTTTAACGAATCTCCCAATTTGTTTTGCAAGAAGCTTTATATAGAAACAACAATGAAGGCAACAACAAACAGCTATTATTCAAAAAGTTCTAGGAAAAGGTTCACATGAATCTAAATCAATATATTTGAGTTACTGTTATATAATATAATATATAGTTTCAAACAACATTGTGTTAACAAAAAATAAAAAGTGTGCATTTTGGCTCTCCAAAACAATTAAAAAGAACATGCATGTGAGATGTTGAAGAACATATACTGGACATTTGCTTAGCAGTAATGTACCTACCTTTTTATTTATTAGTGTTACCAAATGGTGTTTTGTATGTCTGCATGTACAGTGCACTCCACTAATGCTGGCAGCTTTGGAAAATATGAGCAAAAAGGCTGTGACAGATGTAGCTTCGACTCACGGGCCAGGCTCGGCTCAGCTGCTCAATTAAATAAAACACCAACACACAAGATGGGTTTGAAAAGGCCACAGCCGTTTTATTTAACAGTCATTGTCCTGTAAAACCTGAAATAATAAACATAGATGCGTTAACAGAGACAATGACGTAACCAAAACCAACCTAGCTTGCCAAGTTATCCAGGTACCAAACCACACACCAATTTTGGGAGGGGACATACCAGGATGCCCCAACCCGGACCTGAGGTTCCGAGCACCACTCCTTGCAAGGAACCTCCCACCGGTTATGACCACCAATGATCATACCACCACATTAACCCCTTGGATACCTGGCAAGCTACCGCCATGAGCCCATCCCTTGACACCTCAAGCCGGATGGGCTCCCCCCAACAAAAGAAAGCTTGGCCCGTTCAAAACCCACCGCCACTCACTGAATCAAGAAATTTGTGCCAAATGCCTACAAAACCTATCCAGCACCACAAACCAGCCCATCCACCTTTGCTGCCTCTGGACAAAGCACACCAGCAGCGTAACCATGACGCCCAGGCAATGCTCAATACCCCTCTAACTCACGTAAGGTGCTAACAACAGGCACGGCACCTGTACAAACCAAATCAACCGTCTCACGGTGACCAACCCTCACATCAGCAACATAAATGAACAAACTCATAACTGAACAAGTTTTGTAATGTCGAGCCACCAAGGTCCAACAACCCACACCAAAATTTCCATGCCACAAGCACCAAACCCTCTGGGTAACCCAGCTGCACAAGCGCTATGCCCAACTGCGGCCCCCACCTACGGGCTCAGTTCTCCAACCACAGTTCCGCCACACCCCCAAAACTAGTGAATGCCGATAGGTGACCCCCACAAACCGGCACCCCCCTAGCAAGAAGAAGAACAAACACAATCATACTCATAACCAAAATTGTGTAATGGCAACCAAACCACCACCAAAAACTCCATCACCAAGCACCAAAACCCCTGGAAGACCCAGCTACAAACCGCTATACCTAACTGCGGTCCCCGTCGGGGTCATTACTCTTGAGAATGGCTCATAACCTGCCTACCAAAAGAGGCCCGAAGAAAAAACCCACAGAGGGGAGAAGCAACCCGAGCCCCCCCCCCCGACCACCAGCCTCAAACACCATTTGCATGGTGAGGCGGCCAAGCAGACCGAGCCAACATCCATCCTGATGTACCCAGAAGAACACAATCTGCTGATATAACCCCCAAAAGCCCATCCACATGGCATCATCGGGCACAGTAGACAAACCAAACCTGCCCACCAAGACATCCGGTAATTTATGACCATAACCGCACCAGCACTATTGCACATCAACGTCCAAAGCAAAATTAGACAGTGAAACCTCATTAACCACCTCCCACAAATCCCAATGGGGGGGGGGATAGGAACGCCCACCACTTGATCCCACATCCACAAACTAAGGAGCGCATCACCCAGCCCTAACCCATAGACCTGGGAAAGGGTCGCCTCTGCCAGGAACCATCTGAACATGGCTACGTGGGCCTCCCACTGAATATACTGCCACCATAAACAATCCCACCAATGCCAATATTTGTGACCTCGGGAGTCCACTATACTGCCAGGCAAGGCAAGCACCCGAATGGTGTACCCCCAACTCCATCTGCCGAGGCCACTTCCCATGAAGCAAGAACAAGAATCAGCGATACTTCTATGCAACACCCGAAGGAAACATGCACCTCCAAGCACAAAAAACATCCACCAAAGCCCCAACCATAAGAACCAAAGTGCCCTTCCTCCGATATAGCTCCATCAAAACCACCCTACCAATACCCCTGACAACTACCCAAAAACAGGGCCACACTAAGCAGAACGGTTCAAAGAAAACAAGGAGAGGGTGTATATATCCCAGACCTCAGGCCATACTAACATGAACCAATGGCCCCCTGGACAACCCCATCACCAATTGTCCCAAACACTTCCCCGCAGCCTTTGGAGCAAGAGCTCACTGACCAGCAAGTCAGCTCTCAGCACCTGCTTCACCCCACCTCACACATAGTTATCCGAATCAGAGCCCTCCAGCTCCCGAAAAGCCAAACCGAATCAAGACCAGGGAAATGTAACAAACCTATGCACCAGCAAGTTTCCAATCGCTCAGAGTAAGTGCACGAAAACCGAAGGAACGCAGAAAAGACATTGAACACCACCACCCCTCCCCAAAGATGGTGACCTCTTAGACGTACCAGAAGCAGATCAAAATCAGACAGCGGCACCCAAAACAGGAGACTCACCCCGCAGTCCCACTAAATCACCTTGGGCCATGTAGTACATACCACCCCAGCACAACCCCCAGTGTACAAACACAGCAACCGCACACGCCACAGTGTATAGCCCTAGTAGTTGCGTGCCCACAACACTGGCGTACCCCTCCTCCAACCCCAGTATATCCATGTGCAGCCCGGCCCCAGCCCGCTTGAAGTCTTCGGACAAACCGTAGACCCCATGGCCCCGGGAAATGCTGACAGGCACTCTTCCAGCAAAGCGAATCAACCATCCCAACAGAATCAGCTTCAAACCCCATGACGGAACCATTTGGTCCCCCACCGCTATCCCCTAGGCACCAACAAAACAGCTCTCTCTATGGCGACCCCCCAAAAACGTTACCCCCATACAACAAACCTGACAGAGCGGATCCCTAGTCAGGAGACTCCCTCCAATACATCTCACCCCAGTCATGCTGAACCCAGTACCGAAAGTTTCAGAAAACCGCGGTACCGTAGCCCCCTTTCCTTAACCTCGTCCCATCCATGCTTCCCAGAGAAAGCCAGAAACAATTTCCCTCATGCCTCTAGTCCTCCTCCTCCATCTTAACATGACCCCCAGGCTAACCGGGGACACCGTTCAGGAGACATAATCCACCTCAGAAAAAACAACCATCAACATCGCCTTCCTGCTGCAACCCTTCAACCATGCAATTTGTCACATCAACAGATAACCCTTACCCCCTCACCCCAAAACCCCAGTATGACCCTACTTGATTGCAAGCGACCTGGACAAATGCAGCTTCACACCACAACAAAGCAAGGGTTCCCTGTGTAAAGCTGCCTGTGCAACCCACTCAAGAAGCAGCTACAGGAGGGGGCAATAAAGGGGGGGGGGACACACAAACATTTCCAACACACCGTAACATATAAAAACATAGAAAGAGACAGCAGATAACCATTAGGCCCATCCAGTCTGCCCAAACTCTGAGTACTTTCCTTAGTACCTGCCCTTATCATATATCTAACGCTGTCCTATGCCTATCCCATGCCTGGCCAAACGTTTGCACCGTATTAACATCTACCACTTCTGCTGGAAGGCTATGCCATGCATCCACTACCCTTTTCAGTAAGTAATATTTCCTGATGTTACCTTTAAACCATTGCCCCACTAGCTTATGACTACGTCCTCTTGCAGTGGTAGTACTTACTTTAAAAGAAAATCTCTCCCTTTAACTTGTTGATTCCCCTTAAGCATTTAAACGTTTCTATCATATCCCCCTGTCACGTCTGTCTACCAGGTGTCACCTCCCTCCAACCACCGATTAGACTGACAGCTCTCAAGAGCAGAGCCATGCTTTCCCCCTGCAGTGGTCCATCAGTAACCGTGACCTAAAACCATTCCACTGCCTCCAAATAAAACATTGCTACGGAACCTGCCAGAACCACACAAACAACAGCAATGTAACCTGCAAAGAATCTCAAGCCCAGCACATCTATAAACTTCCCAGGAAACTCCCCACTATACACTCCATAGATACCACACTACAGCCCCCGAAAAAAACATCTCAGCATCAACCCACACATGTGCACCCGATGTAAATAACACGCAAAAAAAAAACCTTAATAATGGACCCCTTGGCCGTCCCGTACAGCAAGGTCGTATGATCCTGTGCCGCCGCAGAGAAATACCGCAGGAGTGGCAGCACCAAAACCACCTCCTTGGGGTGCAGATTCCCACCAACTCATCCCATCCTGATGGATGCATCAATTAGGGTGTGCCTGCGTGTGTCTGTGCGAGGGATGGGGTGCTGCAGCCGGAAACCCCCCATATGCCACTTCAGGATGGAGATTGGAGATTGGCCTCCCCAGCCCCTCAGCTCCACAGCCAAAACCTCCTAGCCTGGATGCCTCAACAAACCCCACGGCAGCTGCCCCAGGTAAATGCCTAGGCCTCTCTCCGCTGTCTCCCTACCTTGACATCCGCACAGGCCGCAGTGCAGGCAGCACCCGGCCGCCCTGCCAGCTTCACCAGGTAAGGTTAAACAAAATGGATCCTTACCCCTGTGATCACCAAACTTAAATATCCTCCTACCAAAACTCCTCCCCTAAAATCCACAATTCCTGCCTTAGCCTAGCCCTGCTCAGCACTCTGTCAGGGCCCACTCTAGTCCATTCTGGCCCCCGTGGGCTTCATGAAAAAATTGTCTTTATTGTTCCACCTTTGATTAAAAAAAACACTAAGACTCTGCTCTCATGCATATGAAACAATTGCAAACACAAGACAAGTTTATCCAAAAAAATTTTAAATACATGTGTGGCACAATTATTACCTCCCCCGGGTTAGCCCCCCCATATTAAATTTTTTTACAAAAGATCATGGCATTTGTTAGATCATTGTTAGATCAGGTTTGATCAACTGTTTTTTTCGTTAGATCTACTCTAAAATAGGCAATATTAACAATCTTTTTCAGGGGGGGCTAACCCGTAGCCAGCCCCCCCTCAACAAAAATTTCAACAAAATGTTACTGATTATGATAGCTCTACGTTAGATCAGGTTTGATCAGACAAAATTTTTGTTAGATCTAGTCTAATTACTGAGATATTGCATATTTAATGAGGGGGGGCTGGCCCCCCCTCAACTGAAATTTGGATTTTTTTTAATGGATCTTGGTAGATATTCGTTAGATCAGGTTAGATCAACTGTTTTTTTCGTTAGATCTACCACGCAGGAGGCGGTATTCACAATCCTATTTTGTGTGCGGGGGATGGGTACACATACGGTCTGGCCCCCCCTCAACTGAAATTTGGATTTTTTTTAATGGATCTTGGTAGATATTCGTTAGATCAGGTTAGATCAACAGTTTTTTTCGTTAGATCTACCACGCAGGAGGCGGTATTCACAATCTTATTTTGTGTGCGGGGGATGGGTACACATACGGTCTGGCCCCCCCTCAACTGAAATTTGGATTTTTTTTAATGGATCTTGGTAGATATTCGTTAGATCAGGTTAGATCAACTGTTTTTTTCGTTAGATCTATCACACAGGAGGCGATATTCACAATCCTATTTTGTGTGCGGGGGATGGGTATACATAGGGGCTTGCCCCCCCTCAACTGAAATTTGGATTTTTTTTAATGGATCTTGGTAGATATTCGTTAGATCAGGTTAGATCAACAGTTTTTTTCGTTAGATCTATCACACAGGAGGCGATATTCACAATCCTATTTTGTGTGCGGGTAATGGGTATACATAGGGGCTGGCCCCCCCTCAACTGAAATTTGGATTTTTTTTAATGGATCTTGGTAGATATTCGTTAGATCAGGTTAGATCAACAGTTTTTTTCGTTAGATCTACCACGCAGGAGGCGGTATTCACAATCCTATTTTGTGTGCGGGGGATGGGTACACATACGGTCTGGCCCCCCCTCAACTGAAATTTGGATTTTTTTTAATGGATCTTGGTAGATATTCGTTAGATCAGGTTAGATCAACAGTTTTTTTCGTTAGATCTATCACACAGGAGGCGATATTCACAATCCTATTTTGTGTGCGGGGGATGGGTATACATAGGGGCTGGCCCCCCCTCAACTGAAATTTGGATTTTTTTTAATGGATCTTGGTAGATATTCGTTAGATCAGGTTAGATCAACAGTTTTTTTCGTTAGATCTACCACGCAGGAGGCGGTATTCACAATCCTATTTTGTGTGCGGGGGATGGGTACACATACGGTCTGGCCCCCCCTCAACTGAAATTTGGATTTTTTTTAATGGATCTTGGTAGATATTCGTTAGATCAGGTTAGATCAACAGTTTTTTCCGTTAGATCTATCACACAGGAGGCGATATTCACAATCCTATTTTGTGTGCGGGTAATGGGTATACATAGGGGCTGGCCCCCCCTCAACTGAAATTTGGATTTTTTTTAATGGATCTTGGTAGATATTCGTTAGATCAGGTTAGATCAACAGTTTTTTTCGTTAGATCTACCACGCAGGAGGCGGTATTCACAATCCTATTTTGTGTGCGGGGGATGGGTACACATACGGTCTGGCCCCCCCTCAACTGAAATTTGGAATTTTTTTCATGTATTTTGGTAGATATTCATTAGATCCGGTTAGATCAACTGTTTTTTTTTGTTAGATCTATCACACAAGAGGGGGTATTGACAATCCTATATAGTGTGCGGGGGGATGGGAATACATATGGGTTGTCCCTCCAACCGAAACAAACTGTTGATCTAACCAGATCTAACGAATATCTACCAAAATCCATAATTGTTTTTCCAAATTTCAGTTGAGGGGGGGCCAGCCCGTATGTATACCCATTACCCGCACACAAAATAGGATTGTGAATATCGCCTCCTGTGTGATAGATCTAACGAAAAAAACTGTTGATCTAACCTGATCTAACGAATATCTACCAAGATCCATTAAAAAAAATCCAAATTTCAGTTGAGGGGGGGCCAGACCGTATGTGTACCCATCCCCCGCACACAAAATAGGATTGTGAATACCGCCTCCTGCGTGGTAGATCTAACGAAAAAAACTGTTGATCTAACCTGATCTAACGAATATCTACCAAGATCCATTAAAAAAAATCCAAATTTCAGTTGAGGGGGGGCCAGCCCCTATGTATACCCATCCCCCGCACACAAAATAGGATTGTGAATATCGCCTCCTGTGTGATAGATCTAACGAAAAAAACTGTTGATCTAACCTGATCTAACGAATATCTACCAAGATCCATTAAAAAAAATCCAAATTTCAGTTGAGGGGGGGCCAGCCCCTATGTATACCCATCCCCCGCACACAAAATAGGATTGTGAATATCGCCTCCTGTGTGATAGATCTAACGAAAAAAACTGTTGATCTAACCTGATCTAACGAATATCTACCAAGATCCATTAAAAAAAATCCAAATTTCAGTTGAGGGGGGGCCAGCCCCTATGTATACCCATCCCCCGCACACAAAATAGGATTGTGAATATCGCCTCCTGTGTGATAGATCTAACGAAAAAAACAGTTGATCTAACCTGATCTAACGAATATCTACCAAGATCCATTAAAAAAAATCCAAATTTCAGTTGAGGGGGGCCAGCCCCTATGTATACCCATCCCCCGCACACAAAATAGGATTGTGAATATCGCCTCCTGTGTGATAGATCTAACGAAAAAAACAGTTGATCTAACCTGATCTAACGAATATCTACCAAGATCCATTAAAAAAAATCCAAATTTCAGTTGAGGGGGGGCCAGACCGTATGTGTACCCATCCCCCGCACACAAAATAGGATTGTGAATACCGCCTCCTGCGTGGTAGATCTAACGAAAAAAACTGTTGATCTAACCTGATCTAACGAATATCTACCAAGATCCATTAAAAAAAATCCAAATTTCAGTTGAGGGGGGCCAGACCGTATGTGTACCCATCCCCCGCACACAAAATAGGATTGTGAATACCGCCTCCTGCGTGGTAGATCTAATGAAAAAAACTGTTGATCTAACCTGATCTAACGAATATCTACCAAGATCCATTAAAAAAAATCCAAATTTCAGTTGAGGGGGGGCCAGCCCCTATGTATACCCATCCCCCGCACACAAAATAGGATTGTGAATATCGCCTCCTGTGTGATAGATCTAACGAAAAAAACTGTTGATCTAACCTGATCTAACGAATATCTACCAAGATCCATTAAAAAAAATCCAAATTTCAGTTGAGGGGGGGCCAGCCCCTATGTATACCCATCCCCCGCACACAAAATAGGATTGTGAATATCGCCTCCTGTGTGATAGATCTAACGAAAAAAACAGTTGATCTAACCTGATCTAACGAATATCTACCAAGATCCATTAAAAAAAATCCAAATTTCAGTTGAGGGGGGCCAGACCGTATGTGTACCCATCCCCCGCACACAAAATAGGATTGTGAATACCGCCTCCTGCGTGGTAGATCTAACGAAAAAAACTGTTGATCTAACCTGATCTAACGAATATCTACCAAGATCCATTAAAAAAAATCCAAATTTCAGTTGAGGGGGGGCCAGACCGTATGTATACCCATCCCCCGCACACAAAATAGGATTGTGAATATCGCCTCCTGTGTGATAGATCTAACGAAAAAAACTGTTGATCTAACCTGATCTAACGAATATCTACCAAGATCCATTAAAAAAAAATCAAAATTTCAGTTGAGGGGGGGCCAGACCGTATGTGTACCCATCCCCCGCACACAAAATAGGATTGTGAATACCGCCTCCTGCGTGGTAGATCTAACGAAAAAAACAGTTGATCTAACCTGATCTAACGAATATCTACCAAGATCCATTAAAAAAAATCCAAATTTCAGTTGAGGGGGGGCCAGCCCCCCCTCATTAAATATGCAATATCTCAGTAATTAGACTAGATCTAACAAAAATTTTGTCTGATCAAACCTGATCTAACGTAGAGCTATCATAATCAGTAACATTTTGTTGAAATTTTTGTTGAGGGGGGGCTGGCTACGGGTTAGCCCCCCCTGAAAAAGATTGTTAATATTGCCTATTTTAGAGTAGATCTAACGAAAAAAACAGTTGATCAAACCTGATCTAACAATGATCTAACAAATGCCATGATCTTTTGTAAAAAAATTTAATATGGGGGGGCTAACCCGGGGGAGGTCAATTATTGGCACCTTTTTAGTCAATACTTTGTGGTACTTCCCTTTGCTAATATAACAGCTCTGAGTCTTCTCCTTTAATGCCTGTTGGAGAATACATGGCAAGTGATCTGAGACCATTCCTCCCTACAGAACCTCTTTAAATCCTTCAAATTCTGAGGTTGAAGCTGGTGGACTCTCCTCTTCAGGTCACCTCAAAGGATTTCTATGAGGTTCAAGTCAGTGGATTGGGGTAGCCATGGTACAACCTTGATTTTATGGTTTTCCTTTTTTCTATTCTATTATATATATTATTATATTTTATAATTACCGGTAATTGTTTGTCACTTTCCAGACATACAGTGAAGGAAATAATTATTTGATCCTCTGCTGATTTTGTACATTTGCCCTATGACAAAGACATGATTAATGGTACGTTTATTTGAACAGTGAGAGACAGAATAACAACAAAAAAATCGAGAATAACGCATTTCAAATATGTCATAAATTGATTTGCATTTAAGTATTTGACCCCTTTCAAAACATGACTTAGTAATTGGTGGCAATCACAGAGGTCAGACATTTCTTGTAGTCGGCCACCAGGTTTGCACACATCTCAGGAGGGATATTGTCCCACTCCTATTTGCAGATCCTCTCCAAGATTTTCTATGGAATTAAGGTTTGGAGACTGGCTAGGCTGCTCCAGGACCTTAATGTGCTTCTTCTTGAGCCACTCCTTTGTTGCCTTGGCCATGTGTTTTGGATCATTGTCCTGCTGGAAGAACCATCCACAGCAAATTTTAAGCTTTCAGGCAAAGGCACTCAGGTGTTCATTTAATATCTGTCAGGGTCCCACACAGGGAGTCCAGTTGCAGGGAATGCAAACACTTGCAAAGCACAGTCTTGCAGGTCACAAATAACACAGACATAGTGTGAGTAGGCACAAAGCCAGGTCCAGCAGCACAGTACAAAAGGATAACCAGACGGTCCAGATTCAAGGGCAGGCAGCAGAGATTCGTAGACAGAGACAGGTACAGGTACAGGTACAGGTACAGGTACAGGTACAGGTACAGGTACAGGTACAGGTACAGGTACAAAGTCAGATATAATATAACAGGCCACAACCCATGCTCAACAGACTAAGTGTAACTGCACAAGGAATCCAGGCTAGAAGCAGGTTTAAATAGTCTGCTAAACAGGTACCAGGTGCAGGTGATTATCACTTAGTGGCCATAGGTGGAAGTACCTTCAGTACAGATAACAAAATAGTAGAGCAGATAACTGCAATAATCATCAACAGCACAGACAGAGAAGTGGCATGCAGAACAGAGAACCTCCTGAAGATTTGAGGTCCCAGGTTCAAGTCCTGTGCCCGGCATGATCTCGGCAAGCCTTCTGCAGGCCTTTAATATTGATAGAGTCCATGATGCCATGTCTTAACAAAATGCCCAGGTCCTCTGGCAGAAAAACAACCTCAAAACATTAGAGCTCTCCGGGGTGGTCACTGGGGTGGGTTTTCGGAGTCGCTGAATGCTTCGCAGATGTGACCAGGACTACCCACTGGTGCCAGGGGGTATTCCCACTGGAAGCACAGGAAATATCCCCATTTAAAGGGGAAAATGGGCAGGAGGCAGCCCGTGTCAAGACCACGATCCTGCAACCTGGAGGATTCGGGTGTTGACCCGGAGAACCAGTGGGAGAAGCTGTGCTGTGCTTCTCCTGGGGTTCTCCAGGTCAAACCCAGAGAGTTCACAGGTATGCCCATTGTGATGAATGACTAACGGTATTTGGTGTTACCTAATATTTATACTCCTGTGAAACAGGAAGTTTTGGTTGAACAATTTCCACTTCCAAGTCACCCAAGTGTACAAAAAAAAAAGTACACTATCATTGGGAATAAACACATATATTTTACAATTCTTATATTTTAGATAAACCTGTGTTGTGTTTGCAATTGTTTAACATCCATGAGAGCAGAGTATGTTTGTATATTTTGTGAAAAAAAGATCAAAGGGCTAAGCAATAAAGACAAAGGGTACCAATATTAGCAGAGGGCACTGTAAGTATCATAGTCCTTATTCTTCTGAAAAAAAGAATATATATATTATGTGTGTGGGTACTCTAAACGGGTAAGAGGGTAATCCTATTAAACATGCACATGGCAAGTTAGGTTTTATGCTTTAGTTTTTAAGTAAAAATCTGTAAAATGGCCATTAAGGGGTTAAATAACAGCACTAATTATTTACTTGTGAATGATCCAAAACTCATTTAAAACTTGAAATGAGACCTTGGTGGAATTTAATTTGAAAATTAGACAAGCAAAAAGGTACAGCCATTAAGCCATCATTATTAAGCACAGATTAAAGAAAGGATGCATTACTATACCAAATGGTATCACTTATTTCCAAGAAACCAATGCAATCTCCACAGAGAAGATTTGTTTGCAAAGAATGTAAATAAAAGATTATAGCATTAAAAAAATTGGATTTATTTTGTGAAATATTTTGCTATTGATAAAAAGAAATTATTAGAACACTACTGGCCTCTAGCAGAAATATTATTTTTATTATTGCTTTTATTTTCTCATTTCTATAGCATCGCCATATTTTGATCTGTTGTACAACAGGTAGGCACACATCATATAAGCATACCTAGGAACTCTCTGGATTTCGCACGGAGATTCTAGGTGAAGCGCCACTTCTCCTGGTCTCCGGGTCACCACTGAGAAACTCCTGGTAGCTGCATTGCGGCACGCCCCAATCCCAGGCCACTTCCCGTCCAATTATGGCCAGGTTTTTGAGTAGGGTTAGGAAATTTAGGGGAACTTCCCTCCAACATTAACAGACTGCCCATCAAGGTCAGCAGGACTGCCTACCCTCATCCCAAAAAAGGAGGGCTCCAGGTTCCTGGAGCCTGGATGTTCTCAGGTATGCATATAAGTAGTTAGGTGAAAGGCCTCTGACATTTGGTACAAAAAAAGAGCAAGCAGGGAATTAGGAAGTGAGACGGTATAGTAGATAAATTGGTTTGTTTTTTGGAATATTCTGGGAAAGATAAGGTAGAGATGGACAGTTGTAGATAGAAAAGTTAATAGATTAGTGGATTGGTTAGGCTTCTCTTAAGTAAATTTGTAAACTGTAGGGGAAATTACAATGGATAGTAAGGCATTTTACAGTATGCGAGAATCACTTTGAAAAGTGAGAGACGTGAATAACTAAAGAGGATAGGTGCAGTTAATAAGTGAAACAGGAGCTTTGTAGAGTCAAGATTTTAAATGAAATCCTAGAGGCCCCTGATAAAGGAACTAACAAGATGGTCAAGATGCTACAAACATCTTTAAGAGTAAAGTGTAAGGACAATGAATATACAGTGATAAGCAGCATCCTGTTTGGATTGTTGATGACAGAAGTGAATAGTTCAAAAACAATTAACGATCATGTTGAAACAATCTAGATGTTGGAAAATAAGTACGAACTAGGGCCCTGGTTGCATGTTTTGTCAGGAAACATTAAACGTGGGCTGCATTGTTAAATGTATGTTGCTCTATCTGGTAATTTACTGGGTGTGAAGAACAGTAAATAAGATAGTTGCATAATTGAAAGTAAGGTAGAAATTAAATTAAGATGTAATGATAGAGGATAAAGGAATTCAGCAGTGCATACACTCTTTTAAAGGGACATTCTAGGGTCCCATGCAGCTCATAAACAGTTAATGGCTAGTACTGCCCTTTAGTGTGCATAATCTGGAGAGGAAAAGTATTGCTCAACTACAGTGGACACTGAATGTACTGCATTTAAATCACATTGGAGAAATGGGAATGTGACACCCATACAAAACTTTATGTACATTTTCCCGTTCTGCTTCAGTTAACAAAAACCTCCACACATTGCTTGGTATCCTACTGATAATATGAATATGCCACATGCAGAACAAAACAGTAGAAGTCCCCCTTTAACCCAAATCACCAAAAGGTCACACACTTATTGAAGATCAGATGTCAAGCTGAAACAAGCTGTGAAATGATACATAATACCACTAACTGAACAGGGGGTTAATTTGAAAAATGATTTAAATTATATGCCTTTCAGTGTTTATTGAGTTTACATAACAATTTCCTGCCTCAGGAGAACTGTTCCAAAACCTCTAGCAAAGATGTTTCATTTTGTGCATCACTACATGCCAGTTTTTAATCATCAAATGTAATATACTTTCTTTCTGTCTGTAAGGCAGCTTAATCTTGGTGAGGCTGCAAGTTAGTCTAGAAGGTGCTGGAACACCCTGAGTAGATAAGATTGCTCCTTTAAACGTTATTCCTAAGGGCAGCGAAAAGCGAAATGACGGCTGGATATTCTACTTAGCATTTCATATGCTGACTCCTGCTGCTGGTGTGCCTGTATGCACTCGGAGGTTTTTCACAGTAATGTGGCCATAACTATTTATCTGTGAATTTAGGTGTGTTGCCGAAGAGAACCTAAAATGTAATACCAGTTCTAGGGTGCATCAGGGGAAGATCCAGAGCCTGACCTCTGGAGGGGAACTCACACTAACACACACCCACATACACGCAGACAGTCACACCAACACAAAGACACATGTTAACAAACTAACATACCCCCACACACACTAACATACAAACACACACACATTAAAATTCCTAGACACGCTCTCACTAAAATACTCAGACACATGTTTACATACCCAAAGACTAGGGCAGCAACAACTAATGGATAAAATCTCTAATGATCGATAATGAAAATCGTTGCCAACAAATTTCATTATCGTTTAGTTGAATAGATTTTATGGAATATAAGATGAGGGTTTTTTCAGAGCAAACTCTGAAAAATACCCCTCGTGTTAGAATCTGTCCTCAAATAGAGGTCGGATAATAACGCTAAGATCCAGATGCACGCAGACATCCTCTGCTTTTGTCCTCCACTTCCGCCGAGGCTTCTATGATGGAGCACCAGTGTGACATGACCTTCTGGTGCTCCACCATAGAAGCCCCGGCAGAAGTACCGGCGGCAAAGGTTGTCTGTGCGCATTGCCGTTTGCCGGCTGCCAGAGAGGTAGATCCCCCGCAGCGCTCCAGGGGACCTATATCCTCCTCCCTGGCAGCCGGAGCATATGGAGCATAGGGATGGTTAGTCTGGGGAGGGCAGAGTGGCATATCTGGGGGTTATAAAGCATATCAGGGGGGCATAGTGGCATATAAGGGGTATAAGGCATATCTGGGGGGGGCAGAGTGGCATATAGGGGGTTATAAGGCATATCAGGGGGCATAGTGGCATATAGAGGGTATAAGGCAGATTTGGGGGAGGGGCATATCTGGGGTGTCAGTAGCATATCTGGGGGAACAGAGTGGCATATCTGGAAGTATACGGCATATCAGAAGGGACAGTGGCATATCAGGGGGGTATAAGGCTTATAGGGGATATAAGGTATATCTGGGGGCCAGAGTGGCATATTTGGTGGGGCACAGTGGCATATCTGGGGTATAAGGCATATCAGAGGGCACGATGGCATATAGGGGGTACAAGGCATATCTGGGGGCAGAGGGATATATCTGGGGGTATAAGGCATATAGGGGATATAATGCATATCTAGGGAGGGCGTAGTGGCATATCTGGGGTTATAAGGCATATCTGGGAGGCAAGCCTGAGGTCAGATGTACATAACTGGGGGGTGGGTGGAAAATAAAAACAAGAAATGCATTTCTCTCAAAGAAATGTTTTATTCTTCTGTTTGTTTTTAACATCCAGTTATTTTAAATAAACAAATATTTTACATTTATTTTTTTATCAATTCATCAATTAATCGAAAAAATAATCAGCCAGCTAATCGATTATGAAATTAATCGTTAGTTGCAGCCCTACCACAGACATACCCAGACACACGCTAACATCCTCCTCTCCCTGCTGCCTCGGCGTTGGTGATAGTATGAAAGGGGAGAGGGGGTTGATAGTAAGAAGGGGGGAGAGGGGGTAGATACTACGAAGGGGAGTAGATAGTGAGAAGGGGGAGGAGATTGTGAAAAAGGGAGGTTGTAAGAATCTTGAAAGAAAGAGTGAGAATGAGAAAGAGAATTAATGAATTGGTATGTGGATGAATTTTGTGAATGTGTGAGAGAATAAATTAATTAATGTGTGGATGAATTGTGTGAAAGTGTGAGATAATAAATTAATTAATGTCTGTATGAATTGTGTGAAAGTGTGAGATAATAAATGAATTAATGTCTGTATGAATTGTGTGAATGAGGAAGATAATGAATGAATTAATGTGTGGATGAATGGTGAGAATGCATTAATGAATATGTGTAAATTATTTGTGTGAATGAGTGAGTGAATTAATAATTGTGTGAAGGAATTGTGTAAATGACAGATTGAAGGAGTGACTGTATAAGTGTTTTGTGTGTATGTATAAGTGATTTGAAGGCAAAAATGGCACAAGCAGGGTGTTTATGGGACAAAGATGGCACAAGCAGGGTGTTTATGGGACAAAGATGGCACAAGCAGGGTGTTTGAGATTTGGGGACAAAGATGGCACAGGCATTGGTGTTTATGGGACAAAGATGGCACAGGCAGGGTGTTTATGGGACAAAGATGGCTCAGGCTGGGCTGTAATTTGTGTGTGTAATGTGGGTGCTGGTCAAGTTCTATGTGGACACCAGGGCTGGCTTTGGGGTGTGCAACCTGTGATCTCTGCCTGTAATTTTGTTTTTTTATCTATACCTTTAATGCTGTTTAAATGTGATTTCCAGTTGATCTATACCTGCAAAGCCATATTTGGTTGCTATTCTGTTGATCTATATCTGCTATGCCATGTCTCCATACACTATTTATGTATATCTGCAAATGCAGGGTTTGTAGATCTTTAGTTGATCTATACCTGCGGTGCTGCCTCCATGTGTTGTTTATTTGATCTATACCTTCAGTGCTGAGTTTGCATGTGATCCCCAGTTGATCTATACCTGCACAGCTAGGTTTGTGTGTTAATCTGTTGGACTATACCTGCAATGCTATACACGCAAGTGTTGTTTACATGTGTTGTTTATTTGATCTATACCTGAACTACAGGGAGGAAGGAAAAGAGAGGTGTAGCTTAGTGAATGAGGGGACAAAAGGAGTCTGGGGACGAGTACGGGAGAGAAGACCTTTCAAAGTCACAGTAGAGTCAGGAGGGAAGACTGCACTAACTCACACAGTCTTCCCCTAATCTGCAGTCAGTGCGGACATTTTTTTTTGGTGTGGGAGTGGAGGGAGTGATTGCATGCTAGGGTGTGTGGAGGGGGTGCAAATGAAAATAATTGCCTAGGGTCCAATTTTTTCAATATTTAATGGGAAAATATTTTTGTTACAAAGATTGTACTGTTAGCTGTCTTTTTTCATATATTTAATGTATTTAAGGTACATTATTGTTACCATTGTTTCCAGTTATCTATTATTGTGCTTGTTTGCTCTTGCAAATAAATAATCTCTAATTAGAACTAGATTTACCCTATTCTATTTTGTTGTGGGGGGCGCCAGAGAACTAGTCCGCACAGTGTGCCTGAACACCTAAGGCCGGCTCTGCTAACATACTTAGACACACACTAACATACCCACAGACACTTGTTCTCACACTAAAATAATCACATACAATAACATTGTAACACACAAATATACCAGACAAAGACACATGTTACCAGTCAGACACACACTGATACCTAGGTAGACACACACTAATTATAATCAGTCCTTTGTCTTGTTTTAGATTCAGGATAGACATATGCCTATCCCCTGTATGTTTAGATTCCCTTAATGAATTAACTTCTGACACTTTTTCACTTACCTACCTCCCACTCCACCACCAGTGCAATATTTTAAAATAAAGTATGTTAATTGCAGATGATTGATTATCAGGTATGTTATAATATTGAAGGGGAACCATAAAGAAACAAGACAGTGTTAAAGGTGGAAAATGAAGACTGAATAGAGAGAAATGGGCACATGGAGAAGAATGGAAATATATGGAAATGTGGATATGATAACAAAAGTATATGGGAAATGACCACAAACCATGAGTGTTATTTGCCCTGGCCCCAAAAATGAAATATTATAAGTCATGTGTACTTAAACAAAAGCTGCTTGCAACATCTCAAAATGGTAAAAATATAGAACAACAAAAAAGCTGTTGCTATAAATAATCAGAAAGATTCCAAGTATTAATTAACACTCTTGGAAAGTGTTGAGAAAATAGTGATATTAGTGATATTGATGACTATATATATATATATCACACTTTTAGTGCGTTATAACCAAAATAGCTAACTAGGAGCTTTATTGTTGGTATGTCAGTATTATTTAAAAACAGTTCAAATACTTAGGTATATCATGTACTTAAACATGTATAGATACAGTTTATATGTAAAATTGTATAATTCTAATTAATCTAATATATCTCATCTATGATTTGGAAAATGTGTAGTATTTTATGGTAATAATTTGTATTATTGAAAGTATTTAGCAGGTATAGTATGCATAGCAAGGATTGTGTTGGTCTTTGGTGATTTACTGAAATGTTTTGCCCTTTACTGAAATGTTTTGCCCTTTAGAAGCATAAGCCTATTGCTTTCAATGATTTTTTTTTTTATAAAAATGTATTTGTTGTTCTTTATCTTTTCCATGCATTTACATCCTAAAACGCAGAAATAGTTTTATATGATTTACAATGTGTCAAAACATCATTCACAAGGGTTTATGATTTCTAACTTTATTCATTCAGAAACATGCTCAAATGTCTTTCAAGTATAGTTTTAGCGAATTTAGTCACAATTTGCACAAAAGGGGTTTTAACATTTCTCACAGTCCTGGCAGCTGTGACATAAGTTTTCTAAAGGTCAAATATATAGAAATAAAATGGTGAATTGGTTTCAGTTGAGAAAACAAAAATTCACTATCAGTTTTTTACAGTAGATGTTTTGCCAATAAGTCAACACAGCTCATTATTCTTAGATGACACAACAAGAACTGCCAACAGCAGCATCTGAGACAGAAAACTTTACTGCTTTGTTCAGCAATAATTGTCCAATAACTCTGCCTGAATAAAGTAGATTTTTAGAAAATCATACTAAAAATAATGATTCAGTTTTCACAGGAACTAAAAATTGGGCCTCATTAAAGCTAAGCCAAAATATATAAATACCATCTATCATTTTATAAAAATACATTGAATATTGAGAAATGGATGTACAGTGTATATATTTTAATCTTAGATTTTAGTAGCGTGACTGACATTTAAACTTTTTAAAATCAATCGTCAAAGACCACAATCCTACCAGAGTTTCAGGATTTCCATGATTTCTATAATTAGAAAATCATATTTACAGCCATGCATTTGGCTGCATTTTCCTGATTGGCTACTATTGTAGACTTGCGAGCAGGGTTCTCTCCACCTAATGTATCGTTTGTCTTAGTCTGTCAATTCTCGTCTTGTCATACCCCTTGAATATGTGTATTGTATTAAGCACTGAGTAAATTGTTGGCACTATGTAAATAAAAGATAATAATATGTATCTTCAAAAATCTTTGAAACTTTGTTATATGACTGGGGCTGAAAAAGAAGGGAGAAGTAAAGTTAAATAGATGTCCAAAATGTGTCTAACATTAATTACATTTTCATTAGGATGAAATCTAGAGTGTCATACACTATATCATTGTTATGTTTTGAGCAGAAAGTATTTGTGTTTTTGCACTAATATAAATATAATTGGATTAGTGCCAATTTATTTAGAACAGCTGGCATATTTTCTAGTCATTTGAGTTCCTCAGACTTGACGCTTCATTGTTTTTATCCGGGGACTTAGCTCCAAATTTCAACTCAAGAAAACATACCAGATTCTACTTTTATGTAAAGTCCTCCCTGCTTCTGACCATTGGTCTAGACAGAATACAAAATCCTGTGGGATTCCACTCATGGTGGGTCTGTGGAATGTTACTTGAGAGTTAAATGTTTTTAATCAACTCACGCCAACAAGGTGTTAAATGGATTTTTCAATTGATCCATTGTACTAGCCATAAAGCTAGAAACTGTATACATGTTTCAATAGCTATAAATTTATAAGGTAGGAGCCAGAAATTTGACCTCATCACTTTTTGTTTCTCTTTTTTTTCCCATTGTACAGTAATACAGAATATAATGGAACTGTATAAACCAATGATAATAAAAATAATAATGTTTTTAGAGCAGCTGTTTAGCAATTGTGGGGTTCTACTTTGATGAGTTTGTATTTTGGGATTGTCTAACCAAATGTGCTCAGGTTGCCTTTTGATGTCAAGAAATTCATGCCATTTCTCTGAGGTTAGCAAAGGAAAGTTATCTATGGCAAGGGAGCTTAGATAAAGTGTAATGCAGTAATCAAGATACAGTATATGCCTATGTCAGTGTTGGTTAGTAAAATGTTAATTTGAAAGCAAAAATTACCAATCTAGACCATCTACTCTCTAGCTAGAAAGTATGACCCCAGTTCTTTATTTAATATCCTACTCTTCTTTATAACTATCATAGGCATTCTTTAATTTCATTATTAGGCATGCCATTTCTATTAGCAAAGTCTTCCATGCATCAAGCTTGTAATAATTACTTTGTAGGAACGCATCTCAAATTTCAAATCACAAGCCTACCTTCCATCCTCCTGTGAATAATGCTTCAGTTGTTTTGTTGTTTTTTAAATTAGTTTAGATGTTTCAAAACTACTAGGTCACTAGGTGATTATTTTACTTTTGCAAAACTATGTTTTACATTTAAAAAGGGAGAGGATATAATTTTATAAACTATTGTTATTAAAGTACTTGTTATAAAGGAGCTGTGTGTGTGATGGGATTTAAGTTTCCCTATTGTGAGTTTGAAAAGGTTGGTTATTAAAGGTTTACTTGTATAAACCTTTTCTTGATAGAAGATTTTACCTTGTCCTCTTTTTTGTGTTTTCTGATGTGGAAATTTCTTGCATAGTGACAGCCAACTATACATCTTAATGTGAATGGAACAAAGAAAATGAAGCGTATATATCTGAATAGACCAGTAATCACCTAGAGCTGTTGATAGCAGATAGTGATGAAGTTACTCTCCTGAACACAGATAGCATTTGGAAAAAGAATGGCACGCTGTTTTCTGGTAGATTAACCAGCAAAAATCAGCTTGGCACACATTAAGTGTTTGCTTTTTAAACTTTCCATTTAACAGCATGATATTTTGCTAAAGGGAAGGAGAGCTATGCGGGTCATTTCTTTCAATGAAATACCTGAGGCTTTACTCAATGAAATTGAGTCTACTGGAATATCTAAATGAAATGAAAAATGAAGTTTGTAACAATTTGTTTTTTATATGACTGAAGTTATTGAAAAACTTTTATATTATATCAGTAGTGACATTTACCCTCTAACTTGGTTAGAGAGAACTACATTTTCCAGTGCAACTAGAGCTGCTCATTAATTTCTTGGAAGGCAAATCTGCGAGGGGTTATCACTACCCTGGGGCTTCAAATGATCAAATAAAAAACTTGGCTGGGGTGTTATCTAAAAGTTCCATTAATAACGTTTTGCATACTGATTTTATTAATTTAAAAATCTTTTCCATAGGCAAATTCTTGGTGGGCTTTTTATAATGCAAAGTGGTGTTCATCTCACCTTGTAAACTCCCAAGAGGGATTATCCCAACACATACTACATGGTATATAGGCATACCTGGGAACTCCAGGTTTGGCCTGGAGAACTTCAGGAGAATCGCTGCTTTGAAGCTTCAACTCTGGGTCTCTGGTTCAACACCTGAATCCTCAGGGGGCCCATACTCCTCGCCCATTTCCCCTTTAAATGGGGTGTTTCCCACAATATCAATGGGAACACCCACAGACGGCATCGGGAACACCCATTGAAATCAGTGGGACCCCCTTATAGTTTTGTCACACCTTTTGAATGAATGTACCGTAAGAAGCACTGTGTACATTACTGGCACTATATAAATAAAATATAATAATAATAATAATAATAATGCAAAAGATAATAAGTATTTTTGTATATTAGTGGCTAATGTGGGCATATGTTTTATCAATTTGAAATAAAGGATCGATTATATTTCGATATTGTAGACAGATACATTTAAATTGGAAATTAATTAGGCTATTTAAGTTAATAATAAAAAAGATAATGTAGTATAGGTTTTAAAAAATATAGTTGAACTTTGTCACTGCTATTTAAATGAGGGGCATGACTGTTTGCACTGTACTGTGTTTTCTGTTCAGCTGTACCCTCTGGCACAAGCACACAGTTAATGGAAGACTATTTTAAGTTAAGAGGGTTCTTATCTTTTTCCATTACTGGTACATGCACTGATAATGTCAATGCCTGGAATATGATTTGGGGCTCTGTTGTCATGATAAGTGAAACAACTTTGTGACATATAAATACTATTAGAATTAGCAGAATACAGCATATTGTCAAATTAGATGCAGTTTTATACCAAAGGAATCAAAGAGGCCAAAGTGAGAGAGAGAAAATAGATTTGTATAGAGAGCGAAAACATTGGAGAGAGATTGTGATATATACAGACAGGGCATGTTTTTTTAGGGTTGCCACAAAGAGCAAGTGAGCTATGATTAAAGGATTACCCCAGTGCCTTATGCAGCCCCAACTAATATGCATTATTTAATCTGTTTAAAAAAATTAATCACTTAACTTTAGGGGATGCCTGTCACCGGTTGCCTGTTTGAAGCAAGGGAGGTCTCCTTAGACTCCTCGCCAGAACTCTCACTGAGACAGCATTGGAGCTGACTGGCAGCGAGTATATCATGTGGACACAGGCAGCAAGAGATGTTTCTGTATTGGTATATTTTTATTCCATTATAATAAGTGTGTTTCTTACTGTTGCAGGGCATGACTCTCCATTTCTATGTTCACCAGATAACAGTGCCAGTAAAATGATAAAGACAAATAGAATTGATCTAAGGTTTTAAACTGTTTTATTGTCCAAGTTTAAAAAATTTTTTTCTTCGTTGCTCTAGGATTCTGCACTATTATGAGATTCTAAATGTTGTACTAAGTCTTGCAGTTATTATATATCAGGCTAGCAGCAATGTTCTTGAGAATATTATTTAAAATATATTTGGTATGCAGATGTTACTCAATACTTAGTATGTTCAATGTTTATCATCCTACCCTTTTCATAGTCCTTCTCAGTGTTGAGGTCATTGCAAAGTCACACTCATGACTTTCAGCCAATGGGAACCCTAGACTGTACTTATCTAAAATAGCTATGAGATAATGACGTTATATTTTTTAAAGCTGTTGTTTATCTCACTCCTGCCACTGCTATATAAAGCATACTGGAATAGGGGCCATAGTTAGCTGCTTCTATAAATAGGAGTTAACTATTGCTGATCAAGTTCATAATTTTATCCCAGTCAGTCTTAAAACAGTTGAGTAAACAGGTCAAAGCTGGGTCATTTGTGAAGGTTTCCAGTTGTGATGAGAGCATCCTAGTTAATTATAAAGCGCGAAATGCATGTTTTCAGACACATTCATTAATGGGTTGGTTCTCTTTCATCAGAGCTAAAGAAGCTACTTGCCAGGAATTCTGAAAGAGTTTTATCAGATGAGCTCATGGACATTCTATCATAAGGGCACCAACGGACATTGAGCTTTGAATTTCTAGTAGGAAACACAGGCTGATTGCCAGTCACTATAAGACATGAGACTGGTTATCCAATGTTACAGATAATATAAGCACATAAGAATGTGTTAGCCACAGATATTTGAATTCTGCAAATACCCTGTGCTCTACCAGGCATATAATTCTAAATTTACCTTATAGAATTCTGTGTTTTTTGGGGAATTAATGATTTTTGATTGAGATATTCCTTATGTTTATATGCATTGTCTATAGCTATTTATTGTGCATTTCGCCAGAGATCATGTGTCTGTTTTAAGATGCCACAAGCTATTGATGCACATCCTAATTTTAAATTTATCCATAGGTAGAATAGGATCCATAGGAACACATTATTTGTCATGTGTCCTGAATGGAGGGGAGCTTGACACCTTAAGTGACCTGACTCCCCCCACGCCACCAAAGGCTTCTCAATACCTTCCTGCATAGCAAATTAAGGGGTAGAAGAAGGCTTGTTTTTCCCTCAGAAATCTTATGGTGCTGCCACAACCACAAGGGATTCTGGGTAGGCACATGCAAATAAGGTTAACAATTATCACCTTTGCCTCTATATCTACTTTATACATGGATCCCTTGAAAGTAATTGCCCGCTGTACAAGACAGCCTTTAGACAAGAGGTGCAATAGCCAGACCACCACTCATGGACAGCTGTGTCGCCCTTAATGGGACTTGTTCTGGCTTGTCTGGTGTCTGTAGATGAGTGTTTAATAATGCTTCTACTACCTATTAAATTTAAGTGGAAAGGTTTTCCATCACCTTTACCCACCATAACTTATGTAATCGTAGCAAATTAGAAAGGGCATCTTCCAAAGAACAATGTCTAACCACCAAGCCTACCATTATGTGCAACAAACTGGGATATTGTTTTATTCGCTTTAACATGTGCATAAATAGCTTGTGGTATCATTTGTCTATTTTGTCTATTTTAAGATGCCACAGGCTATTTATGTACAGTATCTTACAAAAGTGAGAGCACCCCTCACATTTTTCTAAATATTTTATTATATCTTTTTCATGTGATAACACTGAAGAAATTACACGCTGCTACAATGTAAAGTAGTGAGTTTACAGCCTGTATAACAGTGTAAAATGTCCAAATCGATATCAGTAAGCTGAACCCCATCTTCGCATAGCAAACTAGAAAGGTCACCTTCCAAAGAACAATGTCTAGCCAAGAAGCCCACCATTATGTGCAACAAACTTGTATATTGTCTTATTCAATACAATCCAACTTGTCCGTCTGAGACCCCTGAATCAAAAAATCTGCTCTATATCGAGAGCCACTTAATCCTGAAACAATCACCTACCCTACACATCCCAAAAAACACCCAGGAATATGCCAATTTAAACAATAGACTCCTGTATGGAGATGAACACTTGCAGAAATACCCCAACCCTAACAGAAATAACAATGAAAAAGATGCATATCACGCTTCTGGTAACCTCAATGGTACCCTTTCAAAACCCTATTTACCTTACAATTCTTTGTTAAACACATAAAATCATGTTATTTAAACCAGAAGGCCCACAAAACAAATGTATATATCACCTTTAGCCGCATCATCAACCAGCCCAAGGCCCCAAAAATGAAAAGCCCCCTTGTCCCTCTACACCTAAGGTCTGTGCATCCCAGTAAGGCAATGCCCAAGGTATCACCGTGGGGGGGGACAACCAAAATGAAACCCACCCCAAACATATTAGGACATATCTGGCTAAAATTAGGGAAAGTAGAGGATACAGAAACTGGTGGCCACTCATCCCCTGACTGTGCCATGCCAGCCTTGCCAGCCCCAGGTTTGCATCCAGGATTAAGTTGGCTGGGCCTGGGTGCCCACAACGTGCCTGCCTCACACTCCAGATGAGCAGTGGATCTGGAGAAGGAAGCAGTAGTCACCACAGAGTCTGCTCCACAAGATCTCCGGTCCACTGTGGTGGTAGTGTGATGGTCTGGGGCTGCTTTCCTGATTCAAGACATGACCGACGTGCAACTATTGATAAAAAATCCAGAGGGAGATAGTCCAGCCGCCAGTTTGTCATCTAAAGCTCAAGTGCAGTGGTGTTATGCAGCTAGCCAATTATCTGAATCAAACACGCAAGCCCACCTCTGAATTGCTCAAAACAAACAAAATAAATGCTTTGGAGTGGTCTGCTCTAACTCCTGACTTGAATTTGATTGAGATGCTGTGGCATATCCTTAATAAAAGCAGTTCATGCTCAAAAACCCTCTAAACTTGCTGAATTAAAACAATTCTGCCAGGAAAAGAAAACAATTCAGCCAAAATTCTTCTCATCGGCAGTTATGGTAAATGTTAGATTGCAGTTGTTGCCACCAAGGGTGGCACAACCAGTTATTAGGTTTAAGGGGATATGCTGCATTGTCTGTTTTTTTTGCCTTATATTAAAATTAGTTGGATGATCTGAAATATATTTAAATGTGACAATTAAGCAAAAATTGAAGAAATCAGGAAGGAGGGAAATGGTCGCTTCTTGTTTTCATGCATTTTGGCTGAGGATTGTCATTTGCTTTTTTTTTCATGAAAATTAAAGCGGTACATTTATAAATACATCTCACGTAACAGAATCAAGTCCATTGTAAGGGAGGAGAATAGCTGAAGGTCAGCGGAGAAGAGAAGGTTTCTTGCTAGGTAGTATTTAGTAATGCTGGAAAGGTTAGATGGTTCATGAGAAAAGATTCCTTTAGTTTAGTTGATCAAAGTTGAGCAGCAGTGATGAGATCACCTGTCAAGTCAGAAAAAGCTGGACCCAATTTCAAATACGTAATCATCTGGAGTGCCAATTCTTGTGCTGCTATTCATTAATTTTTTTCTCAATGGAATAGCTGGGCAAACTTGCTTAAAATCTAGAAATTAACCCTTCATTATACTAACAAATTAACAATAATTCCCATTGTTTCCACACTCCAATGAAATAAAAAATAAGGAAACAATTCTTTGTCCCATATGCCAGTCATCAATCAAAACACAGCAAAATGTCTTAAATTGACAAACATTCCCTGCTGGGTCTTTTTTCATAGCAAGGAGTTTAAATAATTGCTTTGGAAGTGGGAATCATTTAAGTTATTGATATGCTGCTATTCTGTCTTCACACTTCATTTACAAACCTTAGCAGATTTTCATAGCTCAGTTCTCCTGTAAAAACCTTTTTAGCACCTCCACTATGCTCTGTTAAAATATTGATAGATATAAATGTACCATGCAGCAGATCAAGAATTTGTGTTGAATTAGTTCTTAGAGCATCAAAACGTTTATCTGGCATTAAAAGTTTACTTTACCTAACTCATTATTTGTGTAGACTTATTCTTCATTTCAGGTTTTCATATTTGGGACACCTGTGTTATGTGGGGTATAGCAAAAACCAAGAATAGTGCGGCCAGCTCCATAAGTGAGGGGAAGGGGCAAGGTCAACACCAAGCTTATCAAAGTAGTCATCTAGAGACGATAGGATCACGAGGAGGCTATGTGTGACATGCATTTTGTTTTCACCCTACCATGGAGCAGAGTGGGGCAATTGCCCAAGGCCGCACATTTGAAGAGGCGGCACTTTTTTTTTTTTTTTTTAAGGAGAGAGAGGGGCGCCGAGTGGTTTTCGCTTATCAAGTTGTCAGTACCCGCTTGGCGCCCCTCTCTCCTCTGCGAGCCCTCTAGATCGGTCTCGGTGCCGGCTTGTAATGCTGAGCGCCGGAATATGACGTAATTTCCGGCGCTCAGCAGTAAAGCAGCGTGCACCGTGGCAGAGCAGGGAGACTCGCCGCAGGACTGCTGAAAGGTAAGTGAAGTACAAAAGGGGGGATAAGGTAGATAATAGGGAGGGAGGGAGAGGAAGGGTAGATGACCCCTGGCGTTGGCAGGGGGTGGCGGCATTTTAAACTTTGCCCCAGGCGGCATTATGTCTTGGGCCGGCCCTGAGTGGTGCAGTTACTGTCCTGAGGAAGCCAGGACTGTTGGTGAAATAATAGCCCTCTTAACATCTATATACATTCATTCTTCTTGTTTCAAATGTGTTGGTTGTGCTCTAGACCCAAGATACAACTTCCTGACGGTCTTTATACTTATCATACTCATTATTTAGTAATTCGTATTGCTTATGCATTCTTTCACCTATACTTTAAAATTGATGTTTCCTTGGTGATTTGTTTATCTTACTGCACATGCAAAGGCAGAAGTGAGCAGAAATAACCAGCTTCCCTCCGACGACATCTGCACTGATGAGAAAGACACTGCAGGGTAAATGAAGGATATCTCTTGCAGGGATTAATTCTAGACTTTAACCTAGCTTTACTCTTCTGTGTTCTATTTGGTGGCTTTTACTACATGTTGTGATATATAACATTGACCTATCTAACTACTCAATACATTTTCTGCACGCATTGCAGTTATACCATCCCCCTGGCCCTTCTACTCCCTGTGGTGATTACTTCTCTGGCTTTCATACTGCCTCTCCTCTGACATTCTGATTCTTATCCTTGGTGACCTCAACATTTCTCATGACACCTCTTTCTGCTCTTTTGCATCTTATTTCCTCTCTATTACCCTTTCTTCGGTTCCACATAGTCTACTAACTCCCCACTTGCAAGGACGGACACACCCCGGCTCTTACTAATATTATCAACTATTTATTTGCTGGGGAGTACAAGGGCCATTACTGTTTCATAATCCTTCTGCACCTTTCTGACACTTTTGGCTCTGTAGACTACCCACTTTTTCTTCAGAATCTTAGTCTCTGGTTCACATCCTACCTCTCTGATATCACTATCAATATGCCCTTTTTCAAAAATGCATGCGCACAATGTTATGCGAGCAGCCGCGGAATGCCCGCGGCACTCGCAAGTGAATGAGCGAGTTGCCGCAGCACGTTCGCAGCGCTCGTCCTTGAACCTGCGTGACGCTTGCGGGTGTAGCACACTCAGATACTGCACGAAGTGCGCGACAACGCTATACGCTTGTGTCGGTCGCGATGATGTCATACACGTTATGATTGGTTGATTGTTTTCCTGCCCTTGTTCTTATTTAAACCTTCTGTCCCATTATTGCAGTGCCTGTTCAAAGAGTCACACTGTGATTTGCTCTGGGTTATTTCGCTTTACGCTTGTTCCTGTGTCTACCATGTACTGAACCTTGGCTTGCTTTTTGACCTTGATCCTGTGCTGCCTGCCCAGACCTCGGATATCCTCGACTTTGATTCTATGCCGCCTGCCCCGACCGTGGACTTCTCTGTATTTTGCATTTATCCATCTGTATTTCTGCTACCTCGTGAGTTCGCTTCTCCGTCTCTGCTACATGGGTTCAGCAACCTGTATTCCCCTGGGCCCTGCATAACACCCTTGGCAAACTAATTTCGTCCTTTGGCTTACAGTACCAACCTGTATGCTGAGAACACTCAGATCTACCTTTTCTCCTATGATGTTTTTCCTTCCCTCTTTGATAGTGTCACTTATTAGCTAGCTCCTGTTTTTTCCAAAGCTAGTTCTTTCTAGATATGGGGAGTCTAGGGTTAGTTGTGCATGTCTGTAGTATTTCTCCGACATTCCCCTAAAACAAACATACATACTAAAGTTGTTCTAGCACCCACTCACTCTATCAATATACACATACACATACATACATATCTCCTACCTCACACCACTATCCCTAAGCTCACCCCTGCGCACTATACACTGACACATACACTCATGCTAATACCATAAACACACAAGCTAACACCAAATACTAACACACACACTCACGGTAAAACCATACAGTACACAAACATACAAACACACTGTAACATCATATGCTAACACACACTCATGCTAACGCTATACACTCACATACACACACACACATACATGCTAACAGCATACACTAACACAAGCTCACACTAACACCATACATTCAAACACACTCCCCCTTCCTCTTCCAGCTTGCAGTGTTAGGTACTTCCTTATTACCACGTGGTCACATAACATGCATTGCATGAGCCTTCTGAGTGCCTCAGTGACTGAGTGCTGTGTGCCGTGGTTAACAGGCACCTAGGCGCTGTGCACCTGTGGCACCTGTGTTACCTCCCGTGGTGTTCCGGTGCTCCCTCGGGCAGGGGAGCTGAGACGTAGTCCTCACGTTCAGCCCCCTGCTCATCCAGATAGTGGGTGCCGCTGGCAGGTCCTCCCAGCTCCTAGACGTGCTCCCCCGCATGGAAAAAAAGATCAAAGCAGGACGCGCGTCATGACGTCATGAGAGCCGTCTGCACATGCACGGACCGCTATCATGAATATTCATGTTCTGGTCTTAAAGGGGCCTTTATCTATTTTCCCCCTCCCCCTAATTAAATGGGTAGGAGCCTGTGATAGTGCCTCAGTACTTCACTAGCGTTTTGACTCTCTCTGAACCTTTTGGCTTTGAATTCTGCTTGTTCCTGACTTCCGCTGTTTGCCGCCTGCCCTGAACTGTGCTACGTGACCCCGACTACTCTTTTGCCTGACTCTTGTTTATTGTCTATTTGTTCCTGACCAATATTGGTTCTGGTTCTGCAGCCCACTGACAAGTGATTCCGTTGCCCGCGGTGTATACATATTCATTATCCGGCCTCTTTAGTAGCTGAGTTTCCTGTTGACTGCTACGGGCAGCCTTATCTAGTTTCTGCATGATAACGACTCCAAACACACTTCCAAGACAATCACTGCCTTGCTAAAGAAGCTGAGGGTAAAGGTGATGAACTGGCCAAGCATATCTCCAGACCTAAACCCTATTGCGCATCTGTGGGGCATCTTAAAACTAAAGGTGGGGAGCGCAAGGTCTCTAACATCCACCAGCTCCATGATGTCTTCATAAAGGAGTGGAAGAGGACTCCAGTGGCAACCTGTGAAGCTCTGGTGAACTCCTTGGTGGCCACACAAAATATTGACACTTTGGGCCCAAAATTTGGACATTTCCACTTAGGGGTGTACTCACTTTTGTTGCCAAGGTTTAGACATTAATGGCTGTGTGTTGAGTTATTTTTAAGAGAACAGCAAATGTACACTGTTATACAGGCTGTACACTCACTACTTTACATTGTAGCAGTGTTGTCACATGAAAAGGTACAATAAAAGATTTACATAAATGTGAGGGGTGTACTCACTTTTCTGAGCTACTGTACATTTTATCCAATATACAGTATGGTATAAATTATATTATATGCAATATATTGTGTTATTTTTACATACATAATCATGTATGTATTCTGCTTTATTAATGCTTTATTAAAGCATCTGGCTTCCGACAATGCTTGAAATTAAAATACAATATCATGTGGGAAAACAGAGAGATGCATCTGATGTTGGGGTGTGATCGCAGTATATGATGAGCCTTCACAGTGATAGACGTGAACCCCTCACAAGAACACAAGGTGGGAATCGTTCTGCATAACCAAATGTTTGAGGTGGACCCTAAGAAAATTCCTATACAGGGACATAAAATTTGACAGCAGATTAGAACCAATTAGCCCATCTAGCCTGCCATTTTTTCTGATGTAAAGACTGAAATCCTCAGATGTCCTTGGTCTTGTCTCAGATTTAGGGTAGTGATATGTCAGTTCCCTGAATATTTAAATTCCCTCACTATATTAGCTTCTACCACCTCTCCCAAGAGGCAGGTCTACCACCCCTTGCTAAAGTAAAACTTTCTCACATTACATTTAAGACTGCATTTATACATGAATGTAAAGAATGAAGGGAAGCTGTACTAAGTCTTTTATGTATTGGATTGAAGAAAAAAATAATTATGCTTAGGGTATTTCTAATGTAACACCTTATTGACCTACAATATAGTATACAGTGTGACAGAATATGCTGGCATTAAACAAGAGCAATAATAATGTGTGCCAATAATATCTGCCATTGGATGCAATATGAGGCTTCTATTACATCTAGTAATAAAAATGTGATTTATTGTTTTCTTTTGAAAATTACCAGCTATTACAAGGAGTATATGGATGTTCATTGAAGCCAAAAGCCAAGATGAAAACTCTACTCTATGCCCTCTGTGACAGGAAAAATATAGATCACACATCATTTTTTTCAGTTATTATATTTATAGAAACAAAACAGTGACCCTGGATTTTATCAAACAGGTAATAATATCTGGAAAATTCCCAAGAAAAAAAATGCTTTTTGATTTTTAAAAAGGCATCAATGCAATTCATACAGGAGCCTCAAAGGTCTATGTGCAATTCCTATTCAATTATTATGAAAGTTACACCTCTGGTATTCACAATGCTAGCAAGAGAAGTTTGGTCATGTGAGAGGGCTAATTGCCTCTGGAGGCATCCTAACATTGATATGTGGGTCTTTTCACAAAAGAGAGAGTTGACAGCAGAGAGTTTGGAGGAGGGTTGTGGTTTTAGCCCACTGACAAAGACATGATCAGTCTATAATTTTAATGGTAGGTTTATTTGAACAGTGAGAGACAGAATAACATCGGCAAGGTGTCTGGCTCCCAGGCATCTTTTATACAGGTAACGAGCTGAGATTGGGAGCACTCTCTTAAAAAGAGTGCTCCTAAGCTTAGCTTGTTACCTGTATAAAAGACACCTGTCCACAGAAGCAATCGATCATTCAGATTCCAAACTCTCCACCATGGCAAAGACCAACGAGCTGTCCAAGGATGTCAGGGACAAGATAGTAGACCTACACAAGTAATGTGCTACAAGACCATCGCCAAGCATCTTGGTGAGAAGGTGACAACAGTTGGTGCGATTATTCGCAAATGGAAGAAACACAAAATAACTTTAAATCTCCCTCAGTCTGGGGCGCCATGCAAGATCTCCCCTTGTGGAGTTTCAATGATTGTGAGAACGGTGAGGAATCAGTCCAGAACTACACGGGAGGATCTTGTCATTGATCTCAAGGCAGCTGGGACCATAGCCACCAAGAAAACAATTGGTAACACACTATGCCGTGAATGACTGAAATCCTGCAGCGCCTGCAAGGTCCCCCTGCTCAAGAAAGCACACGTACAGGCCCATCTGAAGTTTGCCAATGAACATCTGAATGGTTCAGAGGAGAACTGGTTGAAAGTGTTGTGGTCAGATGAGACCAAAATCAAGCTATTTGGCGTCAACTCAACTCGCCGTGTTTGGAGGAGGAGGAATGCTGCCCATGATTCCAAGAACACCATCCCCACCGTCAATCATGGAGGTGGAAACATTACGCTTTGGGGTGAGACAGGACAACTTCACTGCATCAAAAGGAAAATGGATGGGGCCATGTACCATCAAATCTTGGGTGAGAACCTCCTTCCCTCAGCCAGGGCATTGAAAATAAGTTGTGGATGGGTATTCCACCATGACAATGACCCAAAAGGCACAGCCAGGGCAACAAAGGAGTGGCTCAAGAAGAAGCACATTAAAGTCCTGAAGTAGTCAAGCCAGTTTCCAGAGCTTAATCCCATAGAAAATCTGTGGAGTGAGCTGAAGGTTTGAGTGGCCAAACGTCAGCCTCAAAACCTTAATGACTTGGAGAGGATCTGCTAAGAGGAGTGGCAGAAAATCCCTCCTGAGATGTCTGCAAACCTGGTGGCCAACTACAAGAAACATCTGACCTCTGTGTTTGCCAACAAGGGTTTTGCCACCAAGTATAAGTCATGTTTTGCAAAGGGGTCAAATACTTATTTCACTGAGTAAAATGCAAATCAATTTATAACTTATCTGAAATGCGTTATTCAGGATTTTTTGATGTTTTTCTGTCTTTCACTGTTCAAATAAAATTATAGACTGATCATGTCTTTGTCAGTGGGAAAATGTACAAAATCAGCAAGGGAACAAATATTTTTTTTCCTTCCTTGTACGTCTTTATTAGATGTAGCCAGAATCCCATACTATTGTTCAGGGCCGGTCCTAGACCAATTGGCACCCCAGTCAAAAACATTTTCTTGTGCCCTGGTCCATTCTTATACATAGTTAGTAATATTTTTAAGGTCTAGCAGGATTGAGTAGTAAAGAAGCTGTACACAGCAGGGTGTACACAGCCATTATTCCCTATGCAGGGGCAGTTGAGAAAGCTAGACATTGTACTTTACACCCAGGCATAGGAAATAATTGCTCTGTCCCCTACTCTGTACAGATACTTCACTGCTCAATGCTTTGCCCCCTGCTTGTCGCTCTGCACACCACCTTCCTGGCTCATACACTCTAACACTATATGCAAACACCCTACAATAACACACATTCTAACACCATAGACTGACACTATGTACATTAATACACACACACACACTGTAAATGGACACTCCACCCTGTTTAACACGGTATACTGACACACCTACACACACAGTCTAACACTATACACTGACACCCCCTTACCGACTCACTGGAACACCGTACACTAACACACATTCAGTCTAACACCATAAACTAACCCTCAACAGTCTAGCATTGTACACCAACACACATACACTCATTGTAGCACTGTACATTGACACATACTCTAACAAAATACACTGACAATCCCCTTACACACACAAAAACCATACACTGCCTAACACTGTACACTGACACATACACAGTTTATCTTGTATACTGTCACCCTCCACATGCACTTAAAGTAATCCTGTATACTGACACACTTATTTTAACCCTGCAAACTAACACCCATACACAGATTTAACCAGGGATAGGCATGGACATGGCTCATGGCAGATATTTTCAGGTTTGCTGGACTTAGTGATGGATGGACACTATTCTTTTTTATTTTTTTAAACAATTCTGAATAGTCTCCTTGGGTAAAATCTTGTTAGAGTGAATTATTAAATTCCCTTTAGGCCCCCAAATAGTAATAACATGTGGGATTTGATGGGGTAAATTGAATTGACCGGGTTCAAAGATGTCCCAAAATTAGGACGTTGTCCAAATTCCCCAAAAATACACACCTAGCAATGGTGGCCTTTTACCTCCAAATCAGCCAACGAAACCCATGCATGGGTATGACTGTACTCAGGACATGTTGCTGAATATATATTGGGGTGTTGTTTGACAGTGACATATTACAGGAGCGGAAAATTCATATCTGAAGTATACGTGTATCTGAGTACTAAATACACTTCTATACAAATTAATTTAGTTTAGTATTAAAGAAAAGTGTGTTAACTTTGCTCCAATAAACCTCCTTTTGTCTGCAGACCTGTAGGTGTTTTGCAGGCAGCAATATTACAATACATTACACACAATAACAAATTTATACAAAATGTGATATTTTGGATGAATTTCCCTACTCAAACATCAAGCTGAGCTGATTATCTATGGTTATGTTAAAGTTATGTTTATCAAATGAAGTATTTTACTCCACAGACTGTCACCAGTCAAAGAGTCCCTCTGGGTGACACTGAAACATTCTGCTGTTTGTCATAAACCAATATGATAGAAAGTCATTGTTTGTCTAGTAAGTTGAGCTAAAATAACACAGCTATAACACATACACATAACAATGGCATATCACTAAATGATGCACAGGGCAGTGTTATAGCATGTATATATATATATATATATATATATATATATATATATGTATTAGGCGTTTCATTTTGTCATATTTTACAAAGTAGCCTTTTTTAATAAAGTCTCTCCATTTTACACTACGCGGTGACATAATTGTTATATTCTAAAAAAGTTTCTAGATATCCAGGTGTACTGTACGAATCAATAGGTTGAATACGATATCAAATTACCCATAAATGCAGCATATTAAATAGAAAAAAGTGCCAAGAATAATTAGTTTTATGCTGTGTTTGTAGTTTATATATTCAGCATAATCTTTAGTGAAATTAAGTCAGATGTAATTTGCTCCAGCAGCTTTCTGCTGAATTGTGAATCAGAGCTGAAAACCATATTGCTTAAACTTTATGCACATGTTATTACTCTCTTTCAAGAGAGAACGGGTACTGGGGACTTTTTAGACGGGGTTCACCTTGACATTTCCAATGTAAAGATTATATTTTAGTAATGCAAATATCTTCCCATATAGGCACATGATAGATGTCAATACAGTGAAGACATTCAAGCAAGTATGGTATAGGCATAAGGCTAGGTACTAAGGAACGTATTCAGAGGTTGGGCAGACTGGATGGGCCGAATGGTTCTTATCTGCCGTCAATTTCTATGTTTCTATGTCTCCTCTGGCGTCAAACACTATGACCAGTACCTAGTTGGCCTTTAAGTCCCAATGTCGGTGCCACATTTCTCCAAACTGTTTTTACCATGGCAACAAAAAAATGTTCAGCCCTGAAGTGTTAATAGTTTTTTGCCTGTGCAGCAGCTATCAAGGTACATCAGGTTAATATAGGAACAATTCATTGATTTCAAGTTTGCATTACAACCTGACACTTTTCACCAAATAGGCTTCCTCAGAGGTTAATGATGGAAACAAATACGGTAATAAAACTGTACAGGTTAAAGTCTCCAAAACATACCATCTTTCACAAGAGCCCTCACTTTTGATACCACTCACGCACAATACAGCCTTTCTCCCAGGCATGAACACTAATGTTTTTCTAGGGCACCTTCCAGTGGATACAACCTCTCTACTACTTCCCCACATAGTTCAGGATGGTTCACACAGACGAATTTGTTCCTCTCTTGGTGGCCAGAGTGGCATATAGGGGTATAAGGCATTTCTGGAGGCAGAGTGGCACATAGGGGGTTAAAAGCCATATCATGGGCCACAGTGGCATATAGAGGGTTAAAAGGCATATCATGGGGCACAGTGGCATATAGGGGGTATAAGGCATTTCTGGAGGCAGAGTGGCATATAGGAGGGTATAAGGCATATCAGGGAGGGAGAGTGGAATATAGGGGGGTATAAGACATATCTGGGGGCAGATGTGCAAAAATGGGGGGCAGGTTGGCGTATAAAAGGAAATAAAAAATACATATTTTTCTCAATCATAGCTTTTTTTAAATATGAAAAAATAGTTTACATGAATTAATATTTACCAGTAAAACTTTTTTCCTATAGGGTCGTCTTATATCCAGGCTTTTTCTTTTTTTCCTTAGTTAATATTCAGATTTTGAGGGGTCTTCTTATAATCAAGCAAATACGGTATTATTTGTTTACCAAAAACTTTTTTTAATGTATTGCTATATCAATAAATGTAACATTATGTAACATAGAAAGAGACAGTAGTTGATGAGATTAACAAAAACTGATAATCCATGGGAAGTGTGGATCTATAAAACAGGCAAAAGACATGGAATTAGTGGAGTCAGGATAAATGAGGACAGATTAAGTGTGTGAACAGGATGCAATTACAAAGGTTCATAGTGAATCATAAAACTACGGTTTTGGTTCAAGCCAAGAAAAGGCAAGAAGGCTAAACAAGTAATTAACCTTTCTATGGCTCATAATAATAATAACCATAAGTACTGGACTTTCACATTACATCAGTTTCTCCGTATGCCACGATTATTGACAGCATTTCACACACTTATGAAAGCTAACCCTGACTATTTAACAAGCACGAAAGACAATCAGCTGGACTATTGTTGATGTCATTTATTTGCTGTGCTTATTTCTTAGAACTTCAATCTAATGATTCTATGTAGCTTTAGTCAAGCAGTAGCTGAATAGCTGAAAAACAATGTCTAGTCATTTTTTTAAAACATGACCCATGTTATCTGCTCTAGACATATTCAAGCCTGCTGCTCTGATTGGTCAGCTGGAGTCTGATGCCCAAGAGAAATTAGTAATGTCATGTAACTGCTACCTCTGTCAGCCTACAAGAGACATGATCTGACATGATCATACTTACACTACCATTCAAACGTTTGGGGTCCCAGAAAAGTAAATTTTGTCCTTTAAAATAACATGAACAACCAAACTTTTGAATGGTAGTGTATGTGGAGGAAAATATTTCTAACTGTTGGACTGATCGGTCCTTTGAGTTCACTTTAAGCCCCCTGGCCTCCTCATGTCATAGGTACAGCCCATGGCTAGATATATGTGGCTACACTCTATGTTCTTACGCTCCTCTGGCAGCAGGCTGTTTGCTGCTGGATGGGCAGATCGAGTGAGTCTGTGGTGCTGTCAGCCACAAGGCACTTGCCCGGTATGCCAGATGGCCAGTCTGGGCCTGCAGCCATGTTTGTCCCGACAAAGTCAATTCCTAACAGGGACACACTCATGCTGGAAGAGAAAAAGGGCCTTCCCTAAACTGGTGCCACAAAGTTAGAACGTTGTGTAAAATTTATTGGTATGCTGTAGCAATCATATTACCTTTCACTAGAACTATGAGACTAGCCCAAACTCTGAAAAACACCCCCAGACCATTATCCCTCCTCCACCAAATTTTTCAGTAGGCACTAAGCATTCTGGTAGGTAGCGTTCTCCTGGCATCTGTGAAATCCAGATTCATCCATCAGACTTCCAGCCGACGCTTGGCATTGCACATAGTAAACTTTAGCTTGTATGCAGCTACTCACCCATGGAAACCCATTTCATGATGTACAGGGGATTTGTAAGCGCTACACTTCATGGCTGAGCTGAGTTACTCCTAGATGATTCTACTTTACAATAATAGCCCTTACAGTGGAACAAGGCAAATAATTCATGAACTGACCGGTGACAAAGCTGGCATCCTATGACTTCCACATTTAAAGTCACGGAGCTCCTCAGTACGAAATAGCTTGAGTTTATTGCAATGGGTGTGGCTGAAACACGTAAACTCATTAATTAGGATGAGTGTCCACATACTTTTGGTATTATAGCGTATGTTAGTCTATGTACTTGATACTGTATACATACTGATATAATGACCGCCCTTGTTTGAGTCAGAGAATACTTTTACACTTGCTGATTCTGATTGAAGTTACTAAATTCTAAGAACTTGTGGAGTCAGGGAAGACTGCACAATCATGGATAAGAATTATACATGTTTATTGCAAACAGTGAACAATGCAGTTGCCATAATAGATAGAAATTCTGTTCTTTTTTTTTACATTTTTCTAGGACACCTCAGAAAGACATCCACTAGCAAAACATCAGGATGGTTATTTTTTTAATCTTATTAAACCCTTGTTGAATAATGCTTACGCCTTTTAATAATAGTTATTCTACTGGGGTTTGGTATTTCAGAATGTTTTGACTTCCGCCTCATTTAAAATAAACTGAATTATGCACAATGAAGACCACACACAGAAATGTTGCTGTGTATATAGTTTAGTGATTATCATGAGCTGACAGTTTGCAGTAGTCTGAATGCAGACACACAATTAAAGTTGATTTTCTTAATGTTCTTCCTACTGAGAAGAAGGACAACTTCATAAATTGACTCATCAGTCTTTTACTTTTACTGTTTATATCTTAGCCAAACTTATAGAAACTTCCAGATATTAACAGATATCCAATCAATGCAATAGTGGCCTCTGGATTTGGAAAGTCAGCAGTAAAAGTGTAATCTTTCTGGGTACACAAACTCAATTTTATATATTGCCAACTGCCAATTTTTCAACCATTCTTTAGTGCTGAGTACACAATTCAGTCTTCAGAAGACAAATTATCAGAGAACAGAATTTGCAAGGTTAAACACTGTCTATAAAATATATATATATACCCTTTTAAACCAAGGAAACGAATTACAAGATATACATGTGCCTAGCTGGCTTGCTTAGAACTGTCAGTGTTTATGACAGACCATTGATTCTCATGCCTTGAAGGTGGAAATGACCTTGGTTATTAGAACACAGTAATATATTACACTAGTTAGAATCAACACCGTTCCATCCCATTTATTCTACACTCAAGTGATGGGAATAGAAAATAGATAGTGAATATATATATATATATATATATAGTCTTACCTGAATTGTTAAAAAATCATTAACCGCATAGAATATCTCTCCTTTATTTCATAATCTCTTATTGATAGCATGGTACAAAAATTACCTTGACATCAGCAATGTAGAACATTGAAAGCCCAATATATTATTGACATCTTTGGAAATAAAGCATGTATGTATGCCCTATTAGTGTAGCTTAGCGATCATAATCTTCAGAAAACACGGATGCCTTTTGCTTTCTGATAAGCAATAAATGCGTATTTTAAATTCCAAATTATAATACAAAATACTACATATTCATTGCACCATCTGGTCTTTATTGGTATGCAACTGGAAAAAAATATATCACAGCAATTTACAAGCTCTCAGAAAAGAGGAGAAAAAAGTATGTAGTCTAAACTAGGCCATCCTAAATTGCTGCCAATTAGCATATCTGTGTGAGCTGAAAATACCTGTTAGAAAATATTTTATAAACTATTGCAGTGCTAGCATAGATCAGGTTCTCACACTGCTAAGGAAGATAATATATTCATGAATATATTAAAAGTAAAAGCTAACACTACAAAAATGGTAAATAAGAGAAGTATCTTGTAAAATGTAAAAAAATAATGTTGTGAAATAAATTTGTGTAAAGATGAATGAATGGTTGGGTTACTGAGACAGGTGTGCTGCAGAATGGTGCACCTGACAGTGACCTATTGGCAAATTGCAAGTCTTCTTTATTCCCTTTGTCTTTTCCCTATGACATTTTCAAGAATTGGTTATAAAAATAAAGGATAACACCACAAAAATGTTACATAAAAAAGTATCTTGTAAAATGTATAAATTGATGTTGGAAGATATTTTTTTGTGTTGATGAAGAACAGATGGTTGGTTTACTGAAACAAAATTGTTCTAGAATGGTGCACCTGACATTTACCTACTAGCAGGGCCCTGGGGTCCCCAACTTTACTAAGCAACATGTCCCACAGTGCCACCTTTGCCCTAACCAGCTTGTGAGCGCCACTTTTCCCCATCCTGACCCCCAAACAGCCTGTCTGTGACATATTTGCCCTCAGATTGTCAGTGCTCCCCAAACAGCATATCTGTGCCATCTTTGCCCCATTACACATCCATGTTCACGTACACAATTACACATCCATGCTCACACACAAACACACAATTACACATCCATGCTCACACACACACAATTACACATCAATTCTCATACACACAATTACACAGCCATGGTCACACGCACACACAAACAATTACCCATCCATGGTCACACACTCAAACAATTGCACATTAATGTTCACACACAGATTTACACGTCCATGCTCACATACATACATACATATAAAAAAACTTACATATATATTAACAAACATACATACTCACTGACCCAGCAGCTTTATCTCGGGACTGCCTCGGTTTCACCGCTGGGTCACGTGGTATATTTTGTTTCAATTTGGCATAAACAAGAATAGTGTATCTCTCAGATAAAATAAATGGGTCTTGAAAAACATTTTGTAAAAACACTAAAGCTAGAATATTTATTCAAATTTCAAGTTAAAGCTGTAGTTTGCTCTTTAGCAGTGCTTTCTGATAAATGTGAAATCAGTAAATTGTCAAAGATGACCAAATATAATAGTGAAACATTTAGTAAAGATTCTTGCCCACTGATTTACAAGTGAAGGGTATTTTAGCCACTGAGCCCTTGCTACTGTTAAAGATTAGACATTTTTTGTTTGGCCACACAGGACTCCACTCAGCCAATGTGAAATCACTTGGCAAAAATACTGGAAAGACTAAGAGCCTTCAAAATGTAGTCATTTGGTAAAACAGAGAGCAGGCTTCCATATATTTATTATATTATATACCACTGTCATAAGTTAACAGTCAACAGTTAATGTTGCTGAACCTTGTCTGCTTAGTAGCCATTCAAGAATGATCGAAATTTTATGTTATGTTATTTTAAAAATATACCCTTCAGCATTTGCTTGCAAAATTATAATGAGTCACCAATTAATAAATTCATATTTTTGAATTGATTAGTAATAAATCAATAATTAAAAATTATTCAGGGATTTATTTGTGGGTCAAGTGCATCTAGCTTTGATGTTGATGCCGTTCTTTCCTAGAAGTGAAAGATTATTGTTATAATATTAGCCTTCACTTTTGCCTCTGGGACGAATCATGGTCATTTTTATATGTTCTATTCATCTAAAATATATTTTGATAGAGTGATAATTGTCTTTTGAACCCCATATATCTTTTTAGAAATGCATAACATTGTAATTTAATGGACTGTAGTAAGTACTAGGTTGTCATCTTTAATTCTTGACGTCAAAATTCCCATCTATAATGAATTATATTTTGTATAATAAAAGTAATAAAGGTGATGTTGACCTTACATGCCTCTTTCCGTTTGTACCATTACACCATCCATCACCAGTCATCTTTCTCTGATCCATTTTGAATAGACTTGAGCAGGTTACACAGACTCATCAAGCAGAAAAGAAGGTTTGCTGTATTTTATTATCTTTAAGTAAAACCAAATAAAAGGCTTGGAGAACTTCCTTACCTATCTGTGAAAATGTCTTTATGTCTACTTTTAGGAAATGTTTTTGATACATTGAACATAGAATGAGAAACCATTTCTATATGTGATTCTAGATTCATTTAGAATGTGAAATTAGCGTACATAAAAGGCAGATGATTGTTCCTTTTTTTATACTAGTGCGGCTATATGCTTTTTTTGTAATCTCCCTTTCATGCAAAACCAAACCAGTTTGCTTACTGTGTTTCATCATCACTGCATGAAAAGGCACTGCATAACATTAGGTCATATAGTGCCTGTGATGTCAAATCCCATTGATCTGTGTCTTAAAGGTGCACAGCGCCTTTTAGTTCAATCTGTAGAGACTGTGCTGAGTCAACATAGCATCCATAGTGTAAATGGTCTGGTTCGGGAGATCAGAGATCTCACCTGAATTGAGCACATTGAGCACCAGCACACTGGAGGACTTGATTACCTAGCGACAGGGGGATTGTCGGTCAAAAGCTAGGATACGCCACTGCCTCCCAGGGTGGGGAAATGGGAGGCAATCACCCACCCCCTTTGGTATTTTCTTATTATTATTGATTTCATTATTTGAAAAAAAATATATATATGGTTGTGTAGGGTATGGGGAGGCCTCACATGTCCCCTTTCAAGCACCTGGGAATGCAAGGTGAGTTTTGTGAGTTACTTAATTTTGTTAACTGCCATCTACTTGATTCTTGGACGGGCAAGTTTCTGCACATTGTGAGAGATTTTTTTGTGAGTAGTAATGCATTATAGAATTTACAGGTAAGCATTTTTAGACCCTGATATACTGTATATATCATATATGAGGTAGGGATTTATCATATGCTAAACATTAGTATAGTTCCCCAGTGTTGAGCACAATATGTAAATTAGAAGCTTGATTTCAACAAATAGATTAAGACAGGGGTGTCCACGTTTTTTCTGCAGTGGGCCACTTCATCAGAATTGTATACGTGCGAGGGCCGCACTCATTTTTCACTGTGAGAAAATATGGCCTTTAATAAAATATGCAGATTAAAATTAAGTAAATGACACAAAACCTTTACTTTTCCTCTCACTGATTTCTGGGCCTAGAAAGGTTTGTGACTACAAATTCAGGATAATTAAAAATGAAATACTTCTATTTATTCTAGGGATGCACCAAAATGAAAATTCTCGACCAAAACATTCACAGTTCACTTAGCCAAAACCAAAAATGACCCCCCACCTTTATAAATAATAATAAAAACTCACATTTTTAACCCCTTCGTGACAATTGCCGGTCCGGGCACGTCACTGAAAATCGTGACGATTATGACAATTGACGTGCCAGGACCGGCACGTCTTTAAACGGGTGAAAAAATCGATCCGTGATCGATTTTTTCACTCAAACGGTGTTGCTCTAATGCCTCGACATCGAGGCATTGAGCAACACCAAAAAAAACATTCCCGCCCCCCCCCCGATCGCTCCTAGGAGCAAAAAAAAAACATGTTTGAAAGACTGCACGTCTTTCAAACATGGCGGCGCCCGCCGCCGAAAAAACGGGTTTAGGAAGCGATCGCGAGTCGCTTCCTTTGCTTAGCTGGTGTTGCTAAGATGCCTCAGTATCGAGGCATCTTTGCAACACCTGTTTAGCAAAGGAAGCGACTCGCGATCGCTTCCTAAATGCTCAACTTACCTTCCCGGTGCCGGTGTCTTCGAAACACACGCGGTGTTTCAAGATGGCGGCGCCCATCAAGCCGGGGGGCGGAGCCTGCTGACATCATCGGGGGGGTGTTGCTGGATGTCATGGACATCCAGTGAATAACACCCCTAGTGGTCAGATCACTCATAAGAGTGATCATGATTTGATAAATCAAAGGCAATGTTTTCTAAACATTGCCTTTGATCAGTATTGGATCTGCCCCCCTCCTTCACTTGCTTCTAGTGAGGGAGAGAGACAGATCGGTGTGTTCTGGTATTTCAGGTATTCCCTAATAAAAATATATATATATTGATCCAAAGGCTCTTATAAGAGCCACCCATATAATATTAACCCCTTCATTGCCATTGATCACTGCATAAACAGTGATCTTGCATAGTGGCAATTGTTTTTGGTTTTTGTTTTTTTTTACATGTTTTTTTACTTTTTTTAGTTTTTTTTACTTTTTTTTAGGTTTTTTTTTATTTTTTATTATAGCCATTAACCCTTTCCTTTTCCACTATTTTTGCTGCAATTCTTACCATGCAGCGGTATACGGCTGAGGAGGCGTATGCCTTTTTGGCCACAGATTCTGAGGCCACTGATACAGCGTCAGATTTTGACGTTGGTCAGTTCACAGATACATCTAGTGATGTATCTGTGGCTGTTAGGACGCCTACCACACGTAGTCGTGGCAGTGCACCAGAGGCATGGGTAGCGCCTAATAGGTACAAGCCAGCTATCCCTCCTTTTTCTGGAATTCCTGGCATCAATATTGATGTTACAGGATTCACTCCACTGCAATTTGTGCAGGTTTTTTTGGGAGACGATGTCTTGGGAGACATTGTCACACAAACAAACATTTATGCCCAGCAGCACCGTGCTGCTAGCCCTAATTCTTTTTGGGCAAAACAGCCATGGACTCCCATTGACGTGCCAGAATTTCTTAAATTCTGGGCACTCACAATGTTAATGGGCATTATAAAAAAGCCCTCCATCCGCTCCTACTGTAGCACCAGCCCCATCTTTAGTACCCCCATTTTTGCCCAAACTATAACTAGGCAAAGGTATGAAATGATTCTTCGTTTCATGCATTTTAGCGACAACAGCCTGTGCCCCCCTAAGGAGGACCCCCAGTTTGATAGGCTGTACAAAATCCGCCCCCTGATTACCCATCTCGCTGCCAGGTTTCCAGAGGTTTATACACCTGGAAAGAATATCTGCGTGGATGAATCCCTAATGAAATATAAAGGAAGGTTGGGATTCAAGCAGTATATTCCTTCCAAGCGCTCCAGGTATGGAGTGAAGGTGTATAAGCTCTGCGAGAGCGAGACAGGATATACTCATGCCTTCCGGGTATACGAGGGTAAGGATAGCTACCTTGACCCTCCAGGTTGCCCAGATCATCTGGGCACCAGTGCCAAGATTGTTTGGGACCTAATATCCCCCCTTATGAACAAAGGCTACCACTTGTATGTAGATAACTTCTATACAAGCGTCCCTTTGTTCAAGCTGCTGTATTGTTTCGATACGGTAGCTTGCGGTTCTATAAAAAAGAACCGCTTGGGTTTCCCACAACGCCTGGTACGAACCCGGCTAGGAAAGGGGGAGACCTCAGCTCTACGCCAAGAGGAGCTTTTGGCATTGAAGTTCAAGGACAGAAAAGAGGTGTGCATGCTGAGCACCATCCACGATGAGAGAACCGTGGAGGTTTCTGTCCGTGGCAGAGCTGGGGTCACTACAAAGCCAGTGTGCATCAGGGCCTATAACAAGCACATGGGTGGAGTTGATCTGTCAGATCAACTCCTACAGCCCTACCTCATTATGAGGAAGACAAAGGCCTGGTACAAGAAGGTTGCAATTTATCTAATGCAAATTGCAACCTATAACGCTTTTTTGCTGCACAAAAAAGCAGACACTGGACTGAAGCTGTCTTTTTTGCAGTTTCAGCTCGAAGTAATTTCAGGTATCTTGTACCGTGATGCACCTGGTCCCCAAGTAGTGATGGGAACCAACAGAATTGGGGCTACCCATTTTATTTTTAAAATCCCCCCTACAGCAAAGAAGCAGAATCCCCAAAAGAGATGCAGGGTATGCTACAGCAGGGGGCAAAGAAAGGACACCACATTTTACTGTCCAGATTGCCCTGGAAAACCTGCACTCTGTGTCGGTGACTGCTTCAAGCTGTATCACACAGTTTCCCATTTTTTATTTTTTTTTTGTTCCTGCTCCATTTTTGTATTTTTTTTTAATTTTTTGTTACATTTACTGTTTTTTAGCTTTTATTTGCTCCACCATTTTTAAGCGTTTTTATTTGCACTGTCAAGTGACCCCTGTGTCCATTCCGTGGCATGAGGGACCACTTAAGGTGCTAGATCAAATCCCTTCTTGGAGATAGGCCAGGCTTTCTTGTAACCTGTCCCTACTGATAGTTGGGTACAAGCATTTTTCTTTACCCAGATGTAAAATTCCTACTGAATTTGAATTGTTCATGTTCCAAATGTGGCCCTTTTGCCCCCAAACAATCTGACAAACCCATGCATGTGGGGTATCAATGTACTCAGGAGATGTTGCTGGACACATATCTGGGTGTTGTGTGACAGCAACATATACCAGGAGCTGTAATTTCACACCTGAAGTACAAAGTATGTGAAAAAAACACCAAAAACAATTACTATCCCAAACTTTGACAAGGGTTGGTGGTAGGATTAGTGCATGGAAAGGGTTAAACTATCAGCATCTAAAATACCCTGGGGTGTCTAGTTTTCAAAAATATATGGTTTGGTGGGGTAAATTTAATTTGCTGGCTTCAAAGATGCCCCAAATACCACATAGAGACAGAATTACCAGATTCAGAGAAAAATGGTTTTGAATTAGCAAAACGCTACTTGTACTTATTGCCCCATAACGTGTAGAAGAAAGCAAAAAAACATAAAAACATTGGGTATTTCTAAACTCGGGACAAATAGTAGAATCTATTTAGCATGTTTTTTCAGTAGTTTTTTATGATGAATAAAAGATTTTTCAAATAAAAGTGAGAAAATGTGTTTTTTTTTCAATTTTTCGTCATATTTTATTATTTTTATTATAGGAAATTACATCATATGAAAAAAATTTTGGTGTCTGAAGAAAGCCCTTCTTGTCCTGAAAAAAACAATATATAACTTGTGTGGGTTTAGTAAATGGGTTAAGAGAAAATTACAGCTAAACACAAACACCGCAGAAACGATAAAACAGCCATTGTCACGAAGGGTACAAAAAGTAAAATCAGCCTTTGTCACGAAGGGGTTAATAAAAGTAGGTAACACACCACAATTGGACAAAAAAATTAGCCATTAGCAATCACACTCCTATCATGCCAAGTCAGCCAGTACATGCTGGTACAGGGTGGCTGTAAGTGATGTGCAGACCCCATACTACTGGCAGCATCAATACACAAGAGGGGCAGCTAGCTAGGTTTCAGCATGTAGTGGCTGACTTGGCATGATAGGAGTGTGATTGCTAACAGCAATCACAGTCCCATCATGCCTAGGTTCCAGCACTTACACATCCATGCTATCACACACACACATTCATATACTCATTCATTCAGATTAATTCCCTCAATCACGCATACTCATTCAAACACCCTCCCCACCCCCTTACCTGCACTGCAGCTCCTCGATGCCGCTAGCAGACTTCAGCAGAGGGCGCGGGCTCCCTCTGCGTTCTCTGGTTCTGCACAGAGGAAGCAGGACTGGAGCAGAGTCATGTGATGTCACGTGAACTCTGCTAGGTTCCGCTTCCTCTATGCAGTACAGAAGACCCTCCCATAGGTAAGTAGCAGGGCTCGAGGTGCGGCCCACGTAAGATCGGTTGCCCTGGCTGCCGATCTTACGCGGGCCGCACCTCGAGGTCTCGCGGGCCGCATTTGGACTGCGGGCCGCATGTTGGACGTCCCTGGATTAGGATGTTTTCTATGCAGAAGTGTTTATAAAAAATAATATATAAATTGACTCTTGCCTTATATAGAAGCAGATCCTGTGAGGTCATGCTAAAAGCCCAGGCAGACCAGAAACTGCAAAAAAAGAGCCCCCACAAGCCCTCCCTGTAATCGCCAGTTTACCACTACCCGATTGCTCCATCCATGTTAAAGACGTCAGTGAGCAGTCCTGGCCGCGTCCCCCAAGGAAAGGCTCTGGGTAGCCTGGGACCACATGTCATTAAAAGTGGTTTAAATATATGTCCCTTCACAGAGATAATACAATCGCTTTTGCCCCTAAAATAGATTAATATTAAAATAGCAGCTTTCAGGATGGTTTGTGATAATTCTAAATTTGCATAAGTAAAGCTCTTCTTCAACCCTAAATTACATATGAAAAGGCAATCTAGGTTACAGTGTTCAGCAGGGTTAATTGACATTCGCTCCAGTATGTAATGTTAAGGATTCTTCATCTCGCTAAACAACAATACAGACATTTAGAAACTGAACATTTATCAATTCATCCATAAGTGTTTGCTCAAGTGCAGTAGATATTATGGCACTGCACTAGGGCATAATTAACCTCCATAAGCATACTTTGATATTAATACACTTTGGTATTGACATTTCTTTTCATGTGAAACATAAAGCATGCTATAAAAGCAAGCAAAATAGTTTGTTAATGAAAATAGTCTTCTCGCCTTATCTGTTTTACTCTGTGCGATCAGAGTATTAGATTCATGTGATACATGAAGAGTGACCTTTTTTCTCACCCTAACTATGATCTGTACTCTGATTTATTTAGTAAGACAAATGAATTTACATTTACACAAATGAAATCATCCTTATATTACCATGCATTTTCTTTTCAAGGTTAAAAAAGGACATAATACAAGACACTCTACATGCCTCAAAGAGGTTAAGAGGTAAAAACAGGACAGAGGGACAGTGCCCCAAGAAATGGACTATCCCATGAAAAACCAAGACTGTTGAGAGATATGGATTAAGATTCTGACTGGGCGAATCTTCGGTGACTTTGGGGATATATTACATTTTATTAAATAAACTTTGAGTTGAAGATAAATTGACATTAAATATTTCATGTCTCCAGCATTGCCAACCCTAGCCTGCAAAAGGGCTGAGGTATGCCTGCATAATTGCATTTTATAGTAATCTCACTAATTTATGCAAGAACAATTTTACCATTCTACAGGAAAAACTTACAATAAA